>OV656873.1:4227491-5427491 GCA_927399465.1 Sarcophaga caerulescens | reverse complement strand
TCTGAGAGGCAGTCTGGTTTCAGACCTAATCACAGCTGCATTTCTGCGCTCATTGATGTTTCGGAAGCGTTGCGATTAAGTGCGGATGACAATATGACATCATTTTTGGTTTTACTTGATCATTATAAGGCTTTTGGCACCGTTAATCATACTATTCTCTGCTAATCTCGTCGTATCTACGTGATAGAAGTCAATTTGTGTATCATGATGGTACTAAATCGGACAATTTTTTAATATCTAGAGGTGTACCACAGGGCTCGATTCTTGGTCCACTTTTATATTCGATATATTCTAATGATCTGCCAACTAAGTTGAAGTTTTGCAAGGTACAAATGTACGCAGATGATGTTCAGTTGTACATTAGTTGCTTGCCATCTGATATTACAAATTGTATAGGGAAAATAAATTGTGATCTGCATAATGTGTTTCAATGGGCGTCGATTAATGGTCTTTGCCTCAATCCGAGGAAATCAAAAGCTTTAATAATAGGCAAGGTAAACTATACGGCACAGCTTACACCATTACAGATTAATAATACTTCTATTGAGACTGTACATAGTGTTAAGAACCTAGGAGTTATCTTTAATAACAGCCTTAACTGGTCCAACCATGTGAATTCTATCTGCGGTAAAACGGTTGCCATGTTGCGAAGTCTTTGGCTAACGCAATATTTTACTCCGTTTGATATTCGTATGCTGCTCGCGAAAACATATCTGATCCCCACTCTGCTGTACGGATGTGAACTGTTTTCTAGTTGCGACTCAGTAAGTAGGAACAGGCTCAAGGTCACTTATAACAGTATTGCTCGATATGTTTTTGGTCGTACAAGGTACAGTAGGATATCTGAGTTCTCATATAGAATCTATAATACATCTTTTGAAAATTTGTTGAAATGCCGTACTCTGGTGTACCTACATAAAATCATCTATATTAGGAAACCCCATTATTTGTTTGATAGATTAGTTTTTTCAAGATCTAATAGAGGCTTGAGAATTAATAGCGTTAGATACCGCAGGCAGATATCTGAGAGACACTTTTACATCAATGCAATCCGTCTCTGGAATGAACTCCCAAACAACATACAATTACTAAGCAATTCTAAGCATTTCAAGACTGCAATAATTAAATTTTTGAATGAACATAATGCACATACGTAATTAATCAATCATATTTTTTTTTAATATAATTATAAATTTTGTTTTTAATAACATTTGTTATGTTAATTTATTTTTAACGTTATTATTTTGTATTTTCTTATATTTTGTTATGCCTATATCCTTAGCAGTACTATTAAATAAGATGATATCTTGTTGTACTGTATTTACGCCTGAATGAATAAATAAATAAATAAATATAAAATACAATGGCTAACCAACAGCAAAAAAGTATTCCAATCAATATTCCTATTTCATTTAAAAAATTTCTTTTGTCTAGAAAAAAAAAACACGCTTAAAAACTAAAAAACCTACAAATTTATTTCTCTCAATGATTTGCCAAAAACACTTAGAAAATAAAAGGTAAACTTTTAAAAATCAAATCATGTTGACATCACTTGGTTGAGTTGTTGTCTTTCATTACATTACGATATTTGTTTATGTTTCTTTTGCTTTCTGCCCAAAAACAAAAACGAAAACAAAGAGAATGAAGAGAGCTTTATTGTGTACTGTTTACTTTGGTTTTATTTTTCTTGTTTGTTAAAGAAATAACAGTAAAACCATAAAATTCCTTGCTATGTGTAGGTGTATACATACATACATGTAAGTAAAGTATTAAATGCATTGCTATTGTAACATGTGGGTAGTGTTTTGTTGTTGTTATTTATTAATGTTTTTTTTTTTGTGCCTTTGTAAAGTCACTTTTTTGATTTGTTTTGATTTAATATGAAAACATGATATGATAATCTTAACTATTTAAGCAAAGCATATGGGGCGTATGATGTTTGAAAATACATAATAATTAAATATTAAGCATACGCTGCACAGTGTAAGATTTTGCTAATCTAGCTGGACAAAACTCGTTATTTTGAGTTTCGATTTGAGTAAATATTTTTATCCAATATGAAAGAGCACTTGTTATAAAATAAGAAAACGCCAAAACTTTTCCTAATTTGTCAGCAATAACATTGTAATGGTACTTCAAACTTCATATTTTTGAGTGAATTAAAAACAATAAAAATATCTACATTAAGTTGCTTATTCTTAAAAGCGTGTAACTTTTTATTGGATCGGAATTTTTTAACTATTTTTTTGTTTGTTTTGAAGCTCAACATATTCGCTATCAATATCACGAGAATTTACGGTTCTAAAAGAAAAATTCTTTTCGTTCAATTTCAATTAAACAATTACTTTTTTTTTTTGTTAAGTTAAGAAAAAAAGAAAAAATTCTGTAATCGATAACTTTTTTGGTTCACACCGGATCAACACCAAATTAGTGTTATACGAACGCCGGAAGTGTCTACTTTAAGGCACATATAAAATTATCTGCCGAGATTTGCCGGATAAAGAAAAAAACAAAAATTTAATAAACAGACTTTTAGTAACATCTGATCCATATATAAACAGTTTGCGAAGACCTCCTGTATATAAAAAAGCTGCATTGACCCCAGAAGTTCTACATTTATTAAAATTTCCAAAATTAACAGAAGAAAACTATGACTTTTAATATTTTATTCATACTTTAATTTATATGTACTAGGTTAGGTTAGAGGACGTGTACTTGTCATCTGTGACAAGTACAGTACCCGGAGGTCGAACTGACCCATTGTACTATATGTACTATGTACATATGAAATTATTTAAAAATTAATAAAAAATTAAAAAAAAAAAATAATAAATCAAAATTAATTGTTACTTCTACCTCTTTATTATTTATTTTAAACATTATCATTTATACTTTTTTACTTTTTGATTATCCTTCGCGAATAATATCAAAAATAAATTTTTCAGTTGTATGGGAAGTGGGCGTGGCAGTGGTCCAATGTCGCCCATATTTTTGGCAATGGTTCATATTGGCCTAATAACACCTTGTACCAAAATGTATAAGTCTAGCATAATTGTTTTCCAAGATATTTAATTTTGTCTACCTAGAATGGCTAAATCGTACACTGTGCGCTGCACACTGGTTTCCCCCATAGGCCAAAAATCAAAAAAAGTTAGTTTTTTTTTGCACTAACTTTATTGACAACACTCTAAATTTTATGAAACTAACAAATTTTGTTGTTTTTTTGCGAGATTTAATATTTGCGTCATTTGAAAGTGGAGGTACATACATATGGGCAATTTCGTGTCAAGTGACCCAATTTTTAAAATCGATGTCTTCCGATTTGGATGAAATTTGCACCAAGGTTAGTACTATTGGATAGTTGGCCAGACACAAATTTTCAGCTTTATCAGTCAAGAACTGTCGGAGTTAGAGGGGGTCAAAGTTGGACATTTTGGTCATACAGGGTTTTTTTAAAATGTGTGTAACTTTTCACCTATTGGTCCTAGCAAAAATTTTCCAAAGGATATTAGATAGCTATTTCTTCAATCTTTCCAAAAATAATTTTTTTAATTTAAAAAAAAAATTTTTTTTTATTTTTTTTTTTAAATTAATTTTTTTTTCAATTTGGGCCCTTTTTTTTTTTTTTTTTTTTGCTTAAAAGAAAGCTTATAAAATTTCCTTTAAGACCTTCATAATCGCTGAATGGGATGCGAGTGGGATATCTATCAAACAAATTATTTTTTAACTCAAGAATAAGATTTTTCAATATTTGGCACATGTACCATTTTCATTTTCCCCCATTTTTTTCGAAATGGAGTTTTTTTTTTATTTTTCCTCAAAAGAAAACTTAGACCATTTCTTTTAAGGTCTTTGTGGGCACTTAGTAGCAAGAGGCATATCTATAAAAAAAAATATTTTAACACAAAACCAAAGTTTTCAAATTTTACCATATGCACTATATTTTTTTTAATGGATGTTTTTTTTTTTGCTCGAAGAAAGCCTAGTTCTTTTCCTTTAAGAGCTTTGTGGTCACTTAATGGGATGACCATTAAATTTTTGCTAGGACCAATAGGTGAAAAGTTACACACATTTTAAAAAAACCCTGTATGACCAAAATGTCCAACTTTGACCCCCTCTAACTCCGACAGTTCTTGACTGATAGAGCTGAAAATTTGTGCCAAAATTTTGGCCAACTATCCAATAGTACTAACCTTGGTGCAAATTTCATCCAAATCGGAAGACATCGATTTTAAAAATTGGGTCACTTGACACGAAATTGCCCATATGTTTATATTGCATATATTTGTGGTCGCATAGTCCTACAAAAAACTTAAGTTTAATTAAAAAATTTTTCTACCAAATTAAATGATAAAAGTAGCAAAAATTTAAGACCATTAAAAAATCCCTGAAGAATACTTTTTTGACCTTTTCAAAACACACATTTCTTAAAAACTAATTTTTCACGTAGACTTTTACAGTTATGAATGAAGACAAAACATTTGTTTAAGAAATTGTTCTTTTAAACTTTATATTGCAATTTAATTAATTGACTTCGCGATAGTGTTATACGTTTGGAAAATATCAATGTGGAAATTAAAATAGAATAGGTTTATTCTGTCAGTGCCAATTTTCTGGAATGTATGTGCTTGATATTTGCAGTTCCACAGCTGGTAATTATCATTCGAAAGAAAAAAAAATATTTCAAATTATGGAGGAAAAATTGAAGGCTGAAAAAATAAAATTCGACCAAAATAAAATTCGACCTCAGCAATTTAACAAAAGTTGTAAAAAGTCTTTGTAAGCGGATTGTTAAACTTTGGACTAAAAATTAAATTAATTATTCTGAAGAAGCATAAAAATGGTTTGAATGTCTTGAAACTATTCAGCTAGAAGCAAAATCCATTGGAAAAGAACTACCTTCTGCACCTAGTCAAAAGCGTAGTCGTCCTGCTAAGGAATTTTTCAAGTCTTCAAAAAGAACAAAGAGGCATAAAATATCTAGAATTACGAAAGGTGATAATTCTTCGAAGTTTTACAAAAACACAATTATCCCACGGCATACAATGTGGAAATTTACGAAGTTTTGGCTCTTTTCGTTGAAACAAAACCTGTTATCCAAGCACAGAAAACATTACATTACATTGTAACGACACGTTTCCGCTCGGGTGCTGGGGTAGTTCAGCGGCGTCCAGTGGTTACATAAAAAAACACTTCTCTGAAAGTTCTACGCTATTTATTAATAATAAGTAAAATAGCTTACTTACTAAACTACGTTAGGGCTACAGAGAAGGAAAAATTAAGTTTAATATTAGTTATTAAGCCCTAGGCCGGCCAAACAACGGTTCGTCAGGTAACAGTGAGTCTAGTCAACCAAAGGGGAATGTCAGAGCAACAATCAAAATGGCCTACGCACAGGATGATTGTGGTTCTGAGGTCCCTGGTGTCTGTCCCGTCACAGTTGCCAATGTTTTGCTGGCTGTAAATATCTCACTAGTGGGGACAACCACAACACTTGTGATTTGATATATTTTCAGCGATAGTCGATGTCTCAAGATCGACCTGCCTTACCAGCAACTCATCAACAACTGCCTTTACCGCTGAAGATATGCTTGTTTTAATACACAAAAGAAATGAATAACGGATCGAACATGATCGAACCTCAAACAAGTTGTGTCCAACGTTACAACTCACCAATGTGAGAGCAAGCAACAATTGAATTCAGCAGAGAGGCAGTGTTGTCAGATTTTTTTTTACCTCCATCGCCAAAAGCTATACGCAAAATCGCCAAAAATCGCCAAAATAAAATATTATTCATTTTTTCCAAAATAAAAATCGCCAAAAGTTTAAAAAATCATTTATATTTATTTATTTCATGTGTTAGAAAGTCAATATAAATCTAATAAAAGTCTATAATAAAAAAATATTACAATTTTACATTACATTTGTACTTTTAGTGCATTAGTTATTAGTTGTCAAAATATTTTTTACAAAAATTAATTGCATAAATCTATAATATCATATGCCTCATTCTCTGCAGATTCATTTTCACTGCTTGGTATATCATACATTGTATTAGAATTAAACTTTTTTAACATTTTATCTGTAGGCTCAAATGAATTGCAACAATATCTTATCAATGAATCTAAAGTTCATATTGAATTTTATTACGTAATCGAGTTTTAGTGTAATTCATAATAGAAAATACCCTTTCTACGCAAGCGTTGCTGGTTGGTAAAATTAACATATTTAGAACGGCCAATACTAAGTCTTTAAAGTGGAATGTTCCAGCCGCATCGCAATAATTGTAAACTTGTGGCCAAAAGCCTAATAAATTTGTTGGGATTTCACTTTTAAAGATATCAGTCCAATTGAAGTATGCTAATTTTGACCATTACAATTCATATTCCCCTGCAGATATTTTTGGATTTAAAAATAAAGTTAATGAATTTTGAACTACCGCAAATTTTGCTTGTGTTAAAGGGTTTCCACATTTTAATATTGAAAATTCATTATATGTTTTAAAAATATTTATATTTTCAGGTAACCGTTTTAGCATTTCTTTTACTAGTTTTTGTAAGTAGAAAAAACAATTTTCTTTTAAAATTTCTGCATCATATTCATTCATTTTTATATTTTTTAATTCCATTTCAAATTCTGTGCCAAAATCTATAGATTCCAATGGCAGAAAAGAATCCGGCGAATCAATAGCCAAATTTAATGAATATATTAAGTTATCCAAATTTCAATTATTTTTTAAAAATGACGGCTTAAACATTTTAGAAGAAAAAATTAATATTGTTGAAACTATTTCATCATACATGCTACCTGCATCCATATGATTAGATTGAAATTCTAAATTTAAATGATTCATTTTATTAACTATTGGGTTAATAAATATCAAAAAAAGTCTATTTTTTCGTCAGATAGTTCTTTATAAATATGTTAAGCAGTCTTATCGTTTTCAGCAGTTGAGATTAAAGAAAAGTGGTATTTTAACTCCACCCACTGCTCCAAAACTCTTCTGATGGCGGCCCCATAAGACAGCCAACGAGTCCCCGATATTTGTACAAGTTTTCTAAAATTATTTGAATCAACTCCAATGTTAACCAAATCAAAAGCTCTTTTGTATAGTAAAGTACGAAGTGGGCTATGGCTAAAATAGTTGTAAATTTCCTTAAGTAAAAAGTCAGCATTTTTGGGAATTTCACTTGAGGCTTTGGAGCAGCATAAATGGAGGGAGTGGCAGGTACATTTTAAAAGTAATAAATGTAGATTTTCTTGTTTTAAAAGGATAAATAAAGATTTATTTTTCCCACATAGATTACTGGCCACGTCAGTTCCAAAAGCTATTAACTTCACTTCACATTTTTCAATATCAATTTTGACAGAAAAGTACTCTTAACAACAACAATATGAACTGTTTTACTGTTGACATTAATTGTGCCATTCACTATGTAATAATAACATAATATATGAGGGATACCAGAAGTGTATAATGTAAGAATATTATGTTATTAAATTAAAGTGTAAAAAAGTATTTCAAGAAAATAAAAATAATTTGTTAAAAATAGCCAAATAAATCGCCAACTAGTCAGTAAATCGCCAAAAAATCGCCACGTCGCCAATTGAAAATTTTGGTCGCCAAAGGCAATGAAAAATCGCCACGTTTGGCGAGAAATCGCCACATCTGACAGCCCTGCAGAGATGTCGTGTAGGTCAAATAAGAGTCGAACGTCAACCGTTATGACTAAAAAGAATATTTCTAAAAATAGAACATAAAACCTTAACAACATTAATAAATATTTCAAGCACAATGGGCTTATCATGAACTTATGTATGCTAAAATAATTACAATAATTTTATAATAATAATAATTGCAGGTTATGATTTAATATACATATAAATAATTATAATATTAGTTAATAATTACAATAGTTTTTGTATTTAATAATAATTCATACAGCGAAAAAAAGAAAATTAACATTAATTCATAAATATCATAAAGTGGTATTGTGTGGGCAAAAACAAGGTCCCCGCCTTTTGTCGTCACAACATTACAAACGAATTTTCATACTTTATTTCACAAATTCTTAAAACAAATCTATAAGCCAATTAACCCTTCAGAGATCAAATGACTACTTTATCTACAGTTGTTAAAATTTTTTTCTAAAAATTTCAATGCTTTAAGCTCTTAGGACATGCTATGGGCTGACCAATTTTGAAGACCCTAGCTTTTTTGGTTTTGAAGTTATTGATTTTTGACCACTTGTTCATATATAGGAAACCACTGTGCGCTGAGGTATTTTATTTTATTTACAAAGAAATAGTAAATGAAAGAAATGATGTGATGTAAACAACACAAAAAAATTTGAAATTTTTTAAATTAACCCTTAGCCTGCGTTTGGAAACAAGCAATTCAATAAGTGTCTTATTTATTTTGTACAAAATATTAGGCAAATTCAATATTTTACACATACTGTGCAAACAGTTTATCGCTTTAATCTATTATTTAACATAACATTCCATAATAATAGATTTTGCTGTAGTCATGTCTTTCAAACGTGTTGTTTTTATAACGAAATAATGATATCGTTATTGAAATGTTAAGTGACTGTTAATGACTTGACAGTTTTGTTCGCTTTTTTAAGCTTGGAAAACAGCATATCGTTGGTCTCATGTAGGAAAGGCCCTAACTCGCATATTTTTTTTATTACATTTTTGTGAAGGGTGTATGTATTTGTGTTAAATGTATTGGAATCACAAAAAAAATCAACTCCGAAAAAAGTGTGAGTTAGGGCCTTTCTACCAAAAGACCAACGATATGTGCGTAATAATTTGTTGGTAAATTGAATTCTAGTAAAACAAAAATGCTAACAAATCGCTTACAATTATGAATTTTATTAGCAAAACCAATTGGTAACATTGTAGGGTTTTCAAGTGAAGTTAACCGCCTTTTTTCAAGCAGATTTATTCACGAATTTTTTCCTAAAAAAACTCTTATTACGTTCGGTGCAACAAAATTGTTCACATGAATATTAAAAAAAATAATTTTTTTGGTTTAAACCTTAAGACTTGGAAACATCAGCAATCTTTTGCAACAATAAGAAAAGAAAAACGATTTCACTATACAAATAAAAACAAAAACAATTGCTTATAAAGACACCTATAACAACCTATCTCCTCTGTGGTATAACTGCCTGAATTATATCCAATATAAATTCAATGAACATTGCCAGAACGGGTTTTTATTTGTTTGTTTTTATTACAATAAAAACAATTGTACACCCAGAACATTTAGAGAAACATCATCATCATTATTACGTATGATTATTAAGTTCTTAACGGTACCTATAACCGTACACTCAGCTGTTCAGTGTAACAAAGTAACAACAGCTACAGTGCTGTTGTCATTGTTATCGTATAAATTTTGCCATTACTGCTTTGTTTTATGCTACTGTTGGCATTGTTGTTATTGTATTTCACACTAAAAATGAAACTACAATAAAAAAAACAACAAAAATTATACAAAAAAAATAGAGAGAGCATGCATGACTGTGCGAATGAAAAAAATTCCATACCGAAAACCACTCATATAACAAACACTTCTTACAACTACACATCTACACATGTACACGTACACATATACATACATTGTAATAGTTGTTCTTTTACGCTCACTCTCACGCATTGTGTTGTTGGAAACCCATTTATTTACTTTGCTGAGTCAACTGTAGCCAAGTGAACACTTCATTAAAGTTGAATTTCATGCCCTACACAAACACTTAAGCGTTAATATGATTCAAGCAATTGTTTGGCAAAACTTCCAGACAAGGTTAAGAGGTCTGCCGCCATTTATATAACTGGCGCTCTACGCACCACCCCCACGAAAGCCTTGTTCGCAATGCTAAACTGGCTTCCTACTGTGCTTCTCGCTAAGCAGGTGGCCAAGTTTGCTGCGACTAGACTTAATGCTCTCTCTCGTTGGCACATTGTACCTTCTGGTCACTCCACTATTCTGGAGGTTGATCCGGTGGCCCGGACTATCTCCCTGCGGAATATTGTCTTGACAGATGTTTCCACGCTCTGATTCCGAGTAGGGATGACTGGAATCCTAATACGGTCGTCCCCCCGGAAGTCCTGGATATATATACCGACGGCTCTAAACTCGATAATTGGGTTGGAAGCGGTGTCTACTCTGGGAAACTGGACCTGAATATTTCTCTCCGTCTACCGGACTACTGCAGCGTGTTTCAGGCGGAGGTGATGGCAATTTACCGGGCCGCTCAATGGATCCTCGTCAACGATGCTCCTTTTACTCGCGTCTCGGTCTTTTCTGATAGTCAGACCGCGATAAGATCTCTATCGGGTTTCGTGAATAACTCTAGGATCGTTAGGGAATGTCGTCGCTGTCTCGACCTTCTTTCGGGGCGCTTCACCAGTGTCTCTCTGGTGTGGGTCCCCGGGCACAGTGAAATTCCGGGAAACTTTAGGGCCGACGAGCTCGCCAGAGATGGTGCGCTCCTTCCGGAATCCTCTTCTGTTGAATTGGGTATGCCACTTGCCTCGGTCAAGCTGACCATTGTGCGGAAGTTCTTTCGGGACGCCAACCTATCCTGGGTCAATGAGGAGTCCTGCTCCACCGCTAGAAGGCGTACCAACCGATTACTTGGTCTCGGTCGTGATGTCATCTCGACTACAGTGGCCGTGCTTACAGGTCATTGGGTCATGGGTAGACACGCGGAAAGAATGAGGCTCCCTTTCAACGACTTCTGACGTGGTTGCAGATCCGCTGAGGAAGAGGAGACTGTTGTTCACTTTCTTTGTCAGTGCCCGCCTCTTGCTAGGTGTAGATATAGGTTATTTGGCGCCCCATTCCTTGTCAGCATAACGGAGCTATCATCTATTGACATCAAGGATATAGCTTCTTTCATCAAACTTTCTGGCTGGTTTTCCAGTGCGTGGTAGTCGTGCTTTTGTTGTGCAGCCCTTGCACTGACCAACTTCTTCCTTTTCCTTGATTTTGGTGGAACTTGGTTAGTACAGGGACTGCGTTCATCCGTGGCATCACAACGGGCCGCTATGCGTGCTCAAGTGAGCTTTGTGATATTCAGAGCTACCACTCCGACCTAACCTGACCTAACCTAATTGTTTGGCAAAAGTCTTGACTTTTATCGAACAGACAATGTTTTCAAAGCAAAATAATTCTTAAAAATTAAAAAATATTTGTGGTTAAATGAAAGAAAAATGACATAAAGAAACATTCATTAACACGTTCACTGTCCAAGGTAAAAACTGGGGAGTGCCCACACGTCCACACATATTTTGTTTTTTATGGTCTGTTCTGTGAAGTCCAAGTCAAATAAACGATGTTCTCTCAACGTCCACAATTTTAAAGCTCTTTAAATTTGTATGGGTAAACAGCCCACATATGGGCAGTGGACTGCTAGTGCTTTCCGTTCATAGCCCATATATGGGCTGTGGACAGTGAACGTGTTAAGAAAGTACTTTTTGAAGTACTTTTATAGAAGTTAAGGAAAAAGTACTTTTTATTTAATTTAGGAAAAAAATAAGTACCTTACCTGCTAGCCAGCCTTATTTGATCCACAAGTTCACAGTCTTTCATATCCACGAGTTCTCCTGCATATCGACTACATAGCCATCCCTGCCTACGTACAGGCCTGCAGACAAGGACAGTGACATAAAACACGATCCATATTTAACCTTCTAAGTACCAAAGTCTATTGTTATCACCACTTTTTTTAATTGTCAGTTTAGTAAATTGGAAATGTCAGTATAGATTGCTTTAAAACCGCTCATAACATAACAAATACAAATTATATTCACAATAATTTTGATGGCCTAAGTAATGTGCCCCAAAGGATGGAAAACAATTAATGAATTTGTATTCAATGCTCCCTTTATTACAATTTTTTATTTTTTTATTTTTCATTTTAGGCGAGTTGGCTCATTTCGCAGAATTTTAATTTTATGTTTAAAGCCCTAGTTATGCTACCGTAACGGAATGTAACAGTACGTGTACGGAACGTAAAAATGTAAGTGCAATTATAGATCGTAAAAACGTGTCATATGTTTTTATGTAAACAAAACAAAAAAGAAATAAAGAAAAACAAATAAAGAAATAAAAATTGCAAAAACTAAAAGACAAAAATTCAGATATTGATATAGAAGTCATGTTTTTGGATTTGAGTTTTTATTTTATTATTATTTTTTATACAAATTTAACATTAATTTCATATTTTAAAAACTTTGTTTTCACTCTTTTATTACTTTCAATATGGTGCCTTTTGTTTTGCTTTAATTCAGCTATTAACCAGTGTTATCACAACAGACTTTTTAGGTTCAATTTAACGATTTTTTATTTATTTAAATGTACTTATTAAAAGTTTTATGTACTGTTTCTGTAAGCCAAACAATTTCACTTTCACACAAACACACTCAATTTAGTTTGTGTTTGTTTGTTGGGGAAAACACAAACACAAAATTTAGTGATTTTGTTTATATTTTGCATATATGTAAATAGACGAGCAAGTGAAATTGTTTATCCTACAGAAACAGGTCATGTATTTAGGAAACCAAATTTGTACGAATGTTAAAACATTTTTATCTTCCCTAGTAAAAGTTAAATGCAAATTAAATAATTAGTTTAATTAGTTAAAAATCGATAACTATATTTTTCTAATTCGAAATAAAAATAAACACTACCTACATAATGTAATAGTAAAATAGTGTTTATTTTTATTTTAAATTATAAAAGTTAATAATGAAATAAATTATAATTTGGGTTTTTAAAATATGTGAAGTTGCATTTAAAGTGAATACCACATACAGACAAACATAACATACGTACAAAATGTGAATTCTGTTTATAATTTTAATTTTCAGTTTTGGTGGTTTTTAATATTGACATGTTGTTAACACTGCTAAACAGATGTCACGTAAAAATGTAAGAAAATTCTATTTTTTACAGATTCTTACGTTCCGGTTACGTTACATTACATTTCTATAACCATTCGTATTGCTTTATACATAACAAAAACGATCAGCTGTTTCTTACTGTTGCGGTTACGTTCCGTTACGGATGCATAACTGGGCCTTAATATCACAAACGAACTGTGGGTGATTAAATGAATGCACATAGGAAGGAACACACAAATTTCAACATGAAGACAAAAAAATAATGAAAAGCTTTTTCGTTTATTTTTTCATTTGGATTTAAGGAAAAATATCAGTTATTAGCAATCTTTTCTCTTTTCTTTTTGAATTATAACGTAATCAATATTTCATTTAAACAAAAAACGAAAGAAAAAAACAAAAGTTTAATATTTAATTACGCCCTCATAAGCAATTCTGTATTAAATTTCTATGTATTTTTTATCTTTCAATAAGAACTCCTAAAAGTATGCTTACAATATAACATAAACTACAGTAGAACATGAACTGTTATAATTTGAAAAACATAAATGGCAACTCCTTTACCTTGAAAACAAATTCTAAGCCATGCTTTGTTTACATTGCATATGAAACTCTGCAATGTTTTTGTTTTTTCGTGTTTTTGTTTTTTCTTTCAACAAAATTCTCTTTGTCAAAACAAATGTTATTGCCGTTACTTCATTATCGTTGTTATTATTACTCGTATTGTTATTGTTCATCATTTTAACATGTTAATTCATGTGCACTACTAAAATAACACACATACACGAGTATGTATACACATTAGAACAATGACAACAAAAACGCCTCTTCTTTTATGAATTGTGCATGCATGATACACAACAGAGACACAAACAATAACTCTGACTGGATGACTTGGCTTGCTGGTGTTAGAGTGTGCAATGAAATACAAATTTATTCCGCTGAAAACGTGTCGGCAAACATTTTTATATATTTTACACATACATACATACATATCTACGTGCATTTGCTATCCTTTTTTTCCGTTACTTTTTTCATTTCAGTTGTTTAGTTGTTTGCTTGTTGTAGTCATTTATATGCAGATTAATAGGAAAAATCTATTGTATAAAAAATTTGAATAAATTTGATATTAAATATGTAATAACGGTATATTTACCGCTTTGTTGTAGTGTTTAACAGCGATAAAAGAAAAAGTAGGAGGAATGATTCATACATAAGCTGTTTAGAAAAAGTCTTACTATTTTGACAGGAATAAATTTAAAATCGAATTTAAAATTTTTAATTAAAAACAAAGTAGTTTTTTTTTTGAATTTTTCTGAAATTCTTAAAACAGTTTTTATTTTATGAGTGGAAAAATTATTAAAAAAAAGAGACAAAATGTAAAAATACCCAAAAAAGAATTTGTATTGTTGCAAAAATGAAAAATCAAGATACTGGTGTTTTGCTTTTACATCGCTTAACATTAAAATTATAAACAAAAGCTACAAAAACAAAACAATGCAGTACAGAGTGGCTGATATATAATGCAACAAAGTAAAGCGCTATAATTTTTTAATTTTTTTTTTAATTTTATTGTTCAAAAGCAAAAAATGTTGGAAATAACATCAAATTTTAGAATCAGTTTAGATTTGTTCGAATAGGGCCACCTTTGGTACGAATTATGCCCTTCAAACGGCCGACAAAGCCATCACAGGCTGCACGAAAGTGGCTCTGCGGTATTTTGGCCCATTCCCGTCGAAGCGCCGTCTTGAGATGATCGACACTTTGGTATTTTTTAGTGAGAATCTTACTCTCCAAAATGCCCCAGGCGCAAAAGTTCAACGGATTGAGATCCGGAGATTTTGGTGGCCATTGTGCGGTTGAAATGAAGCGAGGAACCTCCTTTTTAAGCCATTCTTGGTTGACACGTGCTGAGTGCGGTGGTGCTGAGTCCTGTTGGAATGTCCATGGTCTGCAGCCGAAATGTTTGTCTGCCCAGGGCTTCAATACTGTCTTTAAGACATTTTCCCGATAATATTCGGCATTTATTTTGACCCCACGGTCGATGAATACGAGCGGGGAGCGACCATCGGCCGTTACGGCGGCCCACACCATTACCATCGGCGGCGCTTGAGTTCTGGTGGCCAATCGCAGGTGTAAATTTTCAGCTGACCTCTTTGGCAAGTAAACCCGATCATTTTGTTTGTTCACAAACTGCTCAGTTTGGAATGGCTTCTCATCGGAGAAAACCAAATTCGGTAACTGGCCACTTTCGTGTAAGCGAAGTAGCTCCTTGGCTCTTTCTAGTCTACCTTTTTTTGTCCTTCGGTGAGCTCTTGCACTTTTTGGAACTTCAATGGCTTTAGTCCAAGCTCATTTTTCAATATGTGTTGCATTCGTTCTCGCAATATGTTCAGCTCACGAGCAATTTTTCTACCACTGCGGCTTGGATTTCGATCAAATCTGGCCTTCACTTTTCGGATCATTTCTGGTGTTGTTACCGTTTTTTTTCGTCCACTTTTTGGACGCGATGCAACACTGCCAGTATCACGGTAACGAACAATGGTACGAGAAACAAAAGAATTATTCACATTTAAATGCTGGAGGGCTCTAACGATAGCCACCTATGGTTTTCCAGCCAAATATAAAGCAATCACACTATCACGCTTGAATTCCATCACGAATAAATTTTTTTCTGAATGCAATAGATCAAAATGCTTTTGTAAGCTTGTAAATAATAAAATGAACTGTCACTGGAATAAATCTGTCAGCTGTCAGATGAGCGGTTTACAAATGATAACAACCTGAAGTTGGTTGCAATACATATCAGCCACCCTGTAAAGAAACCTTTTTACAAATTATCGCACTGCGTAATATAACAACAAAAACTAGCATAAAAAAATGGTAAACAAGTAAACAAAAATACACCAACAACACTACAATAATAAATGTAAGCATTTATGGAGATTTCGAGAAGGCGAAGTTATGAACGTTCGCCTTCAAGAACATTCATCAGACTGTTTACGTTGCCATATAAAAGGCAAGCCAAAGCAGGCGACGGAGTTATTGAAGTTCAGTCAGTCTTTTGTGAAGATGCTGTGTGTTTGAAGAGAGTGATCGTGGTTTGAAGATCTTCGTTACAAAGATCTGTGATTGCCTAGTAATTGTTATTGTTTATACAAAGGTAATAAACAGAAGAATAACAAAGAAAAGCAATTGTTGTTGTTTACATTAAGTTGTGAATGAACAGTGGCACACAATTGTGCGAATAATAAAGAATTTTAATTAAAGCTAAACACAAATTTATATTTATTTTATTTGAAATCTACGAGCTCATATTTAAACGTTTTTAAAATGTAAAAACGTAACAATATCTATGTATATTGCATTTCGTCTAATTACGGCCTCGTGGTGTCTCGCGGTCCAACTTAACATAAGCCGTATTTACACTATCGGTCATAACTACGAGCAACTCGTACTTTAATTCGTTGATTTTAGCCATTGTTAAAACACTCTTGTGCGCTGGTGCGTTGTCTTGATGAAAAATTATTTTTTTGTGTTGTAAACCAGGACGTTTTTCTCGAATTTGTACATTTAATTGATCCAAAAGGTTGCAATAGTACTCTGAATTTATTGTTTTACCCCTTTGCAGATAGTCAATCAATAAAATACCTTTGAAGTCCCAAAAAACCGTTGCCATAACCTTACCAGCCGATTGAATTGTTTTTGCCTTCCTTGGGGCACTTCCTCCAGCTTCAGTCCATTGTTTGGATTGTTCTTTTGTTTTTGGAGTATAGTGGTGGATCCATGTCTCATCAACAGTTATGAAACGACGCTTAAAATCCATTTTATTTCGCTTAAAACGATCCAAACAAGCTTGAGAAATGTTCATTCTTATGCGTTTTTGGTCGACTGTTAACAAATGCTTCACCCATCTTGCAGAAAGCTTTTTCATCTGTAGTTCTTCACACAAAGTTAAATGGACTCGATCATTTGAGATGCCCATGATGTTAGCAATTTCACGCACTTTTATTCGTCGATCATTTAATACCATATCATGCACTTTGGCTACAATTTCTGTTGTTGTTGCTGTTTTTGGACGTCCACTACGTGGTTCATCTTCAATGCTTGTACGACCACGTTTAAATTCAGCAACCCAATTTTTTACTGTTGCATATGAAGGAGCACTTTCACCTAACACATTCACCATATCATTATGAATTTCTTGTCCCGATAAACCTTTTTTATGGAAATATTTAATGACAGCACGCATTTCTAATTGTTCCATTGTAAAAAAATCGCGGATGCGTCTTTTTTGAACATCTGTTTCTATATGAAGGAGTTGCCAGATCGAAACAAAATTTAACATGTGTTCATAACAGAGATGGAAGTTTCCAAAACACTTAACTTTTTTCTGTTTATACCGCGCTTTCTGTGCTAGGCTAAGAACTTTCCGAACTGCCCTCCTAAAGCACCAAGTTGTCCTGTTGGTATCTCCATTGTAAAGGCGTCTCTTCCTCTGCATATGGCCATTTGTAATGCCACATTTTGTAATATATCACAGTATTATTCCATTAATCTTACTGAATCAATCCAACCCTTTGGCCCCAGACCACTAAACTGTCTCCACCATACTTAGTAGCTACTTTATAATATTTAGGATTTAGCATGTTACCAAATGATCTTCGCAATCGTCTTATTCAGTATGAGTTTTGTTAATTAATCTTGAATTCGTCATAAATCAGAGCTGTTTTCACTACACAAATGTGAGCGTTTTAAATATTATCAGAACTGAAGCAGTAAATTAATACTATGTTCAGACATGCACTTTTATTAAATTAATATTCGGTTTATTGAGAACAATGGGTCAGTTCGACCTCCGGGTACTGTACTTGTCACAGTTGACAAGTACACGTCCTCTAACCTATTGAGAACAATATTTTTAGCGTTCAGACATATAATATACGAAAATTTATTTGACAGCTGGTAAACAAAACAGCTGATTGCTTCAACAACATTGCTTTTAATTTAATCGCGAAAATTAGTGCCAAAAATTTTTTTGGAAAAAATGGAAAACAATTTAACATTTAAGAGGGTATTGCTAATGATTAACCGAAACGCCGAGCTGTTGAGGTTAATAGGAACTATTTTTGACTCCAAAGTGGCTTTTCTCAGAAGGATGAGAAAAAAAAATTTTATATGAAACTCAATATAAAATACAAACATTTCTGCTGTCTTTCCATTTTTTTGTTTGTCGTTGTTTACATTTGAGTTGTCGAATATTAATAGAAAGCGTTCGGAAAAATGTAATCTGCTCACTGAACGTACTTATGACAGTGTTGTATTTAAAGTTTTTTATCAATATTATAACAATTTATGAATTTATTGGCCAATAATTAATTGAAATTTTGTATGAAATATTGAGATCAATAATGCCGTTTATTGCGATTTACGCAATAAAGGTGCATGTCTGAACCCAGTATAATGGTGCAATAGAGTTTGTGTATATTGTGACACTGCATTACAAAATTAAATCCTATTAAAATTATTATTTCTTTTTTTTTTTTTTTTGTTCAAATTTTATTTTTTGTTTTTGTTTTTTATGATATAAATAAATAAATTACAAATTTCTTAAATTATTTTCAATAAATTAACTTTCATTCTCTTTTTTTTTTGTTTTGCATTCTTAAATAAAAAATATTTTTCTTTCCTTTTTTTTTTTAAACTTAAAATTAAAAATCGTCTCCTTATATTTTGTATAAATTTTTTATAATTTTCAATATAAAGTATTTACACTATTACCGAGCATGCTTGCAAATTCACTTTGCAAGCTTAATTGAAAAAATCCAATAGGCCGCTTAAGATTTCATAGGCGAAATCGCCCTCTGTATCGGCTGCCTTCTTTTTCTTGTTCTTTTTGGCTTTTTTGGTTTTTTTCGTTTTGGCCGTGGTATCAAATATGCTGTTAGAGGCAGCGGTAACTTGTTCGGCGGCTGTAGAGTCAGCTATAGGAGCTACGGTTTCTGTAGTTTCGGATGCTGAAGCAGTAACAGCAGCTGCTGCAGCAGTGCCTTTGTCATCCTTGCTTTGAACAGAGTCGGTAGCTAAGCGTGTGTCAGGGTTTACAGCAGCCACTACAGGTGTAACGCTGGGTTTAGTATCCTCCTCCTCGTCATCGTCTAACTCGTCAAGTAGGCCGGCTAAACTGAAACCGCCATAGTCAGCATCAGCAGGAGCTTCCTCTTCGGCCTCATCATCAGCATAGTCGGTATCGGCATCATCATCTTCAGGCTCCTCTTCTTCATCATCATCCGCATCGTAGTCGTCTTCGTCCTCATCATCACCACCAGCTAAATCAAAACAAAAAACGTTAAACTCTCCTCCATGAGAAATAATCAAAATCTTTATGAACTCACCACCAAAACCGAAAATATCATCATCGTCGTCTTCCTCTTCCTTGTTGGCTTCCACAGGCAAAGGTTCAGCTTCGGCGACTCTCAAACCCTCGGGACCAAATTTAAAGCAGGACACTCTTAAGGCAGCCTCTACTTCATCATCAGCTCTCAATTCGAAACCCAAACAAGCCTTGAAATTCTCACTAGCTTTGGACAAACCATAAACACGACCACAGAATTGCGAATAGCCACCGGGTAGACCCACACAAATAGGACGAGCTCTCTTGCTGGATATAGTTCTGGAAGCCAAAGTTAAATCGCCATATTTCAAGCTTATGGACATCTTTTCATTGCCCAAATAAGACAGTCTGGCACAACCGGGTCCCTTGACGGGTATGAAGGGTAAATTAAAGCTACGACAGCAATCACAATGATTACCCGAGCACTTGCAATATTTAGCCAAGCCTGAGGCTTCCTCTTCACCCTTAACGGGTGCGGATGTAACGGCAGGAACAGCAGCAGCTGGTGCCACAGTAGTGGCCACAACTGGTGCAACTGTAACCTCCGACTGGACAATTTCATTTGCCGACTCATCGATAATTTCATTCTCATTACCTATAGCAATAATGCCTGTGTCATCGGCTTCATCTAAAATTTCATTTTCATTGTCATTGTCAATGTCAGCATTGAAAATATCTTCAGTGACTTCTTCAATGAGATCATCTTTGTTGGGACCCAAAGGCGCTACATTTGGATCAATTTCTTCGGGTGCCAAATCCAATTGTTTAAAATGTTCCGAAATCTTATCACCACGACGATAAACCGCTGCCTCTGCCGTAAAGGTGAGGCAAGCCAAAGCCAAGCAAAGAAGAATCAAAATGTTGCGCATTTTAAAGGCGAATTAAACTGGAATGGAAAAGGTGATAACGAATAAGAGATTAATACGTTGGAAATTTTAAAATAAAAATTATGGGAGCATGCTATGCAAAGGACAGCTCTAATCGATCTTAAGCTGTAGGTGTACCGACACTCTTGGATAAAATTAAGGCACACAACATAAGAAGAAATCAGTCTGTCTGTAATACAGATCAGAGATCAGCAATGAATCGTTTTTTCGCTACTCATAAGCACTCATGAAATTTTGAATATACATATGTAAGTGAGTCAACAATATTGTTACGAAAATGGAAATGGTGTTGTTAAAATAATAAGCAAAAGCTCCAAAAACAACACAATGGAGTTGATCACGCATAAAAACAAAAGCTCCAAAAACAAAACAATGCAGTTGTTCACGTGATCAACGAATGAGTAAGCATATAGCAACAAAAACAACAGTGCTTGTTTACAAGATCATGAATAAACAAATATAGCAACAACGACTGCGTATAAAAGAAATATAGCAGAAAGACAAGCAAACAAAACAACAACAACTCTGCCTGGACGAAAGTAAATAAGATAAACGAACAACAAAAATGGAAACGAGTTGTTTACATTTTTGGATTGTTCCCGAAGGTCGTCATCATCCTTCAAGGGCATTCATCACACTGTTGATCGAGTGATATAAAAGGCAAGATAAAGCGAGCAACGATGATTCAGTTAGAATTCAGTCAGTCGTGTATGAAGACACGTTATTCTCGGAGTTCGAGTGAAGTTAGTCGTGTGACGACGTCGCGTTGAATTAAGTGAGAATTCAACCAGTGGTGTGTGAAGATACGAGATCGAGTTATAATTCAGTCAGACTTGTGTGCAGACAAGTTGCGTGAAGAAAACAGTTGTTAGTGTGGTGCTTACAAAAAAGGTTGTGAGCAAAGAAGAATAACTAACAAGTGTTGTTGTTGCTTATAAAAAAGGTTATAAGCAGAGAAATATCGCGAACAAGCACATATTGTGGAAATTATCATTGTATGCGTAGAATAAATTCGAACAGTGGCACGAAAGTTGTGCAGAGAATAAAGAATTAATTAAAAAATAAACACAGATTTATTTTTATTTTATTTGCAATCTACGAGCTCATATTTTTAACGTTTTTAAAAGGTAAAAACGTAACAATATTGAAATTTAACTATGTACTCTGGATTCATTCATACTCACACTACAACGTTGATTTATACACACCGGTTGCAATGAGTATGCGTACAATGTTGACATCAAACTCATACCATTCGAAATATGTTTGATTCATAAACCAGCCTAGATTCATAACTTTTGAGAAATACTTAAGGAGTGCGCACAAAAAAAAATGGGCCTACTTTTAAGCTTATAACTTTTATCATAATTGAAAAAAATAAATACCGTTACATTGTTTTTGTTAGTCATCTGTTTCAAAATCCACGTGCTAAATGTCATTGCAATAGCAAAATTAGTTTTTTGAAAACGGGCACCCAACAAGAATGTCGTAAAAAAATAATTGAAATTATCAATGAAAAACCGCGCCGCTTACAAAAAACGATTGCTAGGCTCGCAGGTGTTAACCAAAAAACAGTTTCTAAGGTAATACATACATAATTGGTCATTACAACCCTTCAGTCAGGATTACGACCTAGCTTCTCACACCACTTATGTTGTGTGCGTTAATTTTATACATGAGTGGCGGGACCTACAGTTTAAAGTCGACTCCGAACGACAGTATTTTGAGAAGCTTTTCATGGCAATTTTATTTACTCTCAGAGTTTTTGCCAGAAATCTGCTGAGAGGAAATCGCCGAAGAAATATTTTCGTTTTGATGTCTGACCTGGGATTCGAACTCGGGCCTTCAGTCTAATAAGCCAACACACTACCTACTAGACTACGGCGACTTCAAGGTAATACTTAAAACAATATAAGGAGTCTTTAAGTATTGAGAGAAAGCGTGGAAGTGGAAGAAAAAAAGGATTTGCCGACCAAAACAAAGCAAGTAAAATATATACGTATTTTTCAAAAAACACCCTAACATGTCTGGAAGAAAAGTGGCTCAAAAAGTTGGATGCTCTGAGACCTTTGTCAGAAAAAAATTGTATACACAAAAGAATTCAAATATTATTTACCTTAATTGAAATATAAAACGAAAAAAATCCGCCACTTAGTTTTATTTCTATAACGAAAAGTGTAAGTCCTGATTTTTTTGTGCGCACTCCTTATATAAACTTATAAATGATACGAGTGACTCAAATCGTTCATCAAAATTTACAGGCTTAGTTGTTGTTGGATTTATAACAAAAGAAACCAGACACATAAGCAAAAGTGACAAAGCAGCAAGCAGACAGAGCAAACGCACAACCTTTTAGTGAGTATTTTAGTGTTCGTACGCGAAATCATACTTGTTTTGCGGTTCGTGTATATGTTGTGTTATGGAGAGTCGAAATTAATACAACATCATACATGTTGTTAAGTATGATGTATGATGAGTATTTCAAACTTTGAATATAAGTAGAGGAGATTCCATGATATTAAAATAAGTATGAATGCGTATAAGTATTAGAAATTATGAGTATAATTCGATTCTACTCATTGTTTTGAATACTCATTGCTGATCTCTGGTACCGACACTGTTGGATAAAATTAAGACACATAACATGAGTGGTTTGAGTAGAAAGAAGTCGGTCTGTAATCCAGACCAGAGATCAGCAATGAATCGTATTTTCGCTACTCATAGGTACTTATGAAATTTTGAGTATGAGTGAGTCAAGAGTATTAAAATTCAACTACTCTGATTCATTCGTATTCGCTACAACATTGATTTATAAGTATAGGTTGCAATGAGTATGAGTACAACGTTGACATCAAACTCACAAACATTCGATTCATTGTTTGATTCATACGCCTACTCATTCAGATTCATAAATTTAGAAAAATACTTATAATACTTACGAATGATTCGAGTCACTCGAATCATTCATCAAAAATTTCCGGTAGTAGTTATTGTTGCATTTACAAAAGAAGAGAAAAGAAAAGACAAAGACAGCAAGCAAAGCACACACACAACGTTCTAGCGAGTATTGTGGTGTTCGTACTCGAATCATACTTATTTTGTGCTTCGTGTATATGTTGAATCATGGAGAGTCGAAATCAACAACATCATGCGTATTGTTAAGTATGAGTACGATAAGTATTTCTAACTTTGAATATGAGTAGTATGAGTATGATATTAAAATAAGTATGAATGCGTATAAGTAGCTGAAATTATAAGTATGACTCGAATCTACTCATCGTTTTGAATACTCGTTGCTGATCTCTGATGTGTACAACGTTGACATCAAACTCATACCATTCGAAATATGTTTGATTCATAAGCCTATTTATTTAGATTCATAACTTTAGAAAAATACTTAGAATACTTCGAGTGACTCGAATCATTCATCAAAATTTACAGTTTTAGTTGTTGTTACATTTATAACAAAAGAAAACAGACACATAAGCAAAAATGACAAAGCAGCAAGCAGACAGAGCAAACACACAACCTTCTAGTAGGTATTTTAGTGTTGGTAAGCGATTAATACTTATTTTGTGCTGCGCGTATATATTGAGTTATGGAGAGTCGAAATCAATACAACATCAAACGTGTTGTTAAGTATGATGTATGATGAGTACTTCAAACTTTGAATATGAGTAGAGGAGGTTCAATGATATTAAAATAAGTATGAATGGGTATAAGTATCAGATATTATGAGTATGATTCGATTCTACTCATCGTTTTGAATACTCATTGCTGATCTCTGGTACCGACACTCTTGCATAAAATTAAGGCACATAAGTCAGTCTGTAATCCAGACTAAAGAGTTGTAATGACCAATAATATATGGAGGATATATGATCTCTCTACTCCCTATTATCTTTGCAACGGTAAGTATGCTGCGATAGAAGAAGGATTCAAATGCGAACTGTAAGCAAATTATGAATACGTACGTTTGTGCCGTAGTGTATTTGCCCTTGAGCGTTTGTTGCTTATGGTATTTTTATTTCCTGTCATAACAGTCACATTTTTATGAATTCAAGCATAAAACTATATATTTTTTGTCTTTGCATTTGTTTTATTAAAAGTTTTGCCAGTAATTAACTAAACAATGGCTATCGATTAATATTTGGAATTAATAAGTATATCGATTGCAGAGAAACAATAAAAAAATCCCCATCATCGATGAATTCCTATGAAATCGAGAAGAGATAAGCAGTGGTGAAGTGATAAAAAAAAAAGAAGCCAGTCAGTGACTCAGTGATTAATAAATTAATTAATGGCCTTGATGATGAGTATATTGGAATTAATTAATTATGAAGGGTCTCCGCAGAAATAGACAGATTACAGATTAGATATGCAATTGAGTTTCATTTTATTTTTTGAGGTTGTTTGATGTATTAACCGTTATGTAAACTATGTTTGGCGGGGGGTTTATTTTTTTTTTTTTTTTTTTGAAATGGTTAAGCAATCTTGTGAATAAATTATTGAAATTCCATTAACTTTTTTTCCATTAACTTTTTTTTTTTGTACCATCAATGGGTAGGTCAATGTTTTCGAGTGGAGCATGAAATCAAATTTCACTTTTTTTTTCACACTTCCGCAAAAAATAAATAAAAAAATAAAATCAGAAGATAAAGAAAAAAAAAGAAAAGAAGCGCCTTAAATAGAAATAGAAGGAAGGTATTAAATTTCTCCAATTTTTTATTTATTTTTTTTTTTTTTTTTGTCTTTCTTCATAGCATTTGTTGTTAACAAATAAACAAAAATTTGGTAGATTGAATATGGCCAACTGGAAATATTTCAACAAATATTTACACGCACATATGGACATATAGTATATACGCTTGTGTGTTTAATATTTTTTTCTTTTTATAACGGGAGTGAAATTATTAAAATCATATTTTTTATTATTTTTTATTTGTTTTTTTTTAACAAGAAGTCTCAAATAAAAATAAAAAGGCACGTAAAAAATAAATGAGCGTGTTTAGTAGTAAGCGGTGTGTTACCTAATTGGTAACACTGAATGAATATTCATATACAACACACATGCACAACCTATGCATGCTTAAATATTCAAATGAAACACACATGCACACGCGCTTACACACACACACAACCTATGCATACTTAAATATTCAAATGAAACACACATGCACACGTGCTTACACACACACAACCTATGCATACTTAAATATTCAAATGGAAATTATCCCGTATCCAAATGAAGGTAAGTAATGCTGACACTTACAGAGACAACCTGTTGAAGAAGAAATACTCGGGTGAAATTGATTTTTTTTTTTTGGTGTTTTTTTTTTGAGTCACTCAGTCAATAAGAAATGCTAGAAAGTGTACATATGACCAAATTTTTGTCAAATACACCACAAACCAACAAACCATTTATGAAGAAACAACAACAACAATAACTACCCATTAAAACATTTTTACAAAAAAAAAAAAAAAAATATGAATAAAATTATATATTTTGAATGACAAAAAGAAAAAAGTTGTCTTTATTAATATTGAAAAACAATGGATTTTTTTTATTATTTCTTCACACCTTAATATTAATGTTGTGTTGTTGTTGTTGCCGGTTTTCTATAATTTATTAGAACGAACGCTTAAGGTCGCTTATGAATTGGTTTCTCTTTTTTAACAAACAATTGCTCTCGTCTGGCTTAAAATGGCATTAAATTTATGCTACACGAATTGGGTTAAATAGTTATTATTAATAAACAAAAAAAAACCTCAATTCAATTCAATTTCTCAATCACAGACCTTTAAAATAATGAAATCGAAAGGAATTTTGAAATTTTTTAAATATTTTTTTTCATGTGCATTACTCCTTCAGTAATTAACAATAGAAATAATTTTTATTAAGCTCGACCCAATATTAGTACTTTTCACGGTAAATATCTAAAAAGTTTGGCTGCATTATACAGGGTGGACCAAAAGAAACCAAGGGGTGTAAAAGTTTAATAACTTTTTTGTTTATTAATTTTTTTTTATTTTTTCTTTCAGACTATATAGACAACACTTGGAGAATTTATAATGGAGAGGTTCACAACTGAACAGAGAACCAGAACAATAGAATTTTATTATTTAAACCAGAGATCAATTATTTTAACGCAAAGAGCATATCGTCGACATTTTAACGTCAGAATTTCGCCCTCTGAAGCGATGATTCGTTGCTTAGTTAATCGTCATCACCAACATGGCAGCGTAAGAGATTTGCCTCGAACCGGTAGACCACGTTTAAGTCGCACTGCGGAAAATATTGAACGAGTACAGCAAAGTGTTAACGAAGCACCAGAAACATCTTGCAGAAGGCGTTCTGCTCAGCTAGGAATGTCTCGTACGTCACTACGGCGCATTTTAAAAAAAGATTTACAGTTATACCCATATAAGGTGCAATTGGTCCAAGAATTAAAACCCGGAGATCATTGGCAACGTCTAAATTTTGCAGTTAAATTTTAAGAGTTGGCCAGAAATGAAATCAACTTTATTGAAAATTTGATTATGAGTGATGAAGCTCATTTTCATTTGAATGGCTTTGTTAATAAGCAGAACTGTAGGTCCTGGGGTTCTCAAAATCCAAGAGCCATTCATCAACGCCAATTGCACCCCATCAGGTGTACAGTATGGTGTGGGATCACATCTGAAAATGTCATTGGGCCCTACTTCTTCGAGAATGAAGATGGAAGTGCTGTAACCGTAAATGGAGAGCGGTATCGGTTTATGATAGAAAATTTTTTACGTCCTGCTCTTGAAAACAGACCTGGTATTTGGTTTCAGCAAGCCGGAGCCACTGCCCATACTGCCCGAGTCACAATGGCACTTTTAAGTCAAATTTTTGGAGAGCGAATAATTTCTCGAAATTCGGAAATTATTTGGCCAGCGCGATCGCCAGATTTGACAGCACCCGACTATTTTCTTTGGGGTTTTTTGAAGGAGAGAGTGTATGTGAACAAGCCAGAGACAATCCTTGAACTCAAGGCAAACATTGTTGCAGAAATTCGAACGCTACAGCCACAAGTTTTGAAAGATGTTATGGAAAATGCTTTAAAACGAGCCCATCAGTGTGAAGCTGAAAACGGTGGTCATTTAAGAGACATCATTTTTCATACTTAGTGTAAAAAAATTTCCATTTTGTATATTATATAATCTGAAAGAAAAAATAAGAAAAAGTTATTAAACTTTTACACCCCTTGGTTTCTTTTGGCCCACCCTGTATAATGCAGTTCAACATCGCCTTGAAGCTTCCACATCCCATAGGCCGTTGTTCAGTAATTTATTTGAGTTTATAAAGAAACTCAAAATACGAAATCAAACTAGATTTAGACGCGGTACAAAGCGGATGGTATTGTGATTAAAAATACATCATTAAGTCGCAGTGAATGATTTTGATTTTCAGCTCTTTACAGGTCCTATAAACACCATACATACATTCACACATAATTGGTCACAACAACCCTTCAGTCAGAGCAGCTTCAGTGTTCAAAAAAAAAATGGTTTTTAACGCTCAGAAGCATTATTCAAAAATATGACACCATATCCAACGTTCCACTACAGAAAAGGCCCAGGAAAACATCAGAATATACAGACCGCATCATTAGGCGCGAATCTCCAAAGCCGATCCAAAAAAGTCGTCTGCGGATATCCAGCGTGAAATTTGCAAAAGTTTCAATATTTCCATATCCAAGAGGATCATTTCACGTCGTTTAGTTTAAATCGGGCTAAATGGCAGAGCAGCACGCAAGAGACCCCTTCTGAGCAAAATTCAGAGAAAACGTCGCGTTGAATTTGCTAAGTCCCATTTGAAATGGACAGCCAATGAATGGAAATATGTGCTTTGGAGCGACGAAAGTAAGATAAATCGCCTTGGTCCAGATGGTCGAAGATTTGTTAGAAGGCCCATCAACCAAGAATTTAATCCTCGCTATGTTTCACATGTAGTGAAGCATGGTGGAAAATCGATTATGGTGTGGTCGGTCATGTTTTTCTGGAATGGTGTTGGTCCAATCCACAAAATTGATGGAATTTTAGATAAGGAAAAGTATATTGACATACTTAATAATGTGATGTTGCCGTGGGCTGAGGACAATTTGCCTGTTATCTGGAAATTTCAACACGACAACGATCCAAAGCACACGGCTAAGGTAACAAAGAAGTTCCTTGAAGATAATTCCATCAATGTTTTGGAGTGGCCATCATCATGTCTGGACCTAAACTCCATCGAACACCTATGGGGCGATGTGAAAAAAGCGGTGAGCCTCAAAAATGTTACAAACATGGCGATCCTTTTCGAGGAAGTTAAGAAGTCATGGGAGGCAATACCAGTGGAGCGATGTCGTAACCTTATAACATCAATGCGCAGGCAATGCGAAGCTGTGTTAAAGCAAGAAGGGTTTGCAACAAAATATTGACAATAAGTAAGAATATAAACATAATCACCCTTATTCTGGTTGTCGTCGTCGACGTCGTCGACGTCGTCTTGCGTCGACTGTTTAAAATTGGTATTCTGTTTGTCGTTATTGACAGTTATAGATGACTGTCGGACACACATTTGGTATTCTGTGAGTCAATACGCCATCGATATTGTGTTGTGTCGACTCTGATTTTGTCGACTCTGATTTTATCGTCATCATTTTTGGTAACGACGACGACGGCGACGACGACGACGACAACCAGAATAAGGGTGAATATCACAATTTTTTTCTAATGATTTTTATCGTTTCTAATTAGGTGTCGCAGTCAATATTTGAAAAAATTCGGTTTATTTTTTTAAGTTTTAAGTATTTGTTAAGTTAAGGATTTGTTAAGTTTTTTTTTTGTTTCTTTTTTAATGACTTTTTAAATTAAATAATAAATAGTTTGAAATGAATAAACGATATGAAAAATATTTCAACATTTTATAAAATTTTAAAGCGTTTCTAATTAGGTGTCAATAGGTGTATATACATACATACATATATAATTGATCATTCTGTCTAATAAACCAACACAGTACATACCTACTAGACTACGGCGACTTTTGAGTGGAATCAAATTCCACTTCAGCTTTCTGATGTCTTTTACATTTTCAAATATGTTTTGTTTCATTCCATCGATTTTGAATTGAAATAAGGAGTGCGCACAAAAAAAAATGGCCCTACTTTTAAGCTTATAACTTTTATCATAATTGAAAAAAATAAATACCGTTACATTGTTTTTGTTATTCATCTGTTTCAAAATCCACGTGCTAAATGTCATTGCAATAGCAAAATTAGTTTTTTGAAAATGGGCACCCAACAAGAATGTCGTAAAAAAATAATTGAAATTTTCAATGAAAAACCGCGCCGCTTAGAAAAAACGATTGCTAGGCTCGCAGGTGTTAACCAAAAAACAGTTTCTAAGGTAATACTTAAAACAATATAAGGGGTCTTTGAGTATTGAGAGATAGCGTGGAAGTGGAAGAAAAAAAAGATTTGCCGACCAAAACAAAGCAAGTAAAATAATACGTATTTTTCAAAAAACACCCTAACATGTCTGGAAGAAAAGTGGCTCAAAAAGTTGGATGCTCTGAGACCTTTGTCAGAAAAAAATTTTATACACAAAAGAATTCAAATATTATTTACTTTAATTGAAATATAAAACGAAAAAAATCCGCCACTTAGTTTTATTTCTATAACGAAAAGTTTAAGTCCTGATTTTTTTGTGCGCACTCCTTATATATTATATGAAGTCGTTGTAGTCTAGTAGATAAAATTGCCATGAAAAGTTTCTCAGAAATCTATCGTTCAGAGTCGATTTTAAACTGTAGGTCCCACCTAACACGGCTAAAAACTAAAATAATTTGTAATCCTAACTAAAATGTTGTAAAATGTCTGATACAATAATAAGTAAGTAATATCGGGTGATTTTTTAAGAGCTATAGGAAAATTTTTCAAAAAAAAAAACACATAAAATTCAGAAAAATGCATGAAATCTTTATTAGAATCGATAGTACGATCCATATAATTTAATGTTTGAAGATTATTTCATGCAAATGTTGACCGCGATTGCGCCTCAAATGGTCCATCCGCTTAGTCCAATTTTGGCATACTCTTTCCAACATTTCGGCCGGTATCTCACGTATAAATGCTTCAATGTTGTCTTCCAATGCGTCAATTGAAGCGAGTTTGTCTGTATTGACATGAGCTTTAACATAGCTCCATAAAAAATAGTCTAAAGGCATTAAATCGCACAATCTAGGCGGCCAATTGACCGGTCCCGAACGTGAAATAAAATGTGGCACCGAACTCGCCTCTCAAGAAGTATATTGTTACGCGTGCTGTGTGGCATGTGGCACCGTCTTGTTGAAACCACATGTCATGCAAGTCAAGCTCTTGCATTTTGGGCAAAAAAGAATAGCCGAATAGCCGCTTCAGTGGGTCGATTAAACTGACCATAAAATGGAAAGAGGCGCGCGATGAACTTTCTTAACAGAACACGCATTTTGATAATAAAATTCAATTATTTGCAAGCGTTGTTCGTTTGTAAGACGATTCATGGTTTAATTATAGACCAAACTGAAGATGTTTGACAGTGAAACAAAACACGAAACGTGCTTGAGCTGTTTAAACCAGTGTTGCCAAAAAATGGTCGCCGTGGTCTAGTAGGTAGTGTGCTGGCTTATTAGACGTAAAAGCTAAGGTTCGAGTCCCAGGCCAGACATCAAAAAATACAAAAAGTATTTTTTCGGCGATTTCTTCTCACTGGCCATTTTATAGTCACCTAGCAGCAACTCGTTTCCTTGCCGTTCGCATTTTCCCTATTTCCACCTTTCCTAAAAAAAACCTGCACAATGCACTGCATGAATAGGGGCCATCCCCTGAGTGCTGGTTTCATTTAAAAAAAAAAAAAAAAAAAAAAAAAAAGATAATAGCTAAAAAATCACCCTTTACTATGGGCAAAATATCATTCGTATTCTTCTTGTATTGTCTGATTTGCAATCATACTATAGTGTCGCGTTGACATTGAAAATGACTATGGTTATCCTAACACGTCCAAACGTTTTAAAATTTTTTCAGCAAGAAATATCTGCGCTGGAAGACCAATATATATAGCAGAAAAAAATTTACTTCTCTAGAGTTTTATTATTCATTTTGAACTTTTTAATTTCGCAATTAAACTTGAAAATTTTTGGTTTCATTTGCCAACAATTTCTAACTGTGCCCCCCTCCTCACATTTTGAACGTTAGTTGTTAACAAGCCTTATTAGTTAATAGTTTTTTTTCAATTTTTTTTTTAAACCATAAGTTGTGCCAACAATTTCTCTTCTCTATTGCTTTTCCCTTTATTTATTATTTATACCATTGTCTTTTTAACGTTTTTGTCCATTTATTACGAAATAATCATTTAGTATGGAGTAGTATAGTACGTTCCAATTAATCATCATCATCGTTTACATTTTTGTGAATTTTTTTTTTCTCTTTTTTTAATATGAATATTTTTTCTTCTTCGTTTAGATATTTGTTTAAATATTTTTTTTTCTTTTATTATTTATTGTTTTTATTCACATTTTTTTTTTAAAAAAAAATTTAATTTTTTTTCTTTTTTTTTGTAAATTTAATTTTTTTTTATTTAAATGAGAGCTTCGATCGATCGTCTTTAGCTATTAATGAACGATTTCACAAAAATTAGCATTCATTAATAATTAATTGTTTAGGAAAATAGAAAGTGATTTCTTTTCCCTCCCTCCCATCCTTACTTCTCTCTTTCTTTCTTTCTAAACATCACTTCAGTCTTAATACTCCCCGGTTATCGTCGTCGCAAACATAATCATTTTCTTCTTTCTATTCGATTGAATGTAATCGATTTGATGATATTTTTTTTTTTTTTTTTTTTTTTGGTTTTCATTGTTGAATTCCATTGGCAGTATTAAGAGATGTGTTTATGCATCAAATGTATGTTACATAAATAAAAATAATTAAAATGTGAACATATTTAAATAATAAATAATATGCGGATTGAAAGCTCCAGAAAAAAATTAATGTCTGTCTAGTGGTGTTGCTTATTTATGTAACATTTCTTTGATTATTTTTTTTTTTTTTTTCAAAATCAAAAACGAGTTAAAAATTCCCAACCGATTGATTAATTCAAAATATGGCATCAAATACTGTGTTTGTTGTTGTTGGTTTCGATAACATGTAAAAATTTGTTTCTATTTTTTACATTTTGACAAGAATTGGAGAAATAAGAGAAAAAAACTTACATAATTGGCCATTACAACCAGCGTTGCCACGACCAAAAAAATTTTATAACCAAAATTAAAATAAAAAATAACCAAATAAGGAGAAAAATAACCAAAATTTTTTTTATATAAATGTATTTGTTTTTAACATATTTAAGGTTTAATACAAAAATGTTATTTTTTTTTTGTGTAGTTAAACTACAAATAATAACCCAGCCAGCATTTTTGAAAATTTTTAATCAAATTCGAGTCTTTTTTGATTCTTCTGTGCGATTAAAAAGCTAGAATATGCGCTCATTTTCTGATCATAAAAGACTCTTTCGTCGGGAGAAAAAAGTGACTACGAGCGACTCTTCTTAAAAAGTCATTTATGAGTCATTTTCTATATTAGTTTAGACCCTTTTTCTAGTAGTTTTATGATCATTTTCGAATCGCTTTCTGATCATTTATTAGTCTTATTTACCTTCGTTTATGATTCTTTTTCGAGTCGTCTTTCTGTCATCGTTTAATCGCATATGAGTCCTTTATGAGTAATTTATCAGTATGTTTAGGAGTCCTTTTATTGTCATTTATCAGTCATGTTTGTACTAATTTGGACACCTTTTTTGCGTCATTTATGATTATAATTTGAGGCATTTATTAGTCGTATTTCAAAATGTATTTTACTCTCTTCAAGTGTTTTTAGTCGGTTTTCTGAGTCCTTTGTTTACACTGGCGCGATTTCAAAAATCACGTTCGTATGAACGTTAAGTAACAATGAAAGTATTCATACATACATAATTGGTCATTACAAACCTCAGACAGGATTACGACCTAGCTTCTCAAAGAAGGAATATTAAGTTTATATTCCTGATGTACATATGTACATCAGACATCAAAATTTATTTAAAAAAATATATGTTTTCGTTAAAAAACAAAGAAAAATATTCTATTTAAAAAAAAATTGTACTTTATTTCATAGCTATCTTTTACATAAATGAAAATTTATACAGAGAGGATATAAAAAAAGGAGTGTTTAATCATCTATCTGCGCAAAATATGATCATAAAATGCGTAATTACAAACACTTTTCAAACACTTGCATGATCTTTTTTGGATTAAGCGTTTTTCAATCTTCAGTATAAGTAGAATATAATAATAAATAACGGAAATAATAGTCACATTTTAAACGTCTGGATGATTAATTTCCAATTGCTATTTTAATTTTTTATTGCATTTTAAATCGAATTCATTTTACTCATTGACACGAATCATTTTTGATTCCTTTTTTAATCGTGTAACTGACTAATAAGTTTTTGATCACCAAAAGTACTCTAAAAAGACTCAGCAAGGTGATTTTTTTAAAAACAATCTTCCAAATGCTAACTGGGAAATAAGGGATTTTTTTTTTTTGTATTAAAATTTTTTTTAAAATTTCAATTGAACGTAATAAAAACTCTTAAAGAAATAAAACGCTTTGCTAACGATTCAAATATAATTAAAGATATGATTGCTGTATTAACGATAATAAAAAATAACCAAAATGAAGAAAAAATACACATTTACACATTAGAAAAAAAAAATAACCAAATTTGGTTAAAAATAACCAAAACGGCAACGCTGATTACAACCCTTTACTCAGGATTACGACGACCTAACTTCTCACACCACTCTTGTTGTGTGTATTTATTTTACCCTTAGTTTACGAGAGCTACAGTTTAACGTTTACTCCGTACGACTGAAGTCGCCGTAGTCTAATAGGTAGTGTGTTGGCTTATTGGACTGAAGGCCCGAGTTCGAATCCCAGGTCAGACATCAAAACGAAATTATGAAAATATTTCTTCGGCGACTTCCTCTCATCAGATTTCTGGCAAAAACTCTGAGAGTATTAAAATTGCCATGAAAATCTTCTCAAAAACTGTCGTTCGGAGTCGACTTTAAACTGTAGGTCCCGCCACACATGTATAAAAAATAACGCACACAACATAAGTAGTGTGAGAAGCTAGGTCGTAATCCTGACTGAAGGGTTGTAATGACCAATTATGTATGTATGTATGTCCGTACGACTGATTTGAGAAGTTCTTCCATGAAAATTATTTACACTTAGAGCTTTTGCTAGAAAACTGCAGAGAGACGAGGCCACCGAAAGAAAAACTTTTTTACTTGTTGTCTTCAAGATGTCAGATAAAAAGATTTCTCCGGATCCAATAAATGACTTTTGAAAACCTTCAATAACTATAGGGAAATAATGTAAAATCAGTTGTGCTTTGTGTAATACAAAGAACCAATGGAAATGGCTATGAAGAAAATGAAAACCGATTGACCAAACTATGAGGAACAAGGCATTGGCAAAAAATAATGTCTTCAGTTCGCCAAGGTACAGATGATAGAGGGCACTCAAAACTGATTTGAAGAAAATAAACGAAAGCCGATAAGAACACAACTGGACACCTGAAGTAAGACGATTATAGTAATTTGAGGAATTTTGAGACTTTCTTTACCTATGCTAGAAACTCTAATGACGTAACGATTATTCATTCATTCATCGTTACCTAAAGAAAAATAATAAAACACCGACTAGAAATTTTATTCAATTTATTCAAAAGAGGATTCAACAAAAAATCCAAGTGCCTAATGAAAAAGTTTGTTAAGACACTAAGAACCTAAATCTAATCATTGCTAATCAGAAAGTAATAGCATTTATATGATATACACAGCCTCATATATCTATCTTCTATCTTCTTCTTCTATATACATATATAAAAGTGGATGTGTGTATGTATGTAACGTATGGACTCCAAAACGGCTGGGCCGATTTTGATAAAATTTTCAAGGAATCTTCAGAATATTCAGGCGGGTAACACTGTGAAGTCTGATTTTTTATTTCCGGTCTGTGGGCGGAGGGGCGTGGCAAAATCAAATTTGTTTGTTTGTATGTACCTTATAGAATCGTAAACTATGCATTTGATCATGTAATGATCTTTAGCAAAGTTGTTGCGCATGAGCCGGGGAAGGTTTCTAAGTTGGTATGACTAATTTCCGGTAGGGGGCGCCACTGAAAATTACTTAAAATCAATTAAATCGTAAACTGTGCATTTGATCATGTTATGATCTTTAGCAAAGTTATTGCGCATGAGCCGAAGAAGGCTTCTAAGTTGGTATGACCAATTTCCGACTGGTGGCACCATTGAAAATTACTCAAAATGAATTAAATTGTAAACTGTGCATTTGATCATGTTATGATCTTTAGCAAAGTTGTTGCGCATGAGCCGAAGAAGCTTTCTAATTTGGTATGACCAATTTCCGACTGGAGGCACCATTGAAAATTACTCAAAATGAATTAAATCGTAAACTGTGCATTTGATCATGTTATGATCTTTAGCAAAGTTGTTGCGCATGAGCCGAAGAGGGTTTCTAATTTGGTATGACCAATATCCGATAGGTGGCGCCTCTGAAAAAACTGTGCATTCTTTAACAAAGTTGTTGCGTAAGAGTCGACGGAGGTTGGTGCGATTAATTTCCAATGGATGGCGTCACTGAAAATTATTCAATATGAATGACAAGCAATTGGTCGCTCTACACCTCAAGCACGGAAGAAAAGAGCACATTACGAGCCTCAGAATCAGACGAGCATTGAGACTGGAAAATCTTCTAATATATGCCGCTGAGACCCGTTCGCTTGAACCACTTGAACAACGAAAAGTGAGATTAGAAACTGATCGAATGCGTACTACTCAAGCCCGTTGTTCATCTGAATCATAAGGACAACGGGAAACAAAATCAATAAAATGATTCAAAATTAATTAGACATTCATTCGTGTAATGTCTTTCCTTCAAATTTATTTTAGTTGGTGGCGCAGCAACGCGGGCCGGGTCAGCTAGTATGATATAAGAGCCTCATGTGTACTGTCATAATACTACAGTCTATGAAGCCTACTAAAGAAGTGTCAAAAAAAAAGAAAAAATAGACAAATAAATCACTATGCAAATTGTCTTTTCTTAAAATGTCTGCCTTTGCCAGTTTAACAGCAACTGGTTATCGTAAATATCCATATGTTCTGCTCGATAATAGCCCAAAAATTGTGCAGATGCCTTAAAATGTTATTTTCCTAACTTAAGATCTCTTTGAAGATCTTCATGGTCACCCCTGTCATGCCCTATTAGCGTTCTGAAAATAAAAGGTAATACCTTGATACCTAAAGGTGATGCGTAGCCAAGTTTTAGATAAAAATATTGTTCCTCTCGGCTTATAGCATACATTTATCAGATCCGTAGTAGTCGCCTTCTATTTGCGACAAATATTGCACCAGCTGAACAATATCAATAACGATAATTTAAGGATCTCTTCTGAGGTCCTTTGAACCGAATTCAAGTTATTAGACCTTTAATCCTTTAGACGACAAGGTTTTTGGCTCTATACGTGAGAATTTCGATTTAATCGCATTTGCTCGAATACAGATATTTTCACAGTGGTCTTGTAACTGTGTTCTATCTAACACAGTGTAAATTAACAAAATTTATTCCGAAATTTAAGAAATACAAAGTCTAAAACACCCACCGGAGTAGTTTTTTAAGCTTATGCTTAAGAATTTTTTTCTTACTTTTTTTGTAAAGGTCAATTATTGGGGACAAATGCACGTACATATTATATGCACCCATATGTGCCCGAGCAGAAGTCATAAATTGCAATTATTTTTAATGTTCGATTAAATCGTGTTCAATGAATGGTTTTTCTAAATATAACAAAAGAATTATCGACGCACACACTCTCTCTCTCTCTCTCTCTTTCTCTTCTTAAGCTATTCTGTAAACATTGCAGTGACACAGAAAATCGCTGTCTAAACACCAAAAAGAGACAAAGAAAAACCGTTTCAATGTTTCCTTACAAAGCTGGTTTTCCTTTAGCAATGCTTTTCGATTTTACAGACGACCTAATTTTTTTCTTTCAAATAATTTTCTAGTTTTTCTTTTAATTCTATTGTTTTTCTTTCTTTTTATTCTTTTTTTTTTTTTCTTTGATTTTATGCAAACAATTTAAAAAAGTGTCATTCATGAGTGTTGTTGTTGTAGCATCTTCAAAACGGAACTTGTTTTCTAAATTGGCCGTTAATTTTAAATTGAAAGAAGAAAGTCATTATAAAACATTAAAAAAAGTATAATTTTAAATTTGTTTTCGTTTTTATTTTACAAATTATGTAAGTCATCACACATATGTATGTAAGTACGTATGTATGTAGCATGGTCATCACTCATTTATTTTTAATAGTTTGGTTATTTAATGATCATTTTAAATGTTTTTGTTTTATTGTTTTTGTAATTTTTTTTTTTTTTTACCTAAAAACACTTGTAAATCCACAGAAAATGAAATTATACCAACAAATATGGCTTAAAGATCACGGTTTATTATTATTTTTTAAATAAACACACACACACTCGTAACAACATGCAAAACAAAAAACCGTTAAATTGACAAAAAAAAAATTCACTCTTTTAACGATAGCAACGGCCGTTCGTTCTATGATTAAAAACTTGAATTTTAAAGCGCTGCGCACGTTTGAACGCTTCACGTTGAGAATCGAAACTAAAATCGAATTGTAACGATCGAACCCAGTTATTGACGCTTTAAAACAGCAACAGCAATAGCAATGGCAATGACAACGACAGACAGTAGTTTAATGTAAAAGAAATTTTATTTAACCATTTAAGCTTCAACACGGAAAGAAAACACACTTTTTATGCGAGACTCCACTTGAGCCACTCATCAAACCATCCATCGAACCTGTTGCAAACAAAATTTCTTTTGTTTTATGCCCTCGAACTTATTTATCATGATGATTATTACTTACTTGTGTAGTATGTCTTCAAACTTTAAAGCTCGTTTCAAGCATGTTTGTTTGCTTGCTTGCTCATCACATAGTTTGCCTGCCACCACCGCTCCTCCGTCCCTTAATTATTTTCTTTTGTGATCATGATTTTCATTTCAATTTTTATTTAACGGTTATCGTTATGGGCACGTACTCTGCCAGAAGAGTATCAGGTTGTTGTGTTAAGACGTCGTCGACTTCTCTTCTTAATGGAATTTGGCCAAGCCAGAAAGTAAGGCAAACAAAAATATTGTATTGTATTGTATGTATTCTTGTTGTTATTGTGTGTGGTTGTTCTTTATTTTTTTAAACGTATTCTTTCATTCTTCATATTGGCATATTGGCTGTGCAACTTCTATTAAAATCATATTAGATTAGTAAACGGAACATGTCTACGTTAAGTAGTGCTCAGTAAGTTGCCAGATTGGAAAAAAAAATGCTGAACAGAGTACAATTTGATGAAGGTTATGCACGAAATTAAAGCATCGAATGATCCAACACAACTAGTTATCATTCAAATCGCTTCCATTTGAATAACCTTCCATTAAGGAGTATTCTTTACAACAAAATGAATTCCCAAAGATGACAATGGGCGGTAACTCACTCACTTGACATAAAGTCCATAATATAAGGTGGATGCTTAAAAACCTAACAAAAAAAGCCTATAGTGAGTCATGGAACACAATACTGGGCATTTTGCTAACAGGTGTTAATCAGAATTAAGAATCTGATAGTAAAGAGTAGCTCATAGTGCATTATTACTTAGTTGCAATACCTCTCGCACCGATTTACTTACTGTATTTCGTTAACATTGTCGCGAGCAACTCATTGTTTTATTGTTACTAGGGTTGCCTTTTATATTTCGGGATTTGGCAACCCTAGCGTTGCAATCTGCCAACTGACAGCTCTATCGTAAAGCTTGAAATTTTTGAGGTTATACGTACTCAAAACGTTTTGACATACGAGCGCTATTTGTGTTGTTTACAGTAACTTAAAAGATTCATCTCGCCCAAAAAATGGAATTAAATCGTGAACATTCCCGTGCGATTATTTTTTTCAACTTTCGACGTGGATTAACTCAACAACAGTGCATCGATGAACTTAATTCAATTTTTGGCGATGAAGCTTCATCAAGAACCAGTGTTTATCGATGGTATGGTGAATTCAACCGATGTCGTAGTTCACTCCAAGACGAATTTCGTGAGGTCGTCCAAAATCAGTTGTTGTTCCGGAGACCATTGATGCTGTGCGCCAACTGATATTGCAAGATCGTCATGTGACCTATCGTGAGATTGAGACAACCTTAGGCATTAGTGGGACCAGCATACATTCAATATTGCATGAACATTTAACTGTCAAAAAAATTTGTTCGCGTTGGATCCCACACAATTTGTCAATCGCTCAAAAAAAGGGCTCGTGTCGAGTTACTGTAAACAACACAAATAGCGCTCGTATGTCAAAACGTTCGGAGTACGTATAACCTCAAAGATGTCAAGCTTTACGATAGAGCTGTCAGTTGGCAGATTGCAACACTAGGGTTGCCAAATCCCGAAATATAAAAGGCAACCCTCGTACTCTATATTTTTTTGTGTTTTATCAGGATGTGTGACGATGACACATTTCTCGAACTTCTTTCTATTTTTACCCAGTCTTATGCAAATGATTGCAAATGCTTTCCCATGGTCAATCGAACAGTGGATACCTAACTACCATTTTGACTTCAAAATCGATGTGAGATTTTCTATTAATTATTACAGTATGAGGAACCATAAAATGAACCCTATTCCAAGATTCAGTCGCTTGACTTGTTGCTCTTCGACCTATCCTATCACAAAAATGCCCTAAAAGTTATATTTAATGCAATATTCGTATCTTTCTAGCCCCTAGCATTCATTGGTGTATTCCATTTTCACTTGTACAGATTTCTGAAGTTCTGAAAATTATTGGCAAAATATTATTTAAGAAATAATTCAAACCAAGGAATGCAATCCCTAAGAATTTCAGAAACTATACGAAAAACGTTTTGATGAATCACTTTCTGGAGTCGTGGATGCATTTGAAAATATCATCAGAACTTCATTCTTCTGATAGTAAAAGCAATAACACTGACACCATAAAAAATTGGTGGACCCAAGCAAGGCCTATGGCAACCCTATGTGTTTATAATTTTCTCTACGGTCAGGTGAACCTTGGGATCGGATTTAATCGGATCGGGATCGGAATTTAATGTTTGAAGATTATTTCATGCAAATGTTGACCGCGACTGCGCCTCAAATGGTCCATCCGCTTAGTCCAATTTTGGCATACTCTTTCCAACATTTCGGCCGGTATCTCACGAATAAATGCTTCAATGTTCTCTTCCAATGCGTGAATTGAAGCGGGCTTGTCTGTATAGACATGAGCTTTAACATAGCCCCACAAAAAATATTCTAAAAGCGTTAAATCGCACGATCTAGGCGGCCAATTGACCGGTCCCGAACGTGAAATAAAATGTTCACCGAACTCGCCTCTCAATAAGTCCATTGTTACGAGTGCTGTGTGGCATGTGGCACCGTCTTGTTGAAACCACATGTCATGCAAGTCAAGCTCTTGCATTTTGGGCAAAAAAAAAGTTGGATATCATCTCACGGTATCGCTCACCATTCACAGTTACGTTACGATTCGCAGCATCTTTGAAGAAGTACGGTCCAATGATGCCAAATTCAATGATTTGCAAGCGTTGTTCGTTTGTAAGACGATTCATGGTTAAATTATAGACCAAACTGAAAATGTTTGACAGTGAAACAAAACACGAAACGTGCGTGAGCTTTTTAAACCAGTGTTGCCAAAAAAGATAATAGCTAAAAAATCACCCTTTATTTAAAAAGCCAGCTTCGTCGGCTATATCTCCGATCCCAAGGTTCACCCGAACGTAACGAAAACTGTTTTGGAATCCTTGATCCAATAGCTATGAATATATAATTTATATCCGTCTGCCAAGTTAATACTTTTTTTAAGATGTCAAACTAAGCTTTTTCTCCGTTTATCTCCGATTTTGAACGATCAGAGATCGATCTATTTATTCATAAATAAATACCTCTCTCTTTAACAAATTATGCAATGCACTTTCGGGAAGTCGCCGTAGTCTAGTAGGTAGTGCGTTGGCTTATTAGACGTAAAGCCAGGGTTCGAGCCCCAGGCCAGACATCAAAACAAAATACAGTATTTCTTCGGCGATTTCCTCTCAGCAGATTTCTGGCAAAAACTCTGAGAGTAAATAAAATTGCCATGAAAAGTTTCTCAAAAAATCTGTCGTTCGGAGTCGACTTTAAACCGTAGGTCCCGCCACTTATGTATAAAATTAACGCACACAACATAAGTGGTGTGAGAAACTAGGTCAATAATCCTGACTGAAGGGTTGTAATGACCAATTATGTACATATGTATACATATATGGGCAATTTCGTGTCAAGTGACCCAATTTTTAAAATCGATGTCTTCCGATTCTTATTCTTGAGTTAAAAAATAATTTATTTGAGATAGATATCCCACCAAATTGAAAAAAATTTAAAAAAAAATAATTTAAAAAAAAAAATATTTTTAAAAAATTAAAAAAATTATTTTTGGAAAGATTGAAGAAATAGCTATCTAATATCCTTTGGAAAAGGACCAATAGGTGAAAAGTTACACACATTTAAAAAAACCCTGTATGACCAAAATGTTCAACTTTGACTCCCTCTAACTCCGGCAGTTCTTGACTGATAGAGCTGAAAATGTGTGTCTGGCCTACTATCCAATAGTACTAACCTGCAAATTTCATCCAAATCGAAAGACATCGATTTTAAAAATTGGGTCACTTGTCACGAAATTGCCCATATGTATGTATGCAATGCACTTTCGAACTGCTGAACATAACCTAACTTTGTATGTGTACTCAACGGCAATCTAAAGAAGACATACATAAATTATAACGCCATTATACCGTAATTTGATAAATAAAATATTATTTAATTCCATACATTTAAATTGATGTCAGTTTGGCCAAAACGAATAGAAGAAATTTGTGAGATTTTCAACACCAAATAAATAAAAAACTTCCACAAATCTTAGCAACAATTTGTATGAACAGATAATTTGTATGCAGCAGACTCTATTGTTAAAATGAACTCATTCCCCAACATCATTCTCATTCATTCATTCGTTCATTATTCGTTCGTTTTAAGTACGTTCGTTCATCATGCACATTTTTCTTTTTTTTTTCATTGTTTTCTTTCTGTTTTTTTTTTTTGTATTTTTCATGATCACAATCACCGTTTGTTTCCATGTTTTGGGGCTCATCATCATTATCATAACGTCTGGGTCATGCGTAACAAATTTTTGCTTCCCCAACTAAATTTCAAATTATTCTTTCTGTTTACTTTGTTTTCTATTTGCTGATTTGATGATGATGGAAGATGGATCTGAATAATTATTATTTTATTTATTTTTGAGTTTTTTTTATGTAATTTGGCTAATTATATTTATACAAGAGAAAAGAGAAGAGAATTTTAAAACAAACAAAACACGCTCATTTTTGTACCACACCGGTATTTACTAGATAATAAAAAAATGAATGAATGAAATGAAATTAGTTCGTTAGAGTGTTACATTAAGAATTAAAAATATGGAGCAGACACAGTTTTTTCCCACCTTCGTATTCCTCAGCCAACTACTTATTTTTATTTATTAAGCCTCTCTTCCTATTTTTGTTTTTGTTCTGCTTCTTTGTTTAAATTTTTGTGTTCATCTGCGAAATGTTAATTAACCACGACTTTTTCCCTCGTTCTGTTTCCTTAATTGTGGACAATTTGTAGTAGCACAATAACACACCAGAGATTTAAAAGAATTTATTGTTCTAAACTCGATAATAATGTTAAAATACCAGCATGCTGCTACCAAGCGATCTGCTTGCTGTCAAAAGCAAATTAAACAACTTCTATTGTCATTGTGTGGGTGGGTAACTTTAATGAAGCAGAAAGAATAAAACGTGATTTTAAAACGCTGCTTATAAAATATTGGTAGTTTTCGTTTATTTGTTCTTGTCACCTTTTATTTTTACCGAATTTTTTTATCTTTTTCATTATTATTTTTTTTTTTTGCTTGGCTTATTTTTGTTTTTGTAATTTTGTTTTATTTTGTTGGGCTTTCAGTTGTTATTTTCACTTTTTCTTTTTTACTCTCAATCTCTTTTCGTTAAGAATGTATGTATGTTCTCTGTATGTGCGCATATTTGTGAGTACAATACATTCATACATACATACATACATATATTGGTTCACAATGTTTACTTACAATAATTTTAAATAAATTTAGCTTTGGGGAAAGTGTTTTTTTCTGTTTGTAGTTGTAGTTGTAAACATTGGGTTTCTTTTTTTATTGTTATAGTTGTTGTTCTTATTATTATTATTAAGTTTTTTTACCGTTGATTTCGTTGACACATTCTTTCTTTGTGCATTTCTTTTCTTTCTTTCTTCTCGCTTTTGTTTTGCACTTGTAGTTCATATGTGTGTGTGTGTATGTAAATAATGTGTTGTTTTTAAGTGCAAAATTACCCCACCCATTCACATTTCTTTTGTTGCTTTTTGTTTAAACAAAAGGGAATCCTTTTTGCGTAAATTTTTTTACTTTTGTTTTGCGTAGGAAAAAATACCCTTTTTTCTCTGTTTACCTACCTTTAACCTTGAAATTGCCATTTTTATGAATGAGTTTATGAACCCCTTTCTCGCTCGCTATATTTGTTGTTGTCATTGTGTGGTTGCATTATTTTATGCACATGCTTAAAAAATTAAAATTATTGGCCATTGTTCTGAAAAGAAAAAAGACAGACAGACTTCTTCTTTCTTTCTTACTTTTTTTTACTTTTGTAGTTTTTATTTTTCGCAAACATATTTTATTTGTTGCAGTTTTTGTCCAAGAATTCTTCCGTTCGTTCCATAATTATTAAATTATTATATTTTCCCTTTTTTCTCGCTTTTTTGTTTTTGCTACTACTTAACCCTTAAATGCGCACGGGTTCTTGCTTGTTTGTATTAATAATTAATCATTATGATAAAAATATATTTTTATTTTTTAAAATAATTCATTGCGCATTTATTATTTAAAATTTTTGTAGTTTTGTAATTTTATTTTATTTTATTTAATTAGTTTTAAATAAATATATTTGTTGTTTTTGTTGCGACATTTTTTTTTATGTTTTAAAATTTTGTTAAAAATTTTATTTATTTAATTTTTTTATATAAAATATATAATACAGTGGCTCCCAGCTTATTTTCAACCAGCACCTTTAAAAATAAATTTAATACGAGTTTATAGAATATGTTTAAAAATTAAACAAAAGCGTTTTATTCAGTCTCAAATATATGGACAATTTGTGATCAAAACGTCCGCCAACACCAGATTTCGAACAAGAATGACCTTATTTATAGCAGCTCTGAAAAAGGAATGGACAAAAATAATTCTCCAAACTCTAGAAAGAATCATGCAAAAAAAGCTGAAAACTGTAATTAAGTAAAGATAAGAAGTCATACTAAATTTTGAAATTAAAAACTATTAGTTAATTAATCATATTTAATTGTTTGTTTATAGTAAGTGGTTGAAATAAGCTGTGACGAATTGGGTTCCTATATTTTCGGTTTTTAGTTTGTAAGTTTACATTTGAGACTGAATAAAACTTTTTTTTCTTAATTTTTAAACATATTCTATAAACTCTTTCTTATTCAAATTTTTTTAATATCTTGTTTCGTTTCGAAGCGTTTCGAGCTTAATTTTTTTTAAAGGTGCTGGTTGAAATAAGCTGGGAGCCACTGTATTTATTTTTCTATTTCCTATAAATAGTGTAAGTAGTTAAGTAAGTATGTGTTGTAGGTTAGGAGATGAAGTCTGATATTGGTTGTGTTATTTTTTAAATTTTTATTTTTTTTTTTTATTTTAGGGATTTTTCTTTCAGAAATTGGGGTTACAAATTTTTTTCCTATCTGGCATCACTGGTGGTTGGAAAAATTCGTCGGTTTTGTGTTCATTCAAAAAATTAACACTAACGTTGTAAAAAAATTCACATTTTCTTTTTCCGTGTTCGGTTTGTTTAAATGAAAATTAAGCCACCTTGTTTTTAAGAAATTTTTCACGATGTGTGGTGTGTGATGGTTGTTGTTGGTTGGTTTCTGTGGTTTTGTGTGTGTTGCTGATTTGATTTGTGGGTGTGTGTCCTGGGTGGTTCGAAGGAAGAAGTTGGCGGTGGCTACGTACGGTGGGTGAGTGGTGTGTTGTGGTTTGTTGCTTGTCGATGGTGATGGATGATGAATTTGATGCTGACGGACGGCTGGAGGAGGAGAGGAAAAGAGAAGAAGGGGCTTTGGGGGGCAACCCCAAAAAATTTTTTTTATTTTTCTAACAAGGTGAATTTTTGAACTGTGGTGAGTTTCGGGGGTGGTGAGTTCCACAAAGCGCGGTGAATTTCTTAGGTGTGGTGAATAAAATAGAAATTCACCAAAGTGCCGTTATTCCAAATGGTACTGTATTACCATAAATCAATGTACTGCATATAGGGAATTAGTCGGTGGATGTCTAGAATAAGTATTTTTCACCATTATTAGCGAAGCCATTAACCAATCTTTTACATTTTAATAGTGCCCATCTCTCTTACTAACATTTAATACATCCCAGTGTGAGTAAAAACAAACGTAAACATTCGAACAGCTGTTCCATGATAATTTTGACAGCTGGTAGTAAAGTAAATCGTTTTTGACTGGTGTTTTGTGCTAGTGGAAGAGGAAATTTTGTTTCTTTTTTCTACAAAAAGAAATTATTAAAAGAAGAATTTTGTTTAATTAAAAACACAAGAAAATGCTTGCAAATTGTGCAACAAAAACCCTGCAATATGTGGTAAGTGGAAAAGAATGAAAAGAAATTAATGAAAGTGCTGTTGTGTCTCTGTAGTGCCCTGCAAGGTTATGTAATTTTAGTTTCTCTAAAAGATTTTTTAATTTTTTATAGATAAATTTGTAAATTATTAATTAAATTTGGTATTATTGCAGCGCGGCAGCTTGCGTGCTATTGCTACATCGGCTGTAAATCGCAGCGATAATTTGTTCGTTCACCGTGATACACCCGAAGACAACCCCGACATCCCATTCGAATTCACACCAGAGAATAAGAAGGTAAGCAAGCAAACCAGAAACTCCGTAATTCGATTTCCACTAAAAGCAGGTCAGTGCTTAGAATCTGTGGAAGTCTCTGAAACATATTTTGTTTGTTATTCCGACACCGGTGTCATGTATCCAATGTCAAGTAACAGGTTTGTGCGACGAATCTATTTTTGGGCCATTAGTTGCGAATATGGCCCTCATATGTAATCTGTAACGTCTGGCAACAGCCATATTCTCCAGCAGTTAAAAATTAAGCTTGAAGAAATTGAGAATTTTTACCAGTGTCATCTATAAAATCATTTTGGGCAGGCAACGGAACTGAATATCGGTTCATACAAACAAAAACTTGCTGCAGTGGATCCAATCAAATAACCAAACTCCACATAGTTTTTTATTTAATGAACTGGAAAAGCTTTGTAAGAGTCCACAATGTTATTGCCCCATATTGGAGACAGTTTTTGTTACCAAAGCTGTAAGCCGATAGCAGTATTGGGCATGTGATGTATTTTTGTGTCAAATTCCTAAAACTCGAAACCCTTGTTATTGGCTATTCTATTCAGAATAATTTGTCATTAATGGCTAGTGATTCACCTTTAATTGAAACCCCTTTAAATAATACTTTATCTCTTATAATTTGAAAATCATATAGGAACCAAATACCTGTGATAAACTGTAGATTTAAATTCCGTGCAATTTCATTATTAGAATTAAGAAATATATGTAAGACTATTAAGAGGAAAAACGATTATAGGAGAATATCGAACAACTTAATACTGGATAACTGGGATTTAGTTGGTAACATCTTGCTTAAAATTATAAATCAATCGCTGGAAACGGGAATTTTTCCTGATAATTGGAAAGAGTCATTGGTAACACCAATTGAAAAAATTAAAAATACTAATAAATGTGAAGAATTTCGTCCAATTAACTCACTAAAGACATTTGAAAAAGTTTTGGAAACTGTGGTTAAGCAGCAGTTGGAAAAATACATGGAGGAAAACAAGTTATTGTCAAAATATCAGTCTGGTTTCAGAAAGAAATTTTCATGTGAAACGGCTGTTAATTATGTCGTAAGTCGTTGGAAGAATACTAAAAATAATAAGATTCTGGCAATTTTTCTGGCCTTTAGACGAGCATTTGAAACGATTGATAGGGACATCCTGCTTCAAAAACTATTAAAGTATGGGATAGAGAATGAAGAGCTGATGTGGTTTAGGTCATATTTGACAAACCGTAAACAAATTACTAGAGTTAACAACACTGAATCCAGCCCAATTGAAAATAAGTATGGAGTACCACAAGGATCAATATTAGGAGCGCTGTTATTTATTATATACATTAACGATATGGAAAAGGCATTGGAAAAGTGTGAGATAGTCCTATATGCGGACGATACTTTAATTTTTACTGATGATAAGACTGATAATTTGTGTCACCAAAATTTAACAAATGATATGGAAAATATAAATAAATGGTTGATGATGAATAAGCTAAAATTAAATGAGAATAAGACCAAATTGTTAGAGATTAATATGGACAATAATATAATATTTAAGATAAATAATGTAATAATAGAAAAAGTTAATTCGATAAAATACTTGGGTTTCATAATTGATAAAGAATTAAAATTTAACGATCATATTGAGTTTATTTGTAAGAAAATCGGGAAAAAATCGGATTTTTCAAACGCATAAGAAATAAAATGTCAATTATAACATCAATAAATATTTACAATACAATAATTAAACCTCATTTCGAATTTGGATCAACAATACTATATTCATGTTGTTCAGATCAACAAATAATAAGGCTGCAGAAGTTACAAAATAAGGCAATGCGTGCAATACTTAAAGTAAATAGATTAACATCAACAAGCTGGATGCTAGATACATTGAAATGGTTAAATGTAAAAGAAAGACTTCAAGTTAACACCATATATTTTATTCGAAAAATGAAAATAGGTGATGCACCAGAATATCTAACAGAACAACTACGTTACGTTGGGGATGTTCAACCATACAGTTTGAGGAACGTTATGGATTTCAGGATTCAACAAGCTAACACCACTGCAAAGCAAAAGTCGCTATTTTATAAAGGACTAAATCTGTACAATATGTTGCCATTTGATGTTAAAAATGAAAATAATGATAATGTTTTTAGGAAGAAACGTGTAATTTTTATAAGGAACATTAATTAGAGCATATGTATGCATAGTATAGCTTTATAATTTTAAATGTAATCTAAAAGTATTATTAATACTACTTAATATCAATAAAAAAAAAAAGAAAAAAATCATTTTCTCTTCATTTTCAGCGTGTCGAAGCTATTTTAAGCATCTATCCCGAGGGTCACAAACGTGGTGCTATGATTCCTTTATTGGATTTGGCTCAACGTCAATATGGTTGGCTGCCCATTTCGGCCATGCACAAAGTTGCTGAAATCTTGGGCTTACCCAATATGCGTGTATACGAAGTTGCTACCTTCTATACCATGTTTATGCGTAAACCAACCGGTAAATATCATATACAAGTCTGCACTACAACACCCTGCTGGTTGAGAGGCTCTGATGAGATTTTGGAAACCTGCAAGGTATTACAAATTACAACAATTTTATTTATTATTATTTATTTCAATGTTTGTTTTTTACTTGTACTTTTAGAAAACCTTAAATATTGGTGTCGGTGAAACTACCAAGGACATGAAATTCACCATTTCAGAAGTTGAATGTTTGGGCGCCTGTGTAAATGCTCCCATGGTGGCTATTAACGATGATTATTATGTGAGTCATTTGCTTCATTTTTTTTCATTATCTTGATGACGTTTTCAATTGTCATTGTTACAGGAAGATTTAACCGCTAAAGATATGCAAGCTATTTTGGCTGACTGCAAGGCTGATCGTGTTTCTCCACCTGGTCCCCGTAATGGCCGTTTTGCCAGTGAACCGAAGGGTGAGCCCACCTCTTTGACAGAGGAACCCAAAGGTCCTGGCTTCGGCATCCAACCTGGTCTTTAAATAATTTATAGTGCTTTAACTAGAAATATTTGAATAAAAACAAGAAATTTTATTTGTTTTTGAGTTGTAAACTAAACTAATATAAAACAAAAATGACTTCTTTCTGTCTGTCCACTGAAATTTAAATTTGGGGACTATTCCTTTCTATATTACCCCTTGTTTGTGGATTAAGAAAATATAACCAATTAAAAAAGTATGTCCAATATAGATCGCTTCTATTAGAAAACAAATTATGTGGTCGAATTATAAATTTATTAAAGTTCTGCGACTTAAAATGTGAATACTGCTCTGTGCCATACATACTGCAATACATTCTAGTAATTTTTATGTCAACCTTCTTTATCACGATCTAGGAAACCAATTGTCAAAAACTAATGTTAATCATCAATAAGGCTGAATACAAAAAAAGGTACATGTTTGAATCTCTCTGTAAACTATATTTGAATGGCAATGCAAACCCAATTTCTGTTCAGGAATCGCTGCTGTATTGGATATAAAACGGTGGTAATACACTTTACAACAGAGGGGCATAAGTAGTACCCACGTAAGGAAGGTTTTAAGATACGTTTAAAAGGGTTGACAAGGAATCGCGTGCTATAATCTGTACCCATCCCTTCTAAATTCACAAACACTGTCAGCAGTTGGACTGTCTCTATTCAATAAGAGCGTAATTGTGTTAAACGAAGTATGTTACTTGGGTTAGAAGCTCCTTGTAGTAGGGTTCTGACACCTTTTGATAACCAACTGTTGCTTTGTACGGCAAATAATTTCCCTAAAATTTCTGAAAATCGTTTGTTCCAGTTTTCTGTTTATAGGTACAAAATGTTTGCATAAAACAAACGTAAGAGGATTTTCTGTGCATATATTTACGTGTTGAGGTCATTTCAACTAAGCAAAGAAATGTTTTTTATACAAAAGTACTAGTTTTTTAAACTTTAGCTTACTACTTTACTTGTATAGATATGATATCAAATGCTATTCTCTACGACAGCCATAAAGATTTTTAGTTAAGAAAAATTACCCAACCATGCATGTTTCTTAAACAATCAAATTTAAAACAAGAAAATATTGAAGTAATCGTTTATCATTTTTAATTCAAAATTCAATTTTTATTTTTTCAAATAATCAATCGTTTGGTTTTCTATACTTTTCTGTATATTTATGTATATACTTATAAACTAGTTAGAGAAAATGGGATCTAAAACTCTATTTGTTACTTCAATTGTTTTTTTATTTTCATTGGATATTATTTGCAATTCAATTAATGAAGGATACAATAAATTCAAATGATAAGAAAATTACATTTTTAAAACAAAAGATAATTTTCAAATCATGTAATAAATAAAAAAAGTTTACAATTGCGAGCGATAATCATTAAATGGCATCATTTATAAAATATTTAAAATATACAGATAATAACAGCATGAAAAGAAAATAAAATATTTAGCTTTTTTTTTTTGTTTCAGAATAAAATAAACAAAAAAGTTTTTCATTTTCCCTGTTATACTTTGCTGTATGTAGCCTTATTCTAGCAGATATTGTCCACGAATTCTATAAATAGCTGCAAACATATCGGCTTGAAATTTATTTTTAACACTCGATGGCACATCCTTCATCAGACTTAACATCATTTTCAAAAATGACTCATCCACCGAGGAAGACACGTCCCTTGGAAGGGAATGACGTGAACGTTTACCTACGATGGCTAGAGCACTATCGTCCTGTGTATCAAAACCAGAATCCTCCGGTAGTATAAACTCATCGCCGCTGCAATAACAAAAAAAAAAAACATCAGTTACACATCATTCTTTAAGGGATACATTATAATTTGTGTGTATGTCAGAGATATTACTTAGAGGTCCTATTAGTGTGTTTCATTTTATAAATTTCTTGATAGAAAAACAATTGCTAGCAAAAGTCCTAAACTAGAAAGTTTATTACACATACATATACTGGCCGCCCTTAGAAAATCTTATTCTAAAATTAAAAAAATTCTCGAAATATTTAGAATATCTTGAATTTCATATTAGATTTTAATAATTAAAAAATTCTCAAATTCCCAATTCGAAACAATGGTAAATTTTTTCTAGTAAACACCTATGTGATCGTTATTGGTTGAGGAAATTGCGAATATCTGAAGTTGTTATTTTTTATAGTTCTATAGAAAACATGGGAAGGCTAGGTCCTAATCCTAACTGGAGGATTGTAATGTTCAATTATGTAAGTACATACATAGTATATATGCATATATCAGTATCACTTTATTTTGTTTAATCTTGGTGTTTTTTTTTCAATTTTAAAATAGAAACTAATGATTTCATATGTTATTCCAAAAAAATTTGTTTTCGAAGAATTTTGAATTCCAGATATAAAATTTTTTTTTTCCAATTCGAATGCCGTGTATACTTTTTAAATTTCGGCAACCAACTGAGCTCTATAATACCATATATGTATGGCAACTTTAGGTACAATCCCCAGGCATAACTGAGCCTTTAATTTAAAAATGAAAGCAATTTTATACAATCATGAATTCTGTAGCATTTACGAATACTTTCGAAAATAAAATAAAGTGTATTTCTCGGCTATCAACCTCATTTTTATAAAATTTTTGAATAGAATAGTAGCATTGAACTTTAGCACACTAAAAAATTACTTGGGAGAGGAGATAACTTTAAAAAAAAAACCTAGTTTATGACTAAAAAAAATAGTATTTTATTATTTTTCTTTTTTTTTTTAATTTGTTTATTTTGTTTCTTCTTTGAATATTTATTTTTATAAGACATTATTATTAATCTTTATGGAGTTTCATTTGTTTGACACTCCGTTCAATTTTTATATTTTTTGTGTGTTTAAAAGAAAAAATCTTATCGCCCTACATTATAATTTTTTTGTTTTTTTTTTTTTAATTTTTGCAAAAATTCTATGCAAAAATATGTTTTTTAAATATGTATCTTTATCTTTATCTCTTCTGTTTTGTTAAATTAGATTTAAAATAATTTTTGTTTCTTTGTTTTTTTTTTTTTTTTTCATTATTTTTTTTATGATTTTTTGTGATTTCTTTTTAAATTGTTTGATAAGTTTAAGTTTCTTAAATCTTTTGTAAACAAATTCTAAAAACATAGGGTTTCGAAAGAAGACATCGTAATGGTAAATAAAAAAAAAAATAAAATAAAAAACGAAAACAATAAATGATTGGATTGCTGTTTATAATGGTGGTTGGGCTACCAATATAAGAAATTTAGTTTCGAGAACCTAAGTTTATTGGCAATTTTGTTGAAATTAGGCTTTAAATTGCATTATTTAACGTAAACAAATGCAAGTTTGCAGTGAATTAAACAAACATTAAAAAGAAACCCTATTATAACAGGAGGGAATTATAAAAACAAACAAAAATAAAAAAACCGGCACTTAGTTATATAAATACGTATATATATGTATATATATAAAAAGCAACACATAATAATACACAATTTAAAATGTACGATTTCTTAAAAGGGAATGAATGGTTGAAGAATTCAAGAGGTGGAAGAGGAGGTTTGTAAATAGGTAGAGGAATCTTATTTATATACTCTATATATATATATATATATAAATTTATTATTTTTTTTTTTCTCTTTTTCCCTTATATGAAAAGAAAAAGATCTCCAATCTAGCTTGTATTTCTGTAATAATACACATTTAATCATCCATTTTATTCATCCATATCGCCATAGAAGACTCTGAAACCGACAAAGAGATATGATTTAATAACATTGCCACTCTGTGATTGTCCGGGGGCAGGCCATTGGTAATATTTACCTTACCTTTTCTTAGTAATCGCTCTTTTCGATTTACGACCAATGGGATTGTGTATATTAGTACGCGGTGCAGTTTCGTTAACCAAACGTTTGGTTTTCTTCGGCTCTTCGCGTAGCTCTTTAAAGGAGACATTCTCTTGCGATTTCATTTTTGCTAAGAATTTCTGTATAATATCGTCACAATTTAAGTTTTCCTCTGGTTCCCAAGTGTCGTTTTTCGGCCCGAAACCCTTCCAACGTATACGAAATACGCGTCCCTTTTTCTCCACAGCATAATCAATAATCTTTTCAACTTCCCATTCTTGTTCTTCGTCGACTGGTTTCTTATTACCTCGACCGGCAGCTGCCTTACCTCCTTTCTTTTTTGCTGGTGCAGAACCTTTCTTCGGTGATTGTTTTTGCTGAAAGTTCAAAGAAAAAAATTATTTTTAAAAACTAATACAAATTGCTTTTTCGAAATATGAAGCGTAATAAAAAGAAATCCCTGGGTACCATAGTGGTCTAGTGAGTAGAGTGCTAGACTATTAACGTTAGGGTCGTGTGTTCGATTCTCACCCAGAGACTCTGGTCTGTTACACAACACCGAGCATAAGACCTACATATGTTAGTTACTCAGCTCGTAATAACTATATCAGTCGAGATTTTGTTTTGCCTTGCAACAGGCACAAGTTGTTATCAAGCAAAACGGTACATACCTATTTGTCTTGAATGGGGCATAATTTTAGATATGAATTCTAAAGAATTTTCGTATATACTAGTAACTATGTTACTACGATACGATACAGAATGGCAAAAATTGAATGCAGAAAGTAACTTACGGAATGGATAACCGTGGACTTTTATACAAGTTTCAAATATTTTTTTTTTTTTTTTCATAATTTCAAACATTTCAGCCATTCTGTTGCCAATGAAACTTAACATTTTCACATGGCAACACTTAGAGGCAATTCTCTAAGCCTTTTATTTTCTACTTTACTTTTTTTGGTTAGAATTTCAATTTAAGCAGCGATACAATAAAATTTCCAGAAGAATCGTAAACATTTAAATGAGACTGCTGCTCTTATCAGAAAACTCTTTATATTCCGTCTCTGACAATTCTCTTAGTAAGTGAATATATTTAGCGGCAACTCTCCCTTTTGTTTTGTTACTTTAAATTGGTGCATGGTAAAAGTTGGCAACCCTATCAAGAAACGGTACTGTACTTGTTTTGGAGGTTCGCTTGCATTTCTCACACATACTAGACTAGTAGTGCCACCTAGTCTCCTTTCACCCACACCACCCTTTCTTAAAAAAAAAATTATGTACACATACATACACACACAAGGAGTTAACGTTGAAATGAAAACTTACTTTCTTCTTATATCTCTCAATGATTTCAGGACAACTAAGTGTTTCCTCCGGCTCCCAGGTATCGTCAGCCTTTGTATAACCCTTCCATCTGATTAGGAAATACGACACACCACGTTCCGTCTTGTGACCAACAATGTCCTTAACTTCATATTCCTCCTCTTCACCGTCATCGCCTTCATCATCATCTACGCCATCATCGTCTTTATGAGAGGCTTTCTTGGCTTTAGCTTTTCCTTTGACAGCTCCCTTCGCTTTGCCGCCAGATTTACTTCTCTTCTTCTTTGGGCTGCCGCCATTTAATGGCTCATCGTCACTTTCTACGTCTGTAGTTTTCTTTGAGGCCTTACGTTTCTTAGTTTTTTTGCCTTCGTCTTCATCAGCTTCGGTGGCACTATTATAGTCGGTATCATAGTTAAGGCCGGTCGGAACGTCATCACTGACGCCGGCGTCATCATTCGCATTAACCGAATCTGAACTTTTGTTATGTTCATTGTTGGCATTATCACCGTTTTCCGATTCACTACCACTGGGCACTGGTTCGACGTGATCCAAAATCATTTCGTCTGCTTCGTCACCTCTATCGCTTTGTTTATCGTCATTTTCAGCAGCTTCCGTATACTCTGATATTTTCTTTTTATGTATTTTACCCACCATTTTGCTTTCTATTTGACACCACTAATGCGTATAGCAGGCGAAGAGAAAAAAAAAAGTACACACAATTACCGATTCGATATTTTTGCGGGGGATTTCTTATTATTATGCACTGTTTAGTCTGGGACAAACTTTGGAGAAAATGATTTATAATTTTTTAAAATTCTCTTTAATTTATTCTTTTCTTAACAAACTTATTTACTTTCAATAATTTTCTTGTAATACTTTTTCATAAATTAAAAGAATTCAAGACGCCGATGTTGTTGGAAAAAATGGTGGATTTTTCCTGTGCTTTTTTTTTCTTTATTTTATACGGAGTTGCATTTTATTTGAAGCTGCCACTCACTGGAGATGATTCTTAAAACGTTAAGCGATTTTTTAAGTCGCTTTTTTTTCTTTAGTGGATTTGTGTATACATAGCAGAGTATAGTGAACGCATGCTGAATTAGAATTTAAGCTTGTCCATGGTGAAGATATTAATCTCTTTACTATAATCTCATATGTCATGGACAAATAAGGAGAAGTAGTAAATCTGAACTTTGATTATTAAATTTTGAAAAATAGATTTTTTAGATCTCCATTCAATCCCTTACTGATTCCTGAGTGAGACGATAACTGGTAGCGAAAAGTGGGTCTATTCTAACAACGTCAAGCTAAAACGTACAAGATCAAATAAAAGAGAGTTTGCGCATACGGTGGCCAATAGAAGTGTGACGTTCAAAGAGATTTTGTAAAGTACCAGGTGCAATTGGTTAAGTACTTGGGGTGACTGTAAGCCGCATCGATTAGATTTATTTTACCTGTGATGAATAAAGCTATAAATTTCGATCTTAGCCTAGATATATTGTTGTAAAATTTGTAAAGAAAAATAAATTCACTTGATCCAACTGTAGTAAGCAATCCTGGGATATTATGTATTCTCTTTAGACATCAATTGATATCTTCTGATTTAAGGTTACTTTCCTATTCTATTATTAAGGTACTTTTTTAAATTTCGTGATTTTTAATTAAAACGCTAGTGTTTGTTATGGAAAAATCGCTATATTCGCCATGAGTTCTTGAAACCAAACATTTATGTGTGCTGCCATATTATTTACTAACTTTTCTTTCTAGCCATAAAACGTCTCTGTGTTTTCAATGACATTTTAAATAAAAATAATTTTTTATACTGATTTTACAAACCGTGGCGCACGTGTTGATTTAAAATTTAATTTTTTAAATTTTTTTTTACGAAATTTACAAGATGATAAAAAACAAAAAACGTATCGCTGATAAAGCCGACAATTCTGAAGAACCTTTACAGAAAAAATCCAACAAAGGAGATAAAAACAATGCGGATAAGGACAATAAAACTCAAAAGTTTGATAAATCCACTAAGGCAGCGGTAGCCAAAAAAGGTGACTCCAAATTCCCGGCAAAAGATAATAAATTCAAAGGTAAAGCGGATGGTAAATTTGCTGGCAAGCCGGGAAATAAATTTACACACAGACCGGGTAACAAATTTGCTGGCAAACCTAAGTTTGATGAGAAAAAGCCTGTTGAAGGACAAAATGAAAAAACCGACTGGCGTAAGTTCAAGCAGGATAAGAAGGATTTAAAATTGAAAAGGAAACAAACCAAAAATACCTATGAACTGTCCATAGAGGCTAAACAAATCTATGAAAAATTGAAATGTCGCAAAACCGAAAAGAAAGCCGAATTAGTGGAAAAACTGTATAATTTGTTCAGTGCTGGTGATACCATTAAAAAGGTGGTCATGGCTCACGATACTGCCAGAATAATACAATGTATGCTTAAGTTTGCTACACCCTCTCTAAGAGAACAGCTTTCCGAACGTTTGATGCCCTACGCCGTTGAAATGTCCACATCGAAATATGCACACTTCTGTGTATTGCGTATGTTTAAATATGGTTCGCCCACCACAAAGTCAAAACTTGTTGATGTGTTCTTCGGAAATATAGTCAAGTTGGCCTGCCATAACATATCCAACAAAATTTTAGATCATGTCTACTTGACAGTGGCAAATGCAAAGCAAAAATGCTATATGCGCCAGGAGTTTTACGGTGATTTATATAAGAAATCCAAAGACGATAATGTTAAATGTCTGGCCGATTGTTATAAAGAAACTTCAAATATGAAAGCCTCGATATTGAGTGCTGTAAAGGCGAATTTAGAACACGTTTCTAATAAGCAATTGGTGGATAACTCATTGGTACATGCCGTCATGTTGGAATACGTTAAAGAAATGGAAGAAGATAAAGTGGAAGAAACAGTCACAATGTTTACATCACTCATACCTCTGATGCTGACTACCAAGGATGGCTGTCAGGCAGCCATTATATGTTTTCATAAATCTACACCGAAGAACAGAAGAGTAAGTAGATGAATTCAATATTAAACCCATATAACACCATATACGGTTTAAGCTTACGCTTTTATATGTTTACATGCAATAAAAGTACCTAGATCTCTGTTGAACGAAAATTATGATTTTTTCAGAATTATAAGCACTTTGGCTAACTAAATATTTAAGTTGATTAACAAAACCTTTCCTTAACCGATATATTAATTAATTTTCAATTATGATTGCTTTTCCTTTACAGGCCATAATAAAAAACATCAAGGAACATTTGATTAAAATATGCACTCATGAACATGGTCATATATTTGCTATAGCCGTTCTAAATGCTTTGGATGATACAAAGGCTACCAAAAAGGCCATTTACGATAACATACATCCTGAATTGCAAACACTTATGGTAAACCAATGGGGAAGACGTGTTATCGAATGGCTTATATTGCCCGCAGATACAAATTGCTTTCATCCAACGTTCATAGCAACGATTGAAGAAGGCTTACAATACGGTAAAAAGGACAAAGATGTGAGACGTAAAGAAATCTTCGAACAAATCGAAGAGCCAATAGCCACAGCAATCGCGGAAAATCCAGAGTTTTGGTTATCAGACAAACATATCGGTTTGGTAACAGCAGAAATCGTTAAGAAATGTAAGAAAAAACTACGAAAAACAAAAAAAAAACGTAAGAAACTATAAATTTATTTTGTTTATTGCAGTAACCGGTGCTAATTTTGTTAAAGCTGGTACCGCTTTAGCTAAAATCATAACCAAACCTGATTGGTACGTTAAAGTGGAGGAAGAGCACAAGGGTAAAAAATCACAAGATGTGGAAGAAATTATAGCCGAGGCCACCAAACTAAAGACTAAACAAAGAAAGCAAATGCAGAAAGTAAAAATTGTTGAAAACACAGAGGATAACAATGAAGCTGCTGAGGAAGATGATGATGATGAGGAGGCAGAAAATGAGAAAAAGGAAGAGGAGGTAAAAGTTTTTTTTTCAAAGGTTTCTATAGTAAGTTTTTAATGTGTAATCTTTCACGTTCCCTTTCACAGGTAGCCACTGTCAATGTTTTAGGTATTGAAGAAGCTGGCCTACATATTGTTCTAAAGAAAATCATTAAACATGATAAAGAACGTTTGCAACAGGACAGTAGTAGCGAAACATTTGGCCATCTTTTGCTACAAGAACTCACCGAAGAGACTTTGCTACGCTGGTTAAAAATAAACCGTGGCTGTTTTGTGCTTCTTAATATTGCGGAAAACAACAACGAAGAGATTGTTCAGCAAGTCAAGACACTGCTTAAACCACACGAGTCTATACTGAAAAAGCATAACTATAATGGCTCACGTTTGATACGGAAAAAACTTTTTTAGATTTTAAGATTAAAATTTTATTAATTCTTTTTTGTTTTGTTTTTTCTTTTATAAATTGTAAAAATAGGCAAACAAAAAAATTACAAACATTTACGAATAGTTTTTCTTTTTATAGTTCATTTTTAAGGGAACACTTTTCATTCATTTATAATGACAAAGTCAAACGTTTTCAATTAAATATAGTATTGAATTGTGTTATAAATTCTATTCTTATTTTTTGTTTTTAATGCCTTTTAGAAATGCATTCTGACGTTTTCTTTAAGATTTACGGAAAATTTACTCTGTGCGTAAGATAATATGCAGGCCAGACTCGGTATCTACTATTTTGGACAATTGACCGACTTTGAGACTGAAAGCAGCCTCTTCAAAAGGTTTTTGCATTTGGCCTCGTCCAAACATACCCAAATCGCCGCCTCTTTTGGCGGAGCTGCAGTCGCTATATTTCTGGGCCAATTCATCTAAAGTGGTTTCGTTACTTTCGATTTGTTTGCGATAGCCTTCCAATATCTGACGAGCTTCATCTTTGGTACGTGTTATATTCTCCTCCCGCCAAGAAGAGGGACGGCGACTGCCCTTATGTTTAACCAGCAAATGGGAGGCTCTAACCTCACTGGGTCCCGTAGAGGTGATTTCTTTTTTAGCCGGTTCTGTTGGCAAATCCCATTGCGACTCCTTCGTGTATATATTCAAGTAATAGGTAAGACCTAGGACACACAAAATAATGTTAATAAAAATAATCAATAAACCACCATAGGTATGGGTTACGACAACAACAATAACACCAAAGGGTTGCAACTATGTAATGCAAGTTGACTGAGGTCATAAGTGTCGTATTTCTATTGCATTTTTGTTGTCTTAACTTACCCGTTGAGCGGCTTGTGCGTACTTCCCACCCTTCTGGTATATTCTTTTCGTTATCAGACATTTCCGACTGTTTTTGTTTTTATGATAAATGCCAATAAATAGGTTTATTGATAATATTATTTATGAACGTAAATTGCAATATCCTTGCACTTTTAATGTACAATTATAGCGCACGCATGCACAAAACTACCGGTATTATAAGGGAAACAATAAGTGTTAGTCATCCACAGTGATTGTCCGGTAACCTTTATTGCGGTAAAAGGAAGAGTAAACACAAGAGCACTGTCAAAGCTCTCAAACAAGATGTTGTCAATATGTTTTTTTTTATTTCTCCAAAAGGCGTTTAAAAGCGCTAAATTTTTTTAAGTAGCAGAAGTGTTAAAACACATTTTGTAAAAACTCACCACACTGGAAACTCAACACAACAAAATTCATCACACTTAAAAAAAAACAAAAAAATTGAATTTTTGCCTTTCCTTCTCCGTCCGTCAATATATGACCCAAACTCCAACAAGAACGAAGAGCAAAAATGGCATACACAAACCAGCAGAAAGAACAACAAACAACAACAAACACTTCCACACACCAACCACACCCACACGTTTTCGTTTCCTATTAGACAGACAGTCCACATAGTTCATTAAACAAACGGGGCTTAATTTTTACTTATATAAACCAGGAAACGGAAAAAGGAATGTGCGAATAAAGTTACAGAACGTTTATTTTTTTTTGAACGAACAAAAACGAATTTTGACGTGTTGCTAATGCATTAATAATTGTTGAAAAGCGCAGTAATAAAAAAGCTTAGCGGGGGTACTAAAAAAAGTACAATTTTTAACACTGTTGGAAATACAACCTTGTTGAATCCAAAGACAGACGATGCACACACAAAAGTAATCGATTACTTTCTCCCTTTTATAGCCAATTTCCACCACACAATCAACGTACACAAGAAAATCAGTTGGAAAAAAGAAGTCAAACGAAGTTGACGTTTTTCGTGAGTGTATTGTTAGTGGAAGAGAGCAAAAACAACAAAGTGGATTACAAAAATAAAATTCAAGCAGATATTTGCCAATTGGAAAAATTTTAACCCTTAAACTAATTATGTATAATCAAACAGGCATTTAAAGTAATAAAAAAAGGTGTTATAAACAAACGAAAACGCCTGTCTTTCTGTCTGTTTGTCTCTCAACAATATCAGCCAGAGTTAAAACAAAAAAGTGTTTAACAAAATTGTCTCAAAAATTAAAAAAAAAAAAAATCGTAGAGAAATCGTTCGTTTTGTGTGTCTACAACATTAGCAAATAAAAAAAAAAAGAAAAGGTAAATAAAAAAAATAGTTAAAAAAATATTGTGGCCAGTGTAATAAAACCAAAATTTGTTCTGATTACAAAAAAGTTTCTAAAATTAATAGCAAAAAAAAAAAACCAACTTTTCTAAATACACACGCAAATACAAAAAGAGAAGAAGAACCAGGCTCAAATAAATTTTAGTGTTTTTCGGTGTTTTTTTTTCTCGTTACAAGTGCCAAACACACCTCTTTATAACAACTACAAAAAAAACAACAACAGCAACGATAGAATCTACAACATTGTTTAATCTTCTTTTTTTTTTGAGTTTGGTAAAAACAACAGCAACAACAGCTTTTGTGAAACGTCATTATTAACAACGTTAACAGCCAGCAGCAGTGATAAATTTTTGTTAAATTGCAAATTGTAAGTTTAACTGCCAGTCTTTAAATTAAGAAAACAAAAGAAAAACTTTCATTTTTTCCAAAAGACTTAAACATCATTAATGAAGCCGAATGAAAAGAAAAAGAGAAAAATAATTAAAAAATGGTTTAATTTCTATAGACATTAAAATTGTTTCTTCTTTCTTTTTTATTTTTGCGGTCAGTTTTTGATAGTTAATCATCATTTATTTGTGTGTGTCTCTTTTTGTTTTTGTTTTATATTTTAAATCTCATTGAGAGAAAACAGAAGAGTAATAATGAGCAAATGAATATGACAATTTAAAAGAGAGGGCGAGCAAAGGTGCAGTAGCAGCATCAGTAGCAGCCGTTGAGTTGTGTCATCTTTTTAGTGTGACCATTGTAGCAGTTTTACAACGAAATTAAGATTTCCATTGAGAATTTGTTATTTATTTAGAATTGTTTCGGATTTTGTAACAAATTAATACAAATTCCATTACTTTAGCTGAGTTATGTATTTTTAAGGTGTTTGCAGTGTGAAACTGTTATATTTTAAAATAATTATTAAATATCACTATCTTGTGGACTTGACCAAACATCTTTCTATAGGAATAGGATGTTATTTGCGTTGAACGCAAACGGTTTTGCTTGCTAATAACGGTTTTGCTTGATAACTACGTATTCCTTTACGCTCCTCTCATATAAATCATCTTTCCGCAATCGTCATAATTGATTATCACAAGTTTCTAATGAAATGAATTTTTTAATTAAATAAGCAGCACTAAAGCAAACATAATGTTGTTGAGAATTATATAACACTAGAAAGACGGAAAGGGGTCATTTGACCCATTTACAAATCTAACTGCTAATATTTCTCTTATGAATTATATCACAGATTTCTTACTTCGTGACTTTTAATAATACTCCATAAAATTTAATTTAAAAGTAATTTTTTTATATTTAGGTATTCCAAATTTCAGTTATTAAAGCAACTACCTAAAAAGACTACCCTGACTGCCGCTATTTATTTTATTAATTGCTTTTCCCAATTTTTATTTCATGAAATAATTGCAACAAAGAAAACATGCATACCAAATTTTTGTTTATCAAAATGGCGTTATTTTTTGTTGGTTTCCTCTAGTAGCCAACGTCACTCAGTTTCAGAACAACACGGCCAATGTCAAATTCCATCAATTGTAGAAAATGAACACGACAGGCGGTCAGCAGGAGGAATTCTTTGGAAGACTTGTTCTCAAAAGAGTTCCACACTAGATCGTCTTGCCGCCCGTAACATTTTGGTTGAACATTCTGGAGCTACCCATTATGCAAAACAACGAATTGGTTCTGACTTTTACAACAGCCTGGCGACTGCTGACTGATGACACAATTTTGCGTGACATTCAAAAGTGTACGCAGACTGAGGCACATAAACAACTTGGCGATACAAACTGGATTATACCTTTACAAGAACTGGACAAATTTATCTCAGTATTGTACGCTAGAAGTACTTGTGGATGAAAGAGTATATCTGTAAAAGATTTATGGAACAAAAAATAGGGAGTTGCTTTTTTCACAAACTATGTCTAGAGACCGATTCAAAGAAATAATGAAATATGTATATTCGTTTTGACGTGCGAGAAAGAAAGATCTACTAGACTAAAAACATATAAGTTCGCCCTAATTTCGGATGTTTGGAGCCGTTTTATTAAAAATTGCAAATCTTGTTATAGACCAGGTGAAAAAATCGCTGTCGACGAACAATTTTTTCCTACAAAAGCAAGTTGCACAATACATGGCGAATAAACCCGACAAATTTGGTATAAAATTTTGGCTTTGCGTAGATGTCAAATCAAAATATCTGCTCAACGGTTTCCCCGGACAGTCAATAAAGTCAAGCTCAAGAAGATGACCAGTACAAGTTTTTTCAACATATTGGACTTGGCAGCAATAAATGCATGGGTGTTATTCCAAGAAGTAACAGACAAAAAAATTCGGAGAAGGGAATTTGTTTTACAAGTAGCATCTGAACTCAGTCACATTGACGAGCAATCGCAAGCAGTGAAAAGAAACCCCTATGCGGAACCATAATAAATCAAAACATTTTGTATACGCTAGATGCGTTTAAAAGACAGATATAAAAAAAAATCGAAACATTATTGACCTGTTTCACGATCTCGATATAAAAACTTAAATTGAGTCAAATGACCCCTACCCGTCTTTTAAGGTATATTAATTCTCCCGTCTTTCTAGTGATAATGGGACAAAGTCGGGACAGTACTTTAGATTACGTGATCAATATATCAAGGCGTACCTTCCAAGTGTATCTCCACAATACTGTATACAGAAACGGGTCATATACATTCGAGAGTTTTAGCAGTTACACATTCACGTTCACTGCATTACTGGAATGTTTCAAATCGCTCGACAATTTGAATATTTAGAATCAAATTATGCCAACGGATACTCATTGGTTCAAATCAATTTTTTTGATTCAGTTGGTGTCTTCAAAAAGGGAAAATACGGAAGTGGTCAACATCCATCTTGCGGAAATATTAGCGCTTTGACGCCGAGAGTGTGGGTTCTGCTCTGAATTTGAATGGAAACAAATTGAATGGCATTTACAGGTCAATGTGAGTGAAATGAGCTCTGTACAGGAAGAGAATATTCGATACTAGTACCTGCAGATTCTGTGAGAATCTATTGAGAGATCCATCTTGGATCTATCTCCATTTTCATTTTATAGAATTACAACAGGTTATAGTGAAACAATTCTGTACGAACGCTACCAAACAGACGGCCATCATTTGCGAAAGTTTGAAGTGATTAGATATCCAAAGTCTTTCGAATACGGTTGTAGTAATTGATCTATTTTTCATCACTAGTTCAGATCTGTTTCAGGTGTGTTTTTAATTTGTTGCGGATGAATCACTAGCAATTTGCAGATAAAATTTTGTGGATTTTTTTTTGCTTCCACTCCTTTGATCTAGGAAAACTAATGAAATATATTTTACTGTAGCGAATATAGTATGTGCGTAATATTTTAAAATATCATTTTCAATTTTAATTACAATCTTTTATTTATTTGAACCAGTAAAATAGGGGAAAGAGTGTGTATTTCGCTGAAACACTTTTTTTTTTCAATTTTTACAGATTAATGAAACCTTCGCAACATTGTGACGATAGTCTAATAAATCAATAAAGGATAACCCACTGTTTTAAATATTCTTATCTAATATATAAAATTCTCGTGTCACGGTGTTAGTGGTTAAACTCCTCCGAAATGGATCGACCGATTTTCATGAAATTTTGTGTGCATATCGGGTAGGTCTGAAAATCGGACAACATCTATTTTTCATATACCTAAATGTTAAGAGGGCGTGGCAAATCGTTAAAATTGAATATTTAGGTTCATATTGATCGTAGACGAATGCAATTTGGTGGGTAAGTTCGTAGAGTCTATATCGACGAACTCACCAAAAATGGGCGTGGCAACCCTCCCCCTTTAAAAGATACCTATAAGTCGGCTAATTCGATGGTTTATAACTACATATGTACATATATAACATGTATGTCTGTTAGTTTCTGTTCTGGAGCGAGACAACAACTACAGGGTGGGCCAAAAGTCACGAAGGGGTTTAATCGTTTAATCGTTCTTGGGAATCTCGTGGCTTTAGTTCTTGCACTAACTGCAGCTTGTATGGGAAAAGATGTAAATTTCCCTTTAATATTCTGCGTAAAGACCGCCGAGACATTTGCAGCTCAGCAGAGCGCCTTCGAGTTGATGTTTCAGGATTCTCCTCAACACTCTCCAGAACGCGTTGAATATTTGCTTCATTAATTACAGAATGTGGTCTTCCGCTTCGTGGAAGATCCCTTACTGAGCCTTGTTCCTGAAAACGTGTCACTAATTGATTCGGATGGTGAATTCCGCACATTAAAATGACGACGATAGGCTCGTTGAGTTTGAACTATTGATCGATGATGTTCAAAATAAAGTTCTATGATTTTGGTTCGCTGGATAACGTTGTAACCTTCCAAAATTAATCTCCCAGATTTATTTTACAAGTCCTAAAAAGAAAAATAAAAAAAAAAAAATTAAACTAGAAAAGTTATTAATTTTTCAAATCCCTTCGTGACTTTTGGCCCACCCTGTACAACTTCGTCAGCGCTACCCATGATTCGGACCTCTTATTGTTATTCTTTGTATGCCTCACCTAAATAACGTACCGACTTCGATTAAATTTTGAACTAGATAGATAGATCCACACACTTATAGTAAGTTAGTTATTTTTATATAACTGTTTTATGCAGCGTATTACAATAAATATATAATGTGACCTGTTTTGGGCAATAAAAAAAATCAATTTTGGGCGGGACGAAGTTCGCCGGTTCAGCTAGTTTACATATAAAATTCTTTAAGAACCTAAATTTAAATTTTATTATTTTTGTTTCGGGCAATTTATCACTTTATAAAATTCTCTTTTCTGTTGATATTTATTTTCTTTCGATTTAAATTACAGCAGTTGGCATCACTATCACAGAGAAAAACTGCAGAAGCAGCAACCTCGACTTTTTAGTTCTGTCATCGTTTTGTTGGTTAATTCTGTACAATTTGAATGGGGGCTGCCAAGTTAGGAATTAAACTTAATATCGTATCGTATTTATTTTAATTAAACGATCTGAATTAAATTACGAAATAAATTTTGTTAATTCATTTTTCATTTGGACATGTAGAACAGTCAGTATCTATTTAATTACTGAAAATTCTTTTTAAAATCAATTTGACTTTGATTGAATAACGAACGCTTAAAATTTTATTTAAAGAATATCATTACGAAAGTCATTAAGCCTTTAAATATTATTAACGTTTTTTTTTTTTTTTTTCAAATCTCAATTGGTTATTATTATACAGAGACCATTATCTATAAATAATATCTTTAATGTAATAAATATTTCATTTACAGTTTTTGTTATTCTATAGGGTCCGCCAAATAACTTTTTTTTTTGAAAATGCTTTAAAAAAAAGCTACTGAATAATTTCTCAAATTTCTTTATTTATTTGAAAGTACAATCCTTCCGGTTAATAATGGAAAATAATTTCATTAAAATGGCTGCCTCGGCTGGCCATGCAGTAGCCTACACGATCGGTCCAATTTTTAAGCACATTATCGATTGTGTGCAGCTGTATTTCACCAATGGCTTCACGAATATTGTCCTTTAAAGCGTCAGTTGTCTCTGGCTTGTCGGCGTAACACTTATCTTTGACGGCACCTCACAAATAATAGTCCAACGGTGTCAAATCGGAGCTCCGAGGTGGCCAAACGACATCAGCTCTGCGGCTGATAATGCGATCTTCAAAAACAGGGCGCAAAACATCGAGTGTAGCTTCGGCTGTGTGGTACGTAACGCCGTCCTGTTGAAACCAAATGTTGCCAATATCCTCCTCTTCAATTTTTGTGAACAAAAATTCGTTCAACATGGCCCGATAACGATCGCCATTGACTGTAACGGCCACTCCTTGCTCATTTTCGAAGAAAAATGGCCCAATTATGACTTTGGACCAAAATCGTTTTGGGTGCGTCGGCTTTTCAATGTATGCGTGCGGGTTTTCTGTGCCCCAAATGCGACAATTTTGCTTGTTTACATACCCGCCAAGATCAAAATGAGCTTCATCTGAAAAGATGATTTTTTTTGCCAAAATCGGCTTCTGTAAATCGATCGCAGGCCCACTTAGCGAAGCGAAAACGCATTGGATGGTCAATTGGATGGATCATTGGATGGTCATATTCGTTCAGCGGAAGAATTAAACTAATTATCTGTCAAATCAGACATGAGCTAAGTGTTACCATTCACGAAATAAGCATTAGTTGAAAAAAAAAACGTTAGATGGCGGATCTGATACATTCTCTCGCGGAACTCTTTTGCTAAATTTCTTTTCCATTCCTATTCCAATATCTTACTGTTTATGGTTATAAACCCTTATAATTTATTGGTTTTTCTTCCATGTGTTGTATTAATATTTATCATGATAAAACATTAAAAGAAGCTTTTTACGTTTTTTACTATTTTCTTTTGATATAAAAGAATGATTTAAATATGCGTAGTTGTGGGGAAACAGCCTTGTTACTGCTAAACTACTTTTTTTTTAATTTAAAAACCTACAACTCACATTAAAAAAATTACCAACGACATTGAGCATACAGTCGATGGCAAAAAAAAAAAAAACTTTGTAATATGCTTCATTTGATCCCACGTAGAGAAGTTCCATACCCGTTTGATAAAATACAGAACTTCTAACGCAAACTATTTTAACATTCGGATGGAATATGCATCTTTAAAGTAACGGCAACTTGTCGAACAAAACATACCGTTCTGTTTTTGTTTATAAAAAATTATATCAGCATGCCAAACATTTCTTTCGAATGTTAATAAAATGAATGCAGACGTTCACTTTTTTAACCTGATGTAATGCTCCATTTTTTTTTTCAATTTATTTATTTTAAATGAATTCAATTAATGCAAAACCTATAAACAAATTGTAGTGGCGTAATTTTTATGTCTGTTAATTTAATGGCAGTTTTATTTGTCGTCCACTGTAAACAACGGATGATGATAACTGACGATGATTAAAGCTATTCCCAAGGCATACACAAGTTAACAGTTGTCTATCACTGCCGCCGCTGTGTTAAACAACACACCTACACTTTGCATGTTTTTGACATTTAATTTCTTATGGTAGGTATTTTGTATGTAGTTGTGTTTGTGTTTTTAGTATGTGTTGTTTTCATTTGTTTATTTGCGTTCGTACAAAATTTTTGGTAAACGATACGAAAGTTTTTAACTTAAACTCTGGTATTCATGTTTTGCATTTTATAAATAAATAATTAAAATTGAAAAAAAAAACAACAAAAAATGAACAGACAAGTGCATTGTCAACCTTGAATTTACTTTCCTAAATTTACTGTTGTTTTTTGTTTTCCTTTTTTCTCAATCTCTCAATTGCAGTCAGAAAGAGAGCGAGAGAGATTGAGAAAGTAGTGTGTAGTAGATGAGTGTTTATTTCTACCCTTTTCTTATAGTGTACAACAATAACTTTAATTTTTATCTGTATTGTATTACCTTTTTTCTTCTTTTTTATTTTGGAGTTTTGTTGTCATTATTTTTGTCGTGTATTTATTTATTTATTTTTTTTATCATTTCTTTTCAATTCTTTTCAAATAGGTATAAAAACACTTGTCCTTTTGGCTACACTTGAGTTGTGTTTGTTTTGTTTTTGTTTTTTCCCATATTTTATTTATTAAAAATTATTTATAACAACAGAGACAGCAAAAAATTGAGTACCTATACCTATTTTTTGTTTGTTTTTGTAAACAAACACTTTATCTCGAATTTTATTTACATTATATAAAAATAGGCTATTGTTTAAATTTAAAATATTTTTTTTTTTATTAACTTATAAAAAAGTTAGAAAAGTTATTCATTTCATGGGAATGTCCGTCTCTTTCGTTAATTTATTTGCATGAGAAATTCTGCATAAAACCTTCGTTTTTTATGTTTTAAAAACGAAAGTGTTGCCATCAACTTGTGTCTTTAAGTACATAATTTTTAAAGAATTAAATATAAAATGGAGAAAAACAAGTGAGTACATTAAACTCTTGAAACATAAATAAAATTCTTATATGTACACAGGGCCACAAAAGTATACATACATACGATTAACAAATTTCAGAAATTTTTTAACCAATCCGTTTTCGTTGGAAATCTTTATATGTAATTGTCTGCCAACTTTCCTCGATTTTAAGACGGTCTTTTTGCATTGGTTCAGAAATTTTTGAAATTTGTTAATCGTATGTATACTTTTGTGGACCTATGTACGTAATTTCATCATTACATATTGCTGAAAAATGAAAATGTTTTTTAATGCGCATAGTCTTTCAAGTGCGAGGGTTATTTTTTGATTACATAGAAACCGTACAGTTTAATGAAATGATTTCAATTAAAATCTTCTACCAAATTAGTGGAGCTGTAGAAAAAAGCATGCCGTATACATTTTGATATTTTTTATCCAACTGAGGTGAAAATAGAAATGTAAATTTTGCCGCTATAAGCAAAAACATTGACATAACATGTAGCCTTCTAATGTAGATTTGAATAAGGATGAAAAATTTCCCTTAAACGTGCATTTGAAAAAGAAACTCAAAATTGAAGGAAAGTGTCTCCCTAAATAGACATCTTCGAGCATAAAATTTAAATATTATCCAGCAAGGTTAAACATCTTTAAAACAAAAACATTAAAATACCATGCGGCACTATTTAAAAGTTCATTAATTGCCATTTAATGCGAGATTGCTAAAATATATGACCGCGACTGTTTCTATTTAGCGTGATTAAATTCATGTACTACTGCAAACAAATATATTTTTGAATAAAAATGATTATGAAAATGGTCTAAAACATATGAATTGTTGACAGTTTAGATAGAGTAATAAGAAATTCATTACTTTTGTATGAAATTGAAATCTTTATTTGGCAGAATCGTAGCCTAGTCATCATAAAATCGTTGAACTGACAATGGTAACACTGGCTTCGTTTCTAAGATGTTACAATTTCTTCATTTCCTTCTTGTTCATTTTCTTTATTGTTGTTATTTTGCTGTACCCCCTTTTGATTTGTGGCATTATCTGCCGTCAACGCTATTGTTGTAATTCGTATTAGATAACAGCAGCAACAATTACAACAAATACAAATACAAGCATTTGCAATATAATATGCAACACAATGCATATTTCCTGCTTTACAAGATAGGCCATTAATTGAAACAATGCAAAAAAAAGAAAAAAAAAACTAAAATGAAAAAAGTCAACAGTACATACATAATTTGTGCGCGAAATGGAATAATAAAAACAAAAGGAAAAAAAATTTTACTCATATTTGCTGCTATAATATGTAATGTGCGGTCTCGTATATCACTTATTAATGTCCTCTCATATGCAAAACCTCACAGTACATAGGTACATACGCAAATACATGCACTGAGCCACATACCCTAACCATACATTCAAACAGAAGAAGACCACCAAATGGGAAAATTTAATTTGTAAAATATTATGAGAGGGGAGGAATAAAAAACAATAACAATATAACTGCTTACAAATAAATTACTTCTATAAACAATAACAAATTTTAACCTGTAGTTGTTGTTTGTTTTGTATAACAGAGCCATTGTTTTCTGCATATGTATGCATGTGTGCATTTATTCTGCTTTTCTTTCGTTTTTTTTTTGTTTTTGTTTACATTTGCATATTTATGCCTGGTTTGTTTTGTTTATCTTAAAGCAGAGAGGAAAAAACACGTTCACATTCAATTCTTATCAAAAGTAAATTAGTGGGACAAATTCAAATTAATAAAGAAAAATAAATGCAAAGCATAATACAAAACAAAACAAAAAAAAACCAATCAAACATAAATGCATTTGTTTTTGTTATTTCTTTTGATTTAATTTCTCGTTTATTTTAATAAAATAAACTAGGTTTTCTTAAATATTGTGTTTGTATGCATGTGCATATATACATTCATACATATATTGTATGCAGCTGTACGTAATCACTGTTATTGTTTATCATCCATGCTATTTACGTTTATTATCATAATCAACATCATATACTCACACACACAAGAGATAAAGTCGTTCACACTTATGCATTAAACACAGTGGGATTTTTAATATAAAAAATACAATAAAATTATGTATTAACATGAGATTTTAATAGTGTGAAGAAATAAAAAAAGAATTTTAAATGAAAATTGTTAGAAGAGGATATTGTGTTCTTAGCTGATCTAAACTGTGTGTGCATTCGGTGTTTTTTAAGCGGTTTGATCCCTCTAATCCTTATACCAATCAGAAGAACACAAAAAGTCTGGGCGTTTTGTTTAAATGTGCAACACAAAAAGTATAATTTTTTTTCTTTGAATCACTATATTATGCTTCTTTTGATCTGACGATCTTAAGTACGATTCATAAATATTCAGGATATTTCATTAATTCATTTGCCACATATAATTTAACAGATTTTTAAAAGTTAACTTAACCCATTAGATCCCAACCATCTTTAAAACCAAAAAAAAAAAAAATACTTTATTGTGTTAAAATATATTTTATTAGAATCTATCTTAAAATAAAATAAAATAAAAAAATAAATTTTTTTTTTTGGAAAATATTTTTTGGGGCTGTACCCAATCGAGTACACCAATATTTGTGCTTACCAAACAACACTTTTCTAAATGTTTTAATTGTTTTTTTTTTTTTATTAAATTATAGTTAATTAATCCGTTTACTTTACTTTTCACTTAAATTAGACTGCATTTAGTTTAAAATACAAAAGATATACATACGTCAACATGTGATGAGAAGTGCAAAAAATGACAAAATATAAAAACACTTACAGATAAAAGAGACTGATAACTTACCGTTATATTTTTTTTTTTACTTTCTTTTACTATTTATTAATTCTTTACATTCTCTATTAATGTTATGAAAAACAATTTTTTTTAAAAAGTCAGTAACTTTCTGTATTTGGCGCTATAAAGTCGGTGTACTCAAGCGAGTACAGTGGGAACGAATGGGTTAAGGACGTCATACAATTAAACAAACGAAACAAAAAAAAGCATCCGATGCATGAATCGTTTTTAAAGATTTTTCAATTTATTCGTACGAATGATTCAATTCAATCATTACACTAGAACTGGGCCAAACTATATACATATGTATGTACATGTGTATGCACGTATGCATGTACAGTCAACCCTCCTATAATGCGGTATTCTCAGAACGCGGTTTCTATATAACGCAGAGCTGAAATTGCGACATCCCTCCTATAACGCGGTACTCTCAGAACGCGGTTTCCAAATAATGCGGAGCTTAAATTGCGACAGCCCTCCTATAACGCGGTACTCTTACAGCGCGGTTTTCGTTTAACAACATCCCATAAGTTCCTTCCGCACAGCCTATGAATGACTCTTGTAAATAGATATTGTAAGAGGCTTTAATATCAGTTTTAGTTTCGACGCAAAAGCACAGCCGAGATATATAAACAACATGCCAGCTTATCTCATAGCCGTCTACGACATCGGTTTCAGTCATCTCAGAGCTCTTTCACAGTACATACGTTTTGTTGGTGACCAAGTCTTTCTAAAAAAAATTTCTGCAACTCATATCTGACAGTGAGGATGAAAGTTGAAAAGTTACATAATTTTAAAAAAGAGGAAAAGAGTCTTTAATTCAGTTTTGTTTAATTTTTTTTAACAATCCTTATATGAACTCTAATTCAATAAAAATAATTTATAATTTATCTTGTCTCGGTCTCCATATAACGCGGTACGAATAATGTGATTTGTACTAATTCTGTGTTTCTTATAGCGCGGTTTCCATACAACGCGGTAGACAGTTTCCATAGAACGCGCTACCCATTAGCCTGGTTTGTACGGTTAAATCGGAGTTTCTTATTGCGCGGTTTCCATACAACGCGGTACGCACTCACCGCGTTATAGGAGGGTTGACTGTACATACTTACATACATATTTACGTGTTGTTGTCTTTTCTTTTTAATAACCGTGCAATAAATCCAGCTTAAATAGCCTAGCCCACTGTATAACAATAAATCATCAAAGATTTGTATGGGTATTGTTTTGATTGAAAAAAAAGAACAAAAAATGGAAAAGAGAGCGAAATAAATCAACTGGTAAATTGAATTGCAACACCAGAAAAATAATAACAAAAAAAAAAGAAGTAATAACACGCACTTGCATTATTATTGTTGTTGGTTATACAAATACAGGTTTTATTAGATTTTGATGATTACTCATTTCCAATAACCACCACACACATAGATTTTTGGTCTTCTTCTTCAAGAAGAATAAAAAGAAAAAGACAAGAGAGTACAGTATTATTAAAGAGTACAATAAAAAAACACAAAATTAAATACAATACAATAATAAACCAGTTATATTTCTTATTACCTACATATAGAAGTTGTTATTGGTTTTATAGAACTTGTTTTGATTTATTTTTTTTCTTTTTCATTTACGTTTTGCCTTAGTTATTAGTGAGAAAACTCTCTCCTTTCATGGCTACTTTAACGGTTTTTCAATTAAAACTTTGCCAGACATATTGAACTGTGTGGAAGTATGTACATACATACTTATGTACTTGTTGTTATTCTGTATGAGCATAAAATTATTATGGCGCTTTAAAATTGTTGATTTTTTTTTTTTTAGGTTACTTGTGTACATATTTATTGTTGTTTTGTGTTATAGAGAAATGAAGAGGGCTCACTTCTATTTGTTTGTTGTTTTATTAACCGTATAAAAAGAGCACTATTTAAAATGAAATCAAAAATAATTTGTGCTGAATTTGATAAACTCCTATGGCTAGCCACTTGATGTTTGGGGCTGCTTCTGCTTACTGTTTTTATTTTTTTCTTCAGTTATTAATTAATTTTGTATGAAAATCACGAACCATACCTTAATACTATACTTACAGCTATGGACATTAAATTAGCACAAAACTTCATTATAAAAACAATCAGATTTTTTATAGTATTTTAGGTCTATTCATAAAAAAATTTAAACATAGAAACTTAAGATGCATATTCTTCTTAAAAAAAACAAAAATTTTGGCGAAATTGCCAATCGTCTGCTCATTAAGACCTGCAACATATCAAACGCTAGATTTTAGCTGGACAGTAAAATAGCACAAATTAAAATTTCTGAAATAAAAATAATATATTTTAATAAATAGTAAAAATATTAATGTTTTCAGTTTATTTGATCAATATTTAGTAGAGTAGCCTCTATTTTCAAGCACCACGTGGCATCTAAGGGACAAAGTTCTTTGGAAAAGATTTTTGGGGATCGAGTACCAAGCGTCCCGTATTCCAATCCACAAATCGTCTAAATTTTTGTACTTTTGTTGAGCAATAGTACATTTCACATCGTTTCAGAGGTTTTCTATCGAGTTTAAGTCAGAACTTTGCGCCGGCCAGTCTAAAACGGGAATGTGCACTTTATAAAATCAATCCTTAGCCAGCTTAGATGTGTGTTTGGGGCCACTATCTTGCAAAAATATGAATAAAACTGACATGTATTAAAAGCTTATGGTTCCATTTTGTTCTCCAGAATGTCCAAATACTGATAACGGTCCATTTTTCATTAATTTTCACAATGGGACCTACACCGTGCCATGAAAATGCTCCCCACGTCATTGTGCTTTCTCGACCATGCATTCTGATCCTTTGAGTATAGCGTTGATTTAATTCTGGACGTTAAACAACCACCCAACCATCTGGTCCCATACGATTTAGCATAGTTTCATCACTCTAAAATATTTTTTCCAGAATGGGAAATCTGAACCCTAGTGGGTGCGAGCAAACGTTAAACGCTTGACTATATTTTTCTTTTGGTAGAAGTGGCTTCTTTCGGCAAGAGCGTCCAAAGAGCTTTCCGTGATTAAAATGTCATCGTATGAGCCTGTCCGATAAATTTAACCTAAATTGAGAATTAATTTCGTTCAAAATATCGCGTGACGACATGAAAGGCTCCTTCTTTGACTTCCAGACAATAGCACGGTCCACGACTTCGGTTGTTTCCTTGACACGTGTCTTTCGTTTTTTGTTTTCTGCGACATTATTATGTTTGCTTTGAAGGAAATGACCCCGTTATAAATCATTTTTTGCGAGCAATTCGAATTTTCGGCAATTTCAGCCAGGTTTTTCCCATCATTCCACAAGTCAACGATAACGAGCTTCTCCTCTGGCGAGCAATCTTTTCAATTTAAAAAAAAAAAAAATTACTATAAATGCCATAAAATTTAAAGAATATACCGTAATAATAAAAATACTTGAACAAAGCTTGTACCTATGCACGTTGTGCTAATTTACTGTCCAGCTCGAATTTAGCTACTGATACAAATTAGCAGTCAAAACAAAAAATTTTTACGATAACGGTAATATTTTTTGTTAAACAACAGCTAGATGTCATCGTGCAACATTCCAGACAATCAAACTATATATGAATTTTGTGCTAATTTAATGTCCATGGCTGTATGTACGTATAGTCGTCGGTGTAATTTTATTTTATTTTACTACCTTATTAAGTTTCATGCCACGTAAAATCGTTGTTTTTGTTTTTTGTTGACTGAAAAAATTACCAAAAAATGTACTTTTACATTTTTGTTCCCTCTCCACAGTCATTATTGTGTGTGTTTGTTGTTGTTGGTTTTAAATACAAACACACACACATGCATATGTACATACATACTATACATTATCATTTGTAATTTGTAATTTCAATTATATTAATTAACTTTCGTAATTTTGAAAATTTAAACACAAAAACACACATAAGAACACCAAACACCCACCCATACATGTATAAATTATCATGTTCGTCGTATCAAGAAGGAATGAGTGCGAGAGAAGAGGGGAGGAGGCATGCATGTAATGTAAGCATTTGTGTGTATTTTTTTATTTTTATTGTTTGATTTTGAACTTGTTTTTCCATTTTATTCTTGTTAGTATTATTATTATTTACTTGTTGTTATTATTGTTGTTCTTTGTTTTGTTCTTATTCTTATCCCACATACATACATATTTGTTTTGGGTTCTAATCACAAACGCCCCCAATTTAATTGAATTTCCAAATATGTATGTACGTACTCTCGTGTTATCAAATTCAATTCACAATTAAAACGAATTGTTTTGTAAGTTTACAAGTGCATTTTATGATTTATTTTCATTTCAATTTAAACATTTCGAACAATCAAAATATTTATTTATTTTACAGTTATGTATTTGCCCTGTTCTTTCTTTTTATCCATAACGGTGGCAATAAAATGTAATTCAATGTTGAATTGAATTACTGATAACAGTACATATGTATATGTATGTATGTGTTTCCCACCATGATTTTTTTTTTTTAAAAACGCTTGATGATAAATACAGTAATTGATAAAAGTATGTTCCTAAATATGTTTTCAATGTGAATTTAAAATGGGATAATAATTGTCTTAATCTTTTATTTATTTAGTAAAGATATTCACTAATTATTTGTTTTGTTTTATTATTTTTCAGATAATGAATGGTGTAATGTAAGTATTTAAATATGTGCAGTATTTAATATAAAATTACTAGCTGATCCGGTGAACTTCGTCCCGTCCAAAATTGATTTTTTTTATTGCCCAAAACGGGTAACATTATATATTTATTGTAATACGCTGCATAAAACAGTTATCTAAAAATAACTAACTTACTATAAGTGTGTGGATCTATCTATCTAGTTCAAAATTTAATCGATATCGGTACGTTATTTAGGTGAGGCATACAAAGAATAACAATAGGAGGTCCGAATCATGGGATCAATTTTCTTTCTGAAATGTTTTTTAATGCAATCATTCACTTGGTTTAGAACAGGACATCAAATCCTAGCGAATGAAATAACAAGAGTTGAGTAGAAGTGATGGCGTTAGGTCAAAAAGAAGCATTAAAAAACATAAAATTTATGAATTAATAGGTCTAATGCCTCGCTGATGACTTCTTAATTTACAAAATATCGAACATTTTATTAATTGTTAAATTATGTAAAAAAATCAAAAAAAATTGCTAAGGGAGTTGCTTTAGTTTTTGCCACCTAAATTTTAGAAATTATTTTATTTTCTTCGAACTAAAAAAATTTATTTCAATAATTTTTTTTTAGTAAATTAATAAACCCTCAAAGACTTGAAAAAGCTATCTTTAAAAATTCTCAGGATTGTTTTTCACACGATTCATATGGAAATGTCAAAAATTAAGTCAGTTGCTTTAGTTTATGCCGCTAGTGTATATATATGTACATATGTTGTTATAAACCATTAAACCGAATTAGCCGACTTATAGGTATCTTTTAAAGGGGGAGGATTGCCACGCCCATTTTTGGTGAGTTTGTCGATATCGACTCTACGAACTTACCCACCAAATTGCATTCGTCTACGATCACTATGTCCGTAAATATTCAATTTTAAAGGCTTGCCACGCCTACTTTTTGCTATATTGAATTTTTTTTAAAACCATCTAAACCTGATAAGCTTTCGAACAAAAAAAGAATGGTTAAAATCGGTTCAGTAGTTTAAGAGTAGGTATCTTTTAAAGGGGGAGGGTTGCCACGCCCATTTTTGGTGAGTTTGCCGATATCAACACCAAATTTTATTCGTCTACGATCAATATGTACCTAAATATTCATTTTTAATGATTTGCCACGCCCCCTTAACATTTAGGGATATGAAAAATAGATGCTGTCCGATTCTCAGACCTACCCGATATGCACACAAAATTTCATGAAAATCGGGCGATCCATTTCGGAGGAGTTTAACCACTAACACCGTGACACGAGAATTTTATATATTAGATGTAGGTAGAGGTGGCTGCCCATCTAACAAAAATTTGGATAGACTCACTTAGGCCACATTGGGCCCATTGTGTATTAAGTCTAGTAACAAAAAAAAAAAAAATTAAAAATACATTATTTAGGTATTAATTTTATTAATACTGTGGATCGGGAAATGACTGTCGAATGGTTTGAACTGTATAACTGATATCGATATTCTAGTTTTTTTATTATGTGTGTGAAGATAAATTCGAATTTGAAAACACAAGACGCAATTCATAAATTTTTGCAGCGCCACATTTGGCGTTAACAGAGCAAAATTTCCACTTAACATAACAAAATTTGCCCTTAACAGAGCACTATATACTGTTTAACAGTATCCATCTGAACATGCCCACTTTTTTAGGAGCTAATCTTGGGAAATACTCTAGGTCTATGAGTACCATACTATATGGAAAGGAAGGTTCCAAGGCCTCTTAATATAATCAGCAACATAGTCACTTATGGTATTGAGAGAATTGGCTTTGAAAATATCAATTCTTTGCTTGAAAATTCTCTCGGAGATTAGTGGCCATTTTAGAACATATAAGATATAGTACACCATACAGACTATATGCAAATGATAGTTCAGAGGGTCCTCTTTCGAACCGTGGTAGTGGGATAGCTGGAATAATTTTCCGTTCTACATCCCCACCAACCATCCGTTACATTTCAATACAAACAATAATGATCATAATGAAAATTTTATGTTAATAGCCTGAAATAATTGCAAAGTAGAAGACTAGTCTACTATTGCCACTGTTAGGGCCATTATTACAACTAGCCGTTAACTAAAGGGAGGATTTTAACGGGCAGATAAATTGTTTTTCATTATTATGAGTATCCAATAAGATAGATGTGATCGTTAAGCTAAAGGGAAGATCATCGTACCTTTAACATTTAAAGGTCACTTTAAGTTTGAACTTGCCATATCATATACTATTTTCGATATGGCAACTTCAAATTTAAACAAAATGAGCATATACATACAACAAAAACACGAAGTCCGCTGTTGCCACTGCGTTAAAAAAAACTTGTTTAATTGAGCAGTTTTATCGACTTTGCTCCGACATTGCCATATTTTAATTTTATTTTATCTGTAAGTTGTAATAACGAAAATCAGTTAAAGGTAACTTTACAGTTCCCTTTAGCTAAAGGTACCTTTAACTAAACCCAAGTTTAACGGCAAGTTGTAATAATCGCCCTTATTGTTACTGTTAAACAGTTAACAGCGCTCTGTTAATAGCGTAAACTTTGCTAGAGGCAAGAAGTGACGCTGCTAAAATTGTGGGTTTGCGTCTTTGGTTTTTAAATTCGTATTTATCTTCACACACATTTTTTTTTGCCAATAGAAACGATAGTTTTAGTGGCAAATAACTACAAAAATATGTATTATTATTATTATTATATTTTTTCATGCAAAAATAATTAATATTCCCCACCTTGTATTGAAATAAAATCGAATCTTTGTACTTTTTTTTAAATATTTAAAATGCTTTCCAAAATTGTTTCTATAGATATAGACTAACCAGTCAGTATAATTTAAAAACCATTACATTAGTTCGTAAATTAAATAATTTTCCTATCTTTTTTCATTTTTTGCTATTATTTTTCTATGTACAGGTATGGCAAAGACCTTAAATATCAGGTATTCACATAAAGTTTGTATGTGCAAAAAATTTTTGTTTAAATAGAACAGTAAGGGCCATTATTACAACTTGCCGTTAAACTTTCATTTAGTTAAAGATACCTTTAGCTAAAGGGAACTGTAAAGTTACCTTTAACTGATTTTCGTTATTACAACTTACAGATAAAATAAAATTAAAATATGGCAGTGCCGGAGCAAAGTCGATAAAACTGCTCAATTAAACAAGTTTTTTTTTAACGCAGTGGCAACAGCGGACTTCGTTTTTTTTGTTGTATATGCTCATTTTGTTTAAATTTGAAGTTGCCATATCGCAAATAGTATATGATATGGCAAGTTCAAACATAAAGTGACCTTTAAATGTTAAAGGTAGGATGATCTTCCCTTTAGCTTAACGATCACTTCTATCTTATTGGGTACTCATAATAATGAAAAACAATTTATCTGCCCGTTAAAATCCTCCCTTTAGTTAACGGCAAGTTGTAATAATGGCCCTAAATAACAAAAAAAAGTTGAACTAAATAGTTTAACTCCATAAGAGTGCTCTGGAAGGAGTTATGATATTGTGGTAAAAAAAATTGTCTTGTAAGAAATCTGTACAAGCGTTTGTGTATTGTATGCAGCGTTGCCAGATTAAAAAAAAAACTATTTCAGGGAAAAAAAAACTTTTTTTTACAAAAAAAAAAAAAACTTGCTTTCTACCAAAGTATTAACATTTTTAAAGGAAATTCCGGAACCCGGTACCCTCTGTTGGTGTTTTTTTTTGCGTTTTTTGTCCGGGACTAATAAAATACACAATATTTTATTTAAAAATGTAAATATATCCTGTTTTAATGCTGAATTTATTGAAAAAAATTTTAAATTTAATTTTGTCGAAAAAACTTGTTTTCTTATACCCCATTTACACTACAGCGAAATCTAGTAGTTATGAGATTTCGAGCCAAATCTAGTTGATTTTAACTAGATTTCCCATACAAAAAAAATCTACTTATTTAGTAGATTTCGGCAAAATCTACTCAAAATCTAATAAAAATAGAAATGCAACTATGTGTTTTGCCAAATAGTACTTAAAAATACAACGCTGCGCAGGGAAAAAATGACAGTTCAATTTAAATTCATTCATTCTGCTAAAGGGTCCGACAAATAACTTTTTTTTTTATTTATTTTTTATTTTCTCAAATTTCTTTTTTTATTTGAAAGTATAATCCTTCCGGTTAATAATGGAAAATAAATGATTATGCGTTTTCGCTTCGCTAAGTGGGCCTGCGATCGACTTACAGAAGATGCCGATTTTGGCAAAAAAAAAATCATCTTTTCAGATGAAGCTCATTTTGATCTTGGCGGGTATGTAAACAAGCAAAATTGTCGCATTTGGGGCACAGAAAACCCTCACGCATACATTGAAAAGCCGACGCACCCAAAACGAGTCACTGTTTGGTGCGGATTTTGGTCCAGAGGCATAATTGGGCCACCTCGGAGCTGCAATTTGACACCGTTAGACTATTATTTGTGGGGTGCCGTCAAAGATAAGTGACGCCGACAAGCCAGAGACAATTGACGCTTTAAAGGACAATATTCGTGAAGCCATTGGTGAAATACAGCTGCACACAATCGATAATGTGCTTAAAAATTGGACCGATCATGTAGGCTACTGCTTGGCCAGCCGAGGCAGCCATTTGAATGAAATTATTTTCCATTATTAACCGGAAGGATTGTACTTTCAAATAAAAAAATAAATTTGAGAAAATATTCAGTAGCTTTTTTTTAAAGCATTTTCAAAAAAAAAAAAAAAAGTTATTTGGCGGACCCTTTATTTAGCAATTGTATGTATTGCATTATTTTTTAAATCTTATATTCTACAAATGCTGACGTTTTTTTTGCACCAACATTATTTCTGATTGGATCTTATTTGGTCTTGATGAAAACGATACTAAATGTCCTATATTTTTCATTTTTGTTTGGTATTAAACTAAATTTGGAAATATTATTTTCTTTTAAATTTCAGTCAGCTGTTTTTGTTATTAAAATAAAATCTTGCTACTGTCAAATAAATCCAGTGTAAACGATCTAGATTTTGTGCAAGATTTGAAATCTAATCTACTAGATTTCGCTGTAGTGTAAATGGGCTATTAGAAAACAAATTTAATGAAAACTTTTTCGCATCTCCAAAAACTTGAAAAAAAAGGGAAAACTTGGCAAATGGCAACGCTGATTGTATATTAAATTTTCTAGAAGTCATACTTTGAGTATATAACATCGGTGGTTGTTTACCTTTATCAATCACTGTGGACGATACCGTTGGAAACAGTATGCAATTTTCTCAGATTTAGATCCCAAAACCTGACTACAACATTATTTTAGCTTCTAAAATGGACATTTTATGCCATATCCATTCATTTTACCAACCTGGTGCCAGTTAACAACTGTCCTTAGATGCCAGAATTTAATTGTTTTGTTCAACACTGTATATCCGCATACGTACTGTATTTTTTATTTAAATAAATATCCTTCAGGGTGTGTTGTGGCCTGTAATATTGTATTATGGGCGAGTATATGTACTTAGTCGGTCTCTATAATTTTTTTTTTCCATTCAGCTGATGTTTGTGTCAGTGTCGCCATAAACGTAATTAGTTTTGCAAAGAAAATCTACAAAAAAAAACAGAAAATAAAATAAATTTTCTTGTAAAAAAATTTAATTTTATTCCGCAACAAACGTTCACTCGTACATGTGGTCACAAAACAGGAGTAGATGGATGGATGACCACACGCTAGGGACAGAATCGAATCGAAGACTAGCAAAGGCTGTCTGTCAACTACGTAAAGACAGATGTCTCACATACAAAAAGCAACAATTTAATCAAATAAACGAAGAGGAGGAGAAACTGATTAACAGGCTACCTGTCACACTTGTAGTGAAATGATTTCACTCTCTAGTCTCACAGGCTATCTGTTTGTCTCTTTTTGTTTTATTTGAGGATGGTTTTTAATGGAATGGATGGCAGATTCCTTGTCTCCTCGTGTGTGTGTGTGTGTGTATTTGGCTGGTTATAATTTCCAAATGAGTCACTCAATTTAATTTCCATTTTTTTGGGTTTGTCCGATTTTGCTGTTTTTTTTTTGTTCGTTTCTTTTTGTAATTGTAAAATTATTGTGTAAAGACAAGACTAATTGCAATTAAAATGAAAATGTTTTTGGTTTTTTTTTTCTGGGTGCCCGGATCACCAGGTGCCCTACTAATAATTGAAGAAGGAAGGCAATAAGAATGCCAAAGAAAATAATTTAATAATTTAATTTATCAGTATGGATTTAGAAAAGGTTGTGGCACAGAGGAAGCTGTGGTAAATGTCATTAACTTTATTTGCAAAGGATTGGATCAAGGACATAAAGGCGTGGCTGGTATTTTTTTCGATTTTACTAAAGCTTTTGATATTGTTGATCACAACATTTTATTGCAAAAGCTAAAGTTATATGGAATTCGGGGCAATGAGCTAAAACTTTTAGAGAGCTATTTAACAAATAGGAAACAATTTGTCCAAATAAATAAGGAAAAAAGTTCTGTTGATAGAGTGGAACTATCCGCTATTATTTTCTATTTATCTTAATGATATCAAAAATCTTGATCTCTATGGTAAACTTTTTATTTATGCTGACGATATTTGCCTTTTCTATCCATTTAAGCATGAGGTAGCAGTTAAAGCGTATATGGAACAAGATGCAGCATTAATTGTGGAATTTGCGAAAATAAATAAGCTCGTCATAAATGCTAAAAAAACGCAGTTAATTCGGTTTCAGCCTCATAGTCCTTCAAATAATATATTTTGCGTTTTTGTCGATGGAACAGAAGTCTATGAAGTGAAAACAGTTAGATATTTAGGCATGAATTTGCAAAGCAACCTAGTATGGGACCTACATATTCAATATCCTTCGGTCAAAAATATCCTCAGTAATTGGAATATTGTACAAATTCAAAAACAAATTCGATGTAAATACAAAGGTTTTGATCTATAATGCACTAGTTCAAAGTCACTTGAATTATTTAGCAATCATATATGGTTGTAAAAAAACTACTGAGCTAAAAACACTGCAACGCATGCAAAATAGAGCCCTAAAAGTCGTATATGATCTTCCTATAACATATTCTACTATATGTTTATATGAAAACGTATGTAAATCGGTGTTACCAATTTATGGTACATACAAACTGCAGCTTTTAGTTTATGTCTTCAAATCCTTGTACAATATAGGACATCATACAATAAAATTTTCACAGAATCAAAATATAATCAACACTAGAAACAACATGAATTTAGCAGTAGCACGATGTAGGCTGGAAACGACAAAGCAGCGCATAGAATACATGGGTAGTCGAGAATTTAATAACTTGCCTGATAGTTTGAAATCTGTCAATAGAATCTCGATGTTTAAATCCAATTTAAAAAAATTTTTACTAGAAAATATTGAAGAACTTTTATCTTAATAGTTAAAATACTTTTATTTCCGTATGTACAATTTTTTATAATTTATATATATACATATATATGTATATTATATTTTTAATTTTTTTTTTTTTTACTTTTAATGTATATTTTATTATTAATAATAGCAATTTGTTAATTTTTGCCAGCTCGCCTCTTTAATGCCTATAAGGCGCTGAGGCCCTATTATGTACTTTTTGAAACATGTATACCTGAATTTCATTTAATAAAAAAAAAAAAAAACATGCACAATACAATACAAGTAATGTAATTGCTATTGAAACTTAATTCCCCTGAATGAAAATTTTTTATGTAAAACGTGCAGGAAATTATTTCGATTTTTTTGTTTTTTTCAAAACTGAGCACAAATTTTAATTTGTCTTTTTTTGTGGTATTGGAGAAAACATTATTTTTTCTTTTATTATCGAATGATATGTGTTAATGGAGACAATTTAATGCTTCAGAATTTTCGTAAAGGAAGACAGTAGCTGACCACCTCAACGATTCATATGTGTGTGAAGATAATTTGGAATTTGAAAATCCAAGACGTAATCCATAAATTTTATCAGTGACACATTTGCCGTTAACAGAGCAAAATTACATAGCTGTTAGCAATGTTAGCTGTTTAACAGTATCCATCTGAACAAGCCTACTTGTTTAGAAGCTAATTTTAGGACAAATACTAGGTCTAATCAGCAACACATAGTCACATAAAAAAGTGATATGGTATTGAGAAAATTGGCTTTGAAACTATCCGTTTTTTGATTGGAAATTCTCTCGGAGATCAGTGGCCATTTTGGAACATATAAGAAATAGTACACCATGCAGACTATATGCAAATGGTAGTTCAGAGGATCCTCTTTCGAACCGTGGTAGTGGGGTAGCTGGAATAATTTTGAGAGTTGAGGAACCACCAACCATCCTTTACATTTTAACACTTTTGTTCACAAATAATAATGATCATAATGAGAATTAAATTTTATGTCAAAAGTTTGTAATAATTGCAAAGTAGAAGATTAATCTAGTTAGGGCCATTATTATAACTTGCCGTTAACTAAAGGGAGGATTTTAACGGGCAGATAAATTGTTTTTCATTATTATGAGTGCCCAATAAGATAGATGTGATCGTTAAGCTGAAGGGAAGATCATCCTACCTTTAACTCTTAAATGTCACTTTATGTTTGAACTTGCCATATCATATACTATTTTCGATATGGCAACTACAAATTTAAACAAAATGAGCATATACAAGAAAAAAATAAACGAAGTCCACTGTTGCCACTGCGTTAAAAAAAACTTGTTTAATTGAGCAGTTTTATCGACTTTGCTCCGGCATTGCCATATTTTAATTTTATTTTATCTGTAAGTTGTAATAACGAAAATCAGTTAAAGTTAACTTTACAGTTCCCTTTAGCTAAAGGTACCTTTAACTAAACCCAAGTTTAACGACAAGTTGTAATAATCGCCCTTATTGTTACTGTTAAACAGTTAACAGCGCTCTGTTAATAGCAAAGTTTAGCCTGTTAGAGGCAAGAAGTGACGCTGCTAAAAGTGTGAGTTTGCGTCTTTGGTTTCTAAATTGGAATTTAATCTTCACACACATATGATTCCTTTCAATAGATTTTTGAACAATTGGCTGACAATAATGAAGCTGTAACGACAAGTAATTAAAAACCTTTTAATTTAAATGTTCTTCTCTTTGCCGATATTATCGTTGATACGTTGGCGTTGAGTCGTGGGCCGCTATGCCTGCTTAAGTGAGCTTTTGGAATCAAAGCTACACAGAAAGAAAAACGGCGTGCTAAAATTAACTTTTCTATTCTCAATTTTAGCCAAAAAACGTGCTTGAAAAATTAAGCCCGTTTTGGCTATTGTTTGCTTAAAACAAGCAAAAAACGGGATTGATTTAAAAAACTAAACCTTATATTACTAAAATCAACACTAAAAAGCTCAAATCTATTTAAAAAAGTGTTATTTTGAGTTATTTGTTATTTGAGTTATGGAATTGTGGGTTTTTAAGTTCAAAAGTAAACATTTTAATAATTCTCATTTAGTTCATGTGTATTTATACAATATATATCCAACAAAATGTCGTATTTTTCGCAAGTTGCATTTCTTTGGTAGATGACTTGGATTATTCCGGTCGATGACTTGCATTTTTTTCAAATCAATCGATTTTGGGATTAAATCAAGTACGAGTTCGAGCTTAAATCAAGTTCAAAATTCTTGAAACAAGTTCGTTTTTGGATAAATTTAGGTTTAAATCAAGTACAATTTAGGGCTTAAATCAAGTTCATTGTGCTCGAATAAAGTACGATTTGCCTCAATTCGATCCCATTTATAAGTACGAAATCTAGCTTAAATCAACTTTATAATTCTTGAAACAAGTGCGCTTAAGGATTACTTCAACTTCTGACTCTCTTGAATCAAGTACGAATTCGATCTTAAATCAAGAAAAAATATGCTTAAACCAAATACATGATGAGATCACTTTGATCCCAAAAAGTCTTAAATCGCGCTAAAATCAACACTTTTGTACTTGGCTGATTCGGGCTTGATTCAACTCTTTTGTACTTGATTCAAGCCAAACCGTACTTACCGTACTATTGTGACCGATATGGATTGATTCAAGCCCGGATGGCTTGATTCTTTTTTTGAGTGTACCACTCCAAACTACCTACCTACGTTGGCTTTAAATTTATCGATGCATACCAAATGGTGTTAAACATTGATCCAAGACGCAAAAGGATTCACACTCGCCTGAATTGATTATCTACTGGGCCACAGTATTTTGTTATATCTACGAAGGCCATATCTGTTATGGAAGATCTTTGCATGAACAACAGCCAATGCAGACCCCCAATGTCTCAATTGCATGGTATTGTGAAAATTATTATTTTAGTTCATATCTTTGAATTGGTATATCGAGCATATCCAGAGAAAGCTCATGTTTGAAACATATTTAGACATGATTACCCAACTTAATCGCATCTCAATTAGCTGACAAAGAAACTTAGACACCGAGAATAGGCGCGTCCTTCATTGGGATTTTTAAAAATGAAAGACTGTTTATTATCTGTATACCATGCCAACATACATAAGATCGATAAGTTCTAATGATGTATCTTCTTTTTAGACCGATACAGGATATTCATCTTGGAACGATTTGTTATTGCCGAATTTATTGCATTTCTTAAATGAAATTGGAACTACATACACGTTACACAATTGTTATCTGTTTATTTTTAATTTTAAGGTGTTAAAAGTCTTTTATGCCTGACCACGTATTTCATTTAATTTCGTTTCATTGTTTTGTCTCCAACAACACAGTCATCTTTGCATGCCACTCTATTATGATGATGATGATGTTCATGATGATAATGTTTAGTCATCTGAAGTATTTCTGGTTTTAAATAAAGCAACAACAATTTATAACAATTAACCACAATTAAATGAAAAATTCTTTTTATTTATTTAATGCAAAAAAAAAAAATAAGAAATAAGAAAGTAAACTCAATTGAAAAGGGAAGTTTGCAGACAGTTTTAAATGGCAATGCATTTTGCTTCACACCACACTGGGTGTACATACATACATGTACACAAGTTTTGTTGTTCTTTAATAAAATTGTTAAAAAATAACGGATTTAAAATTTACAGTTCAGCTCGAATTTATTGATGGTATACAGAAAAAACTTAATTTGAAAATTTTTGAATTCAGAGCTTTAATTGTCGAGGCTCTCTCTTGTTACACGCTTAATTTGTTCGTTTTTATTTTCACAGCACTGAATACCATTCCTGAAAACTTAGAGTTGGCAACTCGAATACCAAAAACTTGAAGTTGATAAGAAGAAGTTAATTTTTGTCTGTTTATGTGAGTATGTGAGAGGAACAAACTGTAAAAAAGGACATATTTAGACGATTAAGACGATCACACAAATCGTGCGATATGTCAAGTTTTTGTGTGGAAGAGAGCGAATAGTATCGTCTAAACACTGATAGAAAATACGGATGAAAATTAGGCATTGGTACGGCTCTGAGGTTTTTTGAGGATTTTTCAGAAACCATTACACTTCATTAGATCCAGAGATGCATTCTTTTAACTTTGTTTTGTATTTCATGTAAACGTATAAATAGCTATTGCAAAATTTTTACTTTCATTTTTAAAATACGGTTGGAATTCTATCGGGTCCGCCATCTAACGTTTTTTTTTTTTTCAACTAGTGCTTATTTCGTGAATGGTAACACTTAGCTCATGTCTGATTTGACAGATAATTAGTTTTATCCTTCCGCTGAACGAATATGGTTGTGTATTCGCGTTTTCGCTTCGCTAAGTGGGCCTGCGATCGACTTACAGAAGATGCCAATTTTGGCAAAAAATATCATCTTTTCAGATGAAGCTCATTTTGATCTTGGCGGGTATGTAAACAAGCAAAATTGTTGCATTTGGGGCACAGAAAACCCGCACGCATACATTGAAAAGCCGACGCACCCAAAACGAGTCACTGTTTGGTGCGGATTTTGGTCCAGAGGCATAATTGGGCCATTTTTCTTCGAAAATGAGCAAGGAGTGGCCGTTACAGTCAATGGCGATCGTTATCGGGCCATGTTGAACGAATTTTTGTTCACAAAAATTGAAGAGGAGGATATGTTGCCAAATTTGGTTTCAACAGGACTGCGCTACGTGCCACACAGCCGAAGCTACACTCGATGTTTTGCGCCCTGTTTTTGAAGATCGCATTATCAGCCGCAGAGCTGATATCGTTTGGCCACCTCGGAGCTGCGATTTGACACCGTTGGACTATTATTTGTGGGGTGCCGTCAAAGATAAGTGTTACGCCGACAAGCCAGAGACAATTGACGCTTTAAAGGACAATATTCGTGAAGCCATTGGTGAAATACAGCTGCACACAATCGATAATGTGCTTAAAAATTGGACCGATCGTGTAGGCTACTGCATGGGCAGCCGAGGCAGCCATTTGAATGAAATTATTTTCCATTATTAACCGGAAGGATTGTACTTTCAAATAAAAAAAGAAATTTGAGAAAGTATTCAGTAGTTTTTTTTAAAGCATTTTCAAAAAAAAAAAAGTTATTTGGCGGACCCTTTATAATTTTTTCTCTTTGATTTTACAACCGTAAATCCTAATAGAATGTAATGGAACATATGTATGTTCGTTTCTAGCATGTGAAAGCAATGAGAATGCATACTAGAGATGTGCGATATTTTCAAACCTGTGATTTAATCACGGTGATTGATAATTCACTGGTAACTACAGTGATTGAAATTGCCAAATAACAGTTACTAATAATGTCGTTCTTTCAAAATTGTTACATACTCAAATTTATTTCATTTTGTTTTGATTATTTACTTTTGTCTTTTATACATGAACTTTCTGTGAAACTTAATTGTCAAACTTCATTTAAAAAAAAAATTACATTAAAAATAATAACATTGATGACACCACTTTGATTTTGTTTAGTAGTCTTTTCGTAGTATGTATCTAGTTGTCTCTTTCTTACGACTTAATAAAATACGTTATTGTCATTATTGGAATACTGTGATCACAATCACTGTTTTAAAGAACAGTGATTAAGAAATCACGTTCACTGAGAACAACGTTCTTCAAAAATCACTGGATCGCTCATCTCTAATGCGTACCCAACCGTAATGGCATTTTGGTAAGCATTTGTATTCGTTCGTCGAACGTTCGGCTAACGTTCTATCTTTATTGTTTAAATTGGTCATGTTGGCAACGCAAATACTTGTGTAATCTTCAAAGGATTAATTAATTAAACTAAAAACATTATTTGCTAACATCAATCCTAATTAATTTGTATATTTTCTGTAATTTCTATGCAGAAACTATTCTGCATAGAAGTTTATTACAAAAATCATTAATTTTTGCATTTAAGAAGGCCACTGACATCATAATTAGTTATAGTAGATTGAAAGAGAGAGAGAGAGAGAGAGAGAGAGGGAAGTAGGATGTTTGCATCATCAATTAACATAAACAAAACCGTAACTAGAATAAAAACTCTAGAGAACAGAAATTTGCTATAAAACCCACAACGTAATTACTCTCTCTCTCTGTTTCTCTATCTTACGCACACACCCACAAACACATACAGATGATCACTAAAGAATGGAACGTTTGTGTTTGTGTTGGTGTTGTGTTTTTTTTTTTTGGTAATGAAATATTCTTAACATTAGGATTTAAGCCGAGCAAAAAAAAAAACCAAAGATTGTACCAGGTATAATTACAAAACTCAAAACCAAAAATACTATACAATTTGAGTTTACTCTCTCTCTTTCTCTTTTGCTCTGTGGGGCATAGAGTTCTAAAATAACAACAACAATATATATAGATAGTTAAGAAAAACAACAACAATAAACAAGAAAAAAAAAGAAAACTAAACAAATCTCTGCACAAAGCAAATCGTAACGAAAATTCAACATGATGAAAAAAAAAAGAATTAAAACAAAAACAAAATAAATAAACAAACAACGGTGCCAGAGATGGAAAAAAAAACGTTGGATGTTTAAACAGTTTGGAGGCAGAGTGTTTTTTTTTACTAACCAGCGTATGAGTAACCCGATACTACGTATGTATGTGAACAATTTTATGGCCAAGTTGTGTTGCTGTTTGTTGTTTCGTATGCCACATTTTTTAAGTTCTATTGTTCTTTTATTCTTATATTTCGCTTCTATTGGCTTTATTTATGGAATTTTGTTGTTATTGCCTTGTTTCTATTTTATTTAATTTTTTTGTTTTTGTGCAAATTTTAAAGTGTGTACACAAACAATTGTGGACAGGCTTTTTTGAATAATTTTATATTGCAAAAATTTACTCCAAGATATTACAAAAATTCCGTTCAATTTTTTTATTGTACTTTGTATTTCGCCTGCATTGTCATTCTTTGATCACATTCTAAAGGTATGCACTGGTATAATGCAATAAATTTAATTTTGTGTACATTCTTTAACTGTATTCATCCACTAGCATTGCCTTAGATCAGGGTTTACCAACAATTTTTTGGTTATGTATTAGTGAGTAAGAGAGAGAAAATAAATTGAGAGAATTGATTTATTTACAGCCATAGAAAAGTGTTTGTAATATACGTTATTTTGATTTTCATTTTATCAACTTACATATGTAAAGCTATCTATCTTTGGCTTAATAATTTTAGATAAATAAAAATAAAATAAAAAAATCCATTTTTTATTAAATGATCGTAAAGGTATCCATCTTTGGCTTAAAAATTATACCATGTTTTTAGATAAATAAAAATAAAAAAAATAATTAACCATTTTTTATTAATAGAGAAAAAGCAAGCATTCTAAAGCATTTAAAAAAAATTATACTATGCGACAAAATATATAAGGCATTGAATATTATCAAAAGCATCTTTTAACATACACTATTTTTTGAGTGTCATTCTGAAAAAAATGGTAAAGCATCCGCCGCACATGTGTTCTTGTCGCAGTCTGATCGACAACTAAATCAAAAAACACAAGAATGCGTGTGAGTTCTCTCAGCACAATTGTGCTATGAAATGGTAATCGTTGCCTTAGATGCAGAATGTGGCCAATTTAGAATGCACGTTACGATTAATGTGCCTGATGTCTAATATAGTACAACAATACCAAAGAATTTTATGTATTTTTAACGTTTTTACCACATATTTTCGTTGCAGCCATAGAAAATATGAAGAGGAATAATATTCTTTTCTCCTTTCTTTTCTTACCACAATACTACCCTGACATCAACATCAAATAACCAACAACAACAGAAACAAGATTAAGCCAAAGAGGCAACCACTTAAAGCTCGCCAAAGAGTCAACACGTTGCAATATGAGCATTTGTTTCTATTTCAATTTTTTTTTTTTGATTTTTTTGAATTTTTTTATTACGTATGTACATACATATGGACGTACTCGCATGTGTATGACGTACCTACCATCTATTCAAGTATGTTTCGTTGTCTTTGAATTTTGAATTTTAAAAATTATTTTCATGCACTTTTATTCCGCTTTGCATGATGTTTTGGTATTAAAAGTGGCTGAATTGCTGGCTGGCTGGCTGGTTGGTTGCTTAGTTGTTTCGTTCGTATTCGATGGCTGGCGTTTTTTTTTTTTTTTTTTTCATTTGTAACCGTAAATGTATTAAAAATAGCTGCAAAAAAACCAACAGGTTTCTGACTAATCGTCGTTGCATTTTCTAACATTATGGCCAACGTCTAATTTTGGTTATACGCTGTTGCAAAAAAAAAATAAAAATTGTTTTCACATTTGTATTGGTAATAAAAAGTAAAGGGGAAGTAATGCAACACCGCAACAGAATATGGGGTATTTGGGTTTGGAAATGAAAAGAAATCTTTGATCGAAAAGAAACCTAAAGTCACAGATCATATGTGTGTGAAGATAAATTCGAATTTGAAAATCCAAGACGCAATCCATAAATTTTAGCAGCGCCACATTTAACGTTAACAGAGCAAAATTTCATCTGAACAGAATAAAATTTACCCTTAACAGAGCACTGTTAGCTATTTAACAGTATCCAGTCGCCGTGGTCTAGTAGGTAGTGTGTTGGCTTATTAGACTGAAGGCCCGAGTTTGAATCCCAGGTCCGACATCAAAACGAAAATATTTCTTCGGCGACTTCCTCTCAGCAGATTTTTGGCAAAAACTCTGAGCGTCAAATAAAATTGCCATGAAAAGCTTCTCAATAAAATTTGTCGTTCGGAGTCGACTTTAAACTGTAGGTCGCGCCATTCATGTATAAAATTAACACACACAACATGCGTAGTGTGAGAAGCTAGGACTGAAAGGGCTTCTTGGGGACGATTGCTATAGACTGTCTAATGGTGAAGGTATAGCACTGGCCATTTTATAGTCACCTAGCAGCAACTCGTTTCCTTGCCGTTCGCATCTTGAGATGTCCACAAACACTACTCCCTCTCTTCCACCTTCCTATAACCCATTTTCCTAAAAAAACCTGCACAATGCACTGCATGGGCCATCCCCTGAGTGCTGGTTTCACCAAAAAAAAAAATCCATCTGAACAGAACAAGCCATGTATTAGGTCTATGAGTATTAGATCTATGAGCATAGCTGCCAGATTTGACGATTTATCGCCATTTTGACGATTTTGTGCTCCAAAAATATCATATTGACAATGTGACGATTTATGCCCTTATTTTGACGATTTTTAGAAACTAAAATTTTACGTCATATTCTTTACTTTAGTACATCAAAAGCCACTTTAAGCTTTGTATTGACTTTGCAGTTATTACTATTGCAAATGTACATAAGTGATGATTTTTCTTTCTGTATCTTATGACTTTTTCATCCCTTAAAAGCCAAAAAATTACAACCTCTGCAGGAAGTGAGTTCCACATACGAATAGTCCGACTAAAGAACGAATTTTGTCTGTAATACAATCGACCAATACTCGCCGAGAAAGGCGAGTGATACGTAGGAATACATGATTCTTGGGAACAAATTCCTTATTTCGCTCGAGCAAAATCCGTTATAATAGGATAGAACAGTGAAACACAGAACAAACCACATTGCAACGATGCCCGTCATTAACGGGCAACCTCGACCTCTTTTGTACGCGGTTGAGAAGTCTCAAAATAGACGTTGAGGCACAGCCCTATATATATAATGCAACAAAGTAAAGCGCTATATTTTTTTAATTTTTCTTTTAATTTTTTTGTTCAAAAGTAAAAAATGTTGGAAATAACATCAAATTTTAGAATCAGTTTAGATTTGTTCGAATTGGCCACCTTTGGTACGAATTATGGCCTTCAAACGGCCAATAAAGCCATCACAGGCTGCACGAAAGTGGCTCTGCGGTATTTTGGCCCATTCAAGGCGAAGCGCCGTCTTGAGATGATCGACACTTTGGTATTTTTTAGTGAGAACCTTACTCTCCAAAATGCACCAGGCGCAAAAGTCCAACGGATTGAGATCCGGAGATTTTGGTGGCCATTGTGCGGTAGAAATGAAGCGAGGAACCTCCTTTTTAAGCCATTCTTGGTTGACGCGTGCTGAGTGCGGTGGTGCTGAGTCCTGTTGGAATGTCCATGGTCTGCGGTCGAAATGTTTGTCTGCCCAGGGCTTCAACTGTCTTTAAGACATTTTCCCCATAATATTCGGCATTTATTTTGACCCCACGGTCGATGAATACGAGCGGGGAGCGACCATCGACTGTTGCGGCGGCCCACACCATTACCATCGGCGGCGCTTGAGTTCTGGTGGCCAATCGCAGGTGTAAATTTTCAGCTGACCTCTTTGGCAAGTAAACCCGATCATTTTGTTTGTTCACAAACTGCTCAATTTGGAATGGCTTCTCATCGGAGAAAACCAAATTCGGTAAGTGGCCACTTTCGTGCAAGCGAAGGAACTTCTTGGCTCTTTCCAGTCTAACTTTTTTTTTGTCCATCGGTGAGCTCTTGCACTTTTTGGAAGTTCAATGGCTTTAGTCCAAGCTCATTTTTCAATATGTGTTGCATCCGTTCTCGCGATATGTTCAGCTCGCGAGCAATATTTCTACCACTGCGGCGTGGATTTCGATCAAATCTGGCCTTCACTTTTCGGATCATTTCTGGTGTTGTTACCGTTTTTTTTCGTCCACTTTTTGGACGCGATGCAACACTGCCAGTATCACGGTAACGAACATTGGTACGAGAAACAAAAGATTTATTCACATTTAAATGCTGGAGGGTTCTAACGATAGCCACCTGTGGTTTTCCAGCCAAATTTAAAGCAATCACACTATCACGCTTGAATTCCATCACGAATAAGTTTTTTTCTGAATGCAATAGATCAAAATGCTTTTGTAAGCTTGTAAATAATAAAATGAACTGTCACTGGAATAAATCTGTCAGCTGTCAGACGAGCGGTTTACAAATGATAACAACCTAAAGTTGGTTGCAATACATATCAGCCACCCTGTACATGAGAGTTGTTTTTCATTCTCTTTCGGATGAGTGGTGTAAATATTATATTAGAAGATCAGATGAAGTGAAGTATTTCTTGCACTCTCTTAAGATGCTAAGGCACTGAGAAATGTGTCGGTTCTAGCGAACATCACACTGAATTTTCATACAGATTTTGTGACGATTATTTTTACGACATCCATGAACGTCTTTGACGATTTAAATCGATTTTTTTCTAACGATTTGCTGCTTTATTTATCTGGCTGCTATGTCTATGAGTACCATATAATACTCAAAGGAAGGATCCAAGGCCTCTTAATATAATCAACAATATAGTCACATACATATAAAGTGATATAGTATTGAGAAAATTGGCTTTGAAAATATAAATTTTTTGATTTTGCCACTTTGGAACATATAACAAATAGTACATCATACAGACTATACAGACGAAGCGTGGTAGTGGGATAGCTGGAATAATTTTGAGAGTTGAGAAAATTTCCTCCCCACCAACCATCCTTACACTTTTGTTCACAAATAATAAAATGATCATAATGAGAATTAAATTTTATGTCAATATTCCGAAATAATTGCAAAGTAGAAGAATTATCTACTATAGCCACTGTTAAACAGTTAACAGTGCTCTGTTAATAGCAAAGTTTACCCTGTTAAAGGCAAGAAGTGGCTCCGCTAAAAGTGTGGGTTTGCGTCTTTGGTTTTTAAATTCGTATTTATCTTCACACACATTTATTGTTCACGGTTCCGAAGGTGTAATAGCCAGTCCGTTTGGGTAAATTTTGATGTCAATAAAGAACTCCACAATAATCGAGCATAATTTAGAGCTCTTTTCTAAATTTACTGCTGCCAATACTAAAAAGATGCAAAAAAGAATAAGGGTTTCCACAATTGAGAAGATAAAGACTGTCTTTGCTGTTAAATGCTTAAAATTCTATCCGATAAATAAAAAAGAAACGAATAAAAAATCTAAAAGTAATTACCAAGTTGGCTTATCATTTAAACAATCACCCTTATTCTGGTTGTCGTCGTCGCCGTCGTCGTTACCAAAAATGATGTCGATAAAATCAGAGTCGACACAACACAATATCGACGGCGTATTGACTCACAGAATACCAAATGTGTGTCCGACAGTCATCTATAACTGTCAATAACGACAAACAGAATACCAATTTTAAACTGTCGACGCAAGACGACGTCGACAACGACAACCAGCATAAGGGTGAATAATTGTTACATCTGTTACACAAGAAACCGATTCCTGAAACAGATTTCTTGTGGTCTATTTTGTACTTTATAACCCCACAATTAAGGTATGAGTAGCTCTTCGCTCTCTGCTGCATTAAACTCTGAAGGGTGAGCTCTCATAAAATGTAACAATTTTGCTCATAAAAAATAACAAATAATTTTAAGAGTGGATCTTTAGCACATATTTCCTCTCTTATTTCTGCCTTGAAGTTTCATTCTCTTGTATTAACGTAACCGTGTAAGTTTTTGTGCGAGTGTGTGTGTTGTGGTACCAAGTACCTCTTCTCATATGAGTATCATATACTACTCACTCTGTGTATATTTTATGAATGAATCAGACTGGAAAATAACCTCTTACTACTGTTATTTGTTTTTGTTTTTCGTTATTGCTATTTTTATTTTCGGTATGCATATGTATCCGTATGTATGTATGTGTATATATATGTATGTATAAGAGCGTGTGTATTAACTGTTGCTAAGATATTCACAATTTAACACTAAAATCTGCACATCAAGTGCAATAATGTTGCTGTCAAATACATTTTCTTCCCTTTCTTTTGTTGTTTGTTTCGATCTCCTGCTATAATCACATTGGAGGCAGCAAGTGTCGCGCAGCAACATGTTAAAAATAGAATGTATAAGTGCATATGAAAATGATTATTTTAAAAACTTTACGTCAACAAGTGTCGATGCTGTTGCTATGTACATATGCTAACTTCTATTTTTACTCCCGTCAATCGAATAAGATGCATGAGATAGAAGTTTTTAAAACGCGATGTATACAATATAACTATTAAAATCACGAAGAAAAAAAAGGCTTTAGTGGCACCCTTGATAAAGAAGTAATCAAGTGTTCACTTTTAATTATGCTGCGTGCGTGGCTAAGGTGACAATTGTAAAATTGATGCTTAACTTTTTTTTATTGTTATTGTTGCTGTTGTTTTGAATGTGGATAATATATGTATGTACTCGTATATCAGGGGTTACCAAAATTTTTTTGGTTTTGTATTAGTGAGTAAGAGAGAGAAAATAAGATGAGAGCTTACACTCATAGAAAAATGTTAGTAATATACCCTATTTTGATTTTTATTTCATCAACATACACAAAGTTATACATCTTTGACTTAATAATTAGGTAATGTTTTTTTAGATATTTGCTGTATACTAATTTTGGTTCATAAATTTCCTCTTCTGCTAATAACCAACATTTTAATTTTTCGAAAATATTGTTTTATGTCGTCTATAAAAAAGTTGTTCTCTTTCCATATCATCTAAATTATTTACTTGACTATTAAAACAATCAAAATGTGTTTTAAGAACATATAAGACTTTGAATTTTAAAAAACGGGGTTTTTAACATAAAATATTTTTTGAGTGTAAACCTAAAAAAAATAACATAGCATTCGCTGACATGTGTGCTCGTCGCAGTCTGATCGACGACTAAATAAAAGAGTACGAGGGCGGTTCGGAAACTTCTTAGCCTATCAATGAAAGAGAATAGTTAGTTTTTCAAAAATATTTTTAATTTTCAATATAATCTCCTGAAACTTCAATACACTTAGTCCAACGCTTTTCTAGCAATTCTATGCCTTGATTAAAATAGTTTTCCTCAAGGTCTTCAAAATAGTGGTTTACAACTGTAATTGCATCTTCATTTGAGGTAAAACGCTTGCCAGCAAGGAATTTTTTTAGATTTGGGAACAGGTAAAAGTCACTGGGAGCTAAATCAGGAGAATAAGGTGGGTGGTCAAGCAACTCGTACTTTAATTCGTTGATTTTAGCCATTGTTAAAACACTCTTGTGCGCTGGTGCGTTGTCTTGATGAAAAATTATTTTTTTGTGTTGTAAGCCAGGATGTTTTTCTCGAATTTGTACATTTAATTGATCCAAAAGGTTGCAATAGTACTCTGAATTTATTGTTTTACCCTTTTGCAGATAGTCAATCAATAAAATACCTTTGAAGTCCCAAAAAACCGTTGCCATAACCTTACCAGCCGATTGAATTGTTTTTGCCTTCCTTGGGGCACTTCCTCCAGCTTCAGTCCATTGTTTGGATTGTTCTTTTGTCTCTGGAGTATAGTGGTGGATCCATGTCTCATCAACAGTTATGAAACGACGCTTAAAATCCATTTTATTTCGCTTAAAACGATGCAAACAAACTTGAGAAATGTTCATTCTTATGCGTTTTTGGTCGACTGTTAACAAATGCGGCACCCATCTTTCAGAAAGCTTTTTCATCTGTAGTTCTTCATGCAAAATTAAATGGACTCGATCATTTGAGATGCCCATGATATTAGCAATTTCACGCACTTTTATTCGTCGATCATTTAATACCATATCATGCACTTTGGCTACAATTTCTGTTGTTGTTGCTGTTTTTGGACGTCCACTACGTGGTTCATCTTCAATGCTTGTACGACCACGTTTAAATTCAGCAACCCAATTTTTTACTGTTGCATATGAAGGAGCACTTTCACCTAACACATTCACCATATCATTATGAATTTCTTGTCCCGATAAACCTTTTTTATGGAAATATTTAATGACAGCACGCATTTCTAATTTTTCCATTGTAAAAAAATCGCGGATGCGTCTTTTTTGAACACCTGTTTCTATATGAAGGAGTTGCCAGATCGAAACAAAATTTAACATGTGTTCATAACAGAGATGGAAGTTTCCAAAACACTTCACTTTTTTCTGTTTATACCGCGCTTTTTGTGCTAGGCTAAGAACTTTCCGAACTGCCCTCGTATAAGCAATGTGTGTGAATTCGCTCTGCACAATTGTGCTATGAAATGGTAATCCCTGTCGTATATGCATTTCTATATGAACAATGCTAATTTTACCGTTTAATTTTAACTGTGAATAAGCGCTTGATCTATCAATATTGGAGTCTTATTTATTGTGGTATTTTATTGTATTTTTTTCCAGAATTATTATTGAAAACTTGTTGGAAGGGGATCAGAATCACAAAAGTTCTCTCTGTAAATAACTTGAAAACTATAAAATAATTCTAAAATTAAATACATTGTACTTCCATATGTGTACATACCATACATATGTACATATGTATGTACATTTACAGCCAATATTTTTATTGTTTTGGACAATAATATTAAAACACAAATATAGTCTAATGGATTCAGAACAGGCTGGCAGACACATGTTTGTGCTTAAATAAACAAAAATATTTTTAAACAAAAACAAAATAAAAAAGAAGCAAAAAAATTCTATATTTTGTATAATTATTTAGATTGTATACAAACTGATGAAATATTATACAATATAGACCGTACATATATAACACTGTTTGTTGTCAATTTAGAAAATATATTTTTTTTAAAAATATTTGTAAAGTTTTATCTCGTCTGATTGCAATGTTATCGAATTACATACATTGTATGTGATGTCTAGAATTTAGAAAAATTTATCATTTCAAACGGGAATAGTTGAAATATAATTGTTTGTTGTACGCTGACATCTCTAAGTATGTAATTCAACCTGAAATTTATTCCATAGCACTCTTTACAGATCAGTATCAATAGTTTAGAAGGAGATAACCTACTACAACATCATCGTTTCAATAATGTTCAGGCCAGAAGAATAAAATGTTGACCGATCTCGTTTTGCGTTAGTTAATAATCGATAATAATCGATTAATATATATTCGGGCAAAGGGAATATAATATTAATACCATTCTCTATAGAAATTTATTTTAAATCAAGACTATCATGAAAACGTTTAACGATAATAACATTCTATCTATAGAAAGGTTATTGGAAAATATATCGATTAAAAATGTATCTATCGGGTCCGCCATCTAACGTTTTTTTTTCAACTAGTGCTTATTTCGTAAATGGTAACACTTAGCACATGTCTGATTTGACAGATAATTAGTTTTATCCTTCCGCTGAACGAATATGGTTGTGTATTCTCGTTTTCGCTCCGCTAAGTGGGCCTGCGATCGGCTTACAGAAGATGCCGATTTTTGGCAAAAAAAAATCATCTTTTCAGATGAAGTTCATTTTGATCTTGGCGGGTATGTAAACAAGCAAAATTGTCGTATTTGGGGCACAGAAAACCCGCACGCATACATTGAAAAGCCGACGCACGCAAAACGAGTCACTGTTTGGTGCGGATTTTGGTCCAGAGGCATAATTTGGCAATTTTTCTTCGAAAATGAGCAAGGAGTGGCCGTTACAGTCAATGGCGATCGTTATCGGGCCATGTTGAACGAATTTTTGTTCACAAAAATTGAAGAGGAGGATATTGGCAACATTTGGTTTCAACAGGACGGCGCTACGTGCCACACAGCCGAAGCTACACTCGATGTTTTGCGCCCTGTTTTTGAAGATCGCATTATCAGCCGCAGAGCTGATGTCGTTTGGCCACCTCGGAGCTGCGATTTGACACCGTTGGACTATTATTTGTGGGGTGCCGTCAAAGATAAGTGTTACGCCGACAAGCCGACAAGGACAATATTCGTGAAGCCATTGGTGAAATACAGCTGCACACAATCGATAATGTGCTTAAAAATTGGACCGATCGTGTAGGCTACTGCATGGCCAGCCGAGGCAGCCATTTGAATGAAATTATTTTCCATTATTAACCGGAAGGATTGTACTTTCAAATAAAAAAAGAAATTTGAGAAAATATTCAGTAGTTTTTTTTAAAGCATTTTCAAAAAAAAGTTATTTGGCGGACCCTGTATATCTACAGCTTTCTTATCTTATGAAAGACTTACCTAGAACTATAATTTGTGTTGGCCATGCAAGAAGTTGCCGTAGTCTAGTAGGCAGTGTGTTGGCTTATTAGACGTAGAGTTGTGGTTCAAACCCCAGCCCGGGCATCTCGAACAATATGAAATTTCTACATATAAACAACCATTTCTTCAGCGACTTCCACACAGCAATAGGTCCCGCCAGTCATGGATCACAACATGGGTGGTCTGACAAACTAGGTCGGAATCCTGACTGAATGGTTGTAATGACCAATTAACACGTTCACGCCGGCGCGTATCACGGGTGGCCCGCACTAGACAACCCCATCGGGCGGCGTGTACCACCGGTGGTCCGCACTAGGCTGTCACATCGGGTGACGAGTACTACCGGTGGTACGCATTTGATTATGCTATTAGACGGAACGAAACATCAAATATTTAGAACTTTAATACTTCGACTGCCGAAAAATAATATTTGAGTGTCAAGTTCTATTAAAAGCATTTATTTTTGTTTTTATTTCACGAGGAAAGTTCCGCATATTAATTGTATTACTGAAGTCGCCGTGGTCTAGTAGGTAGTGTGTGGGCTTATTAGACGAAAGGCCCGAGTTCAAATCCCAGGTCAGACATCAAAACGAAAATATGAAAATATTTCTTCGGCGACTTTCTCTCAGCAGATTTCTGGCAAAAAACTCTGTGAGTAAATAAAATTGCCATGAAAAGCTACTCAAAAATCTGTCGTTCGGAGTCGACTTTAAACTGTAGATCCCGCCACTCATGTATAAAATTAACGCATACAACACGAGTGGTGTGAGAAGCTAGGACGTTGTACAATGGATCACTTCGACCTCCGGGTACTGTACTTGTTACAGTTGACAAGTACACGTGCTCTAACCTAACCTAACCTAATTGTATTACTACTTTTCTGTACCATTTAATATAATTTTATTTTTGGGACTTGAATTACATCCATTATAAGCAAAATTCCAATAAATGAGTTTATTTCTTCGCTAGTTAATTGAGCACTGTTCTATTTTTACGGTAAAAATTCAGAATATTTAGCGAGGATCAGATGAATTTACGAAGAATCTACCCTTAGTCAATCATACAAAACTTTACACGATACCGTTGCATTGTTGAATTGCCTATGCTGCATAATAGCTGCCGTCTGATAGAGCGAAAAGCACTAACTGCAGTTGCCAGTGGGCGACAAGCATGAATTACAGAGCCAACGTGAACGTGTTAAGTAAGTTAAGTAATTCAAACTAACTATAGAAAGTTTATCGATATTAGATACTTGTTAATAAATTTTAGAAGATAAAAAATTGAAACATATAGGGTATTTATCGATAACTGGAATTTAATTCTGATAAAATGTGTCGATATCAAGAATTTCCTCATGATTTTCTGTAAAAAACTTATTAAAATATGAAAGGAATATTAGCCATTAACTAATCACATGGTTAACCCTCTGTGACTGACGTGGTAGTCTAGCAGACACCAAAAACCAGAAAAAAGCTTTTTGCGCCGTTATTTTACAAACATCGACTCCGGCTTTCTCAGTACCTTCTTATTACGTACTCATGCGTAGATTAGTGTGTTGAAAACGATCGGGGTGAGCGCACGCGTCGTTTTACGCGGAAAAGTGTCTACGAGACAACCACGTCAGTATTAAAGTAGGTGTCTGAGAGACAACCACCTCAGTATTTTTGTTATATTTTTATAGTGTCTCCTAAACAACACGTCAGTAAAATTGTTTTGATATCTTATATTTCTTGTTAGTCTTGTTTCGATGGATCAATTAAACAGAAGTGAAAAGCCTCAAAGTTCTAAAAAAACATCATCTGGTACTTTTAAAAGTCGTGAGGAGCAAATACTGCAGTGGTTGAAGGAAGGAGGAGATTGACGATCGCCAGGGTTCTGGGTAAAGATATACCCCCTCCCCCACCAATTATTCGGTCTTCTCCACCATGTAGAAGAAGACTTTGTTATATTTGTCCTTCAAAAATAAAAAGGTAACCAGATATTGCTGCTGTAATTGCTCAAAGCCTATTTGCCTCCACTGCTCTAAACCACTTTGTGCCAACAGTTGCCATACCTTTTCTAGTCACTTATTTCCAGAGATATGATCTCTTTTTTAAGACTTAAGATTTAACAAAAAGAAATGTTTAACGTATAATTTTTTGTTTGTTATTGTATAAGCTTTAGATGGCCAATTGCGCCGTGCTAACAACTATTGTTTAACATGAACTATTTTTTTTATTTAACTATAGAATTTATATACATATTTTTTTAAGACTGCTAAGTTTAAGTGTAGACAAATTAAATCTAAAACTTTTGTTAAAAAAAATATAAAAAAATATATAATATGGAGTATTTTTTTGTTGCTTTTGTATAGACATAAGTTTTCATGACTAATTTGTGTCCATAACTTTTTGTTGTTTTTGTGTAGATATACATTTTTGAGGGCCAATATGTACTGTGTCAATAATTACTGCTTAACATATATTGTATTTCTGAATTCAAAAAAATATTGCCATAAATAAAAACATATACCCTTAAACTAAAAACTAAAATAATTTCAGTAGGCTAAAAAACGGATCTTAGAAAATATAAGCCGTCAATAAGGTGTCTGGTGGACTACCACGTCAGCAAAATAGTTAAAAAAAAGTCACGTCAGTTGCAGAGGGTTAAATAATTTTTAAATTTTTAATATATTTCCAAAATATTGTCTTTAATTACGTAGTTAGTAAATTAAAATCAGAAAGTTGTCAACTTGCGTAAAAAATGGTTGTTGGGTTACAACAAATACACTTAACCGTTAATAGTAATGGCGATAAAAACAAATAACAACACTAGTTCATAAAATATCATTGAGGTTCTCTTAAGACTCTGATAAAAAAAAAATCAGAGCATATTTTAAGGTGCTGCTCTATTTTAACGAATAGAAGAACACAGAAAGAATTCCATTGTGTTGACTGTTGACTGCTCAATCATTCGTTTCCTCTCCGCTGCATTTTTGTTTTCTATTGTTGAAAAGTTATAAAAAAAAAGGGAAAACCGTTAAGAAAGGTAAATAAAAACAATTAAATGCCAGCTGTGAGAAAAAGTTAAGAAAACAATACCAAAACAACAGCAATAGAAACGAAAACAATTGTCGATTGTGTGTGTTTAGTTGTTCAATATCAAACGCTTTGTAATCTAATCACTGGAAATCGAAAATAAAAACCAAATTTTATTGTGAAGCAAATAGTACCACTAAGTCAAGTCAATTAGGGGTTTGTGAATTTGCAAAGAAAGTACAAAAAATGTGAAAATAATTCTGGGGGTTAATTAAAAATTTTTCTTTGAAATCTTATTCAATGAGTTTATAAAGTTGAAATTCACCTCTTTGGCCGCCATACTTCAATTTATAATTGTCTAGATTCTAACCACTTTCCATTATTCCATAAAATTTCTCATAATATTTTAGTTTTTCGTTTACTTTTCTTTATTAAAAAAAAATTTTTTTTTTTTTTTTACTGTCATGAGATATAAAACTTAATTAGTTGCCTTAACATATAGCACCTTGTCTCCTTAACTTATCTAAATTGTATATGATGTTTTAAAATCACTTACATTCTGGGTGTATTGGGCACCATGACCTTAAGTAGACCTGGAATAACTTCCGCTTGTATGGTACCATAACCTACGCGCTCACCATCTACTGTTATAATGCCCTCTTCATCCTGCGGTTCTATGCGGAAAGCCGTAACCGGCACTACTTGTATGTGGCTGGTGGGAGCATCTGCTAAATGGGTGCCAGAACTCATATTTAAAAGGAACTGCATTAACTGACCACGACTTATACCGGCTCTTATGATAACCAAGTAAATAATGCCATCGTTCAATTTCGAATCGGGAGCAAACAGGCAGTCGGTAGCCAAATGTGTTGTATAGGCAGCTTGGACCAGAACAAATTCACCCTCTTCCGTTATCCAATCCGAGGTAAGCGATTTATCCAGCGCGGGTATAGAAGATTGCAGGGCGCGAGTATTATATTCAGCATTGGCCTGTTCAATTTTACTTAAGATACTATTGGTAGTGCTGCGATTAGATCTGAGGCTTTGGCCAGCCAATGAATAATAGGCGGTACGACGTGATGCGGCCGAGTGCCAACTGTCAACATTCGTTTTATAACTTATAATATCAGCAAATTCATCATTGTCACCTGCAGGCAATTCTTCATCGCCCACAGCATCGTTGAATTCTTCATTATCATCGTCTACAGCATCCTGGAAACGTCTTAAAATGGAAGAGGGTTTTGATTCTTGTGTGCTGGCTACAACTTCCGACGTATTTTCCTTTTTTCGCCAGGGCAAATAAGAAACCTTGCCCTTGTAGGTTCTTAGGCGCACTAAACGGTGTATGGACCATAACGTAAAACGTTGAGCTCCTATAGATCTCAGCTTTTCACTTTCTATGTCAATATCGGCTATAATACCCCAGCCCACCGAGAGAAATGAGTACATTTCGGTTAAATTGCCTTTGACTTTAAGTTCTACTCTTACCACATCCATTGGAGCACTACGGCCCGACACACACGTCAAAGTGGCATTGACGATGGGTTTGGGTTCGTAAGGCTCATCGTAGACATAAGCTATGCTCTTGGCCAAGCCATTGCCGGAACCACAAGGTACTATACCCACAGGCAATTTACTTGTAATTGTACGCCAATCTGGCCTTTCTAATATGCCATTTATCACCTCGTAAAGTAAACCATCTCCCGAGGCCACTATTATGCGCGAATATTTTTCCACAAGATCTTTACGCTGCTTGACAAATTCTCGGGCAAAATTGGCATGTGTTGTAACCACCAACTCGTATTGTATCTCGGCTTCTTTGAGTACAGGAGCCATTTGTTTCTGAAACATTTCTCGCCCTTTGCCCTTTCCTGATTTGGGGTTTAGTAATATAAGCAACGGTTTTGGGTCCATGACTAATTCCTCCTCTAGGCTCTTATTGAATTTAATAGCGTCACGCCAACGTTCAGCGGATTTTAGATTCTCTTCGTATTTGAGAAAAGAACGAAAACGTAAAATTCTTACAGTTCTCATGCGCCTCGGAGGCTTGTCTTTCTTAACATAGGCGTAGATGTAAAGGTAGGCCGAAATATCTTTTTGTTCTCGGTTCGCGGCACTTTGTTGCTGCTCCTTGTCTTCATCACTTAAACGTTTGCAGGAACTTAGACCTCCTGGTGTGCGCTTCTTTAGTTTGGAACCACAAAAACTACCCACAATATCCTCGAGACGTATTAACTGTTCGGTTATTTGATCGTCTTCTGGTGTCTCACGCCTTAAATAGATGCCAGTGCCATTCAAGCTGGACTTGTATTTTTAAATTGTGTTTCTTTTTCGAGCTGTGATTGATGTAGAAGTTCTCTGTTAATTCTATAGCTTCTCCGGGATTTGATGAACTGCGTAGTAATAGAGACGGCGACTGAATGATACTGCCGCTACTGTGATTGCTAATATTCGAGTTGAAATTATTGTTTCCATATGTTTCGGCGGCAGTCATTGTTCTTTCGTCGTTGTTGCACTCTAGCTTTCTTGGTTGTGTCTATATGGAAGGAGAGAGAGAATTACCAAGAGTTTGGAATTACAAAATTTGTCATGACAGAACGTAAGAAAGAAATTTTCTTTGTTTTATCACTTACCTGGTGGTGTAAGAGTAAATAATTGTTATTTGTTTTTTTTTTTTTTTAACAGTCTATTTTACGTTCCCTCCAGTCCAAATGGTTGGTATCAGTCGTTCCTCTACTGGCAAATGTTCATTTCGAACTAAAAAATAAAATAGAAAACAACACAAAGAATTTTTTTTTTTTATTTGTTTTATCAATTCTTCTTTTAAATATTGAAGCAAAATGTTTATCAGTTATTTTGTGTTTGTGTTTGTTTTTGTTTTTATTTTCATATTTTACCAATAACTGTTTAATACGAGTAGAAATAGTCGTTTCGCCTTTCCGACACGCTACAGATAGTGTGTTAGTATGATCGATCTAAGAGGTTCAGTTAATTACACGGTGCGACAGTGAAAATACACCCGAGTCCATACATAGTCCACGTTGTACAGTTAGTTGAGTAGAACTCAAAAATACCTTTTTTATATTTCTAGAACCCTCCAAACTTTTTTTATTTGATAAAAACTGTTTTTTTTTTTTGACTTTACGCACAAATTTCTGGATTAATCAAACATTTCTGACCCGATTTCCAAAATTTAAATCTTGTTGGAAAGGGAAGAGATGGACCTTTAAAACGTTATACATACATCTATTATTCGACTTAATATGCTATTAGATTTGATGAGGTAAACTTGGAAAATTCGAATTTTTTTCATATTTTTTCAAGTTTATCCATTCATAGTAGCAAACTTTAATAAAAAAATATAAGATAAGTGATAATATTCTTAAAGTCTGTTCTCTTGTAAAGCGATTGAGTCATCATTTGATCAAATCGGACAAAAATTACCGTAGTTATTATATAAATAATGTAACAGTCGTGTTATATTTTTTATATACGAGTATGTCATCTCATCAAATGAACTTTTAGTTGAAAAATTTTCAGAATTTTTGATGGATCTTGATTGTTTATCACAAAATGTGTCAATTTCACGTTTGCACGACTTCCAGAAGTCGACTAATATTTCTGTTTTTTGCAAATATTATTATTTCTCTTTGCGCAAACATTGGCCAACTTCTGGTGGCCGCTCAAACGTGAAATTGACACATTTTGTAATAAACAATCAAAATCCATCAAAAATTCTGAAAATTTTTGAACTAAAAGTTCATTTGATGAGATGACATACATATATAAAAAATATAACACGACTGTTATACTATTTATATAATAACTCCGATAATTTTTGTCCGATTTGATCAAACAAGATGCCAATCTCTATATCCAATCTGTATATAAAAAATATAACACGACTGTTATACTATTTATATAATAACTCCGATAATTTTTGTCCGATTTGATCAAACGAGATGCCAATCTCTTCACAAGATAATGCACTTTCACTTATTTCATATTCTTTAAGTAAAGTTTGCTACTATGAACGGACAAACTTGAAAAAATATGAAAAAAATTCGCATTTTCCAAGTTTACCTCATCAAAACTCATAGCATATTAAGTCAAATAATAGATATATGTATACCGATTTAAAGGTCCATCTCTCCTCTTTGCAACAAAATTTAAATTTTGGAAATCGGGTCAGAAATGTTTGAGTAATCTAGAAATTTGTGCGTAAAGCCTAAAAAAACTGTTTTTGTCAAATAAAAAAAGTTTGGAGGGTTCGAGAAATATAAAAAAAATATTTTTGAGATCTACTCAACAAAACTCACAACCTACACTATGTCATTAGCCGGGTGTATTTAATTTTTTTTTTTATTTTGTCGCATTGTGTTATTTTTGGCAAATATTCGCGTTTGAAAGCTTAAAAAGAATTTTCAAAATAATTACAAAACCAATTAAATGCACAACAACATTTTTTATTTTATTCATTGGACTTATTTTTGATAATTTTGTCAGTTGTGCTTTCAAAATTATCATCAAATAACGCTGGTCGCTTAACGCTTGTGTTGTATTTACAACACAATTATCACCACCACAGTGTTTCTTATGCTAAAACTTATTTGCATGTAATTGTTGTTGTTGATGAGCAGTTACCAAAACCTCAGTCATTTTGATGGACAATTGAACATGACTATGTATGTGTTGGATGTGTCATAAATCTCTTTTGTTATTGTTGTAGAATGTGTAAACACTGTTATTGTTATTGTTTGTATTACATATTTTCGCTCTACACATTTCTAAAGAGTATAGACAGTTATGTACGAGTACATACATACAAATGATCCTCTGAGAGCAAAACTTTTTGATTACAAGACGTAAGAAGAAGTAGACGCGTAAAATCATTGAAATAAAGAATGACTTCATAAATTAAATATCATTAATTTGTATTTTTTTTTTAATTATAAAATTAAACCTGATTTTGTGGAAATTTTTATTTTATTTTATTTTTATTTTGTTTTGTTTTAGTTTAACTCTAATTAATAAAAGAAATAAACTTTTGTTTAAGTACGTTTAACGAAAAAAAAAAAACAAAACAGAAAACGTCATATTTAATCTTTGTAAGCGTAGAAGTAGTGTCAATTAAATGTCTTGTAAGCCATGATACAAACGACAGTTTAATAATTCTTACCTTTTTTATTTTTCTCTAATGTGTGTGGCTTTTTTTTTCCAGTATTTATGTGTGCTTATCAGTAAATTTAACAATTATTTTGTATGAATTTTTAAATTTTTAATTCGCTTTAAATAAATTGACGATTTTTAATTTTCTTTTTCTGATTTTTTGTTAAAAAATTTTATCAATATTGTGACATTTATTGTCGCAATCATTGTTTTTGTTTTTTTTTTTTCTCGTTTTCTCGTCACTTTGAACAGGTTTAGACCTTGTCCACCACCAACAATAGCGATCATAAACGATAACAGCGACGATCACAGCCAAAATAGCCAACCAACCAGCTACTAAGTGGTACTGCAGAATTATGGTGTTACCAATACAAGATTGCACAAGTTGTTGTTTTTTTTTCTTTCTTATTTTATTATAATTTTATTGATATTATGTAGTACATATGTACATACATATATGTATATGTATGTATGTATTTTATTCAATTTTATTATTTTATGTTTCCGTATTATAGTCGTAAACAGTAGTTGCACTTACTAATCTGTTGCTTGTGTATTCGAAAGTTTATGCGTTTTTACCACCTCTGCTCTGGACAGCTGATTACAAACTGAGTTCAAACTATAATAATAAAAAAAAATAAAATAAAATGAATGAATAAAAGCTTTTATTTTGTTTGTTTATTTATTTTTATATCATCATTATTTGTGTTTATTAAATAACAATTTGATTTTGTTTACACTCTCCAAAAAAAAAAAAAAAAAAAATCTCTTCAACACTTTTATACGTTTAAGCGCATTTTATAAAAATTGTAGCGTTTTTAATGAACAATTCATTAAAAATTAAAAAAGCACAGGTTGATCATTTCGATTCAATTCAACTTTTTTTTACATTTCCCATGTTTATTAAATATAAACATGCCAAGATCACTTACTCAACCAAAATGCGCCTAAACAGTAAAACAGTCCGGAATGTATAGGGTTTTCTACACGCTGACTTGGGTTTTGAAAATAGGAAACAAGAAAATCGTTTTTTTATATTCTATTTGAAAATATTATTATCCTATTATTTTATAAATCTTTCTGTAAGTCTGTTTTTTTTTGTTTGTTTGTTGGTTTGTTTGTTAGTCAATCACGCCTGAACGCCTGGACCGATTTTATTGAAATTTGGGATATACATAGATCGAGCTTTTGTCGGTGCAGGTTATAGGCTATAAATCTTGACCAAAAGGGGTAAAAATGGGACAAAAGGAAAAAAATGGGCAAAAATTAGTACTTTTATGCATAAATGCTGTATTTTATCTGTTTTAAAGGTAATTTTTTTTTTTTTTTTTTTTTTTTTTTATGAAACCAGCACTCAGGGGATGGCCCCTACTCATGCAGTGCATGGTGCAGGTTTTTAGGAAAGGTGGAAAGGGGGAAGATGCGAACGGCAAGGAAACGAGTTGCTGCTAGGTGACTATAAAATGGCCAGTGCTATACCTTCACCATTAGACAGTCTACAGGCAATCGTCCCCAAGAAGCCCGCAGTTTCTCACACCACTTATGTTGTGTGTGTTAATTTTTATACATAAGTGGCGATTTAGCTTGTTTAAGTTTCCCAAATAGGACCCCAAAAGGGGTCCAAAAAGGGGGAAAGACGCGAAAAACGGGCAAATTGAGTGCATTTATATTTAGGACTTAGCGTATTAAAAAAACTGGGTTGTTTGCATTTTTTAAGAAACCGGTTTTAAAACCGGTTTCGAAACCGATAAACCGGTTTTTTATTTATTGTTATTTTTAATGCAAAAATGACCCAATAATAATTTTTTTTAATTTTTTAAACTAATCCAAACTACATAACCCGCGCAACGCCGGGTACAATCTGCTAGTGTATACATATATAAAAATATATATTTCTTTAGCAAAAAAAAAAAAACTGATTAAATTAATCAGTTGTCGACTACTCACCAAAGATTCTGCGAAGGATAGCACAGCCGAAAAGCAAGTGATAAACTGTATTCTCCTTTTTGTTATCACAGCTACAATTATGGTTAATTAATTAACTAGGTTAATACGTGCAGATACATATGTCCCCTCTACAGTGACTTATGACCACATATCGCATTCGGGCCAAATAAGTCTTTTTTTTTTTTTTTTTTTTTTTTTTTGTGAAACCAGCACTCAGGGGATGGCCCCTACTCATGCAGTGCATTGTGCAGGTTTTAGGAAAATGGGTTATAGGAAGGTGGAAGTCTTGAAATATTCTACTGCTTATAACTCTCATCTGGTGCCGACTGAATTGACCTTAACTAAAAGGTGATGGCCCATACCTGGCTTTGCGTCGTTTCGTTTTGCGCTTTTTCAAAGTTGCGTCGCTGCTGATTTAGTAACAATTTTCACTGTGCGTCGTTAGATTTTCAAAGTTGCGTTGTTTTGGGTTCGAGTTTTTATTTTTATAAAATTTTTTTTTTTAAATTTTTTTTATATTTCCTTTTTTTCTAAAAGATGTCACGACTTTTGTTTCCCATTGCGCCGTACTATCAAAACTTGGGGATTCCCTTTCTAACTGAAAATAATGCAGTTTTTTTTCATCTTGTTTTTCTAATTTTAGAGTTCAGTTTCAATTAATGTGTCATAAATTAAGTAAATTTTTTATTTTATTTTAACACTATTTCTACCACGATTTTGTGTATACCTATTTCGACCAAAAGGTGTCTTTTGACACCTATGCGTTTGGATGCAAATAATTATGAAAATAATTATTAAAACATGTCCTATTCCTATTCCTATTGTTCCCAAAAAACAATCGAATATAAAAATTATAACGGGGAATTCAGTGTACCGAAAATTTTTTGGCATTTTCGAAAACTTGCTGAACAGAATTTCACAGAATTTCCAATTGCACGGAATTTCCATGAATTGGTATAATAATACGAAGAGGAAAAAACCAAAAACAAATTATAGTTCACTCCAAATGTATGTCAGTGTAGTTTCTTTATATTTTTTATATCTTGCTGTAAGAAAAATCGTAAAGGTGTCAAAAGACACCTCCTCACGGTAGAAATAGGTATATCATGTACGCATATATTGATCCAGGATGAGTTGGAGGAAAATGATAACGCTAAATAAATTTAACAATTATTATACGAATTGTCAAAACGTTAACTGAGAAAAAATTATTAAACTTTGAAATAAATTTCAAGTTAAAATTTTAAAAGGTGTCTTTTGACATCTTTGGTAGAAATACTGTTAATTGAATTTGTTCTTTTTTGTTTTTATATTTTTTGTTTTTTAAATGTTTACTTTGTTCAATTTTCTTTTTAAAAAGTAGTATTTTCATAACCCTGGAACCTATCTTCGATCTTTACATGGTTTGCTATAGTAAATCATCATTCACTTTAAGTCGTTTCAATTTGCGTCGTATTTTTTTGATACTTAACCACGACACAAAGTGACGTATGATGGCTGTATTGACAAATGATGAGCTTCATATATGCGATATTTTCAGTTGAAAGAGTGAAACAAATATGTATCGTGGTCTTCTGCTAAATCAAATTTAGGCAGACGATTATAACACAACTTCATTTCAATATTATTTAATACAACATCATTTATTTGAGTTAATTATACATTTTCTACCTGAAAATTGCCAAAAAAAAATTAGGAAAAAAATGGGTTCTGCCGTAAAAATCCAGTTTAGCTTCTTAGCTAAATTTTTTTTCGTATGGTAATAGTACAAAAAGTCGTTTTTAGTTTAAATTTGTCATCAACACTGCTTGTTTTTACGCTCATTTAATTTGTTTTGATTTTTAAACGAATTCACGTCACACTCTCTTGTTTTTTTTTTGCTCTCTTCTCTTATTAAGTTCCTCTTAACTTTGTTAATTTGTTAAGTTTTAAAATTTAAATCTACCTTCAATGTATAGTAAGTACTCGTATACAGTGTATACTTAACCACTTCACAACATTTATTGTTGCTCATATGTATATTAACAATAATTTTAAAACCTTTGGACTTAATTGTTTTGATTCATCAAATAAAGAGTTTTTATTGTTTTTGTTTCTTCTTCATCTCCGTCATTTAAATACATATGTACTCTACAGATTGTCAACAAGATGTCATACGTTTTAACTCCAATGGAGAGTTTCTTTTTAATTTGAGCGTAAACCTTTGTGTAAAGAGGTTATCTCTGTATGTGTGCGCTTAAGTCATTTGTTTGTTGGCAAAATATTACAATTCTATTATTGACTTGCAATTATTGTTCCAATTACTTACTAGCCTTCTTTAAATCGCATATATTAAATAATTAAATACGTGTTATTATTGTTATTTTGTTGCATTATTGTTTACATTTATTGTTGTGATTTGTATTTATTCTCATACACTGTAATTTAAAATTAATCGTCTACCTACTTAAGAAAAAAAATAAAACGCCAAACAATAATTACACCATGCGACAAAATAAAGAAAATTAAATACACCCGGCTAATGACTTAGTGTAGATTGTGAGTTTTGTTGAGTAGATCTCAAAACTATTTTTTTATATTTCTCGAACCCTCCAAACTTGTTTTATTTGACAAAAACTGTTTTTTTGACCTTACGCACAAATTTCTAGATTACTCAAACATTTCTGACCCGATTTCTAAAATTTAAATCTTGTTCGAAAGGGGATGGATGATGGAGATGGACCTTTAAAACGGTATACATATATCTATTATTTGACTTAATATGCTATGAGTTTTGACGAGGTAAACTTGGAAAATGCGAATTTTTTTCATATTTTTTCAAGTTTGTCCGTTCATAGTCACTCTTTTCACTGTCGCATCGTGTTATTGTCTTGAATTTTTTTTTTTCTTTTTATTTTCAGTTGGGATTTGCATTTTCTTTGTTTGTTTGTTTAAGCATTGAAAATATTATAACGTATCTATTCGTTAATTAATTATTACGTTAATCTAATAAAATGCATTTGTTATTTGCATATGATACAGTGCATAACGAAAGTAAACGTCTAGTATTGAGGGGTAAAGAAAAGAATAAATTTAAATGAAAATTTAACTAAATAGTTTAAAGTATAATTAAATTTATTGTATATCTTTGAATATTGCATTACTACAAATATTATTTATTAAAACGACCACAGTCCCATGGCGCTAGAATTTTATTGAAAATATGCCAACGTGTTTGCTAAAAAGGAGTATATTTAAATGATACTTGAGTGTCTGATCGCTCAAGCAGGGAAAGATTTAATTCACATAAGCATGACATTTTTAATTTATGATTTTATAGTCGATCGTCCTACACAGACACTGTTTACAAAATGCTTTTTTCAAGCCCGTTTCCTCAACTTCCAAAATAATTTGGGATATACTACTAATTGGATTCTATTAGGGACACTTTAAGCTACAATTTGTATATAGTGGGATACCTGCATCAAGTCCCATTTTTCCACAATATCGATCATCCTACCCGGACACTGTTAAAACTAATACTTAAACGCATAATATTGATCTGTTAACTTTAATGTTGGCTCTGTTAAAATTTTTAGTTTTTGTCTTTGCAATGTTAAATTCGAATTTATCTTCACACACATGATTTATTTTCATATGATTTTTGACCCAAATATGCAATCATATACTATGTTCAGACATGCACTTTTATTAAATCAATATTCGGTTTATTAAGAACAATATTTTTAGCGTTCAGACATATAATATACGAAAATTTATTTGACAGCTGGTAAACAAAACAGCTGATAGCTTCAACAACATTGCTTTTAATTTAATCGCGAAAATTAGTGCCAAATTTTTTTTTTAGAAAAAATGGAAAACAATTTAATATTTAAAAAGGTATTGCTAATGATTAACTGAAACGCTGAGCTGTTGCGGTTAATAGGAACTACTTTTGACTCCAAAGTGGCTTTTCTCAGAAGGATGAGAAAGAAAAATTTTATATGAAACTCAATATAAAATACAAACATTTCTGCTGACCTTCCATTTTTTGTTTGTCGTTGTTTACATTTGAGTTGTCAAATATTAATAGAAAGCGTTCGGAAAAATGTTCATTGAACGTACTTATGACAGTGTTGTATTTAAAGTTTTTATCAATATTATAACAATTTATGAATTTATTGACCAATAATTAATTGAAATTTTATATATGAAATATTGAGATCAATAATGCCGTTTATTGCGATTTACGCAATAAAGGTGCATGTCTGAACCCAGTATTACGCTCTTTAGTAATTTAATAATAATATGGTGTGGTCTATATGTGATAGAATAAAACAATTTTTTTTTTTTTCAAAAATGCAAATGTCATGTCATGACCATTAAAATGTACAATCAAAATGACATTTTCTAAATGTCATCACGCATATGCCTTAACCTTTATTTTTTTTTCCGGTATTTAAAATACTTTTTTAAAGTTAATAATATTGATTTTTTCCCTCCTCAAATAGTATTTTATTTCCGTGGTAATTGGAAAAAAACTTTTTACTAAGTTTAAGAATACACCTAATTCTCTCTTTACACGATAGATTATATGTGCTCAGAAAAATTAGGTGTACTTGTATATGGCGGGAGCATAATCTATCGAGTCTCAGAGACTTTTACTGACCAGATAGGGCAATGAATCGTTTTTTCGCTACTCATAAGCACTCATGAAATTTTGAATACATTAAGACCCCGCTTAACGCGGGGATACGTTCCAATAAGTTCCAGCGCTAAACGAAACAGCGTAAAACGAGGCAACTTAACACGTACATCTATATCTATATTTTGTATATAAAAGTGGATGTGTGTATGTATGTAACGTATGGACTCCAAAACGGCTGGGCCGATTTTGATAAAATTTTCAGGGAATCTTCAGAATATTCAGGCGGGTAACACTGTGAAGTCTGATTTTTTATTTCCGATCTGTGGGCGGAGGGGCGTGGCAAAATCCAATTTGTTTGTTTGTATGTACCTTATAGAATCGTAAACTATGCATTTGGTCATGTAATGATCTTTAGCAAAGTTGTTGCGCATGAGCCGGGGAAGGTTTCTAAGTTGGTATGACTAATTTCCGGCAGGGGGCGCCACTGAAAATTACTTAAATCGTAAACTGTGCATTTGATCATGTTATGATCTTTAGCAAAGTTGTTGCGCATGAGCCGAAGAAGGTTTCTAAGTTGGTATGACCAATATTCGATAGGTGGCGCCACTGAAAATTACTTAAAATGAATTATACCGTAAACTGTGCATTTGATCATGTTATGATCTTTAGCAAAGTTGTTGCGCACGAGCCGAAGAAAGTTTCTAAGTGAATATGACCAATTTCCCACTGGTGGCACCATTGAAAATTACTCAAAATGAATTAAATCGTAAACTGTGCATTCTTTAACAAAGTTGTTGCGTATGAGTCGACGGAGGTTGGTGCGATTAATTTCCAATGGATGGCGTCACTGAAAAAAAAAATGGGACAAAGGGAGAAAAAATGGGCAAAAATTAGTACTTTTATGCATAAATGCTGTATTTTATCTGTTTTAAAGGTAATTTTTTACGATTTAGCTTGGTTAAGTTTCCCAAATAGCTATTGGAGGTGTTCCGTTTCTAAAGTTGAACCAAAAGGGGTCCAAAAAGGGGGAAAGGGGCCAAAAACGGGCAAATTGAGTGCATAGCCAATCACGCCTGAATGCCTGGACCGATTTTCTTGAAATTTGGGATATAGATCGAGCTTTTGTCGGTGCAGGTTATCTGCTGGGGAAGGTTTCTAAGTTGGTATGACCAATTTCCGACAGGTGGCGCCACTGAAAATTACTAAAAATGAATTAAATCGTAAACCATGCATTTGATCATGTTATGATTTTTAGCAATGTTGTTGCGCATGAGCCGACGAAAGTTTCTAAGTTGGTATGACCAATATCCGACAGGTGGCGCCACTGAAAATAACAAAATATGAATTAAATCGTAAACTGTGTATTTGATCATGATATGATCTTTAGCAAAGTTGTTGCGGATGAGTCGACGGGATTTCTAAGTTGGTGCGATTAATTTCCGATAGATGGCGCCACTGAAAATTATTCAAAATGAATGACAAGCAATTGGTCGCTCTACACCTCAAGCACGGAAGAAAAGAGCATTACGAGCCTCAGAATCAGACTAGCAACGAGCATTGAGACTGGAAAATCTTCGAGTACATGCCGCTGAGACCCGTTCGAGAGAAGTGAGATTAGAAAATGAACGAATGCGTATTACTCAGACCCGTTCGTCTGAATCATCTGGACAACGGGAAACAAATACAATAAAATTATTCAAAATTAATTGGATATTTGTGTAATGTCTTTCCTTCAAATTAATTTTAGTTGGTGGAGCAGCAACGCGCGCATGGTACAGCTAGTATTTCATATTTTTTTTGGATCATTTTGGTTTTTTCTGTAAATAATGAATTAATATTTTATTTTTGTTTATTTTTTTAGAAGTTTTTGTTTTTATTGTTTAAGAAAATGAAATAAATATACTTTTGTTGATTTTTTTATGCGATTTTGCTTTGATTTTTCAATTAAAATTTGAATTTATGCGGTTTTTTCAGGATTTTGGAACGAATCGTTAATTTTTATATGAAGCTAGAGTATCGTTTTATGCGAATTCAATTTATGCGATTTTTTTTTGGAACGCATCTATCGCATAAAACGAGACCTGAGTGTATACTGTATACTTATATATAAGTTTTTAAAATATACTATTTCTCCATTGATAAGTGTTTTTCTTTTAAAGTTGAAATAAATTTCAGTTGCAATAAATTTGTATTTAAATTTTGGGAAATAAATAGTATTTACATATATTGCTTTACATTTCTGTTTTATCTCAACAATCACACTGAAAGAAATATTCAAAGGCAATCATATTCAATTCCTTAATCGTTTATCTTACTGAATCGTTGACTTTAATTTTATCAGGTGATAGAGCCCCTTCCATTTCTTAGTTTCTTGCACTCTACTTTCATGACTTATTTTTGTTTTCTCAGTGTATTAACTCTCATCATTTATTTTCAATAGATTTTGTTTCAATTTATATAACATTTCGTTCGTGTATAATTGTTTCTATTTTTTCTTTCTTTTTCTTTTAAAGGCATTCATTATTTAGTGAGCCATTAGAAAAATCACCAAAAAAAAAAAACCAAATACGTCGTCTAGAGTGTGTTGGAATAATAATAATAAAAAAGCAAAGAAATATTTTCCATTTACGACGTTAATTTTTTAAACTTAAAAAATTCGTATATCTTTTTAAAGTGATTTATAAAACATGAAAAAGATTTTCTTTCTTAAATCATTTCGATTAATTTTATAATGTTGGAAATTAAAATGTCGAAAAGCCAAATTGGCCAAAGTTAATAACGTTGGGAGAGAAAGTGATTCATGCATTCAATGGTGGAGAATGACGTTTAATATACTAACGTCATGATTTATTATCATTTTAATGATTTTTTTTTTCTATAAAAAAAAAACTTTGTAATGCGATATGTTTCTACAGATTAATTTAATCTTTCATACAGTACGTTATAAAAGATATTTAATGTACACTGCGGTTGTTAACCCCTCATGCAATAAAAGGAACTATCCTGAATAAAGTTTAAAGGCTATTGCCTCTGGCCGCACGGCTAGTCTGGAGGCAATATGCTTTTCAAATATTTATTTTAGGAGTGTCTCATACAAATCGATGCTGAGAATTAATGGGGTGATGGTAGGCTGCTGCAAGAATGATAAACTAAAGATTACGCCTTGCGCATGTTTTCCCGTTAGATGACGTAGTTGCGCTATTTTAAAGGTTACCAAGTCTTTTTTATATGTGAAAATTAACATTTCTCTGAAAAATGTGTGCACTACGTGAAAGTAGTTGGCAGCCCTGCAATATAACTTACATTATCATTAGCCAATAGAAACAATAGCTGTGTGACGTCATTGATTCAACATGCGCAGAAAGTTTTAATTTTGTGTGCGCGATGGCGTAATCTTTAGTTTATCATTCTTGGGCTGCTGTATAACGTGCAGCAGTTTTTCGAAATTATTCATCATTTTCAGATCTACTGTTCAGGCGTCTCTGGGCGACTGGACAATGGCGTGGATCAGTTGCTGGTCACTCTAGTACTCTGGGGAAATTAGAGACTGTCATACCGCGAATCGTAACGTAACTGTGAATGGTGAGCGCTACCGTGAGATGATATCCAACTTTTTTTTGCCCAAAAAGCAAGAGCTTGACTTGCATGACATGTGCTTTCAACAAGACGGTGCCACATGCCGCCACACAGCACGCGTAACAATGGACTTATTGAGAGGCGAGTTCGGTGAACATTTTATTTCACGTTCGGGACCGGTCAATTGGCCGCCTAGATCGTGCGATTTAACGCCTTTAGACTATTTTTTGTGGGGCTATGTTAAAGCTCATGTCTATACAGACAAGCCCTCTTCAATTGACGCATTGGAAGACAACATTGAAGCATTTATTCGTGAGATACCGGCCGAAATGTTGGACAGAGTATGCCAAAATTGGACTAAGCGGATGGACCATTTGAGGCGCAGTCGCGGTCAACATTTGCATGAAATAATCTTCAAACATTAAATTATATGGACCGTACTATCGATTCAAATAAAGATTTCATGCATTTTTCTGAATTTTATGTGTTTTTTTTTTTTTGGAAAAATTTTCCAATAGTTCTTAAAAAATCACCCCTTATAAGGCTACCGTATTACTGCAGCGTTTTCCAGGCGGAAGTGTTGGCAATACAGGCAGCGGTTACGATTATTTGGGATGCGAATGTCCCCAATAGAAACATCACCATACTCTCGGATAGCCAGGCGGCTATCAAGGCTCTGGGTTCAAATGTGATGAACTCCTGGACGGTCTACGGCTGTCGAAAACACCTAAACAGGGTGGCGGAGAGATATAATGTACACATCATTTGGGTACCGGGACACAATGATATCCCGGGCAACTGCAGAGCGGATGAACTGGCCAGATACGGCACGACCATCGAACTCTCCGACGAATTCTTGAATATTGTAGTCCCTTTGGGAAACTGCAAGCTCATGACTGACAACGAGGTCAAAAACTCCGTCAACCGCAGTTGGGCGGCTTCTGATAAGGGCAGAATGGCGCACATAATCTGGCCGAGGTTGAATAGAGGGCGCACTACAAGGCTGCTTAAACTCCAAAGAAGCATGTTCAGTAGGGTTATCGGATAGTGACGTGGCATTGCATTAAGGGTGTGCACGCGAGTCGCATTCGTCTGGGACACCTCGCACATGATTTCTGTAGAAGCTGAGATTGTTCTTCATCTACTGGGGACATGCCCGGCACAATGTTAAAGAAGAAAGAGACATCTTGGTGCCTATTACATCGTTGATCTAGGTGATTTGTCGAATATTGACTTTGGCTGTTTGAGTCGCTTCATTGGAAGCTCTAAGTGGTTCCAAGACTAGGCGATAATTGACATGAACTGTGGTATCACAAGTCGCCGTAGTCTAGTAGGTAGTGTGTTGGCTTATTGGACTGAAGGCCCGAGTTCGAATCCCAGGTCAGACATCAAAACGAAATTATGAAAATATTTCTTCGGCGACTTCCTCTCAGCAGATTTCTGGCAAAAACTCTGAGAGTATTAAAATTGCCATGAAAAGCTTCTCAAAAAACTGTCGTTCGGAGTCGACTTTAAACAGTAGGTCCACTCATGTATAAAAATTAACGCACACAACATAAGTGGTGTGAGAAGCTAGGTCGTAATCCTGACTGAAGGGTTGTAATGACCAATTATGTATGTGTGGTATCACAATGGGCCCCATGAAACCTAAGTGCGTCCATCCGATTCCTTGGGGAGATGGCCACCTATACATACCTACCTACCTACCATATCTACTATTCGGCGCTGAGATAACAATTTCAGAAGATTTAAGATTCCAAAGGAACTGAACTATCTAAAGCTATTTCATTGGTCCTAATAGCCGCCTAGTGCATCTGTTAGGGCCATTATTACAACTTGCCGTTAACTAAAGGGAGGATTTTAACGGGCAGATAAATTGTTTTTCATTATTATGAGTACCCAATAAGATAGAAGTGATCGTTAAGCTAAAGGGAAGATCATCCTACCTTTAACATTTAAAGGTCACTTTATGTTTGAACTTGCCATATTTTGCTTGCTATTTTCGATATGGCAGCTTCAAATTTAAACAAAATGAGCATATACAACAAAAAAAACGAAGTCCGCTGTTGCCACTGCGTTAAAAAAAAACTTGTTTAATTGAGCAGTTTTATCGACTTTGCTCCGGCACTGCCATATTTTAATTTTATTTTATTTGTAAATTGTAATAACGAAAATCAGTTAAAGTTAACTTTACAGTTCCCTTTAGCTAAAGGTACCTTTAACTAACCCCAACTTTAACGGGAAGTTGTAATAATGGCCCTTAATCTTAGATATTTCTCTAAATTTAGAATTGACTGTTTTATGTAAATTTTTTTATACCACTGTCTTCGTACAAATGTTGTCAACCATTAGCAAAGAGTTCTACGCATTATTAATTGATTTATAAAAAGAAAACCTGACCTATATTTCCTTTGTGTTATCCTCCCATCATTTTATTGAATTTTGCTTTTGGCCTAAAGGATATTTATCATGGTGTATATCCTATATTTTTTAACATTACATTTGATATTCATTTCCCTGTATTTTCTTTGAGGCTTTTTGTCGGCCAAGGTTATTTACTCACTAATATGTTTATTTTTTGTTGTTGTTTTACCAAAATTAAAATATTCATGCCATAGGCGGTTTTTTTTTTTTGTTTACTATTTTATTTTATTTGTTATTTTATTTATTTGCTGTGGTTTTATTGTTTAAACCACCATCAAAACCAGAAAAAAAGACCAATTATTACCTTAAACAAGCCAACAATTGCTGTCACTGGCACAGGCACAATGTATCTCCTCTCTCTCTCTCTGTTAACCGGCGACTTTAATTTGTTTTCAAGTGTTTTGTTTTCTTCATACAAATACACACATACATATGTATATCGCCTTTAGAATTTGGGTCATTACCACCACAAATATTTCTTTGTTGTTGTTCTCTTTTTCATTTCTTCTTCTCATACTCACTGTGCTCTTTAAGAGTATGTATGTGTTTGTATGTACAGATTTAGATTTACATATATTGATATCACCGTTATTATTATTGTTAATATTAAGGATTACACATCACTTTCTACTTAAAGTGACAGAAGTTAACAAGTGTTGTTAATGCGGAAATTTATTGAAATGAAAACACACCAAAAAAAAAAAAGACACAATTATTGTTATAAATAAAGATTTAAAAATGATGAGTTTAAAATTAAATAAATAAAAAACATTAAATTTCTTGCAATACAGTGAGTGTCAAACATTTACACGTTTTACTCCTAAAAATTATATTTCAATTAAAAATAGTTGCAGTTGCTATTGTGATTCTGTTGATGATTACTGTCTCTTCTTCGTCCTGTCAATCACCCGTGATCTGTTATTACTCGGTCCCAAGTTCAAAAATTACTAAGAGTGGAGTTTAAACGAGTTTAAATCACATTATCTTGTCGGTTAATTCAATTAAGATTGAAAAATTACTGGTTTTGGGAAAGGTTGCTGTTGAAACATATTTTTTGAATTCGAAATTAAAATGTCGTCATAATTATTTCTATGTGTGAGAAGATAAATTCAAATTTGAAAATCCAAGACGCAATCCATAAATTTTAGCAGCGCCACATTTGACGTTAACAGAGCAAAATTTCATCTGAACAGAATAAAATTTACCCTTAACAGAGCACTGTTAGCTATTTAACAGTATCCATCTGAACAAGCCCACTTGTTTAGGAGCTAATTTTGGGAAATACTATAGGGCTATGAGTACCGAACTACATACAGGGTGGCTGATATACATATAATGCAACAAAGTAAAGCGCTATATTTTTTTAATTTTTCTTTTAATTTTATTGTTCAAAATCAAAAAATTTTGGAAATAATATCAAATTTTAGAATCAGTTTAGATTTGTTCGAATTGGCCACCTTTGGTACGAATTATGGCCTTCAAACGGCCGACAAAGCCATCACAGGCTGCACGAAAGTGGCTCTGCGGTATTTTGGCCCATTCCCGGCGAAGCGCCGTCTTGAGATGATCGATGCTTTGGTATTTTTTAGTGAGAACCTTACTCTCCAAAATGCCCCAGGCGCAAAAGTCTAACGGATTGAGATCCGGAGATTTTGGTGGCCATTGTGCGGTAGAAATGAAGCGAGGAACCTCCTTTTTAAGCCATTCTTGGTTGAAGCGTGCTGAGTGCGGTGGTGCTGAGTCCTGTTGGAATGTCCATGGTCTGCGGCCGAAATGTTTGTCTGTCCAGGGCTTCAATACTGTCTTTAAGACATTTTCCCAAAAATATTCGGCATTTATTTTGACCCCACGGTCGATGAATACGAGCGGGGAGCGACCATCGGACGTTGGGGCGGCCCACACCATTACCATCGGCGGCGCTTGAGTTCTGGTGGCCAATCGCAGGTGTAAATTTTCAGCTGACCTCTTTGGCAAGTAAACCCGATCATTTTGTTTGTTCACAAACTGCTCAATTTGGAATGGCTTCTCATCGGAGAAAACCAAATTCGGTAACTGGCGACTTTCGTGCAAGCGAAGTAACTCCTTGGCTCTTTCCAGTCTAACTTTTTTTTTGTCCATCGGTGAGCTCTTGCACTTTTTGAAACTTCAATGGCTTTAGTTCAAGCTCATTTTTCAATATGTGTTGCATCCGTTCTCGCGATATGTTCAGCTCACGAGCAATTTTTCTACTACTGCGGCGTGGATTTCGATAAAATCTGGCATTCACTTTTCGGATCATTTCTGGTGTTGTTACCGTTTTTTTTCGTCCACTTTTTGGACGCGATGCAACACTGCCAGTATCACGGTAACGAGCAATGGTACGAGAAACAAAAGATTTATTCACATTTAAATGCTGGAGGGCTCTAACGATAGCCACCAGTGGTTTTCCAGCCAAATATAAAGCAATCACACTATCACGCTTGAATTCCATCACGAATAAATTTTTTTCTGAATGCAATAGATCAAAATGCTTTTGTAAGCTTGTAAATAAAAAAATGAACTGTCACTGGAATAAATCTGTCAGCTGTCAGACGAGCGGTTTACAAATGATAACAACCTGAAGTTGGTTGCAATACATATCAGCCACCCTGTACATGAGAGTTGTATTTCATTCTCTTTCGGATGAGTGGTGTAAATAGTAAGGAGATCAGTTGAAGTGAAGTATTTCTTGCACTCTCTTAAGAAGCTAAGGCACTGAGAAATGTGTCGGTTCTAGCGAACATCACACTGGATTTTCATACAGATTTTGTGACGATTATTTTTACGACATCCATGAACGTCTTTGACGATTTTAACGATTTGCTGCTTTATTTATCTGGCAGCTATGTCTATGAGTACCATATAATACTCAAAGGAAGGTTCCAAGGCCTCTTAATATAATCAGCGGCTTTGAAAATATCAATTTTTTAATTTTTGCCACTTTGGAACATATAAGAAATAGTACACCATACAGACTATACAGACGAAGCGTGGTAGTGGGTAGGGTTGCCAGCCTGGCTGGACTTGGCTGGATTGTCCAGCTTTTTTGATGCTTGTCCAGTTTCAAGCTAAAATTTAATTTGTCCAGCTAAATAGAAATTTTTTAGTACACTGCAATAACTTGGGCAATAATTTTCATGTTATCTTTGTCAAATCATGTTAGCCAACACTGATTGTACATTTGTTATACAACTAAGTTATGATTTCCCTCTTCTATCATCACTGACATAAAAATTATTTACACAAAACCAAAATTAACATTTTCTCAGTATTTTTTTATGTCCAGCTTTTTTTTGTTTTGTCCAGCTTTTTAAAACCCAATGTCCAGCTTTTTGCGAATCGGAATCTGGCAACCCTAGTAGTGGGATAGCTGGAATAATTTTGAGAGTTGAGAAAATTTCCTCCCCACCAACCATCCTTTACATTTTAACACTTTTGTTCACAAATAATAACATGATCATAATGAGAATTAAATTTTATGTCAATAGTCTGAAATAATTGCAAAGTAAACGAATTATCTACTATAGCCACTGTTAAACAGTTAACAGTGCTCTGTTAATAGCAAAGTTTATCCTGTTAGAGGCAAGAAGTGGCGCTGCTAAAAGTGTAGGTTTGCGTCTTTGGTTTTTAAATTCGTATTTATCTTCACACACATTTATCGTTCACGGTTCCGAAGGTGTAATAGCCAGTCCGTTTCGGTAAATTTTGCTGTCAATAAAGAACTCCACAATAATCGAGCATAATTTAGAGCGCTTTTCTAAATTTACTGCTGCCAATACTAAAAAGATGCAAAGGCTTATTATTTCTTTGTATTTAATTTAAATTTATTTAAGATTTTCGATTTTTAATCTAAAACTTTTATTTGTAATTTTCAATTTTCTCTTTTCAGATTCTCAATGAATTAATAATAATATCAAGTATATTGTTTCCTTCAATAAACTAAAAAACCAACGAACATAACAAGGGATCATGTTAAATATTTATTGAATTTCAAAAACAAAAAAAAAAAAAAAACAAAAAAGGAAATTATTTACAACGTTTCTGTTGTTGGAAATTATCCTAAAAAAAAAAAAAAAAACAAAAGTAAAGAGGCAGCAGAGTTACAATACAAAAATTTACACTTCCAAACAGTTCCATTATCATATACTAGAGCATAGGCAAATAAAAAGATTGGCCGACAATATTGCAAATAAGATTTTAAGGTAATAAAAACATTTGGCAATGACCCTGACAACTGCCAGTGCTACAACCGCCAATAACACACAGGAACCCTTAAGCAGTGGTAAGAAAATGGAAGTCAAATGTACGCCAGTTACTGTTACTACTGAAGAAAATTTACCCACCTCCGAAATGGATTTATTAGCAAAATTGGAAGCAGCCAATAAATTAATTGAAAGCGATGCAAAATCTTTGAATTCATTGCATTCCACACACAGTCGCAAAAATTCCGATACAAGTCAGATATCAATCACATCAAGTGAGTATCAATACTTGTTGTTTGTTCGTATATCTTTTTATTGTGCCTTTTTGAATTTTTTTTTCTTTGCTAGATGGCAATTCGGTTGCTGAGGAAGATGTTTGGAACACTTGGGCCAGCATCTGCGCGGATTGGGAAGGCGCTTTAAAACGTAAAAATCCCTGTGTACGAGAATTTGTACGACGTGGTGTGCCACGTCATTTCAGGTATTTTCAATTTCACACACACAAAAGCAAAAAAAAAGATGAAGCGATTTACTTAAAACATATTGTTTGATGTATTTTATCTAGAATTATTGTTTGGCAACAATTGTGCGGTGCCAACGATGCCGACAAGAAACAATATGCCGAATACATTAAAGCAACTTCGGCTTGCGAAAGGGTTATAAGACGTGATATTGCCCGTACATATCCGGAAGTGGATTTTTTCAAAGAAAAAGATGGTCCTGGCCAAGAGGCATTGTTTAATGTCATCAAAGCCTATTCTTTACATGATCGTGAAGTCGGCTATTGTCAGGGTTCTGGCTTTATTGTTGGCCTTTTACTGATGCATATGCCAGAGGAAGAGGCTTTTGCCGTTCTGGTACAAATAATGCAACAACATCGAATGCGTGACATGTTTAAGCCCTCCATGTCTGAATTGGGTTTGTGCATGTATCAATTGGAGAATTTACTGCAGGAACAAATACCCGAAATGCATATACACTTCCAACAACAGGTGAGACCATACATAATAGCGCATGCTCCTTAACGTCTCTCTAATACTTACCTTTATACACTTTTATCTAAAAAGATGAAACAATCAAACAGCCGCGATAAACAAAACTATCACGACCAGAATCTCTCGATTCTAATTTCAAGTTAATACAATTTAGATTGTTCGTTGTTCATTGGTTGTTTTACAAATGAAATTTAGTGTTGTATACTAGCGAATAGAATCTTTTTACTACTACGAAAGAAGACACCTTACGAGGGCGGTTCGGAAACTTCTTAGCCTATCAATGAAAGAGAATAGTTAGTTTTTCAAAAATATTTTTATTTTTCAATATAATCTCCTGAAACATCAATACACTTAGTCCAACGCTTTTCTAGCAATTCTATGCCTTGATTAAAATAGTTTTCCTCAAGGTCTTCAAAATAGTGGTTTACAACTGTAATTGCATCTTCATTTGAGGTAAAACGCTTGCCAGCAAGGAGTTTTTTTAGATTTGGGAACAGGTAAAAGTCACTGGTAGCTAAATCAGGAGAATAAGGTGGGTGGTCAAGCAACTCGTACTTTAATTCGTTGATTTTAGCCATTGTTAAAACACTCTTGTGCGCTGGTGCGTTGTCTTGATGAAAAATTATTTTTTTGTGTTGTAAGCCAGGATGTTTTTCTCGAATTTGTACATTTAATTGATCCAAAAGGTTGCAATAGTACTCTGAATTTATTGTTTTATCCTTTTGCAGATAGTCAATCAATAAAATACCTTTGAAGTCCCAAAAAACCGTTGCCATAACCTTACCAGCCGATTGAATTGTTTTTGCCTTCCTTGGGGCACTTCCTCCAGCTTCAGTCCATTGTTTGGATTGTTCTTTTGTCTCTGGAGTATAGTGGTGGATCCATGTCTCATCAACAGTTATGAAACGACGCTTAAAATCCATTTTATTTCGCTTAAAACGATCCAAACAAGCTTGAGAAATGTTCATTCTTATGCGTTTTTGGTCGACTGTTAACAAATGCGGCACCCATCTTGCAGAAAGCTTTTTCATCTGTAGTTCTTCACACAAAATTAAATGGACTCGATCATTTGAGATGCCCATGATGTTAGCAATTTCACGCACTTTTATTCGTCGATCATTTAATACCATATCATGCACTTTGGCTACAATTTCTGTTGTTGTTGCTGTTTTTGGACGTCCACTACGTGGTTCATCTTCAATGCTTGTACGACCACGTTTAAATTCAGCAACCCAATTTTTTACTGCTGCATATGAAGGAGCACTTTCACCTAACACATTCACCATATCATTATGAATTTCTTGTCCCGATAAACCTTTTTTATGGAAATATTTAATGACAGCACGCATTTCTAATTTTTCCATTGTAAAAAAATCGCGGATGGGTCTTTTTTGAACACCTGTTTCTATATGAAGGAGTTGCCAGATCGAAACAAAATTTAACATGTGTTCAAAACAGAGATGGAAGTTTCCAAAACACTTAACTTTTTTCTGTTTATACCGCGCCACAGGTATACAGATACGTCACGGTTTTGACCACAAAACAAACAGAAACGAAAGCAATGACATTTGAAAAAGGCTCTTAACATAAAAGCATAGGCTAAACTAGAGGGAGAAAAAAAATTTTAAAAGTTTGTGCGAAGCAAGTGTGTTAGAAGCAACAGATATTCGTAGTGAAAACTGGCGGATAAAGTGTAAAAATTAAATGTAAATAAACATTTATTATGTGTTAAAAAAGGGAAAATTTAGAATTTTTTTTAATTTCTTCAATGAAAATTTTAAAACTTCGTAAATATTTAATCATTAATCGAAATTTGTATGGTTTTTGGTCACAATGAATATAGTTTCTTGTGCAAAAGGTAAATAAGAAGCTAAATATATCAAGATCAAATAAGACACATTCCTCATAAAATTTTTTTCTTGCAGAACTTTGTGTGTATTACCAGTATTTATTAATTTCTTGAATGAAAAAGTTAAAATTCGGTAATTTTGTCATTATTAATCGAACTCTTAGCAATTTCTCTTTAAGATGAAACAAGTTCCGTGTGTAAAAGATAAGTAAAAAGAAAAATATAACAAAATATATACTCATAACTTTTTTTTCAGGAGCTTGTGAATATACCTCTAAATTGGTTAAATACTAAGTTAGTGACAATCGATGAAAGGTGTCACCAAACACTTTAGTTCCGTATTACGTTTCCCCAATAAAACAGTTCATTTCCTTTCAAAACTATTCTATTATTCTACAAAAATATCATCAATTTCTACCAAAATAGAAAATAAAAACCCACCCTAAAAATTAACAAACATAAATAAACAAAACAGAGAGAATTAGACAGAGACAGAAATACTTTTTGGTAATATTTGCTGTCTCTTTCAAATTTGGCCTATGCTCCTGTCAAATTCGATTCGTTACTGCTTATATTGTGGTTTTGACGTTTAACCCTGACTTAGAAAGGGACAGCAAATATTACCAAAAAAGTATTTCTGTCCCTCTCTGACTGCCTGTCTGTTTTGTTTATGTTTTTTTTTAGATTTCGGGGTGGATTTTTATTATTATATTTTGGTAGAAATTTATGATATTTTTGTAGAATATTAGAATAATTTTGAAAGGAGACAAACCGTTTTATTAGGGAAACGTAATTCGGAATTAATTTATTTTTTATGACAGCTTTCATCGGTCGTCACTGACTTAGTATTTAACCAATTTAAAGGTATATTCACAAATTCCTGAAACAAAAAGTTATGAGTATATATTTTGTTATATTTTTATTTTTACTTACCTTTTGCACACGGAACTTTTTCAGTGTGAAGGGAAATTGCTAAGAGTTCGATTAATAATGAAAAAATTACCAAAGTTTAACTTTTTCATTCAAGAAATTAATAAATACTAGTAATATACACAAAGTTCTAAAAGAAAACATTTTTATAAGCAATATGTCTTATTTCATCTTGATGTATTTAACTGCTTACTTACCTTTTGCACAAGAAACTATATTCATTCTGACCAAAAACCAGTAACATTTCGATTAATATTTAAATATTTAAGAACTTTTAAGATTTTCATTGAAGAAATTAAAAAATATTCCAAATTTGCCCTTTTTTAACACAAAATAAATGTTTATTTACATTTAATTTTTCCACTTTATCCGCCAGTTTTCACTCTGTATATCTGTTGCTTCTAACACATTTGCTTTGCAAAAACTTTTAACATTTTTTTCTCCCTCTACAAGGAGGGTTAAAACTGCTGATTTAAGCGTTTTTCAAACGTCATAATTGTCGCCACTGGTTACACTGTGACCGCGCTTTCTGTGCTAGGCTAAGAACTTTCCGAACTGCCCTCGTAAAGCGTTTAGAGACTTTGTTGAACTCTAACTTTAAGATGTTGAACTCTAACAACTGTTTGAAATGTGTACCATATATTCGGTATGAAAGCACGGTGAAATGTCAATGTCACAATTATTCAATATCACCCGTAATCTATTAAAATCTATTCATTTGAATTTCTTCTTCTTCTTCTTATTTTTTTGTTTTAAATTAAAACCTTGTCTATTTTATTTATTCTCTTAGGCTTTCCAAACAACCATGTATGCTTCCAGTTGGTTCCTTACACTGTATACAACCTCTTTAAGTTTAAATATTTCATCACGCATAATGGATGTTTTCCTAAGCGAAGGTATGGAATTTATATTCAAAGTCGCTTTGGCCCTACTCCTTTTGGGTAAGGATACCATACTGTCTTTGGATATGGAAGCCATGTTAAAATTCTTCCAAAAAGAATTACCCAAGAAAGTAGATGCCGATCCAGAAGCTTTCTTTCAATTGGCGTATTCGATTAAAATCAATACGAAACGAATGAAGAAAATGGAAAAAGAATATCAAGATGTCAAAAAGAAAGAACAAGAAGAAATGGTTGAATTGAGACGTTTAAGGAGAGAGAATCGTTTACTGAAACAACGTAATGAACTTTTAGAGGCTGAGTCAGCTGAATTGGCTGACCGTTTGGTTAGAGGTCAGGTGTCAAGAGCTGAAGAAGAGGAAACAAGGCAAGTAACACAAATATTGTGTTGTTTTGTTTTTTTTTTTGATTTCAATATTCATTTAATTTTATTTTAAAACTATTTTAGCTTTGCTATACAAACTGAACTCATGCAGTTGAGACGTTCCTATTTGGAAATTTCCCACCAACTAGAGAATGCCAATGAAGAAGTACGCGGTTTAAGTTTACGTTTACAGGAAAATGTAAGTTTCCCTGACAAAAGCATTCATATTTAAATTAAATTTACTTTTTATTTATTTATTTCTTTGAAATCCTTTAAATCTCCACTCCCTTTAAAAACCTTAAACAAAAAATGTCATCATCAATCCTGTTAAGTTTTCTATTTTTCTTTTGTGCTCACACTCTCATCATGCTGTATCTAATCACTTACTCACTCACTTATTTATATACTTATATACATATACTATATATTATTTTAATATACAATATAATTCTCTGGATAATGGCTAAAATAATTTTCTGTTTTGTTTCTTCCCCCTTTTTTTGTGTGCATAAATTATTTCTTTTGTTTTTTCGTTTTATATCTTAAAAAATAAAATAAAAAAAAAATTAAAAAAAAAATATTTTTAATGGTTGTGGTGATACAATTTACATTTTATACAAAAATAAAAAAAAACCCAAAACAACAAACAACATCTTACACATTTTTCTAAAACACTAAAACACAACAACAAATACAAAAAAAACATAATAAATATGTATGTATGTGTACTTACAAAATACAAATGCGCAGAATGTACCCCTTGAAAGCGTAAGTAATTTTATTTAATGTTTTTCATAAAAAAAAAAAAAAAAATAAACAAATTTTGTTTTTAAATTCATTTATACTCATAACTGTGTGTGTACTATATGAGCCGTTTACTTTGAAAGTGGTTTAAGTCCATTTTTTTTAAAAACTTAGTTAATGATAACAATAATCATAAACCTACACTTGTGGACACACAATTAAGTCACTTAAGCAAATTTTTAATTTTTGTAAAAATTAAAAAGATTTAAGAAGAATGGAAACAAAAACAACTAATATTTATTAATATCTAATGCTTAATAATTAATGAACAACAAAAACTTAAATACTTATTCATAATAAAAAATGTTTTGGTACGAAGTTGATATCAGACTTAAAATTTAAGTGGACACATAATTAAGTCATCTGAAAAAAAATTATTGAAAATTTAATTTATATGCTTTATTTTTCACCCAAACTATTTAGAACCTTTAATATTTTGTGGGGTACCCTTTTTGGCGTATTATTTCAGTACATTTTTGTGGCATTGAGTTGATTAAATTGCGATACTGCTCAGGACTAATGTTATTCGCTCCTGCCAGGATAACCTGCAAAGTGCTTTTTTGCTGCTAGGTCTTTTGGCTGCAACTGCTCGTTTTACGATCCCCCAAAGATTTTCAATAGGGTTCAGATCGAGACTGTGAGCTGGCCAATCAAGAACCCTTTTTTTTCCTCAGCAAAATGACCGTTGCTGAAGATAAAATCATAGCCAGGATGAGTGAAGCTGACCCATTCCTCACATCTACTCAGATTAGATCGTGCATTGAGTTGGAATACGCTGTTAAATATCGGCAAGGACCGTAAGACTGAAAATAATCTCCATGGACGTATTGCGAGAAGAAAACTTAATGTGTCCAAAAAAAATATTCAGCAACGCTTTCGATTTGCCAAAACCCACCTCCATAAAGACGAAAAATTTTGGAAATTAGTCGTATGGAGTGATGAATCCAAGCTTAATATCATTGGAAACGATGGCAGACCCTATGTAAGACGTCCTGTCAATACGCAATTGGACCCAAAGTGCACCAACAAAACCGTAAGGCATGGAGGTTCGTCAGTAATGGTTTGGGGTTGTTTTACCTCACCCGGCGTTGGTCCACTGGTAAGAATCGATGGGAAAATGACTGGGGAAATGTATAAACACATCCTACAGAACAATTTCACTAAAGATTATGAGGACGAATTACCACTAGCGTCGATATTTCAGCATGATAACAACCCGAAGCATACATCTCGGGTAGTTAAAGCTTGGTTTGCTGAGGAAAAAATAAGGGTTCTTGATTCGACAGCTCAAAGTCCCGATCTGAATCCTATTGAAAATCTTTGGGGGATCGTAAAACGAGCAGTTGCAGCCAAAAAACCTAGCAGCAAAAAAGCACTTTGCAGGTTATCCTGGCAGGAGGGAATAACATTAGTCCTAAGCAGTATCGCAATTTAATCAACTCAATGCCACAAAGATGTACTGAAATAATACGCCAAAAAGGGTGCCCCACAAAATATTCAAGGTTCTAAATAGTTTGGGTGAAAAATAAAGCATATAAATTAAATTTTCAATAATTTTTTTTCAGATGACTTAATTATGTGTCCACTTAAATTTTAAGTCTGATATCAACTTCGTACCAAAACATTTTTTATTATGAATAAGTATTTAAGTTTTTGTTATTAATTAATTATTAAGCATTAGAAATTAATAAATATTAGTTGTTTTTGTTTCCATTCTTCTTAAATCTTTTTAATTTTTACAAAAATTAAAAATTTGCTTAAGTGACTTAATTGTGTGTCCACGACTGTATATAATATTTTATTTTATAAACAATTTAAGTCTAGTATCATTAAAATTGCTATGATTTGGGGCACTTGAAAATTAGCTTGTTAACGAAATGGAAAAAAAATTATTTTGAAACTGGTTTAAGTCCATTGAAAGAAATATTTTTTAATAAAAGATTAAAAAACACTTGTGGCGAACCTCTAAATTGGCTTAGGATATGTTGGATGCTATTTATAAAAAGTTAAGCCTATAAAATGTTTTAGAAAGAATCTATGGCAAAAATACTTGATTTATTACCTTGTCGGGGAAGACCAAGGAACTTCAATAAAATAAAATTAACAACATTATACAAAAATGTACGTCCCATTTCAACTCCTAAATATAAGGATATGATGGAGTTATTAAGGTATATACTACCTAAGCACCATGAATATTTTAACAACCTCACACATAATCTAAATGAGGAGAAATAATATGGTAAAATCTTTAATATTATCCTTAATAAATGAAGTTAGTTAAATTTTTTAATAAATGATTTAATCACCCTTATCGTGGTTGTCGTAGTCGTTTTTAGTCGACTGTCGTATTTCTAGTCGAATTTAAAACTCAATGGTATCGTGAAAACTTTACGACTACGTCAATTTTGTAAAAGAGCTGTAATGTAATAGACTGCTTAATTTTATTTGATTTTGAAGCAGCTTGTTACAAAATCTGTCAAGAACAACAGTTTTTTACAAAAATTAAAACAAAAATAAAATAACAAAAAACAAATAAATAAACAATAGTAAAAATAATTTCATTTCTTGTTTGGATATTTTTTTAATTATGTTGAGCTTCGCATTTTATTCATCTTCAGAAGAAGAATTTTGTGCTTCAGATGCTATTTAAAAAAAAAAATTAAGGCAGCAAGGCGATATATTTTCCATGCCTAATAAGAAGTGAGTTTAAACATAGGTACACATTTTTCGTAAAAGAGATCTCATAAGCAAATTTATTCCAGATTTGTTAGTTATTTTAGGCTTAACAAAGAGGCCTTCAAATATGTTTTAACGACGATTTCTCCGAAATTGAAAATCCCAAGAAAGCAAACCGAAGTGTCCAAAGTGGTCAAGCTAACTGCTGCTTTAAGAATACTAGCTAAAGGAAAAAGGAGCTGGGAATAACTTAATGTCAACCTTTGTCAGTCTTCTGTAAGCGATTCCTTTCATGAATGCATAGAAGCTATATATAATGAATTTTGTCCTCATTGAATACTAGTCCAGAGGAAAAATATGAAAAAAAAAACATTTTATTTTTAAAAACTGGATTTATTTTATTGAATTTACTTCGTCGTCGTGACTAAAAATGCTTACGACTATTTTGGAAATATTCGACAGGCAAATACGACTATCTCGATACCGTTGTTGTAATAGATTTTTAATCAGTGTCGAATTTAGAGACGTTTTTGGCAACCACGATACCTTTTTTTAAAAACGCCTCAAATACGCCACATAAACGTCTACCACGATAAGGGTGAATATTTATTTTTAAGTACATGTTTTTCTAATTACATAAATAAAAATTTGTATCTAAATTGAAAGCTTCCCCCCTATTTATTTTAAAGCTATTACATTTATCTACATCAAAAATAAAATATTTACAATTTCTGTTATTAAATATCAAGAACTTACCTTAAGGACCTAACTAATTAGAGGAATCACTAGGTATACAATTCTTTTGGATAATTTGTTCAATATTATTGTGAAACTAAAGTATTTTGTTTGTTAATAAATCCCATGTAATAATTATATTGGAATTATATAAACGTAGTGGAGTAAATTTAAGTAAAAATTGACTTAAAATAATATTAAACAAAGAACACAAAGTGGACTTATTCCTTTTCACAAACAAAAAAGTCATTTTATTAATTTTGAAAGTGGTTTAAGTCCATTTTCGGTTCTGAAACACAGCTTATTTTACTAGTAAAGTATACAAAAAGTATTACGTTATATATTCTAACATGTTTAAGGCTACAAAGCCATAAAAACAACTTAATACCAGTTAACAATATTTTTGAAACAATTCAAACGCAAACCCTTAAATATCTCAATATAAGAAAAAATGGACTTAAACCACTTTCAAAATAAACGGCTCATATAATACTACGTATACAATATCGATAACAAATGAAACAAGTGATAAATATGGAAAGAAAAACTATGCACAATTTAGAAAATCCATATCTAACGCTTTTCATTCATTCTCTATAAATTAATCAAATTAATCTTATGCCACAGAATATTCTCGTCAGTAACCATTGTATTATAAATTAAAGAAAAAAATTAAATTTTGTGGCATAGTTTTCTATGTTTTTAATGTATTCGCTCTATTTTATATTTAATTTCGTTTTTTTTTCTTTGTACCATTAATTGATCGCTTTTAATCATCTAATAATCATGCTTATTTTATTATTTTTAAATCTATAAAAACTAAAAAAAAAAAATATTTAAAAAAAAAAATCATTTGAATGATGTCTCTGCATGTCTTTAAATTTTTTCGGATTTTTATTGAATTAAAATAATACATTAATAGCGTTCAATTTAAAACTCACTACTTTAGAACAATTCACGGCAGTCATCCCTTGACGAATTGTGCATGAAAGAGGAGGCTTTAAAACAGCGCGATGAAATGGTCTCATGTCTGTTGGAGGAATTGGTTAAGGTACGCCAAAGTCTGGCCGAAAGTGAAGATCAAATACGAAATCTAAAAACCAAAGTAGAAGAATTGGAAGAGGATAAAAAGACTTTGCGTGAAACAACGCCAGATAATTCAGTGGCCCATTTACAGGACGAACTAATAGCCAGTAAGCTAAGGGAAGCTGAGGCCAGTCTCTCATTGAAAGATCTCAAACAACGTGTACAGGAACTAAGTACACAATGGCAAAGGCAATTGCAGGAGCAGCGTAATGAGCAAAATTCACATCCTGTCGATTCCACGCCAAAGAAACTTTTAACAAATCTATTCGATTCCTCTAAATCGAATGAACACACACAAAAATTAGAAGAAGAGCTAATGACAACACGCATCAGAGAAATGGAAACGTTAACCGAATTGAAAGAGTTGCGTTTAAAAGTCATGGAATTGGAGACCCAGGTGCAGGTATCCACCAATCAGCTGAGACGTCAAGATGAGGAAAATAAAAAAATTAAAGAGGAATTGGAAATGGCTTTGTTACGTGAAAAAGAATTATCCAACAAGGCTAGAGAACAACAGCACAGGTATTTTATTAATGTCTTTGGAAATTATTTTCATTAAATGCTTCAACTAAAAATTAATTGCAGATATTCGGATTTGGAATCCCGCATGAAAGATGAACTAATGAATGTAAAAATCAAATTTACCGAACAGTCACAAACCGTTGCTGAATTAAAACAGGAAATATCCAGATTAGAAACTAAGGTGAATTAAGTTTTCAATACTAATAACGCCTTGTATTGTTTTGTTTACAAATCAATGTATTTTTGTTATCTAGAATTCCGAAATGTTAGCCGAAGGGGAATTACGTTCGAATTTGGATGAATCCGATAAAGTACGTGATCTGCAAGACCGAATCGCTGACCTAAAAGCTGAGGTATGTTCAAAATTTACTTTTCTTTTCACTTGTTATTTGTTATTGACGAACCAAGTTCCCCTAATCCAAAAGCAGTTTTGTTTTTATTTTATTTAAATTCATTTAATTTTACTCATCATAAATACTTGTGTGTAAATAAACAATAATTTCACCTTTACACTCTATTGTATTTTTGAATTGGTTTTGGTTAATTTGTTTTTCTTTTTTTTTTTCTGTTATAATTAATAATTTCTTATCATATAAATTCCGTTTTTATTTAGTTTTAATTGTGTGATATATTTTGTTAAAATCAATCAATACAAAAAGCTTCATACACAATTTAACAAACAAAGTAACGACGCTAATCTAATCACCATCACTTTTCACTCATCACAAATCAAATCAACCAACTCATTTATTTCACTTTGAAAATTCACTTTTGTTTATATAAAAAAAAAAAAAAAAAAACGTTCCTTTATCCTTTACTTTTTTTCTTTGTATATGTTTTATATTTTCATTTTTTTTTTTTTGTTTACAAGAAAAGTTTTTAAAATCTGAATTTTTTGTCTTAAAAGAAAAAAAACCAAGAATTTTTTCATCACCCTAAAACAAATTGTTTTTCATTTTGTATGTTTTTATGTATTTTTATTGATATTCTTATTATAGTATACCACTACGCCTATAACAAGTCCCGATACTGAACCTTGGAAGTGGATAAGTTAAACGTAATTCGAATAAATCAAAAAATCAAAACAAAAAACGAAAAAAGTTTTTACATAAGCAGGTCATTATTATTTTATAATTTCTACAATTGACTACTTAGCAAAACAACAAGAACAACAATCATTCCTTCTTTTTTTATTTATTTTGTTTTTCTCGTACATATATATTTCATATATTGAATGCCATATAAAAAAACATGTTCGAATCTAAATCGTTGTCTCAAAAAGTTATATTTTTTTTTTCGTTAGTTTGTTTTTTAAGTTTCATTACATATTTTTACCTTTCGTTGTCTGAATAATTTTGCATGATTGTTGTTGTAAAATAATTTTCAAAACTTTAAAAAACTCAATCCATGGTTTTCAATCATGGTTGTCAAATTAGTTTTTTCTCATTTCTTTATTTAAACTGCATTTTAAAGTTCATAGAGAAGTTTTGTTTTTGTTTTAAAAGAATTAAATTCGAAAATTCAGTTATTTATTACTATTAATAGAATAAAATTTTATATTAACAGTTTAGTTTCATATTAAAAGCAGTTTACACTCAAACCTCGTTTTATGCGATTAATTCGTTTCGCAAAAAATCGCATAATTCAAATTCGCATAAAACGATACACTAGCTTCATACAAAATCCACTAATAGGGATTTAAATAACAAAGCGAATAAATTCAAATTTAACCCTAAAAATTCAAACAAAATCGCATATAAAAAATCAACAAAAAATTAATCTCTTGCTGAGACCATACAAAATAAGGAAAAATATAGGAAATAAACAACAACTAATACAAAATTCCAAATAATGAAGAAAATACAGTCAAAGCCCGGTATAACAAGTACTCACTTTAACGAATTCGGGATATAACGAATGAGTAAATTTCTTACATTGACTACCTTATATAACGAATGTTTTATAATTTTCAAGCTCAGTATAACGAATGATTTAAAAAACGTGACTCCTCTTATCCAGCCAATGGACCAAAACGCCATTCGCTTACTCAAATTACACTACAGAAATAGCCTCCTTTCAAAAATAGTGGCATCATAAATTTTTTAAAAAGTCTTTCTCTTTATGATGCATCCTGTATGATTGGTCTCGCTTGGAACATTGTTAAGGAGGACGCATTGTCTAAATGTTGGAAAAAAATTCAATTGTTGGAAAATTTTGAGTTTGATGATGAGGACGAGATCCCCCTTTCTAGACTTTTTCAAGGGGATGAAGTGCAGAGTATAAGACGTGGATTCAGACTATTAAGTACAATTTTTCCAAATGTAAGCAAATTTAAATCCAAAAACAATTAGTACTTCGAGAAATACAGGAAGAAGCTCTTCAAATGAGTCTTCAAGTAACTTGTAAACAACCGTCTATAAATGATTTTTTTCCACCAACTTAAATAATTTTTAACACTTTTACTCACTTATTGATTATCAAACGTTATTTTAAGGACATATCTATATATTTTTAATAAAATGAATTAAATGTACTTTTCTTTTTTAATAAAATTTTGATAAAAAAAAAACTTTGCGATATAACGAATTTTTCACTATAACGAAAGGGCCTGACAATATATCGTTCGTTATATCGAGCTTTGACTGTATATAATTTTTCAATAAAATAAAAATATAATATTACTACACGTTCATAGCATTTGAATAACTTTGTTACGAACAACACATTTTTTTGGATTTTAATATTCAATATTTCCTTAAAATCGTTTTTGCAAAGAAAAAATTTGAGAATTTTGAAAGCGCATAAATTTGAATTCGCATAAAATAAATTCGCATAAAACGAGGTTTGAGTGTATAGTTTATATTTTCGTTTTTAGAAGTTTTAAAATTGAAATGATTTTGTTTATTAGAGACTAGTCGTTCAGACTTGTTAAAAAATCCATATATTTCTGTGAAAATAGTATCAATAGCTGTTGTATTTAATGAATAAAAAAATATTCAAAGAAATGTTTTATTAAAAGTTAATCTTTTTCGTAGTCAAAAAGAATTTATAATTAAATACTAAAGTCTTTTGCAATTTTTAACGATTTTATTCGCTTTTGTGATTTTTGCAATTTCGGATATAAAAAGTCGAACTTTTTTAATTAATTCGAAGAGTTTTTTGTTTTTTCTTTACAAACGTCATGTTTTTATTTGTTATATTATAGACAGGGCGTACTCAATAGGTGATGGCAATAGTACAACAACTCAATTCGCAGTGTTTTTTAACAAAAACAACATCATGATACAATCAACTAGGCAGTGTTATTAGCCCAGCTGACTGCTTTTTTGAACGACCGGTTATGTCAAATGTTTTGTATACGTACAGTGAGCAAAAAAAAAATTGTACACTTACTATCTGGAATACATTTTTGAACAAAGAATTACTATAAAATGAAATTTATTGCCCTTAAGATTAAATAAAAGCTTAAAAACTATATTTTGATTATAAACATTTCTCTATTGGTTACGTATAAAGAAAATAACCATCGAAACTATGAAATTCAACATTTTTAGGCACAAAAAGTTGTGATTCTTTGACTACGGCGACCGGATTCTCTAGAAAGTCATCTTGAACAAAATCCTGTTGAATAATTTATTTATTAGTTTTTTATAATAAGTGTACACATTTTTTTTGCTCACTGTATATACATCCTTTTGTTTATTTATTTTTTTATTTCCTTTTATATTTGTATTCTACACAATTTATAATTTATTTAAATATTCTGGATGTTCTGGCACAACTTTTATTGTAGAATCCGCTCTTATGCTTCCCAGTATCCCTCTGAAGCATAACGACCTCAGTGGTAGTACAAATCAGCCCGTATTTAAAAAAATTAGTTTTTTACAATTTGTTTTTTTAAATTTTTTTTTTATAAACAAAAAGAAACAAAAGAGAAATACCGACACAAAATAACAACTTTATGTCATTATATGGATTCGCCTTTGTCATTTCTAGCTTACGGCGAATTTCATTTGACATAACCGGTCACACAAAAACAACAAAAAATACATGTTGTTTTTGTTAAAAAACACTGCGAATTGAGTTGTTGTACAATTGCTATTACCTAGTTGATTGTATCATGAACAACATGTATTTTCTGTTGTTTTTGGGTACAAACAAATGTCAAATGAAATTCGCCGTAAGCCAGAAATGACAAAGGCGAATCCATATAATGACATAAAGTTGTTATTTTGTGTCAGTATTTCTCTTTTGTTTCTTTTTGTTTATAAAAAAAACTTTTAAAAAACAATATTTTAAAAATAAAATTTTTTTAAATACGGGCTGATTTGCGTTACCACTAAGGTATGACGACCTTCAGAGGGATACTGGGAAGCATAAAAGCGGATTCTACAACAAAAGTTGTGCTAGAACATCCAGAATATTTAAATAAATTATAAATTGTGTAGAATACAAATATAAAAGGAAATATATAGGGAAATGTTTATAATCCGAATATAGTTTTTAAGCTTTTTTAGTCTTAAAGAAAATAAATTTCTTTTTATAGATAATTTTTTGTTCAAAAGTTATTTCGAGGTAATAGTGTACAAGTTTTTATTGCTCACTGTACGCAAACAATATGTTTGACATTTACTTGGACTGAAAAAAGCAATCAGCTGGGCTGATAACACTACCTATTGAATTTGCCTTGATTATAGATTTTCTTAGTATGACTTTGACAAATTTGTCAGTAATTGTGCTCAAATTTAATACACAGAGCAGTGTTGAAAAATTGAAATTTTGAAATGGTACTGAACTATAATTGAAAGAGTACTTTTTCGCATCAAATGGTACTTTTGTAAAAAAATACATACATACTTTACAATACAATCAGGTTTATGACCTATCTTCTCACACCACTTATGTTGTGTGCGTTAATTTTATACATGTGTGACGAGACCTACAGTTTAAAGTCGACTCCGAACGACAGATTTTCGAGAAACTTTTCATGGCAATTTTATTTACCAACAGAGTTTTTGACAGAATGAGGTCGCCGAAGGAATATTTTTTTAATTTTTCATTATTTTGGTGATGTCTGACATTGGGTATGAACCGGGGGCTTACATCTAGTAAGCCAGCACACTACCTACTAGACTATTTATTTCTTCATATTTAATGCACGTATGGTACGGAACAGAAAGACTACCGACTTATACGTGTTCCTCACATGTAAAACAAAAACTGCTGATTCTGAACGTAACAAAACGTAAAAGTTCCTTGTAGTCAAACGTGGACGGAACGTTATGGAACATACTTTCGTTTGTAGCATATGAAGAGCAATGTTAATGCTTACCGAAATCATTTGTCGGTGCGGCAGGCGTTCGTTTGGCTAACCGAGGCTAAAGACAAATTCTACCTTTAGCATTACGTTGCTAATGCATTAATAGTTGAAAAGCACACGACATAAAATATGTAATATAATAAAAAAAGTACTGGAAGCGTCGCGGGGGTACTGCGGTATTTTTGAAATGGAAAAGTACTGAAAAAAGTACAGAGTCAACTTGTTTCTCTTTTATCTCCCCAATAAAATTATGCACAAAACAATATTATTTTCAATTCCAGACTGTAGCGACAAGTAATTCTTCTCATATTCTAGTCTCAAGGCACTTTTTGTTAAAGAATTTTCATTTTTCATCTGCTTTTATTGTTTTCGGAACAAGAAGAAATAGTCACAGTATTCCAGATTAGGTGAAGAAGGTAGCTAACCAATTAAACCAGAACTGTGCCAGTGCTTTGCTGTGATGCAACAGTTCAGGATTGTTTTCTACATTTTCGAATAGTTTTGCTTTTGTATTGCAAGGTAACATTCCCTATTGAACTAAACGTTCAATCGGACATACTACACCATGATAATGAAAGAAAACATTTGCCAGCAATAAAGGATAAGGGAACAGATGCATTATCGTGTTGGGTCAGGCTTGAATTGAATTTTTCTAAATTCCTTGTCATTTTATGTGCTGCAATCGGCGTAGTCTAGTAGGTAGTGTGTTCGGCGATTTCCTCTCAGCAGATTTCTGGCAAAAATTCTGAGAGTAAATAAAATTGCCATGAAAAGTTTCTCAAAAAATCTGTCGTTCAGAGTCGACTTTAAACTGTAGGTCCCGCCCAGAGATCAGCAATGAATCGTTTTTTTCGCTACTCATAAGTACTCACGAAATTTTGAGTATGAGTGAGTCAAGAGTATTGAAATTCAACTACTCTGATTCATTCGTACTCGCTACAACATTGATTTATAAGTACAGTTTGCAATGAGTATGAGTACAACTTTGACATCAAACCCCTAACATTCGAAATATGTTTGATTCATAAGCCAGCCTACTCATTCAGATTCATAAATTTAGAAAAATACTTATAATATTCATGAATGATTCGAGTGATTCGAATCATTCATCAAAATTTACAGTCTTAGTTATTTTTGCATTTACAAAAAAAGAAGAAAGAAAAGCCAAAGACAGCAAGCAAAGCAAACACACAATCTTCTTGTGTGAGTATTGTGGTGTTCGTACTCGAATCATACTTATTTTGTGCTTCGTGTAAATGTTAAGTAGAGACGAGTCGAAGTCAATAACATCATGCGTATTGTTAAGTATGAATACGACGAGTACTTCCAACTTTGAGTATGAGTATCATATTAAAATAAGTATGAATGCGTATAAGTATCAGAAATAATAAGTATGGCTCGAATCTACTCATCGTTTTGAATACTCATTGCTGTTCTCTGGTCACGCCACTTATGTATAAAATTAACACACACAACATAAGTGGTGTGAGAAACTAAGTCAATAATCCTGACTGAAGGGTTGTAATGATCAATTATGTAATTGGCGTAGTAAGGACTACTAACTACTATGGTGTGTGGGTTTTTTTTTCAATTTATATTCGTTGTTTCCAAAGTTATTACGAAGTACATAACCGTAACTCATTATCACCAAATCAGAATCATTCGAGTTTTCCTTTGCTGGTATAATTGTATGGTCCAAAGCAACAGTATTTCATTAGCAAATTTACTTTACGTATCTACGTTGTTATGCCTGATTGGAATCATTGCAGATAACACTTAAAAATTTGTTAGTATATCGTGAAATTTTAAAACTCTTACCTTTTCAACAAATCTCGTATATAGTTTTCTGATCGAAATCCTTAGTTTTTGCAAAACTTAAGTAGACATTATTGTGTTTAAAACGAATATTTACAAAATCCTGGTTATTTGTGTCTTACAACTTTTATTTATTCATTCCCATGTCTTGTATTTGTTTTTAATTACGATTTTATTTTACTTTGTATAGAATAATTAGTATATTTGTATGTATATTGGAATATTTACTTACCGTATACAATTGTTGTATATTTATTAAACCCATATTCTATATAAAATAATTACTAACACATAAAACTACATAATAAAGCACATTTTATTAAATAACAAAACAAAAATTAACAAAACAATATAACTCTCTTAAAGCACTTTCATTAATTAACACTTCACCAAACGATCATTTTCAATTTTAACAACAATAAATACAAGCTTGCATTCCATTATATTTTGTGCCATAAAAAAAAATAAGCATGTTTAGCTTTTAAATGTAATTTAATTTTTTAGAACCGTGTTTAATAATAAATTTTTAATTTTATTTCTTATTTCCAAAACCAAAAACTAAAAACAAATGTTTTTTTTTCAAAAATTGTCGTATAAACAGTTAACCGCTTTTAAAAGTCGAGGTAAGTTTCTACCAGTTACGAAATTGCGTAGCTCCTCGATACAGTCAATCGAATCAGCTGAAAGTGATTTTAATGATTTAATGAGCATGCGTCGTGAAAGTACCGAATTATCGTCATAATATTTAATGATGTTTTTTTAAAAACAAAATATACAACCACAACAACAGCAACAACAACTAAACTAAATATTCAACAAAGAAAAAAAAACATTAATTAATTATTTAATGTAAGAATTTTAAAAAGAAATCCCAAAAGAAATAAAACTTAATTCACAAGTATGAAAGAGAATGAAAGTTTTTAGAAAATAAAATGCAATTTTTTTTATTATTATTATAATTAATTGAATTTACACATACATATATATATATATATATATTAATATAATTATATATTAATTTAACTTATATTAAATGTTTATCGATAAGTAAATACATATTTTATATTTAAAAAACGATAAATTTTTATAAAAAAAAAATTAAAAATTTAAAGAAAAAATTAATTATGTTGTATACATGCATTATGATTACTTGTGTGATGTTTTGTTTTAATTAAAATTTCCATTTCGTTTACCGTAAGACAGATTTACAAACGAATTTTTAGAAAAAAAAATTCTATTTTTTTATGAAAATCTTTTTTTTTCGAAGATGAAAATTTGCTTTATAGCTACGGTAAAAATAATAGCGCTATTTGGTAAAAATGCTTTTATTGCATTAGAAATAATTTTTAATTGTTTTTTAAATTTTTTTTATTCAATTTCTGTTATTAATTTCTTTTTTTTATAAATTTTGTTTTTTTATTTAATATTCGTATGAAAATAATTGGCTGTTAAATACGAGTTGAACTATCTTTGTTCTATCTTAGTAGCGACAGTGTTTAAAAGTATTTCTCAACTATTTTGAAACTGCCTACTTTAAAGCGTACCATAGATTATCTGTAAGCCAAATTCTTGTAACTGCTCGCTATGTTTGACTACTATGCTCGCTATGACTACATTCATAGCATTTAACTTAAAAGAAAATGTTTTTTTTTTTTGGTAAGACGTCTTTGTGTAACTAAATATTTAACCCATTAGATCCCAACCATCTTTAAAACCAAAAAAAAAAAATACTTTATTGTGTTAAAATATATTTTATTAGGATCTACCTTAAAATAAAATAAAAAAAATTAAATTTTTTTTTTTGGAAAATATGTTTTTGGGGCTGTATCCAAGCCAGTACACCAATATTTATGCTTATCAAACAACACTTTTCTAAATTGTTTTAATAATTTTTTTTATTAAATTATAGTTAATTAATCTGTTTACTTTACTTTTCACTTAAATTCGACTGCATTTAGTTTAAAATACAAAAGATATACATACGTCAACATGTGATGAGAAGTGCAAAAAATGACAAAATATAAAAACACTTACAGATAAAAGAGAATGATAACTTACCGTTATATTTTTTTTTTTACTTTTTTTTACTATTTATTAATTCTTTACATTCTCTATTAATGTTATGAAAAAAAATTTTTTTAAAAAAGTCAGTAACTTTCTGTATTTGGCGCTATAAAGTCGGTGTACTCAAGCGAGTACAGTGGGAACGAATGGGTTAAATAGTAAACTGAACTGACTGAATATTATTTTGGATTTAAATGAACTCTGAAATTAATTGCAATGTTGTTTACAATATTTATACATACATACATACATACATACATACATACATACATATAAGTAATGAGTAATGTCAACTTACTGCTATTATTTATACCGTACCTATAAAAGCATTAATTAATCATTATTAAAAAATGTGTAAATTATTTAACAAGTAAAGATTCTTAACTTTTAACCCAATAATAAAATTTTTTTTTAAATTTTCGACTCTAGCTGTCCTTTAATGTCTTCAGTTTATTACAAATATCACTGATTTTTATCTCACACTCTCTATTAATTTCTCTCATTATCAATTTTTGCTTTATTATTATTTATTTGCCAATTTTAATTTATTATTATATTTTTTTTTTCAACTTAATTTTAAAATAATATTTTGTAAGAAAAAAAAAAAAAACTTAATTATTGAAAAGAATTTTACATAAATATGAAAAGAATAAAATAATGTTTACATTTTTACCATTAGAATTGATTATAAAATTAAATGACATTAACAAATTTAAAAGAAAAAAAAAAAAAAAAAAATATTGTTACGGAATAAAAATTAAAAAATTTTATAACAATTTGGTCAAATAAGATTCTATATTGATAGTATAATTTTTTTTTTATATGTAATGATTGTGACTTTTAATGATACTTAAGCAAAAACATTTGATATTGAAAGATTTTAGAAAAAATTATTTGTTTTTATTAATATTCACAAAAAAACAATTTTTTTTGTTTAAGTTGTACAGGGTGGGCCAAAAGAAACCAAGGGGTGTAAAAGTTTAATAACTTTTTTGTTTATTAACTTTTTTTATTTTTTCTTCCAGATTATATAATATACAAAATGGAAATTTTTTTACACTAAATATGAAAAATGATGTCTCTTAAATGACCACCGATTTCAGCTTCGCACTGATGGGCTCTTTTTAGAGCATTTTCCATAACATCTTTCAAAACTTTCTTTCGAATTTCTGCAACAATGTTTGCCTTGAGTTCAAGGATTGTCTCTGGCTTGTTCACATACACTCTCTCCTTCAAAAAACCCCAAAGAAAATAGTCGGGTGCTGTCAAATCTGGCGATCGCAATGGCCAAATAATTTCCGAATTTCGAGAAATTATTCGCTCTCCAAAAATTTGACTTAAAAGTGCCATTGTGACTCGGGCAGTGGCTCCGTCTTTCTGAAACCACATACCAGGTCTGTTTTCAAGAGCAGGACGTAAAAAATTTTCTATCATAAACCGATACCGCTCTCCATTTACGGGTACAGCACTTCCATCTTCATTCTCGAAGAAGTAGGGCCCAATGACATTTTCAGATGTGATCCCACACCATACTGTACACCTGATGGGGTGCAATTGGCGTTGATGAATGGCTCTTGGATTTTGAGAACCCCAGAACCTACAGTTCTGCTTATTAACAAAGCCATTCAAATGAAAATGAGCTTCATCACTCATAATCAAATTTTCAATAAAGTTGATTTCATTTCTGGCCAACTCTTGAAATTTAACTGCAAAATTTAGACGTTGCCGATGATCTCCGGGTTTTAATTCTTGGACCAATTGCACCTTATATGGGTATAACTGTAAATCTTTTTTTAAAATGCGCCGTAGTGACGTAGGAGACATTCCTAGCTGAGCAGAACGCCTTCTGCAAGATGTTTCTGGTGCTACGTTAACACTTTGCTGTACTCGTTCAATATTTTCCGCAGTGCGACTTAAACGTGGTCTACCGGTTCGAGGCAAATCTCTTACGCTGCCATGTTGGTGATGACGATTAACTAAGCAACGAATCATCGCTTCAGAGGGCGAAATTCTGACGTTAAAATGTCGACGATATGCTCTTTGCGTTAAAATAATTGATCTCTGGTTTAAATAATAAAATTCTATTGTTCTGGTTCTCTGTTCAGTTGTGAACCTGTCCATTATAAATTCTCCAAGTGTTGTCTATATAATCTGAAAGAAAAAATAAAAAAAAATTAATAAACAAAAAAGTTATTAAACTTTTACACCCCTTGGTTTCTTTTGGCCCACCCTGTATAAACAATTTGTAATTTTCGAAGATTCGATTTATATACGTTTTATAATGTCCCAAAATTGATTTTAAAAGTTCTTTATTACAACGAAAATTTTTAATTTCTGAATAGTTCTTAAATATTATTTTAATGGAAATTAAATTACGAAATTGTATTCAAATTGCGTTCGAAAATTCGAAACATTCTATGTATACATTCTTACAATTTGGTTAAAATATATATGTACATATATTAGAAAGTTTTTAATGTTCAAATTTTGAATTTGATTTGATATAATATTTCCCAGCCAGCATTTTTGAAAATTTTTAATCAAATTCGAGTCTTTTTTGATTCTTTTGCGCGATTAAAAAGCTAAAATATGCGCTCATTTTCTGATCATAAAAGACTCTTTTGTCGGGAGAAAAAAGTGACTACGAGCTACTCTTCTTAAAAAGTCATTTATGAGTCATTTTCTATATTAGTGTAGAATAATTTTCGATCCTTTTTTTAGTAGTTCTATGATCATTTTCGAATCGCTTTTTGATCATTTATTAGTCCTATTTACCTTCGTTTATGATTCTTTTTCGAGTCGTCTTTCAATCATCGTTTAATCGCATATGAGTCTTTTATAAGTAATTTATCAGTATGTTTATGAGTCCTTTTATTGTCATTTATCAGTCATGTTTGTACTAATTTGGACACTTTTTTGCATCATTTATGATTATAATTTGTGAGTCATTTATTGGTCGTATTTCAAAATGTATTTACTCTCTTTTAGATACTTTTTAGACGGTTTTCTGAGTCCTACGTTTACACTGCCGCGAAATCAAAAATCACGTTCGCATGAACATTAACTAAGAAATAAAGAATATATCGAGCCATACCCGCAAAAATATCTCAAGCGACATATTTTTCAAATATTGTTTTTTGTAATAAATAAATTTATTGGCATCATTTGCATCATCTATAAAAAATGTCAGGGACACACTCTGTACCGTTATGAATTTATGATAAAAAAAAAGTTTAACTTTCTAACTTACTTTGCACAAGAAATATATAATAAAAACCTTCCCCTGTAAAATTTCGTTTTTGTCGCTTGAGATATTTTTGCGGTTATGGCTCGATATCTTTATATTCGTGATGTACATATGTACATCAGACATCAAAGTTTATTTAAAACAAATATTTTTTTTTTCATTAAAAAAAAACAAAGAAAAATTTTCTATTCAAACAAAATTGTACTTTATATCACAGCCATCTTTTACATAAATGAAAATTTATACAGAGAGGAAAAAAAACAGTGTTTAATAATCTATCTGCGCAAAATATGATCATAAAATGCGTAATTACAATCACTTTTCAAACACCTGCAGGACCTTTTTTTGATTAAGCATTTTTCAATCTTCAGTATACACTCAAACCTCGTTTTACGCGATTAATTCGTTTCGCAAAAAATCGCATAATTCAAATTCGCATAAAACGATATACTAGCTTCATACAAAATCCACTAATAAGGATTTAAATAAAAAAGCGCATAAATTCAAATTTAACCCTTAAAATTCAAACAAAATCGCATATAAAAAATTAACAAAAAATAAATCCCTTGCTGAGACCATACAAAATAAGGAAAAATATAGGAAATAAACAACAACTAATACAAAATTCCAAATAATGAAGAAAATACATAATTTTTCAATAAAACAAAAATATAATATTACTCCACGTCCATAGCATTTGAATAATACTTCATACATCAGAATCGGAAATGCCGAAAAAAATTAATGATAGTAGTAACTTTGTTACGGACAATACATTTTTTTGGATTTTAACATTCAATATTTCCTTAAAATCGTTTTTGCAAAGAAAAAATTTGAAAATTTTGAAACCGCATAAATTTGAAATCGCATAAAACGAGGCTTGAGTGTAATTAGAATATAATAATAAATAACGGAAATAATAGTCACATTTTAAACGTCTGGATGATTAATTTCCAATTGCTATACAATTTTTTATTGTATTTTAAATCGAACTCATTTTACTCATTGACACGAATCATTCTTGAGTCCCTTTTTTTAAATCGTGTAACTGACTAATAAGTTTTTGATCACCAAAAGTACTCTAAAAAGACTCAGCAAGGTGATTTTTTTAAAAACAATCTTCCAAATGCTAGCTGGGTTTGTTTATACAAACAAAAATCGATTCTAAATAATTGTTTTTCCTTTTTACAAATACCATCATTGGGCATTAATTTTTTTGAATATGATTTTAATTTGCATCTCTTTAATTGTTTTATATTTTCTATTTATATTTTACAAATACGTTTCACAATACAATACGATATTACAAAGAATGATATGAAAAATAATTAAATTAAGTATACATTTAGTATATAATAAAGTAGAATTTAATATTTAGTCTCAAAATACAAAAAAAAAAAAAAAAATCCAAAAAAAAATTTTAAATTAAAATCTAACACAAGTCGAAAAAAAAAATTATGAATTTCAAATACAGTGTTGCCAAATTATTTGCAAAGTAATTATAGATGAATTAAACAAATACTAATTATATGAATTATAATATTAAAAAAAATACAAAAAAATTGAATAACACAATCAAACATTTAAAAAATAATACAAATTGGCCGCTATAAAAAAGATTAAATACATTTTTTTTTATATTGTTATACAAAAGAATTAATTTTTTTTGTTTTTTTTTTTTTGATTTTATAAAATAATTAAAAAATGTGATTTGTTATTATCTATGTATTTGAACAATATTTTTAATTAGCATGAAATCCCTTAAACTTAAAAAATTTTAAATAATATTGAAATGTAAATGTAAAACACGTTTAAATATTTGAAATTATTTGTTCAAATTCAATCACAAATATTACGTACGTTTCGTTTTCGATCGCCATTATGATATTTTGCAGAATGAATAACGTAAATATCGAATATTGAAAATGTTATTCTGTTGCATAAAAAAAATAAATTCAATGAAATTCCATTCAAGCGGCATTGTCTGTTAACCGTTGAACCTGAGCAACACTGCCTTATCAAGGCATTTCTATTTTGTAAATTCTAACTTAAATAAGATGTTCTATCAGTGATGAAAATTTTTCTAATCCTGGACAAAATGATAGGCCCCTCTATGTTTCTATATTATTACAGCTTCAACAGTAGTTGTTACATAGAACCATTATCCTAAAGGGATCATTCCACAACAGTCTCTTAGCCTAAAGCATATACTCTTAACATGTTCACGCCGGCGCGTACCACCGGTGGCCCGCACTAGACCGCCTTATCGGGCGGCGTGTACCACCGGTGGCCCACACTTAACTGCAATTGATCAAGTTATTAGACGATACGTAATACCAAATATTTAGATCTTTAACACTTTGGCTGTCGAAAAAAATACCCGAGAGCCACGTTCTCTTAAAAGCATTTATTTTTAATAACAATTACAGTATTCCCTCGATTTACGTCGTCTCGATTTACGTTGTTTCGATTAACGTCGTCAAAAATTTTGTTCCCTTCAACTTCGATTTGCGTTGTCATTCGATTTACGTCGCCTTTTTTTTGGAACCAACTGTGACGTAAATCGAAAGATTACTGTAACTTTTTTAAGTTCCTTGTTAAAAACATACTTCCATAAAAAACCGTGTAACTCGAAAAATTCACTCTTATATGGAAAAACCGTGCTAAACGAAAATCACTATAAAAAAGCCCTTTTTGTCAGTTTTTAATATGATGAATAACAAAAACACATTGAACGAAAAATAAATATTAATATATTTAATATCAAACACATTTAATAACCTATTTTAAATATTGCATTTTCTTTATAGATAAAAATTAAAATTAGAAATTCATTTAAGTTGATTGCGATAAATAAGACTTAACATTCTATTTTCATTCAAATTTAATTGCTGTCACTTTCGCTTTCAATAATACGCCTTTTTTTAGAAATTTGTACAATATCACTTTCATCGCTAGACCACACTATCTCATTAGATTCTTTCTCCATATGAGCAATTGCGATTTATTTTTAGTCATATTTTCGTATACCTCTTCGTATTGAGATAAAAGTTGGTTAACATCTCATCAATTAATAAATTTCTTTAAAAAAAATTTTATTTTCAAAAACCGTGTAAGATCGAAAACGTGTAAAACGAATACCGTGTAAAACGGGGGATAGGTGTACTTTGTAGTATGAGCAATATGAAATTCGATTTACGTCGCTTTTTTCCGGAACATTCTACGACGTAAATCGAGGGAATACTGTACAATTAATAACGTCTTATAAATATAACAGCCGCCCGCAGGCGACAATCATGAATTAAAACGCCGGCGTGAACGTGTTAAATATTACGTTAAAAGAAAAACCTTTAACAACTCCACTTTCCTACTTTCCCTGAAAATATCTCGATCCCTCCATTTCAAGTCGATTTAAGGTATAGCACACTTCGACCTGAAGTAAACTGCATGCAGCTTCCGCTTGAGATAGTCTTAAGCTCTAAGGATAACATTATTTTCTTCATCTAATTCAGAGGCTTACACCTCTTCAATGAGAAGGTTATCAGTTAAGTGTTATATTTAAGAATATTGGTGTAAATAATATATCAAAGAGCCAAAGAGGACTGAGACACTTGCCTTGTTGTTAATGTTCCCCATTCATTCCTTTTCTTATTCCATAATTTGCAAAATAAAAAAGTAAACTTTTATAATTAAATTGGAGGCTAAGTGAACTTCAAATAATTGAAAAAAAAAAAGAAAAACTTTTTATTGAAACAGTGCTATAAAATGAAATACAGGTATCCCTCCTACAACACGGTCGATAGGTCGCTATAATATGACGTGTTATGTGAAACCGTGCTATAGGAGACTAGAAGCTGGTACAAAAACAGCGGTTAAGTTTCAACAAAATATTTTAATGCCACAGAAGAAACTTTATTTCTATTAAAAATAACAAAATAAATAAAAATCCAACTAAATATATAAAAAACAAATATAAATCCACGTAAATACATAAAAAACAAACAAAAATCGGGATAAATATATATGAATGTATATTATGAATTTAGTTTAGTAATTTTCTTCATCATAGATGCTCAATTCAATTAAATGGGAACGTTTTTTCGGCTGAATAATATCTTTTCACTTTCACCTGCTGATATCTTTAAAAAATCCATAATCTTGCTTTGTTTCCTTGTCCGTCCAAGGTTGTTGTAAATTTCTTGATATGGTGATAGGCAATTTTGTAATTCCCTTTTGAATTTTCGGCTTCTTTCAGCACAAGGGTCTGCATACAAGAAAAATAATTCCTATTTTTTGGCCAAGTCTAATCCTTTCTGTAATTTTTTAGTGTCAAATTATTAACTTCATTATCTTCATCAGAGCTAGAATTGATTTCATTCATTTGGGGTTCGGATGCTATTTCTACCAAATCTGTTACCTCAAATTCTTGTTCCACTTATAAGTCTTGCACATCTTCAATAGCCATATCCACAAACCCTTCTCCTACGATCGATCTAGCAAGTTCTAATATGCCACCAATTTCATTTTCTCCTGATTCATGCACGTTTTCTATCTCAACTACTGCTGGCCATATCTTTTTCCAACATCTATTTAATGTTGTAATTTTCAGTTCTTTCAGCGATAAGGATATGATATCGATGCAGTCTTTAATTGAAAATTGCTTCCAAGCTTCCTTTACATCAATAGATTTTGAATCAGTTATGTCTAAAATCCATTGTAATGATCTTCTTATGTAATAAGTCTTAAAGGTATAAATGCATATTATAATTTTCTTAAAATAAAAAAAAAAATAGTGTTGTAGAAGAACCGTGTTATAAGAGGTTTTCGGAAATTTTTTTTAATCGTGTTAGAGTGAAATCGTGTTGTGGGATACCGTGTTGTAGGAGGGATACCTGTACTGATTTGAATATCGTTTTTGTTTTGCGTGTATTTCTGTAACAAGACAAAATCGAGACGGTTGACAGACACATCTTTATGTCAGAATTGATTTTCTATTTCAATTGGATTTTTCCAACAACTCTGTCTCTATTCATGATTATTGTTTGCATGACTAAACGAAATAAAAAAATTCTTTAAAAACGAACGTTATTTAGTGGGATTTTAAATTTGTTTATTATTATTTGATTTCCTTAAATTAAAGTGCAATATTTTATTATTTTTACTTGTAACTATTTTTATTCCATAAGAAAGAAAATCAAGCGCACAATGTTTTATTCAATTTTTTTTTCCTTTTTTCAGTTATTCAAGTTAATTATTTAATGATTTTATTGTAAAATTTATTGTTTTATTTTTTATTTTTTTTGTTTCAAATAATGTGTTGTATTTTTAGTTTTTAAGTTTATAACGTCCATTATTGTTTAGTTGTTATCAAAAAAAAAAAAAAAAACGAAAGTATTTTTATTATTATTATTATTTAAATTAATTTTTAATTGAAAAATATTAAATTTGTTTTTTATATTTTTAAGTTTTTATACATACAAGTAATTTTAGTTTTATTTTACTCTCTCTCTCTATACTTCCTATTATTTTTAAAATACCCTTAGAAAAAACAGAAAAATTACGAATTATACTGAAGTTTCCATTTAAAAAAAGAGAAAAGAAGAAATATTTTCTTTTTTTTTTTTTAAACGATCTTTTAGATAAACATATCTCAAGTAAATAATACAAAATACAGTAACTTTCACAATTATTAAAAAGAAAATTAAAATAAAAATAATGAAGAAATAAAGTTAAATAAAATATTGAAAGTTGGCTTATGTGCCAATATCTCTCTCCCTTGATATCTATAAAAGAAAAAAAAAAAAAAAACTACAAATTTAACGAAAAAAGAAATATAATTTTTATTAAACCGAAAAAATTAAAGAAACAAACAATTTTGTAATAGTAATGTTTATAAAAATAACAAAAATATTTTATAGTATTTTAAAAGATATTAAAAAAACAATTAAATTTGAAAACAAAAACCTTATTAAAGAAATATAATAATAATTACTAAATTAACCAATAGACATTTACCTTACAACCGATTAGTTTTTAGCTGATATTTTAGATATATGTAGATTACATTCCAAAAAAAACAAAAACAAAAAAAATATAAAGAAAAAACAACATGATTATATATTATATATGAAACGACTTAAAAATTTATTAGAAAATAAAAACTCCTTTAAAAAAATAAATTTCACAAATAATTTCATTTATAAATAACTAGCTGTACCCTGCGCGCGTTGCTGCACCACCAACTGAAATAAATTTGTAGGAAAGACATTACACAAATATCCAATTAATTTTGAGTCATTTTATTGATTTTATTTCCCGTTGTCCAGATGATTCAGACGAACGGGCCTGAGTAGTACGCATTCGATCATTTTCTAATCTCACTTCTCGTTGTTCAAGTGATTTATTCGAACGGGTCTCAGCAGCATGTACTCAAAGATTTTCCAGTCTCAATGCTCGTTGCTTGTCGGATTCTGAGGCTCGTAATGCTCTTTTCTTCCGTGCTTGAGGTGTAGGTCGACCAATTACTTGTTATTCATTTTGAATAATTTTCAGTGGCGCCCTCTATCGGCAATTAATCGCACCAACTTAGAAACCTCCGTCGACTCATGCGCAACAACTTTGCTAAAGATCATATCATGATTAAATACACAGTTTACGGTTTAATTCATTTTTAGTAATTTTCAGCGGCGCCACCTATCGGATATTGGTCATACCAACTTAGAAACCTTCGTCGGCTCATGCGCAACAACTTTGCTAAAGATCATAACATGGTCAAATGCATAGTTTACGATTTAATTCATTTTCAGTCATTTTCAGTGGCGCCACCTGTCGCAAATTCGTCATACAAACTTAGAGACCTGTTTGAAGCAGAGATCAGCAATGAATCGTTTTTCCGCTACTCATAAGCACTCATGCAATTTTGAGTATGAGTGAATCATTAGAATTGAAATTCAACTACTCTGATTCATTCGTATTCGCTACAGCATTGTTTTAAAAGTATAGGTTACAATGAGTATGAGTACAACGTTGACATCAAACTCACAACATTCGAAATGTGTTTGATTCATACGCCTACTCATTCTGATTCATAAATTTAGAAAAATACTTATAATACTTATAAGTGATTCGAGTGGCTCGAATCATTCATCAAAATTTACAGCCTTTGTTATTGTTGCATATACAAACAAAGAAGAAAGGAAAGACAAAGACAACAAGCAAAGCATACACACAATCTTCTTGTGAGTATAGTAGTGTTCGTACGCGAATCATACTTATTTTGTGCTTCGTGTAAATGTTAAGTAGAGACGAGTCGAATTCAATAACATCATGCATATTGTTAAGTATGAATACGACGAGTACTTCCAACTTTGAGTATGAGTAGTATGAGTATGATATTAAAATAAGTATGAATGCGTATAAGTATCAGAAATAATAAGTATGACTCGAATCTACTCATCGTTTTGAATACTCGTTGCTGATCTCTGGTTTGAAGATTATTTCATGCAAATGTTGACCGCGACTGCGCCTCAAATGGTCCATCCGCTTAGTCGAATTTTGGCATACTCTTTCCAACATTTCGGCCGGTATCTCACGAATAAATGCTTCAATGTTGTCTTCCAATGCGTCAATTGAAGCGGGCATGTCTGTATAGACATGAGCTTTAACATAGCCCCACAAAAAATAGTCTAAAGGTGTTAAATCGCACGATCTAGGCGGCCAATTGACCGGTCCCCAACGTGAAATAAAATGTTCACCGAACTCGCCTCCGCTCATCCTACCCGTGCTTCTTTATGGCGCAGAAGCATGATGGACCCTATTAAGAACTGATGCAGCTGCCTTGAGAGTGTTCGAGAGAAAAGTCCTACGTAAGATCTTCGGTCCAGTGCGAGTTGGCGATGATTTCCGCAACCGATTCAACAGTGAGCTGTATGAGCTCCTCAACGACATAGACGTTGTACAGCGTATTAATATCCAGCGGCTGCGCTGGCTCGGCCATGTCGTTCGAATGGAGGATAATGCTCCGGCGAGACGGGTATTTGATGCGAGGATCTGCGGAAGTCGGCGAAGAGGACGACCTTGTATCTGTTGAAAGGACCAAATCGAGGAAACCCTGTCATCGATTGGTGTGATCAACTGGCGTAGGCGCGCAAGAAGCAGAAGCGCCTGGAAGGATGTGTTGCGGCAGGCCGAAATCCGTTAATCGGGTTGTTATGGCCAATTAAGTAAGTAAGTAAGAACTCGCCTCTCAATAAGTCCATTGTTACGCGTGCTGTGTGGCGGCATGTGGCACCGTCTTGTTGAAACCACATGTCATGCAATTCAAGCTCTTGCATTTTGGGCAAAAAAAGTTGAATATCATCTAACGGTAGAGCTCACCATTCACAGTTACGTTACGATTCGCAGCATCTTTGAAGAAGTACAGTCCAATGATGCCAAATTCAATGATTTGCAAGCGTTGTTCGTTTGTAAGACGATTCATGGTTAAATTATAGACCAAACTGAAGATGTTTGACAGTGAAACAAAACACGAAACGTGCGTGAGCTGTTTAAACCAGTGTTGCCAAAAAGATAATAGCTAAAAAAAAACACCCTTTACTTTAATATATGAATGATAAATTATTTATGGCATTTTCTGTAATATTTCAGTATAATTCTGATCTCGAATGATATCTTTCAAAGTATTATTTGTTTTTGATTTTTTATTCAAATAATTTTATGTTTTGAGAAAATTGTCAAAATATTTTTTTAGCGTCCAGCAATTTTCTTTACAATAAATTACTTCTTTAACTTCTTTCCATAGTTCTCAACATTAGTTTAACGTTTAACACAGGAAATGGTGTTTATTTCTTGGGTATAAACCAGAGATCAGCAATGAGTATTCAAAAAGATGAGTAGAATCGAATCATACTCATAATTTCTAATACATTATAATAGGCATTCATACTTATTTTAATATCATGGAACCAACCTCCTCTACTCATATTCAAAGTTTGAAGTACTCATCATATATCATACTTAACAGCACGTATGATGTTGTTGATTTCGGCTCTCCATAACTCAACATATGTATATTGTTACGCAGATCGAAACGACCTAATATCGTTTTACATAAAAACAAAAGCTACAACAACAAGAGGCAATGCGTACACAATACACACGACACAAATATACACTAACACACATACATCGAACTTCTTATAAGTAAACCAGCTACAACAAGTATGAGAGAAAAAGGGACAGACAAGTATGCAAGCACAACAACAAGCAATGCAGTCGCCATAGAAATTGCGCGAATGCGAAGCCGCGAACATTCTTCTTCAAGAACGTTCGTGTTGGACTATAAAAGGGCAAGACAAAGCAGACGAGCGAGTTAGTTAGAATTCAGACAGCCTTGCGTGAAGTTGCGTGTGAGGTAAAGAGTCGTGGTTCGAAGATATCCGTTGTGAGCAGTATAGCGAATAGTTGTGTGTGAATAATAGTGAACCAGCAATTATTGTTGTATCGGTTAAGTTTGAACAGTGGCACATAAGAAAGTGTGGACAATAAAGAGAGTTTAATTAAACTAAGACACATATTTGTTTTTACATGGTTTGCAATTAACGAACTCATATTTAAACGTTTTTAAAAAGGTAAAAACGTAACAATATGTACAAGAATCACAAAATAAGTATGAGTCGCGTACGAACACTAAAATACTTACTAGAAGGTTGTGTGTTTGCTTTGCTTGCTGCTCTGTCTTTTTTGCTTATGTGTCTGGTTTCTTTTGTTATAAATGCAACAACAACTAAGACTGTAAATTTTTATGAAGGATTCGAGTTATGAATCCAAATGAGTAGCCTGGCTTATAATTCAAACATATTTCGAATGGTATGAGTTTGATGTCAACGTTGTACGTATACTCATTGCAACCTGTGCTTATAAATCAACGTTGTAGTGATGAGTATGAATGAATCCAGGGTACATAGTTAAATTTCAATATTGTTGACTCACTTATATTCAAAATTTCATGAGTGCTTATGAGTAGCGAAAAAACGATTCATTGCTGATCTCTGGTATGAACATCTGCAGGTCTTGTAAAACTTAGCAGCCATGCTAAACTCAAATTGCAGACCTTCATGTCAGACAATTTACAACAAATAAATTCAATCTGTATATTAAATAGAGTTATTAACAAAGTTAAACGACAATTCAATTATATTTCTACCAAATTGTATTGTATTTTAATGTTTTCAAGTTTGTTTTCCATTTTTCAAGTTCAATTTCAAAAATTACATCATTAGGCAGACATTGCGTTTTAACGTTGTAATTGCTTTATTTTTAAATTTTATTATTCCGTTAAAACGCATATAAATTTGTTAAACAATGATGCAAATGATGTGTCATTTTTAATGGGTTAATAGAGCACGCTATCACTAATTATAGTTCAATTACAATTACAATTTAAATTACAATATAATCTATTTATTCAATAATGAAATATTCATGAATTAACAAAACAATGAACGAAAAAAAAAATGAATTCCATTTTATTACACAAAATTAAGGGTGTAATAAAAATTAAGAAATTTCTATATATTATACTAAAGTACTGGCTAAAAATATAGCGCACTTCAGAATAAAAAAAATTAACGAGAATAACTCGTATAATCCACCTTTAAATAAATTTATGTTTACTTTTTTATAAACATCACAACTATGTTTAAACATATACGATACCAACAAATTTAATAAAATATATATCAAAGAGTATTAAAGTTTTTTAACTCTTATGCTTCAAATTTAAGAGTCACAATTATAGCGCATTCTCTTGAAATTTTAAAATCTCCTTCGTAACGGTATTTTTGTTTTTATATTTTTTTGTAGTTTTAATTCTGTTTCATTTTTTATTATTAGTTATACACGTGTTACATTAATTTTCAACCATTTCATTAGTAATTTAAAATTTTCGCTATTTGAAATAATGGGTCGTAAAAAAGTTACATTTGAACAAAAAATTTCAATCAAAACACTACTTGGTGAAAAGTCTCATACAGAAATTTCAAAAAGGCTTGGAGTTTCCCGAAAATGAGTTTATAATGTTGAAAAAAAAAAGTTTTAAATAATGATCCCCTTGTTAATAAGCCTGGCCAGGGACGATTGAAATGTACCACACGAGCAGAAGATCGTTATTTAATCCAAATGTGTATGCGAAATCGAACGGCAAGTAGCCGTCAACTTTCCTCCGAATGGTCATCTGCGATTGGAAAATTAGTAAGTGCCAGTACAACCCGCCGGCGTCTTTTTAGCTACGGTCTTAAAAGCTACACCCAAAAACGACGTCCTTACAGAAACAGGCAACAGATAAAAAAAGGTTTGATTGGTGTAAGAAGTATGCACATTGGACAGAACAGAATTGGAATAAGGTAATTTTTAGCGACGAGTCCCACTTTGAGTTAATAAATCGAAAAAATCGATCATTTGTACGACGAACAATGAACGAAAGTAGCCAACCTTTCTGCTTTAAACCAAGTGCACAAGCTGGAGGGGGTTCTGTAAGCGTATGGGGGTGTTTCACTGCTCATGGCACTGGTGTTCTACCATTTTATGAAGGACGTTTAAATGCTAGAAACTACATTGAATTAATTTCTGAAAAACTTCCATCATATTATGAGCAAATGTTCGGATCGGAAACAATTGAGGCTTTCTTTCAACAAGATAACGCTCCATGTCATAAGACAAAAATTACAATGGTTTGGTTCAAAAGTAATAATATACCTCTACTTGATTGGCCTCCAACTTCACCTGATATTAATCCGATTGAAAACATATGGTCTATTATCGATCGAGACCTTCAAAATTACAAAATAACAACTGCACAAGAATTAAAATGTGCTATAAAGGAGATTTGGTCAAAAATAATAATAAATGAATGCTCTTCTTTGGTCAAATCCAAATGTATCTTGAAAGCCAAAGGTGGAAGTATTCCTTCGTACTGATTTGAAGTTTTAACATAACATCATGTTTTGAATTTTTTTTTAAATATTTATAAGTGCGCTATAATTTTGATTTAAATATTTAGAAGCAAATTCACAAAAGAAGTCCCGTAAATTTTATTTTGTTAATTTAAAATTAATGGTGTTACTGAATTAATAAACCTTAATAATTCCAATAAAATGACAAAAAAAATCTTTTTTTTAATTTACTATTTTAAGCAGATATAAGGATACTAAAATAAATATTGAAAGTGCGCTATATTTTTATGCAGTACTTTATATATTGTATATGAGCCGTTTATTTTGAAAGTGGCTTAAGTCCATTTTCATCTTTTATCAAGTTGGCACTTGTGACATTTATAATTTATGCTGAACTGTCAAAAAAAATAAATCGGTATTGAAATATACTCAATACATTTGAAAATTTTATATCACGTACATTTTCAAAATAATATAAACACTGAAAATCCTAATTTTGAAAGTGACCTAAGTCCACTTTTTATTGACGATGTCAAAAAGTGCGGCCAAAAATGGTTGAAAGCAGTGATGAAGGTAATTTAGATTACGTTTTTATATTAAACTAGCTGACCCGGCGAACTTCGTCCCGCCCAAAATTGATTTTTTTATTGCCCAAAACAGGTCACACTATATATTTGCTGTAATACGCTGCATATAACAGTTACTATATATAAAAATAACTAACTTACTACAGGGTGGGCCAAAAGTCACGAAGGGGTTTAATCGTTTAATCGTTCTTGGGAATCTCGTGGCTTTAGTTCTTGCACTAACTGCAGCTTGTATGGGAAAAGATGTAAATTTCCCTTTAATATTCTGCGTAAAGACCGCCGAGACATTTGCAGCTCAGCAGAGCGCCTTCGAGTTGATGTTTCAGGATTCTCCTCAACACTCTCCAGAACGCGTTGAATATTTGCTTCATTAATTACAGAATGTGGTCTTCCGCTTCGTGGAAGATCCCTTACTGAGCCTTCTTCCTGAAAACGTGTCACTAAGCGTCGAATCATTGATTCGGATGGTGATACGATGATGGACGATAGGCTCGTTGAGTTTGAATTATTGATCGATGATGTTCAAAATAAAGTTCTATGATTTTGGTTCGCTGGATAACGTTGTAACCTTCCATAATTAATCTCCCAGATTTATTTTACAAGTCCTAAAAAGAAAAATAAAAAAAAAAAATTAAATTAGAAAAGTTATTAATTTTTCAAATCCCTTCGCGACTTTTGCCCCACCCTGTATAAGTATGTGGATCTATCTATCTAGTTCAAAATTTAATCGAAGTCGGTACGTTATTTAGGTGAGGCATACAAAGAATAACAATAAGAGGTCCGAATCATGGGTAGCAATGACGAAGTTGTAGTTGTTGTACTCAATCCAAAACAAAAACTAACAGACATACATGTTAGATATGTATGTACATATGTAGTTATAAACGATCGAATTAGCCGACTTATGGTATCTTTTAAAGGGGGAGGGTTGCCAAGCCCATTTTTGGTGAGTTTGTCGAAATCGACTCTACGAACTTACCCACCAAATTGCTTTCGTCTACGATCACTATGTCCCTAAATATAAGGTTTGCCACGCCTACTTTTTGCTATATCGAATTTTTTTTAAGCCATCTAAACCTGATAAGCTTCCGCCATACGCCGATCAAGCACCTAACGCCTTCAGCAAAACATAAAATAGGGGTATTGCGCAAATAGAGTTTAAAAAAGAGTGATAGATAGATATTTATTTACTTTTTTTTTAAATATATTTTTTTCACAAAAAGATGTTAGGTTTCAGTCGCTGATTAACGACACAACGCCTTCAACGAAACATAGCATAGTGCAGTAGTTCTTGAGTTACTGTGCAAAAACACAAAAAAAGCTAAATATTGCGCCATCTGTCGGAAACACTCCTCACGCCCCATAGAACATGTATATTAAGTTTGGTCAAAATCGGTTCGTGCGTTCTGAAGTTATAGCGTCAGGAAGGAAAACCCGACTTATTTTTATATAGTAGATTAAAATTTAAAAAATAATTTTTAATTTAAAGAAATTATTAAACCCATGGGAAAGGATAAAATAACAAGATTTCTTGATTCCGAAAGTGAAGAGGAATTAAACTCATACAACAGATTTAAAAAAAGAAGGAGAATTTTAAAAGTTCATTCTTCAACAGAGGAAGAGGAAGTAATTGAGAATGAGAATTTACAAAACAGCACCTTCAAAGAAGGATTCAGAGAACACAGAAGTGGTACTTATATTCAGAAAATTCATAAAATTAAACAGAATTCTGGGAAAAGATACGATACTCATATCGGGAAAAATTATTCCTGCTAAAGTTTTTCAAAATGAAGATTTCCAATGCCGAAAAGACTGCTTGAAAAATTTAAATGAAACAGACCTAAAAAATTTGGGATTATTGTATTGCCATCGTTATATAAAAGTACTATATAAGAAGCATCACATCACTAAAATACCGACACATGATGGACTTATTGCGGTATATACCTCCGGAACACCATAACTACTTCAAATCACTCCCGCATACTGAGAATGTTAACGAATAACTTGTTAATAAATTTATTTCTATTATTTAAAAATATAATTTAAATGTTTTTTTTTCTTCTATTTTTTAAGCTAAAGGGTGATTTTTTAGCTATTATCTTTTTGGCAACACTGGTTTAAACAGCTCACGCACGTTTCGTGTTTTGTTTCACTGTCAAACATCTTCAGTTTGGTCTATAATTTAACCATAAATCGTCTTACAAACGAACAACGCTTACAAATCATTGAATTTGGCATCATTGGACCGTACTTCTTCAAAGATGCTGCGAATCGTAACGTAACTGTGAATGGTGAGCGCTACCGTGAGATGATATCCAACTTTTTTTTGCCCAAAATGCAAGAGCTTGACTTGCATGACATGTGGTTTCAACAAGACAGTGCCACATGCCACACAGCACGCGTAACAATGGATATTATTGAGAGGCGAGTTCGGTGAACATTTTATTTCACGTTCGGGACCGGTCAATTGGCCGCCTAGATCGTGTGATTTAACACCTTTAGACTATTTTTTGTGGGGCTATGTTAAAGCTCAGACAAGCCCGCTTCAATTGACGCATTGGAAGACAACATTGAATCATTTATTCGTGAGATACCGGCCGAAATGTTGGAAAGAGTATGCCAAAATTGGACTAAGCGGATGGACCATTTGAGGCGCAGTCGCGGTCAACATTTGCATGAAATAATCTTCAAACATTAAATTATATGGACCGTACTATCGATTCAAATAAAGATTTCATGCATTTTTCTGAATTTTATGTGTTTTTTTTTTGAAAAATGTTCCTATAGCTCTTAAAAAATCACCCTATATATGTCACTTTTTGTAACAAAACATATTTTTATTTTCAAAGTGACGTAAGTCCTTTTAAGGTAAGCAAGGTCATATTATACACTTAATAATAGCGACTTTTTACTAGGATGTATAAAATTAAATCCCTTAAATGTGATTTAACATTGCAAGTCAACCATATATCTTACGTATATTTTTAATTTTGTAAAAACGGAAAACCTTAAGTATTTCAAATTAAAGATAAATGGACTTAAGTCACTTTCAAAATGAACGGCTCATATATGTAGTATACATTACAACTTATTTATTATTAATAATATAAAACGTGAGAAAAAAGAAACAACAAGACAATCTTATGGAAAATGATTGGCAGATAGAATGGTTTTCCTTTTTATATTGCCGACAAATGCTATGTGAAAAAATGTATTTCTTTCTAGGTGATGACCCCTACTTTGTACTACGTTTTGTTCGAATTACAGTGAATATGAAGATTGAACATTTTATTCTATTTACACTGTAAGTGACAGGAGAGGCCTCTGCGTATTATTGCGTGAGAGTATTATACAAGACAGTTTTATCTGTAATGTCAGGAGGAACACAAGATCAACGTTTACAACAATTTTACCATCGGGAACATGTATTCCTATTAGCGGCATTAGAATATTGATAGAAAAGCTATATTGCCATGGATATAATTGAATACGCTACTGCTACTACTGAGGAATTTTATCTACTCTTGTATGTGTTTGAATTAAATTAGAAATGAAAGAAAAAAGGTCATTGGCGGCAGATAAAAGAGATAGAACGAGATTTGAAACAAATCCACTATGGTGTCAGATTTTAATGCGAACTTGTCTATTGGAGTCGATGTAAGTACAAAAATAATACACTTATCAATGTGAAAAATTAAATGTTTGCCATGCAACGCTCTATAAAATGTCTTCAAAATGCCTAGAGCTATAACCTTACTTTCACAAATTTTTTGGGAGGATTGGATGGTGGTCCCCATTAGAGCCAAAATTTTTTTTATTTATAATTAAATTGTGATGAACAAGTGACGACTAATGGAAAAATCAATAAGTTTCTGTAAACGTTGCACAGTGTAAGATTTTGCTAATCTAGCTGGACAAAACTCGTTATTTTGAGTTTCGATTTGAGTAAATATTTTTATCCAATATGAAAGAGCACTTGTTATAAAATAAGAAAACGCCATAACTTTTCCTAATTTGTAAGCAATAACATTGTAATGGTACTTCAAACTTCATATTTTTGAGTGAATTAAAAACAATAAAAATATCTACATTAAGTTGCTTATTCTTAAAAGCGTGTAACTTTTTATTGGATCGGAATTTTTTAACTATTTTTTCTTTTGTTTTGAAGCTCAACATATTCGCTATCAACATCACGAGAATTTACGGTTCTAAAACAAAAAAAATTCTTTTCGTTCAATTTCAATTAAACAATTACTTTTTTTTTGTTAAGTTAAGAAAAAAAGAAAAAATTCTGTAATCGATAACTTTTTTGGTTCACACCGGATCAACACCAAATTAGTGTTATACGAAAGCCGGAAGTGTCTACTTTAAGGCACATATAAAATTATCTGCCGAGATTTGCCGGATAAAGAAAAAAACAAATAATGAGTGATAACACCACATATCACAAACTTTTTGACATATGGCTTAAATCACCCGAAAATGAAAGGCTTTCCGTAAACTATATTTGTGGAAAAATAAGCAGTGGTTCTAATTCTCATATTGATTATGAGCAATTAGAAAGTTTTGTAAAAAATGTGTATAAAAGATTTAAGCTAAGGTGGAAAGCGGTAAACCGAACGAAACGTGAAATTATTTAAAAATTAATAAAAAATTAAAAAAAAAATTAATAAATCAAAATTAATTGTTACTTCTACCTCTTTATTATTTATTTTAAACATTATCATTCATACTTTTTTACTTTTTGATTATCCTTCGCGAATAATATCAAAAATAAATTTTTCAGTTGTATGGGAAGTGGGCGTGGCAGTGGTCCAATGTCGCCCATATTTTTGGCAATGGTTCATATTGGCCTAGTAACACCTTGTACCAAAATTCATAAGTCTAGCATAATTGTTTTCCAAGATATATAATTTTGTCTACCTAGAATGGCTAAATCGTACACTGTGCGTTGTGGAAAGTCTGCCAACCGATAACTGATAGCAAATCGAACATCGCAAATGTAAACATCGTTGTTTACATCTATTATTGTTTGTGTATTTTTGTTTTTGAAGTCACCGTAGTCTAGTAGGTAGTGTGTTGGCTTATTAGACTTAAGGCCCGAGTTCGAATCCCAGGTCAAACACCAAACGAAAATATAAAAAAATATTTCTTCGGCGACTTCCTCTCAACAGATTTCTGGCAAAAACTCTGAGGGGAAATAAAATTGCCATGAAAAGCTTCTCAAAAAACTGTCGTTCGGAGTCGACTTTAAACTGTAAGTGCCGCCACTCATGTATAAAATTAACGCACACAACATAAGTGGTGTGAGAAGCTAGGTCGTAATCCTGACTAAAGTGCTGTAATGACCAATTATGTATGTTATGTATGTATTTTTGTTTACTTGTTTACCATTTTTTATGCTGGTGTTTGTTGTTATATTAGGTTAGGTTAGAGGACGTGTACTTGTCGACAGAGACAAGTACAGTACCCGGAGGTCGAATTGACCCATTGTACAATTGTTGTTATATTAAGCAGTACAATAATTTGTAAATAGGTTTGTTTACTGCATTGTTTTGTTTTTGTAGCTTTTGTTTATAATTTAAGCAAAACATCAGTATCTAGATTTTTCATTTTCGTAGACAGTAGATTAGGGTTTTAATAGGTTAGGTTAGGTTAGGTCGGAGTGGTAGCTCTGATGTCACAAAGCTCACTTGAGCACGCATAGCGGCCCGTTGTGATGCCACGGGTGAACGCAGTCCCTGTACTGACCAAGTTCCACCACAATCAGGGAAAAGGAAGAAGTTGGTCAGCGCAAGGGCTGCACAACGGAAGCACGACTACCCCGCACTGGAAAACCAGCCAGAAAGTTTGATGAACGAAGCTATATCCTTGATATCAATGGATGATAGCTACGTTAAGCTAACAAGGAATTGGGAGCCAAATAACCTATATCTACACCTAGCAAGGGACGGGCACTGACAAAGAAAGTGAATAACAGTCTCCTCCTCCTCAGAGGACCTGCATCCACGACAGAAATCGTTAAAAGGGAGCCTCATTCTTTCCGCGTGTCTGCCCATGACGCAATGACCCGTAAGCACGGCCACCGTAGTCGAGATGACGTCACGACCAAGACCAAGTAATTGGTTGGTACGCCTTTTATCCATCAAGGGCCAGGTGAGCCTAGCGGTGGAGCAGGACTCCTCATTGACCCAGGATAGGTTGGCGTCTCGAAAGAATTTCCGCGCAATGGTCAATTTGACCGAGGCCAGTGGTATACCCAATTCAACAGAAGAGGATTCCGGAAGGAGCGCACCAGCTCTGGCGAGCTCGTCGGCTCTGCAGTTACCCGGAATTTCACTGTGCCCGGGGACCCACACCAAAGAGACACTGGTGAAGCGCCCCGAAAGAAGGTCGAGACAGCGACGACATTCCCTAACGTTCCTAGAGTTAATCACGAAACCCGATAGAGACTTTATCGCGGCCTGACTGTCAGAGAAGACCGAGACGCGAGTGAAAGGAGCATCGTTGAGGAGGATCCATTGAGCGGCCCGGTAGATCGCCATCACCTCCGCCTGAAACACGCTGCAGTAGTCCGGCAGACGGAGAGAAATATTCAGGTTCAGTTTCCCAGAGTAGATACCGCTTCCAACAGGATTCTAGGACTCTAGTTTTATTATCTCCAACTTATATGGGGGATTTGCTGAAATAGATTTGGAGTTGTGAAATAGAAATATTTCAATTTGAGCGGTGGAGAGCAGTGCTGGTTTACCATTTGAGCCAGAAAAACAACATTGAGATATTTAAAATTAATATTCATAACTTAAATACAACTCAAAGTTAACAGGACTTAGGGTAATTATCCACTAAATCTAACAATTCGCCTTAATAGAAGATTGTAAAAAATTGTAAGCCAAAGGTATCCAGGAAATACCGAAATTTTAAGCAGTACCTCATATTGTACCTCCAAAAATGTGTCGAAAGAAAGCAAATAAATATCAATTAATTTTTCATTTTCTTTTTTCTTTAAATACTTTTTATTTATTCATATAATTTGAATTATTAATATTTATCGATATATTTAGTAACTGAACTATGAGTAAATAATGTCATTACAGATGTCTTTTTAAATAAAATTAACAAGAAAAATTAACAATAAAACAAAAAAAAAAAAACAAAAAATAGATACAAATACTATGACAAGTTTGAACAGAAATAAAATAAAAATCCCAATCAGAATTCATTAGAAATCATAAATCATTTTAGACATAACAATGGGTCAAATACAAATTAACAAATTTTTTTTTTGAGGGCTGCTAGCCTATTCGTTTAAACAGATTGTGCGTAAAATAGCCTCTACTACGGCATACGGATCACAGTTGGAACTGGGACGACGATCTTCAAAGTAACCTTTACCCTCATCGTTGACACCGCGTGGTATGCGTATAGAACAGCCACGATTGGCTACACCGGCACTAAAATCATTAATGGAACTGGTCTCATGAGCGCCAGTTAAACGGCGAGCATTGTCTTGACCCTGTTTGGGATCATAGGCACGTATGTGACGATCATGACATTTAGACATTTTGGCGACGGCTTTTTCGATTTCCTTAATACCGCCCTCCTCACGCATAGCTTTGGTGGAGATGTTGGTATGAGCGCCGGCGCCATTCCAATCACCGGGCATTGGTTTGGGATCTAAAGTAGCTACAATCTAAAAATGTTTGGAAAATTAAAAAGTCATCATCATTATATATCATATCGAAGCATTTAAACTTACGCCGAATTCCTCAGCTATGCGATGTAATAAAAATCTAGACATCCACAAATCATCACCCACCGAAATGCCTACACAGGGTCCCACTTGATATTCCCATTGGGCAGGCATTACCTCAGCATTAGTGCCAGAAATTTTAATGCCAGCATATAAACAGGCTCTGTAATGAGCATCCACAACATCGCGAGCATAAACCTTTTTTGCGGAATGAATTTAAAATAAGAATGAAATGTTTTGATTTTTTTTTTTTTTTTGTTTTATTGGAAAAGTACCTTATTGGCACCCACACCACAATAGTATGGTCCCTGGGGTCCAGGGAAGCCATTTTTGGGCCAACCCAATGGATGACCATCAAAGTCGAGGAATGTATATTCTTGTTCGATGCCAAACCAGGGTTCCTCATCCATACACTTATTGCACACTTCTAGACACGATTTGCGATGATTGGTTTCGGTGGGCACACCATCGAATCTATAGGTATCACACATGACCAGAATATTATTGCCACGGCGGAAAGGATCGCGATAAATGGCTACGGGATGTAAATAGGTATCGGAATTTGAACCCTTTGCTTGGTAACAGGAACTGCCATCATAATTCCAAATGGGTAGATCTGAGGAAAGAAAATAATGTACATGATGTATTAGAAATGAGAATTGAACTTGTAACCCTTAATAGTGAAATACAAAGTCTTATTAAATAGTTTTCATTTTTGTTTTTTTTTTTTTATTCATTATTTCAAAATTCTTTTCAGAATACAAACAAAAACCGCAAGAACGTGCTTCAATTTCATTCAGTCTATTCACTCACAGTAGCAAATCATTACAATCAGTTTCAATCTTTCAATCCCGTATCTATGGATTGAATAACACTAAATATGTCAATCAAAATTCCATTCATTGCATTTTACAAATTCAAACACAGTAATTATTATACGTTTAAATGCGTTTTAAATTAAAAAAAAAAAAAAAAAAAAAAAAAACAGAAAAACTTAATTTCGGAAATTCGATATGAAAAATATATTTTAGGAATAGGAAACGTGTTTGAAAAGATCGATTACAACAACGATTGTTGTTAATTATTAGAAATAATAACAATTATTCTATATATACGTATGTTTTCGATTAAAGTTCATGTTCATAATAAAAAAAAAAAAATTTTTTTTAAAAAATTGCAATAACCTCAGATCTAGAAAAAGAAAATCATTGGCTTACCCCCCAAATTATTGGCTTTATTTAGCACAGTTTAGAATAGCATGACTACTTCACGTAGGTGAAGTATGCACTTTTTTGCGAAGAAGAGAATTTCATTAGTTAGGAACCTTTCCTGTTTACCAACAAAATTCTTTTCATAGGCCCCAATAAGTGGTAATCTCTTGATGTCAAGCAGAGATCAGCAATGAATCGTTTTTTCGCTACTCATAAGCACTCATGAAATTTTGAATATAAGTGAGTCAACAATATTAAAATTTAACTATGTACTCTGATCCATTCATACTCACCACTACAACGTTGATTTATAAGTACAAGTTGTAATGAGCATGCGTACAACGTTGACATCAAACTCATACCATTCGAAATATGTTTGATTCATAAGCCAACCTACTCATTTAGATTCATAACTTTAGAAAAATACTACTTATAATACTTATAAATGATTCGAGTGACTCGAATCAGTCATCAAAATTTTCAGTCTTAGTCTTAGTTGTTGTTGCATTTACAAGAAAAGAAAAAAGACACAGTAGCCACCAGAGCAAATACACAACCTTCTAGTGCGTATTTTAGTGTTCGTACGCGAATCATACTTATTTTGTGATTCGTGTATATTGAGTTATGGAGAGTCGAAATCTACACAACATCATACGTGTTGTTAAGTATGATGTATGATGAGTAATTCAAACTATGAATATAAGTAGAGGAGGTTCCATGATATTAAAATAAGTATGAATGCCTATTATAAGTATCAGAAATTATGAGTATGATTCGATTCTACTCATCTTTTTAAATACTCATTGCTGATCACTGCAGTGTCAAGCCCAGTATATAAAACGAATGCATAACAACGGCGCTACATAGTGATACTTCCTAGCAGCAGTTCATGGTATTCCATGCGTAAATGTCCTTTATTCATTTCACCATAGTATACATACTTACACAAATACTTCAAATTATTAATTCACAAGGAAAATAAGGAGTTAAATTTATATTTACTGACGATGCGATAATAGTGTAGGGGCTGCCGACGTATAGTTAAGCCAGCGAATATATAATACACCTATCTCTCGTTTTACACGGTATTCGTTTTACACGTTTTCGATCTTACACGGTTTTTGAAAATAAAAATTTTTTTAACGAAATTTATTAATTTTGCATTTACACGAAATTATAAACACTAAACTATAATTTGCTTATATCTACAATAACATTTTCATTGTTTTACTGTCAAAATACAACACTACAAAATGTATGTTACAGTTACGAATTCTTAGTAGTCTATGATGGAAATAGATAAGATGGGAACTCCCCGTTTTATGGTCAAAATTAAATTTTATGTGTGTATAAGCTAGTTTGTTTGAAATACCAAAACAAAGAGCATTGATAGCGTAAATTTATTCAAGGTGACCAAATAACAGAATTATTTTTCACAAAATCTATAATTTATGAAAATCTGTTTGTTATTCATCATATTAAAAACTGACAAAAAGGGCTTTTTTATAGCGATTTTCGTTTAGCACGGTTTTTCCATATAAGAGTGAATTTTTCGAGTTACACGGTTTTTTATGGAACCTATCTTCCGTGTAAAGCGGGGATAGGTGTATTATAATATCATCTGTCATCTAATCTTTGAGACATTTTAAATGTTAGCTTACCACTCATTTTATTCAGTGAGTAAAGGCTTCTCACGTTAAACTTTCTGCGGCCTAAAGACCAGGATCTGATTCATTCGCGTTACCAACTGGCAACTATAAAATTATGGTTGCCGAAAAACAAATTTTTTTTGATGTAAAATTTAAAGTGTTGACTGCCAGTTACCATCTGGCAGAACAGAAAATGAGCCATTAATTTATACGAGTGTTGGATACAAATTCGAAAAAATAGGAAACATCCAAGTTTTCTGAACTTAAGTGATTTAATGTGAAATACGAAGTAATATCAGTGCAAAGAACTTATACTCACTCGTAAGCGTACGATATTCTCATTGGGGCTGGTAGGAGAAAGCTGAGAAAATTATATAAGAATACAAGTTTCATGATTGGACTGTAGAGCATCGTGAAATGCGTGGCAACTCTGGATGATACTAAATAAAAAGGAAAGAGGTTTGTTCCTGGATTAAGCTGCAGTTTTTTTTTTCCTGATTGGATTCATACAGACAGGCTCAAGAAGAATATTCTAAAATTTTAATGGCGCATGGCGACGCATCAAATTTAACTGATCAAATTTACATACATATGTGTTGGTAATATTTTTTTTTTTGTTTAGCACAGCAACACATCAAAATTGAACCTTCAAACTGCATTGTATTTTTGTTGTGAAGAAGAAAAGAACATATCGTTAGTATAATTCGCAAATGTGTTAAGTCCCTTTATTCAAATTTAACAGCAGACACAAAAAACATTGTAGCTTTTACTGTTTTTAAAATTTGTAAACTGTTTAAACGCAATTATTTTTACAAAATAATAATAATATTAATATTAATGACTAATAATGTTAATTACACTATGCGACAAAATAAAAAAAATTAAATACACCCGGTTAATCTCATAGTGTAGGTTGTGAGTTTTGTTGAGTAGATCTCAAAAATATTTTTTTTTATATTTCTCGAACCCTCCAAACTTTTTTTATTTGATAAAAACTGTTTTTTTAGACTTTACGCATAAACTTCTGGATTACTCAAACATTTCTTACCCGATTTTCAAAATTAAAATCTTGTTGGAAAGGGGAGAGATGGACCTTTAAAACGGTATACATATATCTATTATTTGGCTTAATATGCTATGAGTTTTGATGAGGTAAACTTGGAAAATGCGAATTTTTTTCATATTTTTTCAAGCTTGTCCGTTCATAGTAGCAAACTTTATTTAAAAAATATGAAATAAGTGATGACATTATGAAAGTGCATTATCTTGTGAAGAGATTGCCATTTCGTTTGATCAAATCAGACAAAAATTACCGTAGTTATTATATAAAAAGTATAAAAGTCGTGTAATATTTTTTATATATGTCATCTCATCAAATGAACTTTTAGTTTAAAAATTTTCAGAATTTTTGATGGATCTTGATTGTTTATTACAAAGTGTGTCAATTTCAAGTTTGAGCGACTATCGGAAGTTGGCCAATGTTTGCGCAAAGAGAAATAATAAAATTTGCAAAAAATACAAATATTAGCCGACTTCTGGAAGTCGTGCAAACGTGAAATTGTCACATTTTGTAATAAACAATCAAGATCCATCAAAAATTCTGAAAATTTTTGAACTAAAAGTTCATTTGATGAGATGACATATATAAAAAATATCACTCGACTGTTAGACTCTTTAAATAATAACTACAGTAATTTTTGTCCGATTTGATCAAATGATGACTCAATCTCTTCACAAGAGAACAGACTTTAAGAATATTATTACTTATCCTATATTTTTTTATTAAAGTTTGCTACTAGGAATGGACAAACTTGAAAAAATATGAAAAAAATTCGAATTTTCCAAGTTTACCTCATCAAAACTCATAGCATTTTAAGTCGAATAATAGATATATGTATACCGTTTTAAAGGTCCATCTCTCCCCTTTCCAACAAGATTTAAATTTTGGAAATCGGGTCGGAAATGTTTAAGTAATCCAGAAATTTGTGCGTGAAGTCAAAAAAACAGTTTTTGTCAAATAAAACAAGTTTGAAGGGTTCGAGAAATATAAAAAAGGTATTTTTGAGTTCTACTCAACTAACTGAATAACGTGGACTATGTAGTTACTCGGGTGTATTTTCACTGTCGCACCGTGTTATTATTATTATTACTAATTAATTAATAATATTAATATTTTTCGTAGTTTTGTGGACTTAGCGCTTTTGCAAACCACAAAATTACAACAACTTTAAACTATATAATGACATGTTTTGTTGTTGTAAAATATGTATTATGTACAATGTTACCGTTTTGCATTAAAATCTCAATTTTGGAAAAAAGTGGACTTAGCGTCTTTGCGAATTATACTAACGATATGATTTATGCAACGCAGGTAGCGAAAATTAAAAGTATTTTGATATTCTTCAAACTCTTCTCAGTCTATACGTGTGAGTACAGTTTTACCAACACAATCACAAAAAAGGCGAGTTTGATCCATTATTTGATGCGTGGCCAGGCAACTTAAAAGTGATCGATTACTAGACTATGTAACAATAGCAGCTCTGTAAGTTGAAGATATCGTTTGAAAATAATTTGTGTGACAATCCTTTATTGGGCACTTGTCTTACGTTGCTTTAGTGAGAATAAGAAACATGAACAGATGTCGAGTAAAGAACAAATTCGTTCATCTCTTCTTAATTGGGCAACAGGTACTAATAAAGCATATATGTTAGGTTGTTTTTTTTTTTTTTTAAATAAACAATTAAATCAAAACCGAAAATAAATAAATAACTAAATTTAAATTTTGTTTAAAGGAACTGCATATACATATTCTTATTTTTTTTCTTTCTTTCTTTGCAATACTGATTTACATTAATTTTTTTTTTTATTTTTTTGTTAATTTGGCTGCATGCCATTGTGAAAAGAATCGCTAGTAATAATTGTTTTTATTTTGTGAATAAAAAGTCAAGAAAAGAAAATTCAAAGAAAAAAAATTTTTGTAAATATTACGTAGTTGAGCTATTTACGGAAATTTTCTTTTATTTACTACGACAAAATTAGATGCAAAAAATGAATTGAAGAAGGCAAATTATTTTGTGTTCATTGTTAGAAAATGGTTTTATTCACAGTGAATTAGCATTTAAGATTTTTTTTCTTTAATTATTCGTTTGTTAAATTAAAAAAAAAATTATAATAACAACAATTATGGTCGTCTAATCCTTAAACAAAATTCTTTTAATTTTTATTAATGTAACACACACACCCACTTATTATTTGACAATGGGGTATTTTGGACAATAAATCTGTGAAATTATTTAACAATATTGTTGTAATCAAAAGCATTCCATTATTTTTCTAATAAATCTAATTGATTTGTTATAAAAAATTCTTTAAGAAACGTAACCTACGAATACGAAAAGACAGAACCGAAAGCGTAAAAGTGTTAATAGTCCTTATACCGTAACAAACAATCATACGTCATCTTGGTTTCGTCATTACCGTTCCAGTTGGAAATTTGGATAAAGAAAACCGAACTGAAAATAAAAATTATAGATATAAGCCTGCATACAGAAAATAATTCGAATAATATGACGGTAGATTGAATTTCTATTTTCAAATCGCTGCTAAATTTTTACGCTTTCTTACCTAATTGGCCATTCCAATCCTTTAGTCAGGATTAAGACCTAGCTTCTCCACCACCCATGTTGTGTGTGTTAATTTTTATAAAATAGTGGTGGGACGGACCTACAGTTTAAAGACGAATTCGAACAACAGATTTTTTGAGAAACTTTTAATGGCAATTAAAAAAATTCCAGAGTTTTTGTCAGAAATCTACTGAGAGGAAGACGCCAAAGGAATATTTTTCATATTTCAATAATTGAAACTTCTGGAGAAAGCAATTGCTAACAATCGGCTAGCTTTGGGAAATAAAAGGTGATTTTTTAAGAGCTATAGGAAAAATTTTCAAAAAAAAGCACATGAAATTCAGAAAAATGCATGAAATCTTTATTTGAATCGATAGTACGGTCCATATAATTTAATGTTTGAAGATTATTTCATGCAAATGTTGACCGCGACTACGCCTCAAATGGTCCATCCGCTAAGTCCAATTTTGGCATACTCTTTCCAACATTTCGGCCGGTATCTCACGAATAAATGCTTCAATGTTGTCTTTCAATGCGTCAATTGAAGCGGGCTTGTCTGTATAGACATGAGCTTTAACATAGCCCCACAAAAAATAGCCTAAAGACGTTAAATCGCACGATCTAGGCAGCCAATTGACCGGTCCCGAACGTGAAATAAAATATTCACCGAACTCGCCTCTCAATAAGTCTATTGTTACGCGTGCTGTGTGGCGGCATGTGGCTCCGTCTTGTTGAAACCACATGTCATGCAAGTCAAGCTCTTGCATTTTGGGCAAAAAAAAGTTGGATATCATCTCACGGTAGCGCTCACCATTCACAGTTACGTTACGATTCGCAGCATCTTTGAAGAAGTACGGTCCAATGATGCCAAATTCAGTGATTTGCAAGCGTTGTTCGTTTGTAAGACGATTCATGGTTAAATTATAGACCAAACTGAAGATGTTTGACAGTGAAACAAAACACGAAACGTGCGTGAGCTGCCTAAACCAGCGTTGCCAAAAAGATAATAGCTAAAAAATCATCCTTTATTAGCAATAATTGAAACTTCTGGAGAAAGCAATTGCTAACAATCGGCTAGCTTTGGGATATAGAAGAAAAGAACATAAAATTTCAAGAGCTTTAGGAGGTTGTCATGAATTAATCTTTGTGAATTGGTGACTGCCCCAGCAGCTTTACGCTATTTAGATAACTGATAAGGAATATTTTCACACTATCACCTAAACTTCTCACACTATTGTAATTCAAGGGGTAATTTATAACGTAGTACTCATGAAATAATTTTAGAATTTGAAAGAAATAATTATAAAAACTTTACTCATTTAATGCAATGTAGGCTTTATAAATTTTGAAGATAAGAAAGTTGCAATTCAATAAACTTTTGTAAGCCGCTACAAATGCTTATACAGTAGGACCTTGATTATCCGTGATTCGATTATCTGGCAACATCAATTATCCGGGATGGAAAAAGAAAATTTTTTGCATCGACTTAATTTTATTTTGGATCGACTTAGATTTTTCTGCATCGTTTAACCGTGATTACCTCTATTATCCGTGATTATAAGCAAAAATTTTTTTCTATTATTTTGAACAAACAAGCTAAAAAGGGGGACTCCCTCTTTAGTATACGAAGTCCTTATCTACTGTTCACTGTTTTCTGACAAAATTATTTTTTTTTTATATTTTTGAAACATGTACATATGTATATAAAATCCTTGAATTATTTAGTTTTTATATAAATATGTACATATTCATTTATTAATTAATAAAAATATCTATTAAAAAACTAGCCAAAATTGGTACTCAATTAACAGGGAAAATCGATTATACAGAATGCTTTCGGTCCAGACCATCACGGAAAATCGAGGTCCCACTGTACTTTTTAGCAATATTTTAATCATCATTATGAAAAAAATATGAGTAGAATCGAATCATACTCATAATTTCTGATACTTATACGCATTCATACTTATTTTAATACTTATCATGGAACCTTTACTCATATTCAATGTTTGAAGTACTCATCATACGTCATACTTAACAACACGTATGATGTTGTTGATTTCGACTCTCCATAACTCAACATATACGCGAATCGCAAAATAAGTATGAATCGCGTATGAACACTAAAATACTTAATGGAAGGATTCGAGTTACTCGAATCATTTCTAAGTATTATAAGTATTTTTCTAAAGTGTTATTAATCTAAATGAGTAGTAGGCTGGCTTATAATTCAAACATATTTCCAATGGTATGAGTTTGATGTCAACATTGTACGCATACTCATTGCAACTTGTAGTTATAAATCAACGTTGTAGTGGTGAGTATGAATGAATCAGAGTACATAGTTAAATTTCAATATTGTTGACTCACTTATATATTCAAAATTTCATGAGTGCTTATGAGTAGCAGAAAAAACGATTCATTGCTGATCTCTGATATGTATAGACAACAAACAAGGCGCTAATCCTAATATATATTATAAATCTTTCTGTAAGTCTGTTTGTTTGTTTGTTGGTTTGTTTGTTAGCCAATCACGCCTGAACGTCTGGACCGATTTTCTTGAAATTTGGGATATAGATCGAGCTTTTGTCGGTGCAGGTTATAGGCTATAAAATTTTGAGCAAAAGGGGAGAAAAAAAGAGGCAAAGGGAGAAAAAATGGGCAAAAATTAGTACTTTTATGCATAAAATCTGTATTTTATCTGTTTTATAGGTAATTTTTTACGATTTAGCTAGGTTAAGTTTCCCAAATAGCTATTGGAGGTGTTCCGTTTCTAAAGTTGAACTAAAAGGGGTCCAAAAACGGGCAAATTGAGTGCATAGCCAACCACGCCTGAACGCCTGGACCGATTTTCTTGAAATTTGGGATATTCATCGAGCTTTTGTCGGTGCAGGTTATAGGCTATAAATCTTTTCAAAATTTTGACCAAAAGGGGAGAAAAAATGAGGCAAAGGGAGAAAAAATGGGCAAAAATTAGTACTTTTATGCATAAATGCTATATTTTATCTGTTTTATAGGTAATTTTTTACGATTTAGCTTGGTTAAGTTTCCCAAATAGGAGGAAAGGGACCAAAAACGGGCAAATTGAATGCATTTATATTTAGGACTTAGAGTATTCAAAAAACTGGGTTGTTTGTTAAACCGGTTTCCGAATAATTTGAAAAATTGCATTTTTTAAGAAACCGTTTTCAAAACCGGTTTCGAAACATATAAACCGGTTTTTTATTTATTGTTATTTTTAATGCAAAAATTAACCAATAATAACTTTTTTTTAATTTTTTAAACTAATCCAAACTACATAACCCGCGCAACGCCGGGTACAATCTGCTAGTATACAATAATGTTTGTATAGAATTATGTTGATGGCTTTATTTAACTAACAAACCATCTTTAGAAACTCTTGAACAATTGTTGGCCATCATTTTGACAATAAATATGCTATGTTTTGTGAGTAACACCTTGAATTCACCAATATGATCATTAATTAACACAATAAATTCATTAATTTTTAATGCAGTTCAGCAGTAAAACAGCTGGCCGGCTGACTTGGTTCATTACAATTTTGGAATAATTCTTTGGAATAACTTTGTATTGAAATATATTTTCTATTTGTTTTTCTATAATTCATAAACAAATGCCATTAATTGGCTGTGTTGTCAAATGAAATTAAATACTATTGTGTTCAAAAATAAAATCCATTTTCCTTTCAATTGAATTTAGTCGGCATTTGCCTTTTTACAAATTAATTTTGTTTTTTTTTTTTGTTTTTTTGCTTTTAAGCATAAAAATAATATCAAATTTGGAAATGCATTCAAATATGCATCAGAGTATATGTATGTATAAAAAAAAGTAGGGAACTTTAATTAGAGAGGGTATAAAAGTATACGTATGTAGATTTTACGCCATACAATTGCAATTAAGTTGCAATGAAATCTAACATCTAAAAATAATTTTAACACCCTGTATTGTTTTTTTTGTATTCTTTGTTAAAACAAAACAAAAAAAACAAGTATACGATTACAAATGAATTGTTGCATCAAAACGTGAATGTGTTTAAAACATTATTCTTACCCTCTTAGCTTTGCTTAGAGCTTAGCTTTAGAAAGTTTCCATCTTACTTGCCTACACTTCTTAATACACTCAAACCTCGTTTTATGCGAATTCAAATTTATGCGGTTTCAAAATTCTCAAATTTTTTCTTTACAAAAACGATTTTAACGAAATATTGAATGTTAAAATCCAAAAAAATGTATTGTTCGTAACAAAGTTACTACTATCTTTAGATTTTTTCGGCATTTCCGGTTCTAATGTATGAAGTATTATTCAAATGCTATGGATGTGGAGTAATATTATATTTTTATTTTATTGAAAAATTATGTATTTTCTTCATTATTTGGAATTTTGTATTAGTTATTCACCCTTATTCTGGTTGTCGTCGTCGGCGTCGACAGTTTAAAATTGGTATTCTGTTTGTCGTTATTGACAGTTATAGATGACTGTCGGACACACATTTGGTATTCTGTGAGTCAATACGACGTCGATATTGTGTTGTGTCGACTCTGATTTTATCGACATCATTTTTGGTAACGACGACGACGGCGACGACGACAACGACAACCAGAATAAGGGTGATTGTTTATTTCCTATCTTTTTCCTTATTTTGTATGGTCTCAGCAAGGGATTCATTTTTTGTCGATTTTTTATAGGCGATTTTGTTTGAATTTTAAGGGTTAAATTTGAATTTATGCGCTTTTTTATTTAAATCCCTATTAGTGGATTTTGTATGAAGCTAGTGTATCGTTTTATGCGAATTTGAATTATGCGATTTTTTGCGAAACGAATTAATCGCATAAAACGAGGTTTGAGTGTACAATGAATGAAAAACAGATGCTTTTTTGAACTAGTAAAACAATAACGACAACAACAGCAACTATTAAATAAGAAATTTTTATAATAAATTGAAATATTAAAATGTCAGCTGTATGATAAATGCGCAGGTAGTTAGTATATACTCCTTAAAATGAAACTTATAAGGCAGCTATTTAAAGGAGTTTATTCTTAAATTTAACACATAACAACATAAGTGGTGTGAGAAGCTAGGTTGAAATCCTGTCTGAAAGGTTGTAATGACCAATTAAGTAAGTATTCTTAAATTTTAAAAATGCCTTTGAAAAAAAATTAACTGCAGAAAGGAAAAGAGCTGAAAATATTTAGTCGAATGAAATTAATTACAAATACATACATACAAACAACCCTTCAGTCAGCATTACGACCTAATTTCTTGCACCACTTATGTTGTGTGTGTTAATTTTATCTATAAGTAAAGGGACCTACAGTTTAAAGTAGACTCCGAATGACAGATTTTTGAGAAACCTTTCATTGCAATTTTCTTTTTACACTCAGAGTTTTTGCCAGAAATCTGCTGATAGGATGTCGCCGAAGAGATATTTTTTCATATTTGTTTTTGTTCGAGATGTCTGACCTGGGCTTTGAACCATGGCCTCAAGTCTAATAAGCCAACACTCTACCTACTAGACCACGGCGATCTCTTTACAAATATCAAGTGATATTAAACTAAGATCTCTATTACAGCAAACGAACGTGTTTTACTGTAGGCTACTGCATAGCCAAATACAATATTCTTATATTCAATGAGATAGCTGTCGCTTAGCGATAAATTTATTGGCTTAAAAGACAACAGTTACGAGTTCAAACCTTCAGTTCTGACAATTTGACAAAGAAAAAATATTTCCAACAACTACTCACTTTCAGCAGACTTCTGTCAAAAGTTCCAAGAGTAACTAAAATGAAAATGTTTCTTAAATTTGACGTACGAATTCTTACCATTAGTGGACCAATTTAACACACATAAAATCGACGCCTCCGTTCTATAACATTCCAAGTCGAAAAAGTGTGTTTTGAATTATGAGCTCTCAAAGTTTTCACGCGATATCTCGTAAACTATATAAGATACGCCATTGATTCTTTCACTGTTTTTAATAAAATTTGAGTAGAATTTTTATAGCAGTTTCTGAATTTACAAATTTTAAGTGGATCCTAGCTAAAAATGACATAGAATGTTTTAGCACGGATAAAATATTGACGATTGGTCGTCTAAGTGTACTTAGCATGTTTTTGATAGGTCTAATTGTTTTTTTTTCCAAACTAAAACATACTATGTATACTTACACCAGGGTTTACCAAAAATTTTTTGGTTATGTATTAGTGAGTAAGAGAGAGAAAATAAATTGAGAGAATTTATTTATTTACAGCCATAGAAAAGTGTTTGTAATATACGTTATTTTGATTTTCATTTTATCAACATACATATGTAAAGCTATCTATCTTTGGCTTAATAATTTTAGATAAATAAAAATAAAATAAAAAAATCCATTTTTTATTAAAAGATCGTTAAGGTATCCATCTTTGGCTTAAAAATTAGACCATGTTGTTAGATAAATAAAAAAAAACACATTTTATTAATAGAGAAAAAGCAAGCATTCCAAAGCATTTAAAAAAAATTATATTATGCGACAAAATAAAAATTGAAATACGCCCATACGCTCAAAAGCATCTTTTAACATACAATATTTTTTGAGTGTCATTCTGACAAAAATGGTAAAGCATCCGCCGCACATGTGTTCTTGTCGCAGTCTGATCGACAACTAAATCATAAAGCACAAGAATGCGTGTGAGTTCTCTCCGCACAATTGTGCTATGAAATGGTAAACGATGACTTACACGCACAAAATTCTTTTTTAATTCTGGGAAGAACCTTTTAACTACACTTACAGACACTGAAAAAAGCACACTGAACACACCAAGTACACATAGAAAACACAACGTTAAGAAATGTCCCTTCCATAACATTCTAAGTCAACTTACTACATTTTAGAATGGAAAATTTTTACGACTATATGCGTATTCTAACTAGATTTTTCCCTATAACTTCGGAACGGATCGGCGCATTTTAAACAAATTTTGACAGTATTTAAGTTAGAGAACGCAGAATTTAAAAATGCAAAAACATTAAAAACGTTCTAAGTACACTTTGAACGTTATAGAATGGAGGCGTCGAAATGGGCGATGCGACAAATTGCGCCATAATTCTGGCTAAAACGTTTGTAATGGCCAATACTGTATGTCCGAAAACCAATCTGGAATTATTATTAATGCGGTTACAACAACGAAATATTATAACGAATTATTTTCCTTTTTTCTATCAATTATCGTCTCTCTTTTTTAGATCTTTAAGTTTTTAATAATCGAAAAAGAAACATTCCATATACCGTCCATATATTGTCTTATGGAATTCCATTTTTCTTATGTTTTTCGTTGGTCCACTTTTAAACAATAATAATAAAAAATATAAATAATAAAATATTATAATAAATAAATATTACTAATAAAAAATTTAGCAACCCTTTCATGACATTTTTTCTCTGTCTGCAAAGTAACACAAATCTGAAATACTTCCTTTCTATTTGAAACTTTGCTGTGGGCCATGAAATGAAATGCTTGCCTGAAATCTATATTAATTTTGTATAAAAAGTGAAACGTTTTTTGCCTGTAATTAAGGCCGTAGATTCGATAAAGATTCTTCATAGCTTGACAAAATCCGAAATTTCTAAAAATTGATTCATTTATCCAGTGATGATTTTATTATTTTAAACGCATATTTTCATTCTTATTACATATTATCGTCTGATCTTAATGATCTGCTAACAAGTGTAACTATTCTCTTTTAAAGGCTGTGCTATGAAAAGCCGTAAATTATAAAAGAGTTATTACTCAGCTTGTTAGTGATTTGAGTTTTAAGAATAATTTAATTATTTACTCATTTCAATAGTTATTAAACAAGGTATAATAGATTTGTAATATTTTTCAATAATATTGTAAATTTTTATTTTCCAGGGGAATACCTTTATAACAAAAAAATTATAATTCTCAACTAGAAAACTATTGCAATAATAGATTATTCATTAGATTTTTAATCTATTGCTAATAGTAATAATAAAATATTTGTCACTTTTGACATTTAATGTAGTTTTGGATCACTTTTATTTTAAATAATTTTTATTCGACTCACCTCATGGAAGGTAAAAATGATTCGAATTCGAAAAAAGAGCATTTTGTTGATAAAAAAAAAATATTGTTACGAAAATGGAAATGGTGTTGTTAAAATAATAAGCAAAAGCTCCAAAAACAACACAATGGACTTGATCACACATAAAATGATAAATAAAAGCTTCAAAAACAAAACAATGCAGTTGTTTACGTGATCAACGAATGAGTAAACATATAGCAACAAAAACAACAGGCTTGTTTACAAGATCGATGAATAAACAAAAATATAGCAACAACGTCCGTGTATAAAAAAATATTGCAGAAAGACAAACAAACAAAACAATAACAACTCTGCCTGGACGAAAGTAAACAAGATACACGAACAACAAAAATGGAAACAAGTTGTTTACATTTTTGGATTGTTCCCGAATGTCGTCATCATCCTTCAAGGGCATTCATCACACTGTTGATCCAGTGATATAAAAGGCAAGATAAAGCGAGCAACGAGGATTCAATTAGAATTCAGTCAGCCGTGTATGAAGACACGTTATTCTCGGAGTTCGAGTTAAGTTAGTCGTGTGACGACATAGCGTTGAATTGAATTGAGAATTCAACCAGTGGTGTGTGAAGATACGAGATCGAGTTATAATTCAGTCAGACTTGTGTGCAGACAAGTTGCGTGAAGAAAACAGTTGTTAGTGTGGTGCTTACAAAAAAAGGTTGTGAGCAAAGAAGAATAACTAACAAGTGTTGTTGCTTATAAAAAGAGAAATATCACGAACAAGCACATATTGTGAAAGTTATCATTGTATAAGTGGAAGAAGTTCGAACAGTGGCACAAAAGTTGTGCAGATAATAAAGAATTGATTGAAAAATAAACACAGATTTATTTTTATTTTATTTGCAATCTACGAACTCATATTTTTAACGTTTTTAAAAGGTAAAAACGTAACAATATTTTAGAAAATAAATGCAAAATTATTTAATCCCATTGACGTTAAAATTACAAAATTCCAACGAACATACAATGACAGTTGATAGTTAAATGCGAAAGTTTATTACTACGTCTACTGAAATATTTATAAGTTGTGTTTGTTGTTGTTATTGTTAATGATGTTCTTGTTATTAAATTACAAGAGTACTAATACAAAATTAAGTTAATTACTAGCATAAATGATTATTATTGACATGACAAATTCATTTCAAGTATTCGAAATACAGGGCTAAACTAATATTTGGGTTTCCTGAGATGAGATACTATTGTGCGAGCATGTCAAATCCAATGCTAGTGTAATAAACCTGAACATTTTTAGTTTTTTTTTTTTTTTTAGTGGAAGCTTGTAAATCTTGTGCCACTAATAATATATTAGCATTGAATAGAAATTTTCATGACAAAAACTTTTATGATTTCCGAATGGATAACACGGTGCGACAATGAAAATACACCCGAGTAACTACATAGTCTACGTTGTTCAGTTAGTTGAGTAGAACTCAAAAATACCTTTTTTATATTTCTCGAACCCTCCAAATTTGTTTTATTTGATAAAAACTGTTTTTTTTTTTTACTTTACGCACAAATTTCTGGATTACTCAAACATTTCTAACCCGATTTCTAAAATTTAAATCTTGTTAGAAAGGTGAGAGATGGACCTGTCCGATTTGATCAAATGACCACTCAATCATTTCACAAGAGAACAGACTTTAAGAATGTTATCACTTATCCTATATTTTTTTTTTAAAGTTTGCTACTATGAATGGACAAACTTGAAAAAATATGAAAAAAAATTTGAATTTTCCAAGTTTACCTCATCAAAAATTTTAGAAATCGGGTCGGAAATGTTTGAGTAATCTAGAAATTTGTGCGTAAGGTAAAATAAAAACAAGTCAACTCCAAACAACAGATATTTTGTGAGAAACTCTTCATGCCAATTTTATTTACTCAGAGTTTTTACAAACGGGCTGCTGAAAGGAAGTCGTCATGGAGATATTTTTCATAATTCGTTTTGTTCTAATGCCTGGGCTGGGGGTTTGAACTACGGGCTTACTTTCTTTCTTTCTATCATTACCTCAATTTTATGGAACGTACAATTGTTTGATAGTGTCATGAGAAAGATGACTGTTCATGAGCGATGTCACAATCGGAGATCAGCAATGAGTATTCAAAAAAATGAATAAAATCGAATCATACTCATAATTCCTGATATTTATACGCATTCATACTTATTTTAATATTATGGAACCTCCTCTACTCATATTCAAAGTTTGAAGTACTCATCATATTCATACTTAACAACACGTATGTATAATGTTATTGATTTCGACTCTTCATAACTCAACAATATACTTGAATCGCAAAATAAGTAAGAATCGCGTACGAACACTAAATTACTCACTAAAAGATTGTGTGTTTGCTCTGCTTACTGTTCTCTCCTTTTTTGCTTATGCGTCTTTTTTCTTTTGTTGTAAATGCCTAACAACTGACACTGTAAATTTTGATCAATGATTGGAGTCAGTCGCATCATTTATAAGTATTTTTCTAAAGTTATGAATCTAAGTGAGTAGGCTGGCTTATAATTCAAACATATTTCGAATGGTATGAGTTTGATGTGTACGTTGTACTTATAAATCAACGTTGTAGTGGTGAGTAGGAATGAATTAGAGTACATAGTTAAATTTCAATATTGTTGACTCACTTATATTCAAAATTTTATGAGTGCTTATGAGTAGCAAAAAAACGATTCATTGCTAATCTCTGGTTTGAACTACGGGCTCGCATCTAATAAGTCAACACACTACCTACTAGAGAAACGCGGGCGTGCATACTTTCTTGTTTGATAGCGTCATGAGATACAATTTTTGTTTTTTTTTTTATTATAAAACTGATCAACCAACTATTTATTTATAAAATACGTTTTTAAATATTGTTTCCGAAACTCTTTCTTGTCTGTCTTATTCTTACACACACGGAAATATTTTTCAAACAATATTTTAAGCCATGCATGTGTATGTAAAAGTTACGATTTGAAATTCAAATCATAAATGAATAAAAAATTGGAGAAATGTGAATGAAGGCTATGAGGGAGGCTTGAAATGGGGATGCGCTGCAATTGAATTGTTATGCATAAAACGCGATCAACAGCAACAAAAAAACAGAAACCAAAATGAGAAAAAAAATGCAACTCATGCCAGGCATGCCGCTAAAATGTACAACATTTTTTGAAAAAATATTTTTTTCGTTTGAAATAAAAATAAATCGTAAATTATAGTGTAAATTTGCACTTGAATTTTTTTTTTCTTTCTTAAACACTCTAATTTAAAACAATAAAAATGTAGTAAGTAAAGGCAAAAGTTTTGCGGTTTTTATTTTGTTTTGTTTTGTACAGCGTGTTATAATTACCACAACTAAGTTTTTACAAAAATAAAAAAAAAATAAATGAAAAACATAATTTTGTATTTTATTACAGATTTAATTGCAATTAAGTTAGAGAATCTATGGGACATTATTTCTCATATTGTCGTCAACAGTAACTAAGAAAAAAAAAATGATATGCTTTTTTTTTGTCGCTTTTATTTTGAAACAATAATTTACATATTTATAGTAAATATGTATGTACATATGTACATATACCATATGCAGGAAATAAAGGGTATTCTCAAACAGGGTGTTATTTATTAACAATTTCATATTTTTATATACATTTACACAATAATTTGCTGCCACACTCTTTAAATCGAACGTTATGTAAGCACTAAAGATCAGCAATGAGTACATATTCTATTACAATAGTACATATATACTATTTGTGTAAGTATGTATACTATGGTGAAATGAATAAAGGACATGTACGCATGGAATACCATGAACTGCTGCTAGGAAGTATCACTATGTAGCGCCGTTGTTATGCATTCGTTTTATATACTGGGCTTGACACTGAATGTGATCAGCAATGAGTATTTAAAAAGATGAGTAGAATCGAATTATACTCATAATTTCTCATACTTATACGCATTCATACTTTTTTGAATATCATGGAACCTCTAATCATACTCAAAGTTTGAAGTACTCATCATACATCATACTTAACAACACGTATGATGTTGTTGATTTCGACTTTCCATAACTCAACAATATACCCAAGAATCACAAAATAAGTATGAATCGCTTACGAACACTAAAATACTCACTAAATGGTTGTGTGTTTGCTTAGCTTGCTACTCTGTCTTTTTTGCTTATGTGTCTTTTTTGCTTATGTGTCTTTTTTGTAAATGCAACAACAACTAAGGCTTTAAATTTTGATGAATGTGTCGGAGTCACCCGAATCATTTATAAGTATAATAAGTAGTATTTTTCTAAAGTTATGAATCTAAATGAGTAGGCTGGCTTATGAATCAAACATATTTCGAATGCTATAAGTTTGATGTCAACGTTGTGTACACATACTCATTGCAACTTGTACTTATAAATCAACGTTGTAGTGGTGAGTATGAACGAATCAGAGTACATAGTTAAATTTCAATATTGTTGACTCACTTATATTCAAAATTTTATGAGTGCTTATGAGTACAGAAAAAACGATTCATTGCTGGGGCCAAATCACCGCATTCGAAATCGAGTACTTTATTATCGAAATATGGTTGACGTGGATCACGGTTGGAGTCGCCGTAGTCTAGTAGTTAGTGTGTTGGCTTATTAGACTGAAAGCCCGAGTTCGAATCCCAGGTCAGACATCAAAACGAAAATATGAAAATATTTCTTCGGCGACTTCCTCTCAGCAGATTTCTGGCAAAAACTCTGGGAGTAAATAAAATTGCCATGAACAGCTTCTCAAAAAACTGTCGTTCGGAGTCGACTTTAAACTGTAGGTCCCGCCACTCATGTATAAAATTAACTCACACAACATAAGTGGTATGAGAAGCTAGGTCGTAATCCTGACTGAAGGGTTGTAATGACCAATTATGTATGTATGTATGTATGAATGCGTATAAGTATCAGAAATTATGAGTATGATTCGACTTTATTAATCTTTTTGAATACTTATTGCTGATCTCTGTTGTGGACCATATTGCCGACTGCGAATCATTGGCGAGTGGCAATAAAATAAACTTATTACTGCAGTCACACTAGTATTTGAGGTAATGTACTGGCTTATTAGGCCGCAATTCAAACTCCAGCCCAGACATCTTGAACAAAACGAAATATGAAAAAACATTTCTTTCGGCGACTTCTTTTCAGTAGTTTTCTGGCAAAAAAAATCTGAGAGTAAAATAAAATTACCATAAAAAGTTACCCACAAAAATCTGTCGTTCGGAGTCGACTTTAAACTGTAGGTCCTACCAAGCATGTATGTATAAAATTTACACACACAACATGTGTGGTATGAGAAGCCAGATTGTATTCCTGACTAAAAGGGGTTGTAATAAGCAATTAAGTAAGTAAGTTAAGTAAGTTTTGCTAAAACAAGTGCTAAAAACGTCAGGCGAAAAGTATCGAATACTGAGTAGTAAACACAAACGAAGTCGGGGTCAGGAAGGTTTTTCTATGTGTTTGGTGGGTCTTACGAAGAATTTTATGATTTGCTTCCTTACGTTCAAACTCTGACTTTAGACTTTTATTTAAGCAATCTCTTACAGGCAATAGACTTCGGTTAATAGAAAAGACATCGATTTACATAAATTGATATCTTCTTGTTTAGAGGTGCATGTGTAGGGTTAAGAAATTCACCTTACAGGTTGGATGCTTTTACCCAGTGTTATTGTTTACGGCCAATAAAATTTAGTCACAGTAAAAGTTAGCGAAAATCCATGACGAGAATTTCTAAAAAAAAAAGTCTTCTATTTATTGCAACAACACTGGATGTCTCTGGCTTGCACTTTATATAGTATGTACTCGTATATTATATTATATCGAGCCATAACCGCAAAAATATCTCAAGCGACAAAAACGAAATTTTACAGGAGAAGGTTTTTATTATTTATTTCTTGTGCAAATTAAGTTAGAAAGTTAAACTTTTTTTTGTCATAAATTCATAACGGTACAGAGTGAGACCCTGAAATTTTTATAGATGATGCCAATGAATTTATTTATTACAAAAAACGATATATGAAAAATATGTCGCTCGAGATATTTTTGCGGTTATGGCTCGATATGATCATGCTTATATTCACTGTGAATAATTTATTGGGCGTGTGTGTGTGTGTGTGTTGCTTTTAAGACGACATACACGTGACTCTACACTGATATCCAGCCCTTTTAAATCTTTACATATTAATGAGTTAAAATGCATTTGTATCTTCATTAATTAGACATTATTTTTTTTTTTTCATTAAATAAGATTTATTGTTTGTTTCTCTCAGAAACTGCTTTTCAAGATTACAAAAACAAAACGTTGAGTAATTTTTTAATTTCTTACGAAAAACCCGTATATAATTTGACCACATTTATATGGTTTTTAATATTTACTTTTGTTAAGTGTAGAAAGAACAAAACAGAAGTAATATTTGTTTTCAGAAAATTAGAAAATCCATCATAAATGAATAGAGAAGAAAATAGAATTAATAAAGGGGAATGTATACCAATAAGTAACAGTGGAAGAATAAACAATTTTATACTATACGTTTATACTACCGATCGTAGTAATTAAATGAATTTCATCTATAATTGTATTGTAATATCGAGCCATAACCGCCAAAAAATATCTCAAGCGACAAAAACGAAATTTTACAGGGTAAGGTTTTTATTATTTATTTCTTGTTCAAATCGAGATAGAGCAACAAAATTATGTATGAAGACGCATTTTGTTCCAATACATAAAATCAATCCAATTGCTTTCTCATATAAGCATAATAACAGCAATTTTTGGCGCTTAAGTTTTTTTTGCTGTCATTCTGATTAACTATTTCGAAAAAATTGTGTCGGTTAAGATAAAATATTCTTATGACGAAGGGTTTTTTCATTTACTAATTATATTTTTTGTAATATCGACCCATAACCGCAAAAATATCTCAAGCGACATATTTTTCAAATATCGTTTTTTGTAATAAATAAATTCATTGGCATCATTTGTGCATCATCTATAAAAATTTCAGGATCACACTCTGTACCGTTATGAATTTATAACAAAAAAAGGTTTAACTTTCTAACCTAATTTGCACAAGAAGTAAATAATAAAAACCTTACCCTGTAAAATTTCGTTTTTGTCGCTTGAGATATTTTTGCGGTTATGGCTCGATATATTTCAGATTTTTTATTAGGAAAATTTTATCTTAACCGACAAGTCGGTGTCACAAAAAAACAAAAAATTTTCAAAATGCACTTAAGTTAAATTTTTTTTGTTATAAATTCATAACGGTACACAGTGTGTCCCTGTAATTTTTATAGATGATGCAAATGATGCCAATGAATTTATTTATTACAAAAAACGATTTTTGAAAAATATGTCGCTTGAGATATTTTTGCGGTTATGGCTCGATACATATATTGAAATTTGAGTTTTTGTGAGTTGAAGTATTGAGATACTAATAAAATTCTTCGAATTCAAACTGTAACGAAAGGCCGGCCTGTATAGTAATGAAATTAATTAATTATTGATTTAATAGCTATTAAATTATGTAAATATAAATCTTTTATTTGTTTTACCATTCAATTATGTGTGAATAAAAGCCGTGAATGAATTTTTATTTGCTATGTGAACACCCGAATATGTATTTTGATAAGCACAAAAAGTAAAACCATCTCTGGGTATTCGTGATAACAATACTCACAACACTCATACGCCACCACGACCACCAACTACTGTCGTTAACGATAACAAAACATTTTGAATACGAAACGAAAGAAGCGAAACAAATCGAAAAACAAAAAATACTTTTTCGGGAAAACGCAGATACTATGTAGCAAGGCATATCCAATAGGTAGCCTTATCTCAACAGCTGATTATTTTTTGAATGTCAAAATTTTGTTGTTTTTTTTTGTGTTTTGTTTCGATAATCATTTTCGTATTTATAAACCCTCATATGTACCGGATGTATCCTTAACGATACGCACTCTAGAAATTCTTCAGGATTACTATTTCAAAGCCAATTTTATTCAAATTTTTGCAAGATGATTAATAATATTTAAGTCTTTAACACTAAATACACATATTTTTTAAACTACAACCTAGATTTACTATATTTATATTTATTTAGACGAGACTGATGAATTACCCAAACAAGATTTCGGTATCTCCAACTAGGTGCATAAACTATGACCAAATAACGTTTGCAGCTGCCATTTTTCTCGATGGCCATATAAAAACATGTTCTTTACATAAAGTGGAAATGTTATCGACTGCATGGAATAATTTTTTTTTTAATTTATAGGTGCCCCACTATTGCGTAATTTTAAGCATGACATAAAAATCAAAAGAAATTTCAATATATAAAATGTATTTAGTTTTTTTAATTGCTTTTATTAATTTCCTATGGAGGTTTGAGGGTTAATTTTGTTGGCATTCCGCGTACTCTTTAACAAAAACAAAATGCCTGTTGTTTTTGCATTGTTGTACTTGTTGTACAGATGATATTACCTATTGGATATGCCTTGCTATGTAGTTAAAAGCAATTGAAGTGTTTATTATTAGAAACTCATTAACTTAATTTAGATGAGGGAATGGAATGCATAAAAGGATATATGTACACGTAAAGTGTTATGAAAGTAAGACGCTACGGTACAGTGAGATTTTCATATTTTTTTTTTTTATTTTATGTTGGCGGTTTTTTCCCCAATTCCGTTTTTCGGCTATTGGAAAAAGGTGGCTTAATGAATATGCATAATATTTGCAATAAAAAGAGCCGAATTAAAATGGAAAAAAAAACATTTAATAAGCAAAGTAAAGTCTAACCAGATGCTGAAGAAGTCAAAGAGAAACCAATAAATCTCGTGGAAATAATGCAGCTAAAGAAGAAGAAGAAGAAAAGTAGCGTAGTCTAGGTAGGTAGGTAGTGTGTTGGCTTATTAGACATAAGGCCACAGTTCACACCCTAGGTCAGACATTAAAACGAAATATGAAAAATATTTCTTCGGCAACTTCCTCTCAGCAGATTTCGGGAAAAAACTCTGAGAGTAAATAAAAAATTGCCATGAAATGTTTCTCAAAAAAAATCTGTCATTCGGAGTCAACTTTAAACTGTAGGTTCCGCCAATCAAGTATAAAATTAACACACACAACATAAGTCGTGTAAAAAGCTAGGTCCTAATCCTGACTTAAGGCTTGTAATGAGCAATTATGTTATGTATAATGCAACTGCTCACACATTTCCGCTTGTTGTTAGTTTTGGAACACATACATACATAATTGGTCATTACAACCCTTCAGTCCGGATTACGACCTAGCTTCTCACACCACTTATGTTGTGTGCGTTAATTTTATCTATAAGTAAAGGGACTTACAGTTTAAAAGTCGACTCCGAATGACAGTTTTTTTGAGAAGCTTTTCATGGCAATTTTCTTTTTACACTCAGAGTTTTTGCCAGAAATCTGCTGAGAGAAAGTCGCCGAAGAAATATTTTCATATTTTCGTTTTGATGTCTGACCTGGGAACAAGAAAACATAAAAACGGCACCGCGATTCTTCCCAAGCCATAGCAGATACACTCTGTGAAAAGTGCATTTGAATTTTGAAAGGAAAATAAAACTATTGAAATCGTATAAATAACGAATTTTAAAATCCCTTTTAATCAATATTTTTTGGTATCTTGTGTTGGGTAACCGTCCCCAAATGTTTGTTTTATTATTTTACAGCGCATTTATTTCATTTTTAAACTTATTTCCATAAATTTTACACGTTTATTCACAATTAAAAAAAAAATAAATTGTTATCGTATTTTCCCTCTTACTTACCACTTGGTTTCGATGGTATGAAATCCAAAGTGCGATCCTTGCAACGCAAATCCTCACCGGTACCATCGATCCAAACATAAGTGGCCTGGACAATGTTTTCTTTTAACGGCAAACTTAAATAACGATCCAAAATCGTTTTATTGATATGGGCATTGGGTGAATCTTCCAAAATTCTATTCGACATTCTAAAAAAAGCACACACACACACGATATAATAAATTAGGATTTTTTTTGTTTCTAAATTAAAATTAACGTATTTTTATGAAAAAGCAGTTTAAAAAAAATAAATATTTACTTGCACTTGTGGTATATTTTTTTTCTTATTAAAAATAAACAAAAGAAGGAATGCTTAAATTTCGTTTAATTTTTTTCAAATTTATTTCAAATAAAAATTGAAAATTTCACTTTTATTTTTCTACAGTGTTTTCAGTATTTTCTGTGTGTTTTTTTTTTTTTTTCTTCTCAAATTTAAATATTCTACTCGTTATACGCGCAAACGCTACTGGAACGTAACTGAGCTGGAATACGGCATTCAAACAGAATTTATAACGAGAATTTCCTACTACTTGCGTTCAAAATTTTCAAGCACAATAAACAAATAACAACTAAATTACACTGTGTGTGTGTTTTAGAAAAATAACTAAAAGTAAAGAAATGAAAACAACAACACACAGCAAAAAACAATTGTAGAATTAAAAACAATAACAATAATAACGTAATAAATAATTTCTTTGTAAATGCAATTTTATTATTCTCACTACATGCTATAGTTGTTGTTGTTGTTATATTGTTGTTATATTGTTGTCATTGCCTTTATTTCTCTTTATAATGCGAGGAAAACACATACATAATAATCCCCACACTACTATTCAAAATTCAAAAGTAAAATACAGCAACAATAGCAATGTCACTCAGTGTTGCCAACTTAATGCTTTTCGCACTATTTATGGTGCTTTATGAAACGTTATATGCGTAAATTTTTTCTTATAGTGCCTTTTTACGGAAAGGCACTATTATGGTGCTTTTCAAATTTCATTACAGTGCTTTCAGTGCTTTTTGTTGATTTTTAATAGCTTTTATATTGAAACTACAAAGAAAAATTTCCCAATTTTTTTAAGTGTAAAAATTACAATGCGATATGGTAGCATACTAAAAAAAAACCTACGTGAAAATACTCACACTCCTCAATAGTGATGCGGTGAATCCCATCAAGATTCCACAAGTATCTAATACTAGATGGCTATTAACTGAAAAGGTGGTTAAATGTGATTTTGAATATGTGGCTGGAACTTAAAACACATTTTAATATTCTTAAGGACAATGGGTATGTTTCACTTTTACTTAAAGATATGTACAATAATAATAACAATTTTCTATATATCTCACGTATTTAAGTTCCATTTTGGGAGAGCTTCAATGGGTCAATTTAGCATTTGAAGCAAAAAATGCAGACCACATTAAGTTGTATAATGATTTGTATAGATTGCTAGAAAATCTAACTAACAAATTGATAATAAATTGTGAAAATTTTAATTATATAGAAGGTGATATAGATAGTAATTATAATGAATTTTGCTAATAGTTTTGAAAAGGCCTGCAATGAATACCAAATAACAGGAACCGAAAAAAATATTCACCCTTATTCTGGTTGTCGTCGTCGACGTCGTCTTGCGTCGACAGTTTAAAATTGTTATTCTGTTTGTCGTTATTGACAGTTATAGATGACTGTCGACACACATTTGGTATTCTGTGAGTCAATACGCCGTCGATATTGTGTTGTGTCGACTCTGATTTTATCGATATCATTTTTGGTAACGACGACGACGACGACGACGACGAGGGTGATTATCAAACAAAAATTTGTTCTTTTCACTAAACACTTTTTATTTATGAAATTAGAGCTAGACTTCCTAGTTTCCTTAATCAGTGTCGAAAATATATTAAATAATATAAATAATGATCAGTTAATAGAATTTATAAGCAACTTTATAAATTGTGTAAATATATTATCAACAATAGAAACTTGTTTAGAAAATTTAAGGAATGCTAATTGGGAAAACAGAACTAGAATAGATTTTTTTTTTTTGGATAGAAGTTAGTGAATTTAAAGACTCGTTAGGAGAAAAGCCGTTTTTAGTATTAGCACAGATTGTTCTTCGAATATTAAGTTTTCCTTACTCTAACGCAGAGGTTGAGAGAGTTTTTAGCTCCATGAATTTATCAAAAAATAAAATTCGAAACCGACTATCATTAAACTCTGTTCATACGATTTTACACATAAAATATGGACTACGTAGACTCAATTTTTGCTGTAGTAATTATGCAATACTTTCCGAGGTGGTCTGCAAAAATATGTATTTCTTCAAACAAAACTTATATCAAGTCAAAGTATTATTTAAAAACAGTATTGTGGCCAAACGTGGTTGAGGATGAGAAAAATGCAAATGATATCAGCGAAATATTTGTCGAAGATTTAAGTAACATTATTTAAAACCTTTCTAATAAGGAATTTCGTTTGTATAAGGGTCGTATACTCATGTACTTAAAATTTTTTAAATTATAAATATTAATTTTATAAACTACATATACAGAAATATTTATATGAATTGTTTTCTTTTGTTTTGTAACTATATTTTATTAGTTTAACCATAATATTTACTGATCAAATAAAGAATATTAAAAAGTAAATATTTTATAAACGATTTTTCTTCTAATAAAAAACGGTAGTGCATTTTTACCCTTTTTAAGCTCAAGAAATACGCATTTTTACCCGTTTTTTAATTTTTTGTGCGCGTTTTGATATACAATCGTTGGCAACACTGATGTCACTAACATTTAAGAGACAAAAACAAAAAAAATCGAAATGATTGAGCACAGGGTACTCGCATCATAATTGAATGAATGGTAAAGTAACCAGCCAAAGCTTATCTATCACTCAAGTCAATTGGATAAACTATCATCATTATCATCGGACCACCTGTTTGTTATGTTAAGGCATTGTTTTTATTTGTGTTGTTGTCTTTTTGATATTTTCATTCACCATTAAATTAAACACCATTAATTCTCTTATTTTGTAATAAGCTTTAGCCGTAGCCGTTCTCTCTTTCTCTTTTTTCTCTTTGTTTATACACTATGTGCTGCTGTTATATTTTTTAGTTTTTGTTATTTAGCGACACCACTACCATTACACCAAAAAACAAACAAAAAAAAAATGGAAACAAATCACAATAACACTCTTGTTAGGGGGTGTAATTCTTGTTTTGCCCGTCCCTGTAGGAAATTTAGCACTTACGGCAACATTTTTTTTATTTTTTTTTTTAATTCCTTAAGTTTTAAGTAATCTTCTTTTTTAGATGTTTAGTGTTTGCAGTTGCAACTATAATTAAATACGGGCATTATGAATTTCATATATTTATAGATTTTTACATGCAATAGCAATCAATAGTATGTGTTTTAAAAGATGGTGTTAATTTTTTTATTTTCACCTTCACACCATGTTCTTAATAAATGATTTTACTTTTCATTTTTTTTTTTTTGCGTCATTTATCAAAATTTTAGGCGGAAGCTTAAATTGAAAGAAATATAACGTTGATGTCTATAATCTTTATGACAATTGTAGTGGTTATTTAAATTTGTGGTGGAAATTGTTTTTTCCTTTTTTTTTTATGAAGTTCTATCGGTAAATTCGTCCCAAAATTTATTACCACTATTTAAAATCAATATATGTATGTATGTATGTGCCAGAGATCAGCAATGAATCGTTTTTCTGCTACTCATAAGCCCTCATGAAATTTTAAATATAAAGGGCTATTCATTTCGTGGTTTCAAAAGTATGGGACTGGAATTCGACATCTGTCAAACTAAGTTGTGAAACCAATATTTTTCTTTTCAGTTAAAAGTCTGACATTGACGAAAATGGATCGCTTAACTATCACACAACTCATAAAAATTATCAAAACCTAGTACAAAAATGGTGATTCTGCCACAGCCACGTATCGAACAAAATTTTCTTCAGCGATGAAGCACATTTCACACTCGGTGGGTATGTTAATAAATAAAATTGTCGTATTTGGAGTTCTGAGAATCCTCAAGTAATTGAAGAGAGGCCATTACATCCAGAAAAAGTCACTGTTTGGTGCGCTCTTTGGTCCGAAGGTGTGATTGGACCTTACGTCTTCGAAAACGACGATGGAACGACTGTCACCGTCAATTCGGAGCGTTATGATCATATGATAACCTACTTTTTTTTGCCTGCTATTGAAGAATACGACTTGGAGAATATGTGGTTACAACAAGACGGTGCCACATGCCACACAACTCGAGCGAATATAGCTTTATTGCAAGAGACAATAATTTCTCGTCGTGTCGATCATGCCATTGACACCATTAGACTTTTTTTTTGTGGGGCTACGCGAAAGACCGTGTTTATGCAGATAAACAACCTTCAACTCTTGAGCACTTAAAAACCAACATTCGTCAAGTTATGGCTGAGATAACGCCCAATATGTGTCAAAAAGTGGTCGAAAATTACCTCAAAAGAATCAATGCTTGCAAACACTTCGCGTGAAGGTCATTTAAATGATGTAGTGTTTCACACATAATGTCAACGTTCAAACTTTACCGCAAAAAAAAAGAAAAATCATGAAAAAAATATTTTATATGAGTTTTATTTACGTTTACTTTTGAAACCACGAAATGGATAACAATGGAGTCAACAATATTGAAAATTTAACTATGTACTCTGATTCATTCATACTCACCACTACAACGTTGATTTATAAGTACAGGTTGCAATGAGTATGCGTACAACGTTGACATCAAACTCATACCATTCGAAATATCTTTGTTCCTTAGCCAGCCTACTCATTTAGATTCATAACTTTAGAAAAATACTTACTACTTATAATACTTATAAATGATTCGAGTGACTCCTACACATTCATCAAAATTTACAAAATTTGCATAAGCAAAAATGACAGAGCAGCAAGCAGAGCAAACACACAACCTTCTAGTAGGTATTTTAGTGTTCGTAAGCGATTCATACTTATTTTGTGCTGCGTGTATGTGTTTAGTTATGATGGAGAGTCGAAATCATCAACATTATACGTGTTGTTAAGTATGAATATGATGAGTACTCACCAAATTTCGAATATGAGTAGAGGAGGTTCCATGATATTAAAATAAGTATGAATGCGTATAAGTTTCAGAAATTATGAGTATGATTCGATTCTATTCATCTTTTTAAATACTCATTGCCAATCTCTGGTATGTACTTGCAAAGTAGTGGCCAAGAATTAGGAATTGAATCAGCAGATAAAAAGATGCCAACACAATAAAAATTTAAGAATTGTGGTGGGATTTCATCGACACCACTGGAGAGTTTTTCATCCCATTTTTACCATAACCATGACCATAAAATAGTCACATGATGTGTGTTAGCATTGTGACAATCGACTGATACTCATTAGAAAGGAAAACAGCATGGATATGATTTAAAAGTTTTATCACACAGTGGCCATAGTTTGTAAGGACACTTTGTCTACCAAATCACAGCCTTTTTTTTTCTTTGTTTGTATATCTTCTGAGAATCTTGAGGAATCAAACAATTAAAAATGTTCCCTTACAAAATCTTATCTTTCCATACATTTTATTTAATTACACCTTAAACATGAACTCCTTGAGAAACGTAACTAACATGAAAAGGAATTTTTTTAAGGAATTTAATTTGGGAAAGAAAGCAAAATTTATTTAATTTTCTTATGCGCATGGTTGTGTCATTAATTCAAAAGACATTCTTCATATGCATCACAATTCCTGGCAATACTGACTGGCAGCTATTAATCAATCATTTCAAATGACATTGGCCTACCATTTATCATTAAATTTTCCATTTTAATGCAATGCCTTATCGTTCGTGTGGTATTTTAAATTATCAAATGGTATTAGCTAGTTCCATAAAAACTAAGTGCATCAAATCAATTTTGAGTACTAAAGGGGTGAGTACGTTACGTGTATGTGCACTAGAGATGAGCGATCCAGTGATTTTTGAAGAACGTTGTTCTCAGTGAACGTGATTTCTTAATCACTGTTCTTTAAAACAGTGATTGTGATCACAGTATTCCAATAATGACAATAACGTATTTTATTAAGTCGTCAGAAAGAGACAACTAGATACATACTACGAAAAGAATACTAAACAAAATCAAAGTGGTGTCATCAATGTTATTATTTTTAATGTAATTTTCTTTTATACGAAGTTTGACAATTAAGTTTCACAGAAAGTTCATGTATAAAAGCGAAAGTAAATAATCAGCATCATCCAATAGTAATTCTGCCTCGCTCAAAATAAAATGAAATAAATTTGAGTATGTAACAATTTTGAAAGAACGACATTATTAGTACCTGTTATTTGGCAATTTCAATCACTGTAGTTACCAGTGAATTATCAATCACCGTGATTAAATCACAGTTTTGAAAATATCGCTCATCTCTAATGTGCACGTAAAAAAATCTACTTTTCAAATGTTATTGAATTTTAAGAAAATCAATATACGTTTGCTAGTAAAATATAGGATGTGCAGAGTAGTGGAATTACGCTACGTAGCATTAGAAAAAATAAATTTTGAACGTCTTTTATACATTTTGGATTGCTTGATTCAGTATTGTTTTTCACTTGAAAAGCGAAAATACACCATGTTTTGCATTCTTCTATGAAGGCATAAACGTGAATAGCGGTTGTGTTACTGAAATAGCCAATCGTACGTGCACAGTTTTGATTTTGTTAATTCCTTAATGGAAGACGGCGTTGTCTAGTAGATAGTGTGTTAGCTCATTAGACGTGAGGCCAGGGTTCAAATCCCAGGACAGACTTCTTCAACAAAATGAAATATGAAAAAATATTTCTTCGGCGACTTCCTCTCAGCAGATTTCTGGCAAAAACTCTGAGTGTAAAAAGAAAATTGCCATGAAATGTTTCTCAAACATCTGTCGTTTATGACTGCAGCGTTTTTCAGGCGGAGATTTTCGCAATACTGAAGGCTATTGAGGCCATAGCTGGTGGCCCATCTTCGGATTCGGAATCTTACATGCTCCTCGTTGACAGTCAGGCTGCCCTTAGGGCCATTGCGTCGGTCTAGTGCAAATCGCGGCTCGTTCGCGAGTGCAAAGAGTCCTTGGGGACTTTTGGACCAGACCGTATCCGTCTATGCTGGGTTCCAGGTCATAGCGGAATACTGGGCAATGAGACGGCGGATGCCCTCTCTAGGTTAGGTTCGCTTTCAGGGGGCGATTTAATAGTTGGTCCTGACCCCTCAGTTTGCCACCTCTACGGCCTCATCAATGGATGGGTCAGGGAGGAAGAGCAGAGGCGTTGGGGGAACGGATCGGGTTGTTCTGTTTCTAGATGTCTATGGCCTGCTGTGGACAGTAAGAGAACATATTGGCTACTGAGCTTGGTTAAGGCCAGCTTAAGGTTGGTTGTCGGTTTTATCACGGGGCAATGCGAGATTAGGTCGCTGACGGGGATTTGGAACAGATCCCAGCCGGACTATTGCAGGGCGGCATGTTGCGATGAGAAGGAGTTGGAGACTATCGAACACCTCCTCTGTAACTGCCCAGCCCATGGTAGGTTGAGGTCGAGGACCCTTGGCAGGGCCTTCTTTGAGGGCTTGAATTCTGTGTCGAGAACCGACATCAAGACTCTCCACAGATTCATTAGTAGCTTGGGCTGGTTGAGAGATGCTAGGGCTTCATCAGTGTAGTCGCGCTCTCCCCCCTTTTTGTTTGTGTCTCTTTCTTTCTGTGTGATTTCTCCGCTTTCCATTCCCCCCTTACCTACATACCAGAGATCAGCAATGAATCGTTTTTCCGCTACTCATAAGCACTCATGCACTCATTTTGAGTATGAGTGAATCAACAGAATTGAAATTCAACTACTCTGATTCATTCGTACTCGCTACAGCATTGATTTATAAGTATAGGTAACAATGAGTATGAGTACAACGTTGACATCAAACTCACAACATTCGAAATGTGTTTGATTCATACGCCTACTCATTCTGATTCATAAATTTAGAAAAATACTTATAATACTTATAAGTGATTCGAGTGGCTCGAATCATTCATCAAAATTTACAGCCTTTGTTATTGTTGCATATACAAACAAAGAAGAAAGGAAAGACAAAGACAACAAGCAAAGCATACACACAATCTTCTTGTGAGTATAGTAGTGTTCGTACGCGAATCATACTTATTTTGTGCTTCGTGTAAATGTTAAGTAGAGACGAGTCGAAGTCAATAACATCATGCGTATTGTTAAGTATGAATACGATGAGTACTTTCAACTTTGAGTATGAGTAGTATGAGTATCATATTAAAATAAGTATGAATGCGTATAAGTATCAGAAATAATAAGTATGACTCGAATCTACTCATCGTTTTGAATACTCGTTGCTGATCTCTGCTACATACCCTCCTTTCATCCTACTCCCTCTATTTCCTTCCCTCTCTAAAGACGTTGTACAATGGGTCAATTTGTCTTAACTGACAAGTACACGTCCTCTAACCTAACCTAACCTAACCTAATCTGTCGTTCGAAGTCGACTTTAAAATGTAGGTCCCGCCACTCATGTATAAAATTGACGCACACAACATAAGTGGTGTAAGAAACTAGGTCGTGATCCTGACTGAAGGGTTGTAATGGCCAATTATGTATGTTATGTATGTAATAGAAATCGTTATAAACGTTGTGGGGGTCCACATGAGTTAACGCAAAAACTCTGATGAATCGCTACACCGAATCGAAACAAAATCGATCCATTTCTCTGACCCCAATAGTGTCTGAAAATGAAAAATGTAACGTTTTCACTACAAATTCAAGGGTCGTAATTGTTTAGCAAGTCAGACATGATAATACGATAAGTAGGGATTATAGCAGCTTCGTTTAAGCATTTCCTCTTACAACCAAACTTTTAACATGAACCAGTACAAGAAAGATACCAGAAATATTGAAATTTGTAATTTCTATGGCCTAGTTGATGTATAATAATAAGAAAAAAATTGTGAATACATTGTAAAAATTGTTTTAGAAAATAAATGATGATTGAATAAAAATTATAATTTCTTATATCTTCTTATCTAATATATAAAATTCTCGTGTCACGGTGTTAGTGGTTTTTTTTTTTTTTATGAAACCAGCACTCAGGGGATGGCCCCTACTCATGCAGTGCATTGTGCAGGTTTTTTAGGAAAGGTGGAAAGGGGGAAGATGCGGACGGCAAGGAAACGAGTTGTTGCTAGGTGACTATAAAATGGCCAGTGCTATACCTTCACCATTAGACAATCTACAGGCAATCGTCCCCAAGAAGCCCGCAGTTTCTCACACCACTTATGTTGTGTGTGTTAATTTTATACATAAGTGGCGGGACCTACAGTTTAAAGTCGACTCCGAACGACAGATTTTTTGAGAAACTGAGAAGAAATCGCCGAAAAAATACTTTTTGTATTTTTTGTATTTTTTGATGTCTGGCCTGGGACTCGAACCCTGGCTTTTACGTCCAATAAGCCAGCACACTACCTAATAGATCACGGCGACCCTTAACTCCTCCGAAATGGATCGACCGATTTTCATGAAATTTTGTGTGCATATCGGGTAGGTTTGAGAATCGGACAACATCTATTTTTCATATATGTTAAGAGGGCGTGGCAAATCGTTAAAATTGAATATTTAGGTATACAGTACACGCGCGCTAATGTGAACTAATTAAAACTGGCGTTGTTCACTTTTGCGAATTGTTCACATTTCCGAATACCGAAAATTTTAAGAGAATTTTACCATATTTTAAACAAAAATCATTATTTATGATTTTTTTTATAATTTAAATTTATAATTTAATCTTGACAAACTCTCTTCACAGTATCTAACGTTTCAAATTAAAAAAAATTCTGTTCAAATTATAGGGCTTTTTACATTTTTTCATCTTTTAGAGTAGCCAATGAACGAAAAAACTGTTCACATTAAGCGGTGTTCACATAATGCGGTATTCACATTAGCGCGCGTGCACTGTATATTGATCGTAGACGAACAAAATTTGGATATCGACAAACTCACCAAAAAATGGACGTGGCAACCCTCCCCCTTCAAGTGATACCTATAACTCTTAAACTACTGAACCGATTTTAATCATTCTTTTTTTGTTCGAAAGCTTATCAGGTTTAAATGGTTTTAAAAGAAGTTCAATATAGCAAAAAGTAGGCGTGGCAAACCTTTAAAATTGAATATTTAGGAACATAGTGATCATAGACGAATGTAATTTGGTGGATAAGTTCGTAGAGTCGATATCGACAAACTCACCAAAAATGGGCGTGGCAACCCTCCCTCTTCAAGTGATACCTATAACTCTTAAACTACTGAACCAATGTTAACCATTCTTTTTTTGTTCGGAAGTTTATAAGGTTTAGATGGTTTAAAAAAATTCGATATAGCAAAAAGTAGGCGTGGCAAACCTTTAAAATTGAATATTTAGGAACATAGTGATCATAGACGAATGTAATTTGGTGGATAAGTTCGTAGAGTCGATATCGACAATCCCACCAAAAAATGGGCGTGACAACCCTCACCCTTTAAAAGATACCTATAAGTCGGCTAATTTGATGGTTTATAACTACATATGTACATAATATATAACATGTATGTCTGTTAGTTTCTGTTTTGGAGCGAATACAACAAACTACAACTTCGTCAGCGCTACCCATGATTCGGACCTCTTATTGTTATTCTTTGTATGCCTCACCTAAATAACCTACCGACTTCGATTAAATTTTGAACTAGATAGATAGATCCACACACTTATAGTAAGTTAGTTATTTTCATATATAGTAACTGTTTTATGCAGCGTATTATAATAAATGTACTTATATGTATAATGTGACCTGTTTTAGGCAATAAAAAAATCAATTTTGGGCGGGACGAAGTTCACCGGGTCAGCTAATATTTTTATTAACACAGAGTAAGTAATATAAATTTAATGGAATTTTGTCACAAAATATTTATTCTAAATGGGGTAAAATTGTTTAATCAAGGTTAAGCGTGTACATGCTTGCTACTCATTATTAAAGATATTAAAACTTAAACAATCAAATCAAATCAAGCCAATGGTCAAACAACCGAAAAATTTGAACACGATATTTTTCTATGCGAATATCTATTACGTTTTCTGTTTGTTTTTTGTTTATTTAATAGTAAAATTAAGTTTCTTTAAAAACAAATTTAAAATATTCTTTTTTTTGTTTTATTGTCAATTTTTCCACAAATTTCAACAATAATTTTTTTTACATGTGCAAATTGAATCAAATGAGTGTAAAACAATGAGAACATAGGGGAAAAAATCATAATAATGATGTCCAACGATCATAACAACAACAATAACAATAATAATAATAATAAAAACAATACTTAGATGAGACTATTATGGAACACCCTCCACCTTTGAAAAGGTGATGGATGGATGAGCTGCTTCCAATCAATGTGACATGGCAACGAAACCAAGCCCATTGCCTTAGCACCAGCACTACGGGAATAACCTCATCGACCACTTAAATCAAATCAAATTCACCTCATGATACAATCAAAAATACTCATAGGCAACAAACATGATCATTATGGCGATTACTTACTTCAATCTAAACGATTATGGCAAGTATTTCTGTACATATGCATGTATGAGTATTTGAAATTATTTGCATGATGAGTATGTATGTGTATTTTATTTTAAAAATCTAAATGTCAACAACCAACAACAACAACAGCAACAGTAATAGCAACAAATAAAATTAAACAAATTGTTGAATAAAAATAACACGATCGAAATTGAAATTATTTAAGCGAATGAATGACTTTCACAAGATTTCATGGCATGGTTATTATTTAAGCAATGCGATCATCTCATCTACGAAAGATATTATTTATAATAATGGGCCACACAGTACAGTTTCATCATATTTAATCCATTTCGTTATTTTTTTTGTCTTGCTCTCTCTCTCCCCTTTGAATAATTAGGATAACAAATATATGCAAACGTCAGTTCAAAGTAAATCATATCTTTAGAATTAATCAATATTCATAGTTGTAAAACACAATTTTAAAAAGATCATTTAGATATTTAAAATTGATGGAATGGAATGGATTGGGTTTATATTTCTGATGACACTCCTTTAGACCACATGAATGAATTCCTTGCATACACAATACGAGCTCATGATGCGATACGCCGAATAGAAGAAAATAATGACAAATGACAATACAACTGGAATCGATGGTTGTTCTTTTAGTTTGAGCATTTGTACATGGTTCATTATCTTCTTATCCAGATGACCGTATAACAACTTCTTTAATTGGAATTCAATCATTGATTTTCTTCTTCAACGTTTTCAAAAGTTGCTAATGTGCTAATTTTGCCATATGTTCTACCGTGCATGACTCATTTAATGAATACGATAATTACATCTTCTACTTACCCTGCAATGTGGAAAAGTGCCAAGATAATACCAGTGCCGAAACAAGATAAAACTTACCGACCAATCGCAATATTGTCATACTTATCGAAAATTTTTGAGAAATTAATTTATAAGCAGATGACCCGATACTTATATGAATGACAATGGCGTGCTTTCTGAGAGGCAGTCTGGTTTCAGACCTAATCACAGCTGCATTTCTGCGCTCATTGATGTTTCGGAAGAGTTGCGATTAAGTGCGAATGACAATATGACATCATTTTTGGTTTTACTTGATCATTCTAAGGCTTTTGACACCGTTAATCATACTATTCTCTGCCAAAAGTTGGAACACATGTGCCATTTTTCGAATACTGCTGTCAAGCTAATCTCGTCGTATCTACGTGATAGAAGTCAATTTGTGTATCATGATGGTACTAAATCGGACAATTTTTTAATATCTAGAGGTGTACCACAGGGCTCGATTCTTGGTCCACTTTTATATTCGATATATTCTAATGATCTGCCAACTAAGTTGAAGTTTTGCAAGGTACAAATGTACGCAGATGATGTTCAGTTGTACATTAGTTGCTTGCCATCTGATATTACAAATTGTATAGGGAAAATAAATTGTGATCTGCATAATGTGTTTCAATGGGCGTCGATTAATGGTCTTTGCCTCAATCCGAGGAAATCAAAAGCTTTAATAATAGGCAAGGTAAACTATACGACACAGCTTACACCATTACAGATTAATAATACTTCTATTGAGACTGTACATAGTGTTAAGAACCTAGGAGTTATCTTTAATAACAGCCTTAACTGGTCCAACCATGTGAATTCTATCTATGGTAAAACGGTTGCCATGTTGCGAAGTCTTTGGCTAACGCAATATTTTACTCCGTTTGATATTCGTATGCTGCTCGCGAAAACATATCTCATCCCCACTCTGCTGTACGGATGTGAACTGTTTTCTAGTTGCGACTCAGTAAGTAGGAACAGGCTCAAGGTCACTTATAACAGTATTGCTCGATATGTTTTTGGTCGTACAAAGTACAGTAATACATCTTTTGAAAATTTGTTGAAATGCCGTACTCTGGTGTACCTACATAAAATCATCTACATTAGGAAACCCCATTATTTGTTTGATAGATTAGTTTTTTCAAGATCTAATAGAGGCTTGAGAATTAATAGCGTTAGATACCGCAGGCAGATATCTGAGAGACACTTTTACATCAATGCAATTCGTCTCTGGAATGAATTCCCAAACAACATACAATTACTAAGCAATGCTAAGCATTTCAAGACTGCAATAATTAAATTTTTTAATGAACATAATGCACATATGTAATTAATCAATCATATTTTTTTTTTAATATAATTATAAATTTTGTTTTTAATAACATTTGTTATGTTAATTTATTTTTAACGTTATTATTATGTATTTTCTTATATTTTGTTATGCCTATATACTTAGCAGTACTATTAAATAAGATGATATCTTGTTGTACTGTATTTACGCCTGAATGAATAAATAAATAAATAGGATGCCCACAGAGTAAGCTTTGGTTTCATCCAAAAACATAATGAAAATCTTTCTCGACAGTAGAAAATCAACACTTTTAGCCAGCCCCACAGGCATCCTCACTCTTTTAACTGACCTTAAGGATAGTAGTCGCCGTAGTCTAGTAGGTAGCGGTGTTATTAGATGTAAAGCCTGGGTTCGTATCCCAGGTCAGGCATCAAAACGAAATATGAAAAAAATATTTTTTCGGCGACTTCCTCTCAGCAGATTTCTGGCAAAAACTCTGAGAGTAAATAAAATTGCCATGAAGAGCTTCTCAAAAATCTGTTGTTCGGAGTCGACCTTAAACTGTAAGTCCCTTTACTTATAGATAAAATTGACGCACACAACATAAGTGGTATGAGAAGCTAGGTCGAAATCCTGACTGAAGGGTTGTAATGACCAATTAATTATGTATGTATGTAAGTATGGATATTGACAAAAAAATGTTCAAGGTTCTGGGTTCAGTCGTAAAACCATGATAGCTAATCTTGATGATGTATGTCAGGGATTGCCATTTCATAGCACAATTGTGCAGAGAGAATTCACACACATTGCTTATGCTCTTTTATTTAGTCGTCGATCAGACTGCGACAAGCACACATACATACATGTCGGCGGATGCTATAACATTTTTTTTTTAGGTTTACACTCAAAAAAAATTATATGTTAAAAAATTCTTTTTTTAAAATTCAAAGCCTTATATGTTCTTAAAACACATTTTGATTGTTTTAATAGTCAAGTAAATAATTTAGATGATATGGAAAGAGAACAACTTTTTTATAGACACAAAGCAATATTTTCGAAAAATTAAAAGGTTGGTTATTAATTAGCAGGAGAGGAAATTTATGAACCAAAATTAGTATCCAGCAAATATCTAAAAAACAAAACCTAATTATTAAGACAAAGATGTATAACTTTTATGTATGTTGATGAAATGAAAATCAAAATAGGGTATATAACTAACATTTTTCTATGAGTGTAAGCTCTCATCTTATTTTCTCTCTCTTATACTCTCTAATACACAACCAAAAAATTTTTGGTAACCCCTGATGTATGAGTATAATCAAAGAAAATAAAGTATAAAGAATGTGCATCTTAACATATTTTGGAATATTTTTCAAAAATATTTCATGACGCGGGGGGAAAGATAAAAGGGAAGGAAACGAAGAGCGTAACAATACGTTGCTCTCATCGTGCGTTTTTGTTGTTTGACCACTTTATTATTAAATTTTCTGAAATCACTTATTCTGTGGTCAGTGTTGCCACGAAAAAAAATATTGCAACCAACATTTGTGAAAAAAATTACCAAATAAGAAAAAATATAACCAAAATTAAATTCACAGTTTTTTTATTTTATTTTTTCAAATATAAATTATAATTAATACAACATAGTAAGAAAAGAAACAAAAAATAACAAACTAAAATTTTAGTCTTACAAATTAATTCATTTCTACAAACAAAAGCTCTTTTTATAAGAAAAATAAATAACCAAATCCGGAAATTTTGGTTAAAAATAGCTAAACGGCAACACTGGTTGTGATTAGTGAGCAAGAGAGAGAAAATAAGTTGAGAGAATTTATTTATTTACAGCCATAGAAAACTGTCAATATTATACGATACTTTGATTTTCATTTCATCAACATACATATGTAAAGCTATCTATCTTAATAATTTTAGATAAATAAAGATAAAATAAAAAATCCATTTTTTTTATTAAAAGAACATAAAGCTATCCATCTTTGGCTTAAAAATTATACCTAGTTTTTTTAGATAAACAAAAATAAAAAAACCCATTTTTTATTAGAAGAAAAAATAAAAAAATTAAATACGGCCAGCTAATGACATAGAACATTTTTAACATAAAATATTTTTTGAGTGTTATTCTGAAATAAAATGAAAACGCATCCGCTACACATGTGTTCTTGTCGCAGTCTAATTGACAACTAAATCAAATAACACAAGAATGCGTGTGAGTTCTCTCTGCACAATTGTGCGGGTAGTAATGTTAAACAAATTTTGGTGAGAGCGGGTCGTAATGTTACAACCCGCCATAAGAAATTTTACTTCTACATGATGCGCATTCTTTATATCCATATTCTTTGGTATAATAATGCATACCTAGCTTTTAAGATTATTATTATGTAATGGCTCCTTGATTAGAATTCAAAAAAAGTGCATGCAAGGAGCCAGCCTATTTATTGTTCTATTGTTTTCAAAAAATCATTTTTAATTTATAAATGAAAGACCATATAAATAATTGTACCTTCAAACATAATTAAAGAGTCGCTATTAACCAGTGTTGAAAAATTCAGTACTTTTGTATTTTTTTCAGTACTTTTTCATTTCAAAAATACAGCAGTACCCCCCGCTAAGCTTTCAGTACTTTTTTCATCAAATTCGTTTTTGTTCGTTCAAAAAAATAAACGTTCTTTATAATAAAGGTCCGCCAAATAATTTTTTTTTTTTTTGAAAATGCTTTAAAAAAAACTAATGAATATTTTCTCAAATTTCTTTTTTTATTTGAAATTACAATCCTTCCGGTTAATAATGTGCTTAAAAATTGGACCGATCGTGTAGGCTACTACTGCATGGCCAGCCGAGACAGCCATTTGAATGAAATTATTTTCCATTATTAACCGGAAGGATTGTACTTTCAAATAAAAAAAGAAATTTGAGAAAATATTCATTAGTTTTTTTTTAAGCATTTTCAAACAAAAAAAATTATTTGGCGGACCCTATATACTATATTATAATAATTCGCACATTCTTTTTCCGTTTTCGGGTTTATTAAGTAAAAACTAAGACCGGTTTGTTTAATGTACTTACTATGTGGTCTGTCTGTCTAATAGGTAGTTAGTAGCCTTATTAGACGCCCAAAGGCCACGGTTCAACCCCCAGGTAAGACAAAGCGAAAAGAAAAAAAAAAACATAATGGCAATTGTTGTGGGTGGTGTGGTGTAGTGGTTAATTAGTGTGGTAGTTATGGTAGAGTTAGTAAAGAAGTAGTGTTTAGTTCGCTCGCCCCAGGTTCAGTCAGAAAAAAGGAAACCAAAAAAATAATGGCGTTATTGTGTGTGTAGATGTTATTTGTTGTTGGATGGATGAGATGGTTTTGCTGCTGGTTTGGAGAAAAGAGGCAAAAAATTTTATTTTATTTTTTTGAAGTTGTAGTTGTGGTTGTGGTGAGTTTTTATAAAATGTGGTGAATTTATCCGGTGTGGTGAATAAAATCGAAGTGTGGTGAGTTTATAGTGTGGTGAGTTCTTATAAAGTGTGGTGAATTTATCCGATGTGTTGAATAAAATCGAAACTCACCAAAGTGCCGTTATTCGAAATGGTACTGTATTATCATAGATCCATGTACTGTATATCGTGATTTGGATGGTGTGTGTCTAGAATAAGTAATTTTCACATCTGTTAGTGAAGGCATTCACCGATATGTCTGGTTACCATTATTAAGGTACAAACACATAGACGACAGACAACAGTTCGGCAGTACGACAGAAAATTCTGCCAACTGTTTTGTCTGCCGTATGCCGACTGCATAAATTTTTTGAAAGCAGAGCAGAAAAAACGATTGTCAATAATTTTCAAATTTGAATGTAAATATATTTTTCAGTGTTGACACTATCAGGTTTTTTGTACGCAAAAATAAACTCACTTATGAAAAAAACCGCATACACAAAACATTTACCAAATGAATTCAGATACAAAATTGAATCTATAATTCTATTTTATTTATTACGAATACATAGAATCCTTTTTATTTCTTATTTTTGGAATTGTTCTTTCTCTTCATAGTAAATATTTTTAGCTGTTTTTTTTTTATTATGATTTTATGTTGTATTGGCGCATCACTAATTTGCTTTTAGCTGCTCACAAAAATAGAAAATAGTTTAATTTGGGCAGCACCTGCTTAGGTTGTTGTCTTGGCTTTTTCTGTCCTGCCTTCAATATAATCGTTTTCATATAAACGTGTGTATTCTAAACTTGGCAGCTTTCTGTTGTCTGTCGTCTGTCATCTATGTGTTTATACCTTTATACAGTATTCCCTCGATTTACGTCGTAGAATGTTCCGGAAAAAGGCGACGTAAATCGAAACGACGTAAATCGAATTTCAAATAACTCATACTATCAGATGCATTTATTTATGCACATTTTCCAAAAAAAAAGAAACTAAAATAATTCAATTTTTATTCTGTATAAAAAAGTACATACATAAATATAGATGGATTTTTGATTTGTTATAAAAATTTATTTCATATGTTGTTCACAAAAAGTTTAATAAAAAAACAAAAAATTATCCATTAGCACTTAAATATTTATTTTTTTCAAAACTCTATTTATATTTTATTCAAATAGTAACACACAAATATTGAATTTTTTTAAAGAGGGAATTCCCCTGTTTATAAACAACAGAGGCGACGTATATCGAATGACGACGCAAATCGAAGTTGAAGGGAACAAAATTTTTGACGACGCTAATCGAAACAACGTAAATTGAGACGACGTAAATCGAGGGAATACTGTACAATATAACAATGTTGCCATTGTGCCATTTTCTACTTAAAATTAAAAAAATATAAAAAATAATTAAATTTAATTTTTGAATTTCTTTCTTTTATGTTTTATCTCCAAAATGCTTGTAAATTGGAAATTCTTTGTCGAAATATTTATAAAATTTTGTGCTTTATTCGTTCGAATCGGATCTAAATTATTCTTCATTTTTTTCCGAAGTTGGTTACAGATTTTTAATTTCCTGGCAACATTTTAGTACTTTTTTATTATTACAGATTTTATGGTTTGCGCTTTTCAACTATAAATGGGGTAGAGGCAAGCTATAATGCTAAAGGTCTTTAGCCCCGGTTAGCCAGCGGCTAACTAACGTATGTACGTATGTATGTTCGCTTTTAGATTATGAAAGGTTGCCGAATGCTAAATGAATGAAAAAGCAAGTTAATTGTTTTATTTCATTCTGTACTTTAAGTATAAATAAAAATATATTTTTACAAAAGTACCATTTAATGCAAAAAGGTACTCTTTCAATTATAGTTTAGTACTATTTCAAAATTTCAATTTTGCAACACTGCTATTAACGGTTTTTTTTTTTAATTCGAAGCAAATAAAATATTAAAATAAATTAATAAAAAAAAACTATGATATGTTGTAGCAGGCACCTTAAAATTGCGTATACTTGTCACCCTTAAAGTATGGTAACCATTTATTGTTATTATTTTTTTGAATTTACCTTAATAGACAGAGTGATTCATATAAAAATTATATGAAAACCTTGATGATTTGATTATCTACTTTGCACTATAAATTCCATTGGTTTGTTTAATGTTCAATTTTTATAAGATTAACTTTTTTCCAACATGTCTGCTAAGAAAAAAAAGACTTCAAATTCATTGTTGTTACTTTTACATTAAAAATGGAGTTTTTCATAATAAACTTAAAAAAAAAAGTTTTAAAAAAAAAACATTTGTGTTGTGATGAAGACATATTTTTAGGATAATAGTAAGTAACCGACATACACACACACGCACCTTAATAACCGGGTCATCAGTTAATTTTCTTTAAATTGCTCATGAAGAAAGAAGGAAGGCTTAAAAAATTTAATATATTTTTAGGCTTAAGCCAAATTTACATGCAGCAAAATTTTGTGTTGCATGCAGTAAAAATGTTGCATTCATTTTTCACCCTGCATTGCAAGCATAGAAAAAATTTGCAATTTTTCAAAAAAAAGTTTTTTTTTTTAAATTTTACAGTTGCGAAATAAAGAAAGAAAAATAAAAATTAGGATAAAATTTGTTTTCTTTTTGCAGTTTCTTATTTTTATTTATTGAGGGGAGGACGAAGGCCTTGGCAGCTAGTTCCTTAATTTATTATTAAATGTAAATTAATTTACTTTTAATAAATTAAAATAAAATAAATAAATAAATATTTATTGAGGGTTTTGGCGGCCCTTGTAGGAGGGGCCTTATAGTTGAAAGCAACACAGGGTGATTATGTTCATGTTAAGTTTATAATATGCCTTGATTGGTAGGGAAGAATTTTTTTTTGTGGCAACGCTGACGAGATGTCTAATAAAGCCTTACTTTACACGATCCCACAAGTAATATGATCTGTCAAAATTTTGCGTAGAAGAGTACGGATGTGATCGTCTAAACGTACTATGTAATGAAACCATCACACATTGAGAGAAAATACGGATGAAAATTTTGACAGTCGTATGGCTCTCTTCATTTTTTGAAATGATTTAAAAAACAAGCAAGTCGCATTAGATCACGGATGTATTTTTATGTAAACACATAGAAAAAAAGTGTAACAGCTGTTTTCATTTTACTTTGTTATTGTCTTATACCGATCATGTAAACGCAAAAAATATAAATCATACGACTTTTATTCTCTTTTTTGTCATACGGATGGAATTTCATTTTACTTTTTCATTCGACTTTACGTACGTAAAGTATTACCGTGTGAAGTGGGCTTAAAACAAAAACTACAGATTCTGAACGTAACAAAATGTAAAAGTTCCCTGTAGTCAAACGTCGACGGAACGTTATGGAACATACTTTCGTTTGTAGCATATGAAGAGCAATGTTAATGCTTACCGAAATCACATTACGGTTCGGCAAGCGTTCTCATTGCTTTTCGTATTCTAAAAACGAACGTACGTTCCGTGGACATTTGGCTAACCGGGGCTAAAGACAAATTCTAGCTTTAGCATTACGTTGCTAATGCATTAATAGTTGAAAAGCACACGACATAAAAAAGGTAATAATAAAAAATTACTGAAAGCGTCGCGGGGGTACTGCGGTATTTTTGAAATGGAAAAGTACTGAAAAAAGTACTAAAGTACTGAATTTTTCAACACTGTACACTGTGTATACACACCCGCATTTTTTAAATGCAAGCTGAACTTTTTATTAAGTGCCCATGCCGGTGCGTATTTAAGTTAAATGGAATCCTTCCTTACATCAAAAATAATGATTTTCCTACACTTAATACATATGTATTTTTTTAGTTCAAATATATATTTATTAACACGTTCAAGCCGCCGTTTTAATTCATGGTTGTCGCCTGCGGGCGGCTGTTAGATTTATAAGACGTTATTAATTATAATTGTTATTAAAAATAAATGCATTTAAGAGAACGTGGCTCTCGGGTATTTTTTTCGACAGCCGAAGTGTTAAAGGTCTAAATATTTGGTACTAGCAGATTGTACCCGCCGTTGCGCGGGTTATGTAGTTTGGATTAGTTTAAAAAATTAAAAAAAAATATTATTGGGTAATTTTTACATTAAAAATAACAATAAATAAAAAACCGGTTTATCGGTTTCGAAACCGGTTTTGAAACCGGTTTCTTAAAAAATGCAATTTTTCAAATTATTCGGAAACCGGTTTAACAAACAACCCAGTTTTTTGAATACTCTAAGTCCTAAATATAAATGCACTTAATTTGCTCGTTTTTCGCCCCTTTCCCCATTTTTGGACCCCTTTTGGTACAACTTTTGAAACGGAACACCTCCAATAGCTATTTGGGAAACTTAACCAAGCTAAATCGTAAAAAAATACCTTTAAAACAGATAAAATACAGCATTTATGCATAAAAGTATTAATTTTTGCCCATTTTTCTCCCCTTTGACCCATTTTTTCCCCCTTTGGGTCAAAATTTTGAAAAGATTTATTGCCTATAACCTGCACCGACAAAAGTTCGATCAATATCCCAAATTTCAAGAAAATCGGTCCAGGCGTTCTGGCGTGATTGGCTATACACTCAATTTGCCCGTTTTTGGCCCCTTTCCCCCTTTTTGGACCCCTTTTGGTTCAACTTTTGAAACGGAACACCTCCAATAGCTATTTTGGAAACTTAACCAAGCTAAATCGTAAAAAATTACCTATAAAACAGATAAAATACAGATTTTATGCATAAAAGTAATAAAAAAAGTTGCTCCAATAAATCTGTCGTTCGGAATCGACAAAAATAAAATAAAATTGAAAATTATTCTCATAAGCCTTTCCTTGGTTACCCATAATTTCCACTATCCGGAATTGAAGTTTTGAACTTTCATTGGCTCTGACAATTACTCCAGTAAATCTGTCATTCTGGAACTCTTAGACCGGAAGATATTGCGAATAGCAAATGTGTTGATCATTATCACATAAACTAGAATATGTAATTTCCATCTGTTGGTGCTATGTTATGAACGTATCTCACTCACTCAGCCATCTGTTCTAAGGATTTAAATCAAATGCAGTCCTGGCTGTGTTGGACAGTGATCTGCGAAAAATGTATCTCCAATTTTGTCTACAAATCAAGATTTCATTTATTCCCAGAAAATAGAAAATAATTACTTATAAGCCCGTAATAAACGCCTTCAATAAGTACCCATGCTAGGCACACATAGCCAATATTGCCTCCTTTAATCCTATTGGCTTAGAATGAGTTTTCTTCGATGGCAAATATTAATTTTTTTCTTAATTCATTGCAATTTTTTTCCTGGAGTTCATTAGGTTTGTTTTGTCTTCAAGTAATGAACATCATCAGCGTGGAAACTCTCCTTTTCGCCAACTTATCTGCTTCTAAACTTCTCTAATCACTCTACAGAAATCCACCACGATCAGGGTAGAAGATCTCCTTTTTTCAAACTCATCTGCTTATTCATTGTTGTTAATTCGCTGATGACATCGAATCCAGCAGATAGTAACCCTAGCTTGTCCATACAGTTTTCCCAAGCTTGTCCATACAGTTCAACTTTCTATCCAAGTTAAATAGAGCACATCTTTTGATGCCATAGAATTTCCTTTTAAAAATACCCACGAGTTTCCCCATGGGTTCTGCCACTTCTGGCTCCTAATCTATCCGTCCTCAACTGAATGTAAACAATTTGAAAGAAACTGAATCGTTTATGGTCTGCATGATTTCTGTGAGTCAACGTAAGTACAGTTGGATTCTAAAACTCGAATACATCAATTCGAGATCACTCTCACAAACTTTAAACTTTACGAACTACTGCTCAGCTAATTTTGACAAAAGATCTCCCACTTCAAGATAGACAGCTAGCTATTGGATCAAGGATTTCAAAACAGTAATAATATACAGTAGGACCTTGATTATCCGTGATGGAAAAAGAAAATTTTTTGCGTCGACTTAATTTTATTTTGGTCCGACTTAAATTTTTCTGCATCGTTTAACCGTTTTTACCTCTATTATCCGTGATTATAAGCAAACATTTTTTTCTATTATTTTGGACAAACAAACGAAAAAGGGGAATTCCCTCTTTAGTATACGAAATCCTTATCTACTGTTCCCTGCTTTCTGACCAAATTATTTTTTTATATTTTTGAAACATGTACATATGTATATAAAATCCTTGAATTATTTAGTTTTTATATAACTTACTTACTTAATTGGCCATAACAACCCGATTAACGGATTTCGGCCTGCCGCAACACATCCTTCCAGGCGCCTCTGCTTCTTGCGCGCCTACGCCAGTTGGTCACACCAATCGATGACAGGGCTTCCTCGATTTGGTCCTTCCAACGGATACAAGGTCGTCCTCTTCGCCGACTTCCGCAGATCCCCGCATCAAATACCCGTCTCGCCGGAGCAGCCTCCTCCATTCGAACGACATGGCCGAGCCAGCGCAGCCGCTGGATGTTAATACGCTGTACAACGTCTATGTCGTTGAGGAGCTCATACAGCTCACTGTTGAATCGGATGCGGAAATCATCGCCAACTCGCACTGGACCGAAGATCTTACGTAGGACTTTTCTCTCGAATACTCTCAAGGCTGCTGCATCAGTTCTTAATAGGGTCCATGCTTCTGCGCCATAAAGAAGCACAGGTAGGATGAGCGTCTTGTAGAGTATTAGCTTTGTCTTACGAGAGAGGTCTCTGCTACTCAATTGCCTATTGAGACCATAGTAGCACCTGTTGGCAAGAGTAATCCTGCGCTTGATCTCCAGACTGACATCATTTTCGGTGGTAACGGCGGAGCCTAGATAAATGAATTCCTTGACTGTATCAAAAGTATAGTTATCGGCCGTAATTTGAGACTCAATACGCCGCACGGCTCTACTTGTCGATAACATATACTTTGTTTTGCCCTCATTTACTGCCAAACCCATCTTCTTAGACTCGCGTTCAATAGCACTAAAGGCAGCAGTGACATCTCGCTTGGTACGCCCTATGATGTCGATGTCGTCAGCGTACGCAAGCAACTGAACACTTTTTTGAAAAATAGTGCCATTGCGATGCACTCCCGCCTTTCGCAGAACACTCTCCATGACGAAGTTGAAGAGGTCGCATGATAAGGGATCGCCTTGTCTGAAACCTCGCACGGTATCAAAAGGTTCGGAGAGGTCCATTCCTACCTTGACGGAGCTGCAGGAATTGCTCAACGTCATTCTGCATAGCCTTATCAGCTTCGCAGGTATACCGAGCTCAGACATTGCGGCAAAAACACGATCCCTTATGGGGCTATCGAAAGCAGCCTTATAGTCGACAAAAAGATGGTGTGTGTCGACTTGATTTTCGTGGGTCTTCTCCAGGATTTGGCGTAATGTGAAGATCTGGTCGATGGTGGACTTGCCAGGTCTGAAGCCGCACTGATAAGGTCCAATCAGTGTTTTGACGAGTGGCTTCAGTCGTTCACACAATTCGCCTGTAAGAACCTTATATGCGATAGGGAGAAGGCTTATACCCCTGTAGTTGGCGCATATCGTAGGGTCTCCCTTTTTCAGGACAGGACAGAGGACACTGAGGTTCCAATCGTTGGGCATACTTTCCTCTAGCCATATTTTGTAGATGAGCTGGTGCATGCGCCCTACCAACTCATTACATCCGGTCTTAAACAATTCAGCGGGGAGGCCATCAGGACCTGCCGCTTTGTTGTTTTTAAGACGCATAATCGCGACTCTAACCTCTTCATGGCTAGGCGGCGGTATTGATGTCGTCATCGCCTTGCAGCAGAGTAGAGAAGTGTTTCCTCCACAACCTCAGCACCCCCTGCGGATCTGTAACCAGGTTTCCATCCTCATCCTTGCAGGAACAAGTTTTTATATAAACATGTACATATTCATTTATTAATTAATAAAAATATCTATTAAAAAACTAGCCAAAATTGGTACTCAATTAACCGGGAAAATCGATTATACAGAATGCTTCCGGTCCCGACTATCACGGAAAATCGAGGTCCCACTGTATATATATTTTTTTTTCTCATTAATAAATATACATATATTTGAACTAAAAAAATATTAAGTGTACGAAAATCATTATTTTTGCTGAAAGGATTCCATTCAACTTAAATACATTATAAGACATCTCGTAACTTTTTCAACATTTCGATTTCAACAAGTTTTGCAGCACGATTTGACTACGACTGGATTCGATTGACGTTGTTTGTAACATTATTTTATTGATATTTTCGATGCACAAAAGAACGGAATCATCGTTCTACATCAAAATTGTAAGTATGCTACATTTTATCGCGCCTAGTATTCCTTTTTGAAACCCAGTCACAACCCCCCACAAAAAAAAGGCATTTTTTTACCAAACGATGCTAAAAACAAATGCAAAACTTTACATGATTCATACATTCGTCGAAAATAATTTACACTCAAGTTCTGTGTTTAGTGAACCTAAACATGAATGCGATATAAATATATTTTATGCCATATTGTTTGTATTTATTCGAATACCTACTATATTCTTGTTGTATGTTTTGCTTTATTTCATTAATTATTTATTATTGTATATAAAGAATATCTTTATTTACATATTTATTTTTACTTTTTTGTTTCGTAATTTTCAATTTTATGACAGAATTAAGAAATAAAAAGAATTTATACTAAATGGGAAGGATCAAGTACTTTAATTGATATCAATACAACATAATTATAAATGTTAATTGCTCTTAAGTACAATAAAAAGAAAATCATAATGACAAATTTTCATAGAATTTTGCTACAATACCAACTAAAAAAAAAAGGGAGAAGATATCCTTTTTTTTTCTAAATTAATCCATTTATTGCGTTTAGAGCACATAAATTTTGGAATAAATAATTAAATGTTTTAGCACTGTTTATTCGATAACGAACGTAATTCTTTTAAATTCAATATCGAATGCTGTGTAATTTGCTCCACTCCAAATTAAAAGTGAATAGTTTTACGCATTCACATATCATTTCAAACAAATATAAAGTATGTGTTAATAAATTTAAAACAAATGTTCCATGGTTAATAAAATACAATCCGTTTTCGTTAAGGATAACGCAGAAGGAATTTAAAATTGACTTTTCATTTTAGTGAGTTTTACTACAATGATTACTTAAAAACAAAAACTAAAAAAAATCTCTGTAAACTAGTACCGACTGACTGATTAATGGTGTTTTCTTTTCTACCAAAAAATGTGCATTTTAGTAACGCAAAATGCAATTTTGCGTTTGTTTCTTAAAAATGTTTCGCCCTCTAAAAGGGTGGTATGTTTTATTCTAAATAATTCGCACTTGCCAATGGTGGAGGGCATTGCATTTTATGCCCTGTATAAATCGAGAGTGCTGATAATGCCCTGTAAAGCAGATGACTTTTGTTTATTTATAGGGCTACCAGATGAAATTTAAAAAAAGTCGCCTGGTATTGTTATCCAATTTGAAGTTAATTTTTTCATTGTTTTGTGGAGTAATCTTAAGGAAATATTACATTATTAAAGCTACATGGTCAGCAGTATAAAAAATTGCATTCAATGTTAGAACAGTGTTAAAATATTTTTTTTTTTTTTTTGTTATAAAAAAAGCGTACAAAAAATGAAGTCGAAAAATTAGCGATCTGGCAACACCTTTGAACAAATTGGCATTTCCTCATTCATTTTCTTAATAAGTGGTAAACACAGGGCATACCCTTTTTTAATATTTGTGTTATGTTCTTCTCAAATAAAAAATGACATTACAACAGGGTTGGTCAAAAATTTTTTTAATGTACCTTGTAAGAGGGTGACATTTTCATTGTAGAAAAGAAAACACCATAAATGTCTATAAAGTGCAAAAACTAAATCGTATGCATAACACATTATTGAAATACGATTTAAAATGTTTTGTTTTGTTTAGTTTAGTTAGACCTTAAATTTATATTTCTTAGATAATAACTTAAAATACAAAACAAAATTTTATGCTAAATTTTTAATTTTATGCTTTTCACATTGTTTTTAGTTTTTTTTTTTCTTTTCTTCTTCTTTCCTTCATTATTTAAGCTTAAAAACGAATTTCAAAATAAATAAAATAATAATTGAGAGTTGCTTATTGTTGTTGATTTGATTGTTATGTGATGTTTTTTACATTTAATTTTATTTTTTATTAATTTTTCTTCTAATGTGATCGTGTTTCTTGTACAAGAAATCATATTGGGATTTATCGCGGCAATACAAATCAAAATTGTCTACACGGCAAAAGAGAAAAGAAAATTATTTATTTATAACATACTCGTACAAACAAAATAAGAACTGTCTTGTCTATAATCAACTTACCAAATGCTATATGGCCTTTATGTGTATGATCAATTTGAATGAATAATTTCTGAATTTTGTCTGGCGACAATTTGCCAGCATGTTTTAAGAGTTTCACAAATTCTTCACGTATCATATTTTCCGAATCAGCATAAACCTATAGAGAGAAAATAAAATGGTGTAACAATTGATTAAAATTGTCTACGAAAGAAAATAAAGAACGAAACTTTGTATCGAATATGGTAACCAATTAGCAGCTCTGTTCATTTACAATTGAACCAAATCGAGCTGAGAGCTGATTGTAAGAAACTAACTACATTCGCTCGCAGATCATACAGTGGTCGGCATATTTATTTTGGCACCTGATAAATTTTACCATTTTGAACTTTTTCAGATCTCCAAAAAATCAAAAATTTCAAATTTTATTTTTAATGAAAGTAGTATTCATTTAATAACTAAAAAACATAAATTCATAACTTCTTAAATTCAATTTGCATTCTATGCAACTAATTTAAAAATTTAGGGGGTGGCATAAGTATTTTGACATACAGTATTTTACTTTTCTAATACTTTCAGACATTTTTAATAATAATAAAAAGTCTATCCTCCTTTAGCGGCAATGACTTTCCGGAGTCTTTTAATAACTGAATCGGTCAAGTTTTGAATGTATTTTGTTGGGATGTCCTCCCACAACGATTTAACCTCTGAAATTGGTCCTTCCCTGGTTCTTGTAGAATCTGCGGTTCTTTGGCGCTTTATATATGACCAAACATTCTCAATCACATTCAAATCCGGACTTTGAGGTGGCCAATCCAAAATTTCAATGCAATTTTCTGTTAAAAATTTCTCTTGTGGCAAGGCGCATTGTCCTGTTGGAAAATAAATGACGGTCCAATCAACCTATCGGCAGAAGGAAATGCGTGTTCATTTAAAATTGTCAAATATTGGTTTTGGTTCATCGAATCGTCGATGGGAATCAATTCTCCCAAACCTTTATATGCTATACAGCCCCAGAACATGACTGTGCCACCTCCATGACTAACTTTTTCGACAACAGGTGCGCTTTTTTCGAGTTTTTTGGTCCAGTCTAACAAAAAATTTTTTCTTTGCCGAGTGATACTAGAAAGTACTTTCGTCGATCCATAAGATGCTTTGCCAGAATGATAGAACTAGTCCGCGTACCTGTTTGCGAATTCTAACCTTTTAATTTTGTTCCTTGGGGCTATATAAGGAATTGATCTTGCTACATATGTATTAATGTTGGATTCTTATAAACGTCGTCGAACTGTTCTTTAGCTTAAATGACTATCTCAGTGCGAATTCCATTCCAACGCAGCGGCTTTGGGTGTCAAACCTGGATTAGATCTAAATTTTCTGATAATTTGTCGATCTTCCGCTGTAGTTGTTTTATGCTTCCTTCCTGTTCTACGCAAATTAACGACAGATTCTGTTTTTTTTTTACATTTATTTATTTGATAATAAACGGTTTGTCTAGGTATATTGTACTAATTGGCAATATTTGTTACAGATACTCCAAGATTATACTTGGTTATAATTTCACTCCTGACGGTGTTAGTTAATTCCGATATTTTTCCCATATTTACACAATAGTAACAGAATTTTTATTTATCTTTCTTCGAATGTTAATAGTTAATACTCAACAACGTCTGATTTGTATTAAAGCTTAACACAAAAACCAAAATGAGATGAAGTTATAGAATGTCATAATAATTATGCCGCTACAAATTCTTATACCAAAATGTATTTCTCTCTTCAGAATGAGAATGCGTAAAGCTTTTAGCAAAATATTTTGCAAGCATATACTTAAGAATTAGTGTAAAGAAAATAGTATGACAACTGTGCTGTTATAGAAATTGCAATATTAAAAAACAATAAAACAATTCTTCACTATACTTTGTGAAAATAAATATGCCGACCACTGTAGGTGAATCCAGAAAGCAAATTTAATAAAACGTTTTTCACTTACTTTTCTAATGGATTTTAAAAATTCAATTGTCTCCACACTACTATATTTGCAAAACAGGCAGCATAAAAGGAAATTCTTTAAATTTACTGTGCCAACATGACGCTGAAACGAAAGTGTAATCAATTAGAAATACAAAACAAAAAAAAAAAAAAACAATCTTTAATGTGTACAACTTACATAATCCAAAATGGAAAATAAATGATGTAAATTAGTATTTTTCAAATCAACATCTAAAAGCTCTGCGAATGTAATAATATCTAATTTGTTACTATTTGGTATGCTTTTAAATTTATCAGTCAATTTGTTGACATGGTCTGATGTCAAAAGCCTGGAAAAATTCAAAATAAAAACTAGTTTTATAAAAATTTTAAGATTTTTATTAAGAAGGCAAAATTTTACCCTAATTTATGAAGAGTTCTTTCAATTTCTACAATATCACCCGATATTGGTATTTTTAAGTCACGAGCTCTGCTCATCATAATCACATCTTCAAAGGAATATTCTGAAGTAGGTACACCTAAAGAGCTAGAAAAAGAAATTAAATGAATTTCATTTTATATTGTAATTATGTTTAAAAAAGAAAAAGCAATTTACCTAGCCATAACAGCCCTAACATTTCGGGCAAATAAGTTTGGATCTGCTTTTTCTTCTTCCGATGGTACATATACTGGTAAAAATTCAATTTCACAGCGACTATAAAATGAAGCCATTGTTAGCCACAAAAGGCGTAATCTGAAAAGTATAACAAATAATTGGAATTATTTATTAATACTTATGTATAGCACAGCTTTCATAACTTACACTCCTGGTCCATCCCAAGTCCAGGTAAATGTATCATATTTATTGGGATATTTTAATATTACAGGCTGTACGGGTACTCCGGGATAGAAAGCGCCTCCTTTAAATTTGATAAGAGCTTTACGATTTGTACATGTTCCCTCGGCAAAAATTACAACTTGAGGCCAATCCTCTTCCGATCTGGCACGACTAACGATTTCACGTATGGTTGTCTGTCGTGAATTCGGATCTTCTCTTTGTACATAAATGGGTTGAGCATAATTGATAATTTCTAAAAATATTAGAAAAAATAATATTTCAGAAATACATATATCGACCTCTTTGCGCGAAATTAGCGTATGTTACAAAAACCAAATTTTACAGGACAGCCATTTTTCTACTTTTCTCTGCTTTCGCTTGCAATATCAAATTGAAAATATGCATGTGCTTAGATAATTAACTAATATAACTACACCTAAATGTATTCCGGTGGAAAAGTTCAAGTTTTCCGACAAAAACGTATTTTTGGCACATACGATAATTTCATTCACAACATTTCGTAGATGCCTGTGTAGAAAATGGCACTTACGATATCATTTGTGTCAGTGTTAGAAATAAATTGAAACAAAGATTTATTAGTGGTTTTATGTATTTGTTCATTATTTTTTAACTTGGAATGGTACAAAGTAATAAAAAATGTAATCAATATTTAACAGAAGCATGAATTCATTAAAAAAAAACAATAATAATAATAAGTGAGTTAATCTGATTCGTCGCTTTCATTTGACATGTCTTTTTCGCGTAGAGAATTTTTTAAATTTAAATACTCATTGTGGTATGCTATGCACAGAATCAACTGGCATCATTGTATGGCCGGGAAGTAAATATGTTATTTTAATTTTTTCAACGTTCAAAGTTTGACAAATTTAAAAAATGTGTCAACATAGCTAATACAGCCTTATTGCGGTTTTGACCAGTGCAACTGTCGCAATATAGGGCTATGTCTTTAACTGTCTTTCTTTGGTCTACGATTATTAAATACTTATACAGGGCTGTGGAAATTTCATTGCAGCCTCGCTTACCATCACGCTCACCCCACAAATAACAATAGCCACTTCTAGAGCCGTTTTCATAAACGCTGAAATTGTAGTAGGCGTACTCGCGTGAGTAAAAGAGGGTTATATATTATTTTCGAACGGAGTATCCAAAACTTTTTGCAAATCGAAGCTGGCGCAAACAAAACTAGAAACATATTTGCTTTTATTTTGATTTGAAAATTATTTTGAAAATTAGCCTTGGCCTCATCTTTGTCTCTTATATGCATCCTATACTCATTGGAATTCTACAAACGATTTTTTTCCTCTTCATCAAGATGTTTAATATTTTCGCAATTAGTGCACTTATCTTTTTTTGGCAAAAGAAAACCTATATTAAAATATGTTAAATTAAAATATTGTAACAACTACAATATGCAAAATATTCTTCATTGGCAGATACGATAGAATCGCTCACAAGAAAAAATGGAGTGTAACATACGATAAAGTATTCAATCAATTTTTGGAGCAACGAAGTGGAATTCGCCTACAATATTTGGTCAGGTGACGTCTAATTGAATATAGAACAAGATTGCATCAAAAACTCAATTTCAAAAAAATTGGTATATACGATAATTTCGCGCAAAGGGGTCGATATGATTTTTTTTTATTATTAATTTCTTAATTATTTCTCTTTATCACTAATTAATTCTATAAAATAATGCCAATGGTACGTGTGGTTATTATTATTGTATAATAATAAAAAAATTTGAAATCGTATCACCACTATGATAAGCAGACGTCGGCACAAAGAGAACATGATAAAAATGTGAGTGTATTTGTGAGCAGCATGTGTATAACCCGGAGGAAAATTGTTAGTAATTATTGTTTCAAGCAGTGTTCGAACAAATATTGTTTACAAAACATTGTGCTTTTTGATGCCATTTTTATGGATTTGTACCAAGAGTCATCATTACATATTGCAGGTATCTGAAATTCAATATATTTAAAGGAAAAAAATTCTGTTTCCCAGTTTTTCTTCACATTTTAATTAAATTTTTTTTGAGTGTAAATTGAAATACAAAAAAATTTCAAAAAGAAGCGACGAGAACCTGCTTCACTGAAAGATGACAAGCAACTGAATGCATTTTTACGCTTTTTTTAACGAACATTGTTGATGTTCGTGTCCTATGTGTGTAAAAAGCCGAAGATGTTCGGCCCCCGGGGTGCCGACGTCTGATGATAAGTCAAAATAACCCCAATGCGCTCTAATTGCAAATATAATCTACCAAGTTATTATTAAATTTGAATAAAACTATTCACTTACTTCCTAGCAAAGGTATTTCCGATGTTTCCTTTTTAGCCACTATAGCAGGTGGGTTGGATGGAACTGCAGCAACAATAATGGAATCGACATATGATGAATGTGGTGCTACCACTAATATGGGAGCCTCCTTAGCCGATGCCCGTTCACCTTTGTAGGTTATATAGTGAAACGAACCAGCCGCATACAGCATGCGCATGCAACCGGCTACCAAGAATTGTATGTGCCTGAAATAATATTAAAGTAAGCAAATTAGGAAATTAAAAATTTAATTGCAAATATGCAAAGTGAATAACATACTTGCGCCAACCGGCTATGGGCTGTTTATTTATTCCATCAAGGGTAGTGCCATATAAACCAATGCAGGCAAACATCCAGGCAGATAATAAAGAGAGTACACAGCCTACAACACGTATAGGTACTAATAAAACTGTAAGTACATAAATCTGAAAATAATAAAAGAAAAAAATACACATATTAAGTGATTATTAATACATAGAATGTAAAACAAAAAATAATTAAATAAATAAAGTGTGACTTTGTTTGCTAGACAACAATTGATTATTTGATAATTTTAAATCTTTAGTATTTTACATACATAGTACATTGTCATATTTTGATATAATTTACAATCGTATGATTTTGTAGTAATAATTCCGATAATGATTGTATAGTAATTTGTTTAAATTATTTACTTAATAGTATTTTTAATTTAAATTGGTCACGTACATAAATAAAAGGGTTTGTATTATAAAACAACATGTTGTTAATAAAAACATTTTAAAAGTTTCCCTTTTTTGATTTTTATTGCAGAAATAAATTTATTGATTTTTCTAATAATTACATACATACATATCGTCGTCGAAAATCCAAAAGTAAGTAACAAACATTTTTCTAATTTTACAGGAGAAGCAAAAAAAGTTATAAAATAACAAGTACTTCATATGTAGAAACATTTTGAATTATTGATATAAAAACGTTATTATTGGTCGCAGGAATCTAAAAATTGGTAGAGATATGTTAGATAACCTCACGAATCATAACACGGTGCGACAGTGAAAATACACCCGAGTAACTACATAGTCTACGTTGTTCACTTAGTTGAGTAGAACTCAAAAATAACTTTTTTATATTTCTCGAACCCTCCAAACTTGTTTTATTTGACAAAAACGGTTTTTTTTGACTTTACGTACAAATTTCTGGATTACTCAAACATTTCTGACCCGATTTTCAAAATTTAAATCTTGTTGGAAAGGGGAGAGATGGACCTTTAAAACAGTACACATATATCTTTTATTCGACTTAATATGCTATTAGTTTTGATGAGGTAAACTTGGAAAAATACGAATTTTTTTCAAGTTTGTCCATTCATAGTAGCAAACTTTAATAATAAAATATAGGATAAGTCATAATATTCTTAAAGTCTGTTCTCTTGTGTAGAGATTGAGCTATCATTTGATCAAATCGGACAAAAATTACCGTAGTTATTATTTAAAGAGTCTAACAGTCGAGTGATATTTTTTATATATGTCATCTCATCAAATGAACTTTTAGTTCAAAAATTTTCAGAATTTTTGATGGATCTTGATTGTTTATCGCAAAATGTGTCAATTTCACGTTTGCACGACTACCAGAAGTCGCCTAATATTTGTGTTCTTTGCAAATAATATTAATTCTCTTTGCGCAGACATTGGCCAACTTCTGGTGGTCGCTCAAACGTGAAATTGACGCACTTTGTGATAAACAATAAAGATCCATCAAAAATTCTGAAAATTTTTGAACTAAATGTTCATTTGATGAGATGACATATATAAAAAATATAACACGACTGTTATACTATTTATATAATAACTATGGTAATTTTTGTCCGATTTGATCAAACGAAATGCCAATCTCTTCACAAGATAATGCACTTTCAGAATGTCATCACTTATTTCATATTTTTTAAGTAAAGTTTGCTACTATGAACGGACAAACTTGAAAAAATATGAAAAAAATTCGCATTTTCCAAGTTTACCTCATCAAAACTCATAGCATATTAAGTCAAATAATAGATATATGTATACCGTTTCCAAGGTCCATCTCTTCCCTTTCAAACAAGATTTAAACTTTGGGAATCGGGTCAGAAATGTTTGAGTAATCCAGAAATTTGTACGTAAAGTCTAAAAAAACAGTTTTTGTCAAATAAAAAAAGTTTGGAGGGTTCGAGAAATATAAAAAAAATATTTTTGAGATCTACTCAACAAAACTCACAACCTACACTATGTCATTAGCCGGGTGTATTTAATTTTTTTTTATTTTGTCGCATAGTGTAATCAATCAAAAACTCGATTTTGATTTTTTTGATGATACATACTTTTGGATTTTCGACGACGATATGTACTATATTGTAAAAGCCCATTTGTATTGCTTGAACCTTGAAAGGGTCTGGAGCAAAAAAAAAAAAAACAATTTGGAGACAAATTTCAATATACACAATTTGATTTAGGAAATTGTTTAAATATTAATACAAAAAAAACTTAATTAAAGTCATTACAATTAATGTGTAGTTTAGTATATACATACATACATGCATATGTAGATAGAAATTTTGCAAAAAAAATCTATATTTTTTTTAACGAATGACTGATTCACAATAAAGCAATTATTTCATATGTGTAAACGTTGACATACATTTTCCTATGTCTGTATTGATGTCGATAATACCTGATTTTTAGGTCGTATCACAGAAATCAATATTAGTAATAATTTATAAGGCATACTATTGCTATTTTAAGTATAAAATCAAACATTTCTTCGTTAAAAAATCAAACATTACAGGGCATATGGAACAATTTTGAGACTTAAAATATTTGCAAGTAATAATATACAGGCTTTCAATTTTGTTTTTCTTTTTTTTTTCTTTTTTTTTTCTTTGTGTGATGTAAAAATGAAATGAAAATGGATGTTTAAAATCCAACTCCAAGTTTGATGATCAAAATGTATCAATTGACAGGCTTATCACCAGCTTCCGAATAGCAAATGTCAATTATGATTTGATTTTACATGAATGGGAGACTAAGGACTATTACATACATACATACATAATTGGTCATTACAACCCTTTAGTCAGGATTACAACCTAGCTTCTCACACCACTTATATTGTGTGCGTTAATTTTATACATGAGTGGCGGGACCTACAGTTTAAAGTCGACTCCGAACGACATATTTTTGAGAAGCTTTTCATGGCAGGTTTATTTACTCTCAGAGTTTTTGCCAGAAATCTGCTGAGAGTAAGTCGCCGGAGAAATATTTTCATATTTGCGTTTTGATGTCTGACCTGGGGTTTGAACCCGGGCCTTTAGTCTAATAAGCCAACACGCTACCTACTAGACTACGGCGACTTCACTAACGACTATTACTTGGAAAAAAAAAATAATTTTTCATTTTCAATATCATTTCTTGTTCTTGAGGAAATGAATATTTGCGATATGTGATTACAACAAGACGTTGCAATATCCCATATACATATACTACCCTAACCATTAAAGGTTCGTACCACTTATTGAAATATCAAAATTTGAGTTTTAAATCGCTCCAACTCCCACAAAAATTGTCCAAATTGAATCAAACAACATTTATTTTAAAGATAATTTTATTATGTTTCAAAATAACCAAAAAAAAAAAAAAATATTAATTTTCGGTTTGCATATGTAACCTACCTTGTAAAAACCGTAGTTAAGCTTTTTTAAATTTTTTCTTGTTGTCTCTAGTCCAATTGCTTCTCCAATTGGTAATGACCACTCATTTGCTAATTTTCTGACAGTACTTCGCGTTATTTTTTTTATTGATATTCGCCAAGGAAATGAACCCCAAACAACTGTTGGCGGATTGAAGGAAAAAATTAGTGAAACATGGAATTCTATTACACCAAATGAATGTAAAACATTAATAAATTAAATGAATCAAAGAATAAAGGCAGTTATTAATGCAAAAGGTGATGTCACCCAGTACTAAATTATGCTATTAATGCCGTACGAAACTATTATGGTCAATATTTAAAATATTTACTTTTAAGTACCTGAATTCTTTTTTATTTTTTTTTTTAACACGAATGAATTTGAAAATAAACGTTTTGGTTATTTTGAAACATAATAAAATTATCTTTAAAATAAATGTTGTTTGATTCAATTTGGACAATTTTTGTGGGAGTTGGAGCGATTTAAAACTGAAATTTTGGTATTTCAATAAGTGGTACGAACCTTTAATGGTTAGGGTAGTATAGTCCAGGTAACAATAAATTTATTGCAAACAAAATTCCTGGGAACAATAACGTTACAAAACAATAATTGATTCAAATAACACAGAAACAATTGTAACTTCTATGTGAAATCATAATTTATGAAATTAAAAAATAATAGAAAATTCTAATATTTTAGAATAAGAATAATGTCGATTGTTGTAAAATGTATTTATTCACATAATAACTGACTGTATTATTTATACGTATTTGCTCTATATAAATAATTATTCTTTTTTTTGTGACGCATTTTTATACTTTTAAAAATATTCTCTAAAAATGTATGTCACAGTCATTGTCATGTATAAGTGTTTTCATTTTATACAAGTAATTAACGTTTTTATTTATATGTATGTACGTACATATGTACATATACTTATAGTACTTAAAAATAAAACCCATTATTCCACTCTAGAATTGGGGAATCCGTATAATGAATATGTGCATAAATTTCCAAGTGCCATTTGTTTATTTTTGGCTTTAGCATTGACATTGAAACTTTTTGTATTTCTTAAAACAAAAATATGTATATTCCAAGTATAATAAGAAAAAATTGATTATTTTTTTATGTTTTAAGGTTGTTAGTTAAAAATATCGTATGAGTATGAGTGATATGCATGTAGTTTAAATATAAGCTGGCAAACAACAACTACTATGCATAATAATTCTACATACATTCATGTAAAACTAATGGAAAATATGAAAAATAATGAAAGATTTTTAACAAATGCACGAACAAATGCATGAATAAACAAATGTACGCGAGACTTATAAAATGGATTTTTTTTTTACCAAAAACTAATATTTTGCTTTGTTTCCATTTACAAAATTATATATAGGGTCCGCCATCTAAAGTTTTTTTTTTCAACTAGTGCTTATTTCGTGAATGGTAACACTTAGCTCATGTCTGATTTGACAGATAATTAGTTTTATCCTTCCGCTGAACGAATATGGTTGTGTATACGCGTTTTCGCCTTGCTAAGTGGGCCTGCGATCGACTTACAGAAGATGCCGATTTTGGCAAAAAAAAAAATCATCTTTTCAGATGAAGCTCATTTCGATCTTGGCGGGTACGTAAACAAGCAAAATTGTCGCATTTGGGGCACAGAAAACCCGCACGCATACTTTGAAAAGCCGATGCACCCAAAACTAGTCACTGTTTGGTGCGGATTTTTGTCCAGAGGCATAATTGGGCCATTTTTCTTCGAAAATGAGCAAGGAGTGGCCGTTACAGTCAATGGCGATCGTTATCGGGCCATGTTGAACGAATTTTTGTTCACAAAAATTGAAGAGGAGGATATTGGCAACATTTGGTTTCAACAGGACGGCGCTATGTGCCACACAGCCGAAGCTACTCTCGATGTTTTGCGTCCTGTTTTTGAAGATCGTATTATCAGCCGCAGAGCTGATGTCGTTTGGCCACCTCCGAGCTGCGATTTGACACCGTTGGACTATTATTTGTGGGGTGCCGTCAAAGATAAGTGTTACACCGACAAGCCAGAGACAATTGACGCTTTAAAGGACAATATTCGTGAAGCCTTTGGTGAAATACAGCTGCACAGAATTGATAATGTGCTTAAAAATTTAACCGATCGTGTAGGCTACTGCATGGCCAGCCGAGGCAGCCATTTGAATGAAATTAAGTGTTACGCCGACAAGCCAGAGACAATTGACGCTTTAAAGGACAATATTCGTGAAGCCATTGGTGAAATACAGCTGCACACAATCGATAATGTGCTTAAAAATTGGACCGATCGTGTAGGCTACTGCATGGCCAGCCGAGGCAGCCATTTGAATAAAACTATTTTCCATTATTAACCGGAATGATTGTAATTTCAAATAAAAAAAGAAATTTGAGAAAATATTCAGTAGTTTTTTTTTAAAGCATTTTCAAAAAAAAAAAGTTTTTTGGCGGACCCTTTACATGTACGTATGTATGTTGGGTTAGGTTATGGTAGGGTAGTTTGGAAGATCAGCGTACCACTGTATTCACAGTTGGACGCTTTCATCCAGAGACCTATTGCTCCATTGCCTTCACATAAAAAAGGAAAAATATTAGGGAAAAAAGAAAGGAAACAGCGAAAGAAAATAAAAAGAGAAAGAAAAAAGAAACGTGAACTAACTATTACGGCCAAAAGGGACATAATTTGTTGTAGGTATAATATCCCTCTATCAATCCTTATGAAGCCTATAGGTGCTTGCGTTTACAGTCCTTCAGATAAAATGATATAAAGTGCTTTTCATAATTATAGCACCACCAGCATTTCATTAATAACAAACAATGAATATGAATAAATTGTCTTCAGGTCATATTCTCTGATGAAAAAAAGTGGAACTTAGATGGACCAGATGGCTATCGATACTACTGGCGTGAACTTAGAAAGGAACAAAAGTATTTTACTAAAAGAAATTTTGGTGGAGGTAGTCTCATGGTTTGGGGGCTATTTCTTTAAGTGGTTGCCTCGAACTTCAGTTTCCATCTACGCGAATGAATAGTACAGAGTACATTACTGTTCTTAGCTGTAGTTTGATCCCCTTTTTGAGAGAAAATAATGAAAAAAAAAATATATTTTCCAACAGGACAATGCCAGAATTCATGTCAGCAGACAGAGGATGGAATGGTTTCGTAACCAATCTATTGAGGTTTTATCGTGGCCAGCTTGCTCTCCGCCATGAATATTATTGAAAACGTTTGGGGAATTCTTATCCGAAGAGTATATTCAAATAACAGACAATTTACCACTGTTGAAGATTTGAAATTAAAAATTATCGAAGAGTGGGGGAAAATAGACGGAGAAATATTAAATAATCTTTATAAGAGTATAAAAGATCGAATATTAAATTTAATAAGCTCTACGGGGAGTTTACTAAGTTTTAAGTATCAATATTTTTGGTAAATAAAGCTTCTTATTTAACAAAACTGAGACTGGTGCTATAATTATGCAAAGACCAAAAACCTTAATTTTTATACTGAAGTAAAAATTGCGGTAACAATTTGAAAAATTTACTGTTATTTTTTCTTTTACCTTAACACTACACATAATGAAATGTTGTGATGTTGTTGTTATAAATGTACTTTTTTAGAAATTCAAAAAAATAAGGTGGTGCTATAATTATGAAAAGCACTGTATAAAATTAGAGTACACTCGGGTCTCGTTTTATGCGGATTTTTTTTATGCGAATTCGAATTTATGCGATTTTAAATGAAAATTTTTTTTTAGATTTTTTATAGATTTTAAAATGTTGTGATACTTTTTAAACTTTTGCATCATTTTTAAATTAAACCAAGTTTGCACCACTGATATAATCAGTATTGTTAATCCTAACTGAAGGGTTGTAATGACCAAAGCTGTTGATTCAGAAAGCGTCAGTGATTTCCCTGCGGTTTGAAAAGCTTTTTTATATGTACAGGGTGGGCCAAAAGTCACGAAGGGATTTGAAAAATTAATAACTTTTCTAGTTTAATTTTTTTTTTTACTTTTCTTTTTAGGACTTGTAAAATAAATCTGGGAGATTAATTTTGGAAGGTTACAACGTTATCCAGCGAACCAAAATCATAGAACTTTATTTTAAACATCATCGATCAATAATTCAAACTCAACGAGCCTATCGTCGTCATTTTAATGTGCGGAATTCACCATACGAATCAATTAGTGACACGTTTTCAGGAACAAGGCTCACTAAGGGATCTTCCACGAAGCGGAAGACCACATTCTGTAATTAATGAAGCAAATATTCAACGCGTTCTGGAGAGTGTTGAGGAGAATCCTGAAACATCAACTCGAAGGCGCTCTGCTGAGCTGCAAATGTCTCGGCGGTCTTTACGCAGAATATTAAAGGGAAATTTACATCTTTTCCCATACAAGCTGCAGTTAGTGCAAGAACTAAAGCCGCGAGATTCCCAAGAACGATTAAACGATTAAACCCCTTCGTGACTTTTGGCCCACCCTGTAAATCTCTTGTGAATGTACGCTGTAGTTTGAGCCTGACACCTAATACTATCAGATCTCTATGCCGAATAGCTTGTGAAAATCAATCGTTCTAGTTTGTTTCCAATTGGGAAGGCGATTGATTAGCATCAGATTGCTATGCCAATAAAAGCCTACAAAAGTCAATCCTTACTTATGATTTAAAGAATCTTTTATTTAAAGAAGCAGCTCCTTTCTAATAACTGGCACTTTAATACTCTTATTCAGAAGAAACAATTGAACTTTCGAAAAATTCGTTGATCTAGTCCCCTTCATATGTATGCATTACCTGATAGGTATGTAATGATAAAAGTGACGTCGAACCAATACCAAAACGATGCAGAATGATTGATCGTACATTCATAATTATGGACTTTAGTTTATTATTTATTTATTATATTTTGGATCATTTTGTTTTTTTCTGTAAATAATGAATTAATATCTTATTTTTGTTTATTTTTTTAGAAGTTTTTGTTTTTATTGTTTAAGAAAATGAAATAAATTGTTGATTTTTTTTATGCGATTTTGCTTTGATTTTTCAATTAAAATTTGAATTTATGCGGTTTTTCAGGATTTTGGATCGAATCATTAATTTTTATATGAAGCTAGAGTATCGCTTTATACGAATTTAATTTATGCGATTTTTTTCGGAACGCATCTATCGCATAAAACGAGACCTGAGTGTATATGCTTTATTCAAAAGCTTGTATTACAACACGTTCTGAAAGCTTTCCCTAAACCTGTGTATAATTGAATTCTACTTTCTGGAAACTGTTTTTCTCTTTTTATCTTTTATTTTTAGTTACATTTTTATTATGAATCAACATACATAATTTGTTTATTCTCGTATTTATAATTATCAATTATAACCTTAAAATAGACATGAAAAATATTTCCTTTTAATTGACTACCGAATGAAATTCTATAATAAAAAAAAAATAGGCTGCACATTCCATTCGTAACGAAAAAAAAAAATTTCAGATTTTATATGAATAAGAACACCACTAATATACAAATAAAATATAAGCACATAAACACAATTATTTGAAAACATAAGAGTAAATTAAGAACGAACAATTAAATAGATTTCATGTGTCTTTGATTGTCAAGACTATTCTCGGCTGTAAATTTAAGCACGTAAACGTAATAAATGTGCTCAAAATTAATCTGTAACTAATTCAATTGAATAATTATATTTTTTTTTGTATTTTTATTTGTTTTTGTAAATAAAAATTAAGCAATAATATTAGCCGAAATCATTCAACTTTAACAAATGAATGTCAAGTGTATGTGTATGATTATTTTTCACTCAAAAAGAAACAAACATTAGACGCTTTTTCAAAGTATGTACACATGTTTGTTTTGTTAGTGTGAAGAAAATAAAATCAAAAAATAAATTAAAGGAAGGAAAAAGCCAATAAATACATAAGTCGAAAAACAAAGAAAAACAATAACTAAAATAAGACTATGTAGATATATGTATATTAGTGTGTAGTGATTATATCTACAGATGAAAAAAATAGCATCCAACACCAAAGTAAACCAGCAATATTTTTCAAGATTTTTGGTTATATGTATTTGATTTTTCATAGAGAGAGATTGGACACAAGGAAAAATGTTATAATAATGTTAGATTAGGTATAGGTTTTGCTCCTTTTAGATGCAACCTAATCTACATACATATGTACAACGAAAGCCAAACCATATTAATTTTCCTAAGGATAGAGATTACCTAATACACAGTAAAAGAAGCAAAAGTTACATCCTTCATCACTAAATGATGTGGGAAATTTTGAGGCACAATATTCTCCTCAGCCAAAAATTACGTTTAAAGGGTCCGCCAATGCTTTAAAAAAAAACTACTGAATATTTTCTCAAATTTCTTTTTTTATTTGAAAGTACAATCCTTCCGGTTAATAATGGAAAATAATTTCATTCAAATGGCTGCCTCGGCTGGCCATGCAGTAGCCTACACGATCGGTCCAATTTTTAAGGACATTATCGATTGTGTGCTTAGAAGTCGCCGTAGTCTAGTAGGTAGTGTGTTGGCTTATTAGACTGAAGGCCCGAGTTCGAATCCCAGGTCAGACATCAAAACGAAAATATGAAAATATTTCTTCGGCGATTTCCTCTCAGCAGATTTCTGGCAAAAACTCTGAGAGTAAATAAAATTGCCATGAAAAGCTTCTCAAAAAAAAAAACTGTCGTTCGGAGTCGACTTTAAACTGTAGGTCCCGCCACTCATGTATAAAATTAACGCACACAACATAAGTGGTGTGAGAAGCTAGGTCGTAATCCTGACTGAAGCGTTGTAATGACCAATTATGTATGTATGTATCGATTGTGTGCAGCTGTATTTCACCAATGGCTTCACGAATATTGTCTTTTAAAGCGTCAAATGTCTCTGGCTTGTCGGCGTAACACTTATCTTTGACGGCACCCCACAAATAATAGTCCAACGGTGTCAAATCGCAGCTGCGAGGTGGCCAAACGACATCAGCTCTGCGGCTGATAATGGGATCTTCAAAAACAGGGCGCAAAACATCGAGTGTAGCTTCGGCTGTGTGGCACGTAGCGCCAACCTGTTGAAACCAAATGTTGCCAATATCCTCCTCTTCAATTTTTGTGAACAAAAATTCGTTCAACATGGCCCGATAACGATCGCCATTGACTGTAACGGCCACTTCTTGCTCATTTTCGAAGAAAACTGGCCCAATTATGCCTCTGGACAAAAATCCACCCCAAACAGTGACTAGTTTTGGGTGCATCGGCTTTTCAAAGTATGCGTGCGGGTTTTCTGTGCCCCAAATGCGACAATTTTGCTTGTTTACATACCCGCCAAGATCGAAATGAGCTTCATCTGAAAAGATGATTTTTTTTTTTTTGCCAAAATCGGCATCTTCTGTAAGTCGATCGCAGGCCCACTTAGCGAAGCGAAAACGCGTATACACAACCATATTCGTTCAGCGGAACGATAAAACTAATTATCTGTCAAATCAGACATGAGCTATGTGTTACCATTCACGAAATAAGCACTAGTTGAAAAAAAAAACCTTAGATGGCGGACCCGATAGTAGTAGTAGTAGTAAGATTTAGGTTTTGATTAGTTTTGTGTTTATAAAACTTAATTTTCCTTAATTAATAACAAACAAAAAAAAAAAAAAAAAAAAACAATAGAAAAAGAAAATAAATTTATATTTACCTTGGCTAAATCAACATTACGATCGATATTGACACGATGTGTAAATGGATTTATATAAGTGCTATCGAGATCATCCCAATTAACATTGTCAGATTCTTGTGAATCTGTTTTCGATAGAGACGTACTAAGTGGCGACGAACTCATATTAACGCCGTTAGTTGTTGTCTCAGCAGGTGGTGGTGTTTTTGGAGACGGTGAACGTCGTCGCTTTATAGTGGATGATGTAGTCATTTAAATGTATTGACTTGGAAAAAAAAAATGCAAAATCAAGGTCGTTAGTATCTTTGAAAAATTGGTGTTTTCTTTTCCTTATGAAAGCATTTAATTATGCTTAAAATTGTATTTCTCAGGAATTCTATTTATTCACGAATGTTTAGTTTGCCAACAATGCAAAAACTTTTTCAGTTTTTTTTATAGATTTTGTCTGGATGTTGTTAAAGGTTGACTCCACGTTTTTTTCCTTTTCTTGCGTTTGTATTTGTTTTTATTTAAAACTCTTTCTTTTCTTTTCTTGGATCATTTATTACACTTGCCTTTTGGCACTGCTGTAGAAACGAGTGTACCACCGTCAATTTCTCTGATTATTATTATTATAATGTGTACATACATATATGTATGTATGTATGTATGTATTTTCGTTTTATTTCACTTCATATAACAATTTTTTTTTTTTTTGCTTTTGATTTACTGATAATCAAATTTGTTGGTGACGCATTTGATTTTCTATTCTATCTTTGAACACATTTCTTCGAATAGATGAATAAAAAAACACCATAAACGAACAACTTTCATTATAAATAAAAACAGAAAGAAATACAAGACCGTTTAAAAGTTCTGTGGTTGTAGCATTACTGAATTAGTAGAGACTTAAGATCGTACGTCCGGTGGTTTAGTTTTTATTTGAAAATTTCTTTTTTATATGAAGAGATCCAAACTGGTCTACTTGTTGTACGATTGATCGTCAATGAGAGACTATCTAGACGTGTCTGCAAGCAGTAATACAATAGAGAGGGAGCTACGTCTCTATAATAATTGTTCCTCTCGCCTCTATTGTATTATAAAAAGCATTTGTGTAGATAGCTGTCTATGCTTTTATATCATATAAATACTCATTGCTTCATCAGCTGATTTTTTTTTTTTTCACTGGCCTTTTACTTTCTTTTCCCCTATGAAAGTTTGGCTCTTAGCAGTTATTGACATTGATTTAGTAACTGTTAACTTTATTGTTTTGTTCGGTTGATTGACAGAATTCTGTTTATGATCAATTTTGTGCAAAAACGTAAATTTATTGAAATTTTCTGTAATTAGAAGAGAGAAAAAGAAATGGAATACTTTTAGTAATAATTTATATTGAACAAGAAAAAAAAATAAAAATAATTTAGTATAAACAACTAAATTTTAAAACTAGAACGTATATTAATTATTGCAAATAAAAATATGTAGTTAATATTTCACACATTTTATGTAAATATTTATTTATTTAATAAATATAAAGTTAAATCATGAAACTAAATTTAGAATTGTGTTCATTGACTAATGGCAATTAGTAATAGACAATATTGTTAAGAATAAAAAGGTACAAAGTTTAAGTGGGAATTCAATAATAATTCATATCAGCAGATTGTTTAACCCATTCGCTGCCAAGCCTAAATTATATGAAGTCATTCCCATTGCCATTTATATTTTGAGTGTTATTGTTTACCAAAACCCTGTTATTTCTTGGAAAGAGCACATACATTATCATACATAATCATTTACAAGCAGAAAACCAAAGACGAGTATACTCGTTGTTAGCAATAGGAAGGCAGAAGGACTCGATATCCTTTTTTGTATTTCCATATATTTTAGTAGAAGTAAGAACTAAAGTATTATTTTTGTAAAAAAAATTTATTTGTAGTATTTTTCAAGTTTTTTACATATGTATTTATATTATGTTTGTGGCAAAAAAAAATTTGCAAATTCAAAAGCCTGCATGTTATAATATATTTAAAGTTGGACGAGTATACTCGTCTTGGCAGTGCCGGATACCCTGTCAAAGACGAGTATACTCGTCCTTGGCAGCGAATGGGTTACATATAGGAAAATGGAAAATGGATTATTTCAGTGCTTTCAATTTGATAATAAAAAATTTATTTATATTGGTACTTAAAATAGGTACATACAGCTATGGACATTAAATTAGCACAAAATCCATTTATATAGTTTGATTATGATTTTTTTCCTACAAAGATAAAGACCTCTCATTCTGGAAAAAAATACTTTAGAGTGATAAAGCAAAGATAAATCGTTTGGGACCGGATGGTAGAGTCTTTGTTCATCAGCCAAAATGTCAGGCATTTAATCCACGTTACACTCAAAAGACCATAAAGCAGGGTGGAGGAAGCATCATGGTGTGGGGATCATTTTTATGGCACGGTGTGGGTCCAATCGTCAAAATTAATGGAAAAATGGACCGTTACAAGTATTTGGACATTATGAAGAACAAAATGGAACCATATTCTTTTGAAAACATGCCAGATTATGCAAGATAATGATCCCAAACACACGTCTAAGTTGGTAAAGAATTGGTTTTACAAAGAGCACAGTCGGGTTTTAGACTGACCGGCGCAAAGTCCTGACTTAAACCCGATTGAAAACCTCTGGCACGATGTGAAATGTACTATTGCTCAACAAAAGTACAAAAATTTGGACGATTTGTGGATTGGAATACGGGACGCTTGGTACTCGATTCCCAAAAATCTTTTCCAAAGAACTTTGTCCCTTAGATGCCACGTGGTACTATTTATTAAAATATATTATTTTTATTTCAAAAATTTTAATTTTGTGCTATTTTAATGACCAGCTAAAATCTAGCATTTGATATGTTGCAGGCCTTAATGAGCATACGATCGGCAATTTAGTCAAAATTTTTGTTTTTGCTTTAAATAAGAATAGGTATGCCTTTTATGTTTTTATGTTTAAATTTTTTTGTAAATAGACTTAAAATACTATAAAAAATTAGATTGTTTTTATAACAATTTTTTTTGTGCTAATTTAATGTCCATGGCTGTATATTGTAGTATCTTGATCTGAATATATTATATTAACCCATTTACGGTCTCTGTGCCAATTTGGGAACACTTAATTATTAAGGCTGTATAAAAAAACTGTTTACTCTAGTTTATTTATTTTTGCATTATTGAATAGTGGAAAGTGCTCTGAATAAATATTAAATGAAGCAATTTATCTACATTTATTGTTATTGTTGTAATAATCTAAACTTCATTAAAAATACACATGTAGAGGTAGGTCAATGGTAACCAAAGTTATACTTTCTACCTAAAGCTTATAGTCGTTATTTGTATTATAATCAGTGTTCGAAAAAATACTGTACACTAACCATTGTGTACGTAACTGATAAAATACTTTTAACTTTCATTTAAGTGTTTGTGAACTCGTACGCAAACACATTACGTACACAACATCCACAAAACAAATGAACTCAAACTCTAACATAACGTACTGAACAGAGTTCAGAAACACTATTTCTTAGTGTTTGTGTACAAAGTACGCTAAAAAGATCAGTACACAACGAAAAAATTGGGTTTTAGTGATCTTTTTTTGAGTACACTAACATTTTTAGTGTACGCGAGAGTTTATGTTCTCATTCAGTATTTTTAGAGATCGCGTTGGGTTTTTGATGCCTTTTATTATTCTTGAGGAATAAGAATACAAAGAAAAACTGTGAATTTTTTTCATTGTAAACGGAAGGAAAAAATTCATTAGGTAGAAAATATCATTATGGAAAGTTTTACATAATAAGTATGTTTGGAAATGTTATGGTGACTGATTTGCGAAACAGAGGACTTTAAAATATAACCCTTACTCGCTGCTGTCTAGTAGGTAGTTGGTTGGCTTATAACTCCAGGTCAGACATCTCCAACAAAACGAAAAAGAAAAATTATTTCGGCGGATTCCTCTCAGCAGATTTCTGGTAAAACTCTGGGAGCTAATAAAATAGACCTTTTTAACCAATTTGCGAAACAAAATCTTATAATGTAACCCTTTGTAATATCAGCGGTACCTGAAATGTCTAATGATGACTCATACCACAAATCTATAAAAACTTCTGCAAAAAAATATCAACGTTGTTCGTTTGAAAAAGGGATAAAAGTCGCCGCGATTTCGAAATTGAGTCATTAGTGTACTGGCTACATAGAACTCTAAAATTCTGTCTATACAAACCACATTGCAAAATGCCTCGGCCCAAAAATAACTTATTACATAATTTATTCCTTGCTAATGAAGAAAATGAAGTGCATTGCAACAACGACAACTGTCAAAATAAAACTCTATCGAAGCACACAGGAAATCTGGAAAGGCATTTAAAGCTATGTCATCCCAAATTATATGCTGACTATATCCAGAAAAAGTGTGCTTCGAAACCTATTTCGAAAACATTGAAAACTACAGTGGCAGTAAGTGATGTAAATCGAAATAACATCGAACAAGCGATTGTAGAGCTACGGACGTCCACTTCATATGGTGGAAGATCGTGCCTTCAAAGTGCTTGTTCAACCTGTTTTCGATGCTTTGGGTATAAGCGTGAATGAGCATAATGTTATGGAAAAAAAAAATCGGAGTTTCCAACAGCATAAAAGAAGAAATTAATGAGGATTTGGACAAAAAATTAATATCATTGAAAATTGATGCAGCAACAAGACTAGACTCAAGTGTTCTTGGGGTAAACGTCCAATACATTAAAAATAAATGTATTCAAATAAAGACATTGGCGGTCAAGGAGCTGAAAGCAAGCCACACAAGCGATTATTTAAAATCCATAGTTCTGGAAGTTCTTCAGGACTATAAGATTGATTTGAAACAAATTATTTCTATTACCACCGATAATGGCGCCAATATGATTAGAGCAGTAAAAAATATCTACGATGAATTAGTGAATTCTCTGGATGAAGAAGAAGTCACGCTAGACGAAGAACACTGTGATGACAATCGATTTGACTCAAAAGTTGAAGAACTTAGAATTCAGTTTTCATCAATGGATATAATTGGTGTACGTTGCAGTGCTCATACAATTCAGCTTTGTGTTAACGATGTAATAAAAACATCAGACATAAAATTAAAATTAGATTTATGTAGGTCAATTGTAAAAAAACTTAGAACTCCAAATTATTTTAATATTTTAAAAAGCAGCAATTCAAAAAAACCGATCCTTGATTGTGCAACAAGACGGAATTCTACATTCAATATGCTTACTCGTCTATTGGAAATACAGGAAATAACTGGTATATTAAGCACTGAAAATCACAATTTACACATTAGTGCTGAAGATTGGATATTCATAAAACAGTTTGTTGAAGTATTTAAACCCATTTATGAGGCCACAAAAAAAATTCAATGTGAGCAGCAATGTTTTAGCGAACTGTATATTGTTATTATGGATATACTTTTTCAACTGGAAAATATGCAGCCTAACAATTTGACGAGAATTTTAATAAAGTCCATCAATGAAAGGAAATCTAAAATTTTCGATAATGAATTGTTTACTGCAGCAATTTACCTAGATCCAGGTATTAGAGTTTGCTTGGAATCGGAACAAAAAGAAAAAGCTAAAGAATTTATAATTTCTCTCTATAAACGTAAAATTGTTATTGAGGGAAATTTAATTGAGAACTTAAGCATCAATTTCAATAGTGAAGCTTTAGCTGTTCCTCGCACGAGTGGCAGTGCATAATCTTTCGCAGATTATTTGCAGATTCTGGATCAAAGCAGTTCATCTTATCTTTCTGACCTCGAAAACGCTTTTATGATGTACGAACGGGAATCAAGGCTTCCGCTGAACTGTAATATTTTGGAATACTGGAATAACAAAAATAAAACAGATTAACAGCAACTAATGTTGAACATATATTGATGGTCAAATCCAATGGAAAATTTGATTATGAAAATTGAAATCTTTTAATAAATTTATTTATGTATATATAGAAGAAATATTTTTTCTATTTCGTTTTGTGGGAAATATCTGACCTGGAGTTTGAGCCTCACAACCCGCCAATAATCTACCTAATATCATTAAATATTTCAGGTACATGTGATATTTCAAAGGGTTATATTTTAAAGTCCTCTGTTTCGCAAACCAGTCACCATAACATTTCCAAACATTCTTATTATGTAAAACTTTCCATAATGATATTTTCTACCTAATGAATTTTTTCCTTTCCTTTACAATGAGAAAAATTCACAGTTTTTCTTTGTATTCTTATTCCTCAAGAAAAATTAAAGGCATCAAAAACCCAACGCGATCTCTAAAAATACTGAATGAGAACATAAACTCTCGCGTACACTAAAAATGTTAGTGTACTCAAAAAAAGATCACTAAAACCCAATTTTTTCGTTGTGTACTGATCTTTTTAGCGTACTTTGCACACAAACACTAAGAAATAGTGTTTCTGAACTCTGTTCAGTACGTTATGTTAGAGTTTGCGTTCATGTTCATAAACATTAAAATAGAAACGAAGAGTTTTGCTCTCGTTGTAGGGAATGTGTTTGTGTTCTTTACATACGACATTCAGTACAGTATATAAATGTTGCGTACTTTAGAGTATTTTTTCGAACACTGATTATAATATAAAATTTAATAAACAGTGAAACATTTAAAAGTATTTTTAGGTATAAGATCTTAGAAAACATATAATAATGCTGTTCCAATTTGGGTACAATGGCCACAAGTATACAGTATTTCCATAACAGTAACATAACAGTATTTGCACAATGGCGACCAATTACGATTCTTATGAACAAGTAGGAAAAGTTAAAAGATGGTTTTCTAAAAAAAAATAAAAAGTTGATATGCAAATACCTCACTTGTTCCAAACTTACAACAAAAGCATGGGCGGAGTTGATGAAATGAACCAATCTGTATCTTTATATGGCTATATCAAATGCGTGGCGCCTACATGAATTTTGTGAAGAAAATGCTACGGACCAAGTACAATTTCGTCGATCTATAGCTAGGTTTTATTTAAAACTGTCGTCCAAAAGACATTCTGCTCGGCCTTCGTCATCAAATATTGAGGGTCTACATCTAGACGGCGCAGATCATCTCCCAGAAAAGCTTCCTAAGCGTGTGCGTTGTATCATCTGCCACAACAGAAGCCGCAGGAGTTGCAAAAAATGCAAAAAAACACTCTCCGTTGAAAAAAATTGTTTTGCAAAATATCACTCATAAGTGGCCATTGTACCATTTTGGGGACACCCCTCTAATGTCCTGAATTTTTTATTTTTTTTACTTTTTTTTACATTTCTGTTTTTTTGCATTGTTAAAAATAAATATACATTGAAATTTTAAAAATTTAACTTGTAGTTTTTGTTTGGCTGTAAATGGGTTAATAAGACTCTCTCATCAATAGGTAAAGTCCTTGGAAAAGACTACATCTATACGCACTTAGTAAGAACCTTGGAAATGATGGGTAAAGTCCAATCCAATAGTCTACACTGCTTAAGTAAAATCTCAATTTTGTTCTGCTTTTCAATTTACTGATAAGGGTAAGAGTTCTTCCTACACAAAAAAAAAAAAATCAAGACGATGTTTTGATCAGAAAGTTTACCTTTTATGTTTCTCAATAATTATTTTATTACTTATTGTATTAATATCTCAAATAATACTAGGCAAATTACATACACTTTAGCATACCATATTCTGTCAAATGTTTTGGAAATATATCCAGCTTTCATAGATTAATGCCAACATATAAAATATATTACATTTAAACTTAAGAGCAGAATAGCAGATGCAATTAGTCTGAGACAAATTGTCTGCCAGTATATCAGAAAGCTTAAAATGTAAACTAAAGATTCTAAAAAAAATAGTTCCATTGCATGAGCACGTTTTGTTAATAATTGAATGAAAGCAAACTTTTTGAATAAATAAGTGTCAAATTACCTATTGTATTTAAAACAAAACGAATAATTTTAATATTTTTTTATCTTAACAATATGAACTTTGTTCCCAATAGCGCGAGAATTTTATTAGACAAATTAATTTTATATGATAACACGTAGGAGAACACAACTATGTATTAACGATGATAACAATAGAATGAATTTTGCAAATAAAAATTGCAAAAACAAAAACTATGTTAGAGAAATGGGCAGCGTATGGGGAAGGTATTAAATATTTAATTACACACACATATATATACGTGTACATATATATGCACACACTATTTGAAAAATAATTATATCGTAGACACAACCCAGACCACAGATTATATGATTGAACAGCAACACACAATGTCAATATTGGAGAGACTCACAACGAATGACAGTAACTATTTCCATACATATATTGGCATTCTCCATGACTTCTCAGCCAACGGTTTGGTGCTGTTGTTATTTTACTCGTGGATTTAAACAACACAATAAATGAGCCAATTCACACTAGAACATTTGTGCTGGCGTAAAATGATAGTTTATAGGCAAGAGGGGTGAAGAGAATGGTTTTTCGGTGGCGTAAAGTTTAAACCAGCAACATCAACCCCGCAACACCAGCACAAAACTAATCCACGCACATTTTTAAAATATCAAATGAATGCAAAAAACACTAATACATACGAAGCTGCGTATACGTATACATTGCTGCCAAACTAATATTCTTCCCGTGTGAATAGAAAAGAACAAAAATTGTGCGACTAAAAAATGTTCTGGTGTGAATATAGCCAATGAAGGCTTTTAAAATTTATAAATTATTATACGATTATAAAACTCTTATTTTCCTTTACTAATAAAGAAAAACAAACAATATCGAGCATTTAAGTAAAAACTCTTTTTAAATCAAGTAATCGTTCTTGCACGTACCTATAAACGGCCGCGTGAACATATGTATGTATGTCTGTTACCGAAACGTTATTGAGAATGAATAAAAAAAAAAAAACAATAGCAAGAAAAGGGAATTCTTTTAATTTCTGCATGTGTAAATTATCTTTACAAACGTACAAACCTATAGATTTGTGCATGGGAATTGTTTATAAACTTTCATATATGTTTGTGTGTACACTCACTATTGTATTTATATGTTTACAGTAAATATATGCATGCAGCAATAAGACGAACATCAGGCGATTTTGTTGTCTCTACCCACAAAACAAAAGTGGTGAATCAAATTGTTTGTTGTTGTATTTTCTTTTTCCATTTATTATTTCTTTGCCTTTTTTCTCAATGTAATTTGAATTGTAGTTGTTGTTCCTATTTTGTTTTTCTAACAAAACGAAAAATGTATAAGCAAACAAAAACAATTATATGTATGGAGAAAAAGATCATAAGCATTCAAAAAAACGCAAAAGGGGGTGTGTATGAGTAATACAAATAAAACGTAATTTTTTTTTATAATCTTTTAATAAAATTGTATAATAATTTGTTATTACATTAACCTTTAAATTGTTGGTTTAACTTTTATTTTATGTTTGCGATTTTATTACTTTTGTTTAAAATTTTGTTAAATTTTCAATTTACTTTTCACTCAATCAGCCTTTTGTTCTAACGTGAGAACGTGCTTTCGACTAGATTTTTATCTACTTCTGTGTCAATATTCAATAATTTTTCATAATTTAATTTTTCACTTCTTTAACACACACAAACACCGTTTAAAAATGTTTCTTTTTTATTTCAAAAAAGGTACATCTATTACGTTTCTCAAATTTTACTTGCGGTATTTGACAAAATAACTTTTGATTGATATCGGCCTTTTGCCGCTAAAGAAATACTGGAAGAGCGGTCACAACAAAATTTTTATTTATTTCTCTTTCTACTCTCGCAAGGCACATCTAATAGGTAACCGTAAGTGTACAACAAGTACAACAATGCAAAAACAACACTCATTTTGTTTTTGTTAAAGCGTACGCGTAATGTCAAAAAAATTAACCCTCAAACCTCCATAGGAAATTAATAAAAGCAATTAAAAAAACTAAATAAATTTTATATATTGAAATTTCTTTTGATTTTTATGTCATGCTCAATTACGCAATAGTGGAGCACTTATAAATTAAAAAAAAATTATTCCATGCAGTCAATAACATTTCCACTTTATCTAAAGAACATGTTTTTATATGGCCATCGATCAAAATGGCAGATGCTAACGTTATTTGTTATTGGTCATAGTTTTGGCACTTAGTTGGAGAGACCGAAATCTTTTTTTGGGTAATTCATCAGCCTCGTCTAAATAAATATAAATATAGTAAATCTAGGTTGTAGTTTAAAAGATATATGGATTTAGTGTTAAAAGCTTAAATATTATTAATCATCTTCCAAAAATTTTAATAAAATTGGCTTTGAAATAGTAATCCTGAAGAATTTCTAGAGTGCGTATCGTTAAGGATACATCCGGTACATATGAGGGTTTATAAATGCGAAAATGATTATCGAAACAAAACAAACAAAAAAACAACAAAATTTTGACATTTAAAAACGCGTCAGCTGTTGACATAGTTTTACCTGTTAGATTTGCCTTGTACTCTCGATTGAATGCAATACTATTCTGATTGGTTATGCAAACAATTCACAATCGCATAATGTCGATAAAACGGTTCACAAATTGTAGATAAAACTGTTTTCAACTTTAATAAGGGAAAGAAAGTTTTGTCAAAATATTGCTTTTGACAGTGCCCTTATAATTTAAGACGCGACCAATGCTGCCAGGAAATAAAAATTTTGTAACCACCTTGTGAATAAGAAATCAACAATGAGGGGAAAAAATAATCAAATTTAATTAATTCCTGATGTTAAATTTAGATTAAAGTCGCTGAATTATATTTAATAAACACAGTTTGAATTTAAAATTCACAGATTTTGTAAAGCAACATAATTTTCAGACGGGCGTAATAAGTGATATATCTGGATTGCATAGATGCAATTGCGATTTATAGATTTACGACTTTTTGAGAGCATTGCTCTTGCACCAAATCAAAAGACCTGGTCCACACATTCGACTCTCAATATAATCTCATAATATTCTTTCATTGCTCTTGAAGATTGTTACTAACAATTATGGCAACTTTATTTGGTATTTTGTAAGGTACGGCAACTCTTTATGGTTAAATCAAATTTTGAACTTTTCCATCAGTCAGCTGTGAAATATTGGGGAGACTACGCAATAGAAAAGCTAATGAAAATATACAAAAATACAAAATTTCGTGAGCCATTGAGAAAAGTGAAATAATAATAGAAAAATTTAAATAATTACAAAATTATTTTTTAGAATTCATAATTACGAAAACAGAAATATACTTTTATAAAATAAATAAATAAAAAAGAAATACTAATTAGCAAACGCAGCAGAGGAGACAACAAAATAAAATTTTGAAAAAAGCTCAGCAGAAAATATCAAAAGAAATACATAATAATAAATGTAAGTGTACAATAAATAAAGCAAATGAAGAAATGAGAAAAATGAAATTTATCTTTCTCAATATATTCTATTGCAATTATAGCTATTACTGTTATTGTTGTAATTTACTTTACGTTTCGTATTCCAATCCCCCCTTTTCGTTTATTGCGTATTTTTCTATACATCTCGATCATACCCTTTATGTCTCTTTTTTTACTACATATTACCAATGTCTTGTTGCTGCTGAATTTTTAGAAATTTTTATATTTTTTTTTAACGGGTAAGAAATGCTTTCAACGTTATATTGATTAAATTTGTTTTTATTTGCATTTGAATATCTACGTTAAAGGTGACCAACGTAAATTTAGAAACATTGTAAAGATTGTTGTTTTCATATTGTTTCGTTTGAAACAAAGCCATGTTCATTCTCCTGTGCTCTTTGTTTGCGAGTGTGTTGTTTGTTTAGGAAAGAGTTTTTTATAGTTTTCTATATAAATAGCAGCATATAGTTGCATATATGTATTTTATTAGTGTTATATAGATATTTATATTTAGAGATATATGTATATAATTATATAGAAGTATACGTATAGATACAATTTAAATTAATGTATTCATATTGCATATGTATGTGCATATGAATTCCATTGTGTTGTATTTATTGTGATTTGTTTATTTCAAATGTTATTGGTCTTTATTGTTATTGTCCCCCTATTCTTATAATTTCTATACAATAAAAAGCATAAATTATTCTTCAACACTGTTGCCAACTCCGATGTTTTTACATTAGTGGTAGCGTTTCTGGTTATCGACTGCAGAAGAAAAAATTGTCAGACAATCTAAGATAATTCCGAATAGCTAAAAATATGACCAGAACACTCTTTCGAATCTTATTTAAGTAGATTCAAACGGATATAGATTGCCATATATACAGCGCCCTTTTACACCTTTAAAGTTTTCTTTACAGTCTTAAGTTCGCAGGAGAAAAGAGAAAAAGGAACAAGGGTGATTGATGTACACGCAAAATTTCTTTGTTTGTCGTTTGTCGTTTACCGATTTCAGTATACGCAACAACAAAATATCAAGAGTTTATCAACGTAAACTTTGAAGGTGTAAAACCAAAAGAAAGTTTAATAGAATTTATTAAAGTAAAATTTCTATGTGTAAAAGGGGTCTTACATAGTTTCCTCATATTGCAATAAAATTTTATTTAATTCAACATAAGAACTGTTTCTACACAATTATAAAGTTATACCGGGTTATCTATTTCGTGGTTTCAAAAGTAAACGTAAATAAAACACATATAAAATATTTTCATGATATTTCTTTTTTATTGTAAAGTTTGAACGTTGACATTATGTGTGAAACACTACATCATTTAAATGACTTCCATGCGAAGTGTTGCAAGCATTGATTCTTTTGAGGTAATTTTCGACCACTTTTTGACACATATTGGGCGGTATTTCAGCCATAACATGACGAATGTTGGTTTTTAAGTGCTCAAGAGTTGAAGCTTTATCTGCATAAACACGGTCTTTCGCGTAGCCCCACAAAAAAAAAAAAGTCTAATGGTGTCAATGGCATGATCGACACGACGAGAAATTACGCGGCCAGGAAATGTCTTTTGCAATAAAGCCATATTCGCTCGAGTTGTGTGGCATGTGGCACCGTCTTGTTGAAACCACATATTCTTCAAGTCGTATTCTTCAATAGCAGGCAAAAAAAAGTCGGTTATCATATGACCATAACGCTTCGAATTGACGGTGACAGTCGTTCCATCGTCGTTTTCGAAGAAGTAAGGTCCAATCACACCTTCGGACCAAAGAGCGCACCAAACAGTGACTTTTTCTGGATGTAATGGCCTCTCTTCAATTACTTGAGGATTCTCAGAACCCCAAATACGATAATTTTGTTTATTAACATACCCACCGAGTGTGAAATGTGCTTCATCGCTGAAGAAAATTTTGTTCGATACGTGGCTGTGGCAGAATCCCCATTTTTGTAGTAGGTTTTGATAATTTTTATGCGTTGTGTGATAGTTAAGCGATCCATTTTCGTCAATTTCCGACTTTCAACTGAAAAGAAAAAAATTGGTTTCACAACTTAGTTTGACAGATGTCGAATTCCAGTCCCATACTTTTGAAACCACGAAATGGATAGCCCTTTACAACCAGTCGCAACGTGTAGGGTCCGCATAAAAACGTTGATTTTTTTATGTATTTCTCTCTCGTTTTGGCTGAAAACATTTAAAAAATAGTTGGCAACAGTGCTTGTAGGAGCATAGTAGCGAATGTATTTATATTCTCTCCTTTTTTCCACTGTTACCACTTAGCTCCGCTGTTGTTATTATTGTTTGTTACAAAAACAAATCTTTACCCACTCTATACTACGCAGTAAAATGGTGTATGTTTTGTGTTTACCAACAATGCATTGCATGTAGTATATATTTTGGATTTTATTTCTTTGTTCTGTATGATGATAAAAATTTTAAAAACACATAATTTGTAGGTATGTATACACAAAAATTGTATACTTATTTAAATGTATGTATATATGTACATACATGTATGGATACATAAACATAGAATAAATGTTTGACTCGATCAAATATAAATTTTGGGCAGAATCGTTGTTGTATACGAGTTGTAATACAGAAGTATTCAACATTTTGATGATTTTTCATTAACATTATTAATCTGGAAATTCTTGTTTGTGTTGTTGCAGATGAAATTTTTAAAAATGTGAATGTGAACATGGAAATATGGGTCGACTTGACCTCCGGATACTGTACTTATCTCATTTGACAAGTACACGTCCTCTAACCTAAAACTAAACAGGAAAATAAAACTAGAACTACTTACTATGCTGTTAAAAAATCGAAAATTGTTTTCATAGGAAAAATTTTCCAAAACTTAAAACTGAAAATTGAAAATATGTTTGGTTTTTTACGTATTAAATTGAACAAGTCCTAAAGTCGTAGCATGCGATTTGATTTGATTTTTATTAATTATTAAGGAATTAATATTTCTTTTTATTCCATTAATATGTTTTAGTTTTTTCGTTTTTTGTTCCACTGTTCCAAGGAAGGGGAAATTTATTTTTGCTTTGAATTTCTCTTATTTTGACAAGTGTTGCCAAATGTTTCAATTTTATGTGTTGTTGAAGTATTCATATTTAAAGTAAGACATACATAAGTGTATTATCAATAATTGTTAAAAATTTGCTAGAAATTTATTGTTAATAGTTTATCATAGATTTTTATAATATTAGTATTTTAACTTTGTATTAAACATAATTTATTTTAATTTACGTATACGCACATATGTATGTACTATTTAATTAATTAAAAACTTTAACAGTTTTGTAAATGCGATTTTCACAGATCAATCAGTTCGTTGTTGGATTTTATTTATTTGTGAAAAATTCTCAAGAGAAATTAAAACCATTTTAATGAATTGTACACTTTTGTTTTTACCTTGTAATAATGTCTTTTTTGTGAGCATGGCAATCTTTTTTCGTTTTCTTTGTACAGGGTTTTGTGTATTTACTAAAACATTGTATTTGCTTTTGCTACACTTTTTGTCAGTACGTTTCTGTTATTCAAAGGTGCCAGTTGTCAAATACTAAAGAGAGAGAAGATTTCAGTAAAAAGCAAGACCCAGTGTGCGTGTGTGCATAAGTGTTAGTTAGTGAGTGAGTGAGCGAGCGTGTTTGAATGTGTAATTCTTTACACTTGCAGACAAAGAAAGAACGAAAAAAATTAATTTTTTTTTCTTTCCTTTTATCAAGTTTGATAACAATTTTCTTCTTCGCATACATTACATTGTGAAAAACAAAACAATAATCATCATCATCCTTAATAATTTATTACTTAATCAGAGGTTTTATTGTTACGTTTACAAAAAAGAAAAAATAATTTTCGCTGCATAATAAACAATGTAAGTCATGATATTAAATTGTTAATATTTATTTAAAACTACATATAAATATTTATAGATTCCAATTATTTGTTAAACTTTTTCATAGTGCTAGCTAGTAGTGTCTTTGTAATTGTATTGCTGTCAGATTTCTATTTGTTAGTTTTTTTTTCCGCTTCGCTCATTTGTTTATTGAGAAGAAATATTTGGTCATGACTTTATTTTTATATACAAATGGCAAGCCATGCCAAACCATTTGAGGTGGCAGTGCATTTATTATTGTTGTTATAACTTGTCTGTTATTAAGTTTTTGTTTTTTTCTTTTTTTTTGCTTTTATTAGTTTAATTTTACCTTTTGTGTTATCAATGCGCCATAAAAAAAATCGAATATTAATGATACTTTTTTGTATAATTAACTTGGCTTTGCATTGTGATTTTTGTTTAAATTATTCTATTTTCCTGCTTTGGCATTTAATTCTATTGTTGTTATTATGGTTGTATGGTGTAACTTGATTTTTTTTTGTTCTGTATGTAGGTATAATTTTTGCGTGGGCTGTATGTAGTAATCCATCTAAAAATGGCAGTCAGGAGTTTTCTAAACAGTAGAAATTTAGATTCTTTGTCCCTTATTTTGTGTACACAGTACATATTACATATGTTTGTAAGCGTATGCATACAAACTTACTTTAAGAATTTTTCTGTAAAGAATACAAAACAATTGCGTTTCTTTATGGTTTTCAGTTTTTCCTTATTTCTGTTTATCATCATCTGTTTGTATGTTGAGTATTTATATCACACCAACAAAAACCCAGGGGATTTTATATTCTTTACGTTGAAGCACCTCCACTGTGTGGTGAGTTTTATTGTATTTCAATTTGTTTTGTTTTACTCTCTCTCTCTCTCTCTCTCTCTCTTTGCGTGATTCAGTAAATTTTTGCTTTTGTTTCCCCCTTCAATTATTGTGTTTTGTAAATATCGAACAGCTGAGCTTGTTTATTAACACAAAATAAATAAAAAAAAAAAAACTAAAAATAATAAGAAAAAAATTTATTTAATTGATCCCATAATGCTTCTTCCATTATCAAAATATCCTAAAAATTAAATTGTGTATAATTTTAATTTTCATTCAATTCTAATCTACATATCGCTACCTCAATATAGAAACGCCCCTAATCGTTTTATTTATGCTCGCTTTCTTTTTGCATATTTCTAAAGATAATCCCCTAATACGACTTGGATTGACAAATTCTAGTGCTTAGATAAGGAAAAATAAAATATTAAAGTTTAAAAATGTTTAAAACGATTTGAAAAAAAAATTATAATTACATGGTATTTTTTTTTTTTTAAACTGCATCCGACCTTTTTTTGTTTTTTTTTTATCTTCTTATGAACTAGCATGAAGCTGTCATGTTACATGTGGACAGTTTGAGCTGTGCATTTAAAAGGGCAGAAGGATCAACATGGAGTTATAGCTTTAGATGTTCTCTAGGGAACAGGCGTTCTGTAAGGCGCCTTAGTGTAGTGGTCGAGTCATGTGAAATCTGAATAATGATCTTAGTTTGAAGCAGCTGTCATTCCTTGTATGTACTATATGTATGACGTTGGCAGTGTAGTAAATAGTGTGTTGGTTGACTAGACGAGAACTCAAGAGTTCAAACCTTAGTATTGATGTGGCCTCACGTCCAACAAGCCAACACACTACCTGCTAGACTAGACTAAACGGCGACTTTAATAAAATTTCTAAATTGTAGATCCACTAGTGCATATATTGATACGTATACATACATAAGGGGTGATTTTTTAAGGGCTATAGGAAAATTTTTCAAAAAAAAAACACATAAAATTCAGAAAAATGCATGAAATCTTTATTTGAATCGATAGTACGGTCCATATAGTTTAATGTTTGAAGATTATTTCATGCAAATGTTGACCGCGACTGCGCCTCAAATGGTCCATCCGCTTAGTCCAATTTTGGCATACTCTTTCCAACATTTCGGCCGGTATCTCACGAATAAATGCTTCAATGTTGTCTTCCAATGCGTCAATTGAAGCGGGCTTGTCTGTATAGACATGAGCTTTAACATAGCCCCATAAAAAATAGTCTAAAGGCGTTAAATCTCACGATCTAGGCGGCCAATTGACCGGTCCCGAACGTGAAATAAAATGTTCACCGAACTCGCCTCTCAATAAGTTCAATGTTAAGCGTGCTGTGTGGCATGTGGCACCGTCTTGTTGAAACCACATGTCATGCAAGTCTAGCTCTTGCATTTTGGGCAAAAAAAAGTTGGATATCATCTAACGGTAGCGCTCACCATTCACAGTTACGTTACGATTCGCAGTATCTTTGAAGAAGTACGGTCCAATGATGCCAAATTCAATGATTTGCAAGCGTTGTTCGTTTGTAATACGATTCATGGTTAAATTATAGACCAAACTGAAAATGTTTGACAGTGAAACAAAACACGAAACGTGCGTGAGCTGTTTAAACCAGTGTTGCCAAAAAGATAATACAGTCGCACTTCTCTATAGTGAACTTCTGTACAATGAAGCTCTCCCTATTATGAATTGATTTCAAACACACAACTTTTTCCGTTCCAATTTCATTGTTTTTGATCTCCTTATAATGAATTTCCATACAATGAAGTTTTCTATACAATGAAGCAATTTTGCAGGTGTAATATTTGACTCACATGCGTTTTTGTCTCCATATAATGAATTTTTCAAACAATTTTCTGTTACGCATACTAACAATTCTGTGTACCGAGAAAGATGCCACATATAATGAGGGGATTCCCAAAAGAGGAAAATAAGAACAAAAAAAAAAGAAGAAAGCCACATCAATAACAATTTTGACATCAGTTGCCGGTGTTCAGTGATCGGAAATGACGCAGCGAAGTAGCATTTCTCTTGAAAAAAAATTATTAATTAATTGATTAATTTTTATATGTATAATGGTTTTGTTATTTGGTATTATGTACAAGGTTTTGATGTGGAAGAAAAATAGAAAAGTGTAACCCAAACTAATATGCCTAATTATTTTAAATAAAAAGTGGGGGAAAAATATAATTTCTGTATAATGAAGTTTCTATATAATGAAGTGATTTTCTGGTCCCGTCAAGATTCATTATAGGGAAGTTCGACTGTAGCTAAAAAAAAATCACCCTTTATATTCATGCGCATTTCAAATTCTCAAAAAGAATGTTTAATTTGCATTTGAAAATAATCTTTTGAGCGCTTGAGGAACCCAGAGTGAATTTTTGTTAATGTTCTTAATGAATAACTAAATATTTTTGTTAACACTGATAAACCTTTTGATTGATTTTTTTTTTTTATTAAAAAATGCCTAATTTATTAACTTTAAATGTTTCTGTGCTATATCATACGATAACTCTTGCTGTGTAGCATATTTAAATAAAAGTAATTATAATTCTGTTTATAATTAACATGATGGCCTTTTAAAAATAATCAAATTAAGAGATAATGAAAAGAGAATGAACCAATTAAATTTGCAAATCTTAAAGATAGCTTTGAGTCATAAAGCAGCATTAAATCGCGTTTTTATTTTTCTTTCAACGAAGGCATTAAACTTTATACGTTGAAAATGATAATTGTTTGAATATTCATTTAATAAACAACGACACACCTCACAATTTCGCAATGTCTTGCTATACACAATATTTTCTATTACAAAAATATATTACAACGTAAATATATGTATAAGACATAAGCACACCCTGTATTCTATTTTCGTTTAATTATAGCCGCTAGAATAGGAGAAGGTGTTAGTCTATGTAAACTGATTTTGTTTCTTTATTTTTCGTTTCTATCATTTGCTGCTAAAACTGACAGTTCAACTGCCAAAAACATCTGCTATTTGTAGCCGTTAGTGTAACAACAACATCATGTTATATTATTAGTATTAGTTTGGGAATAATAAAGAAAATTACAATTGCAGTGCAATTAGATTGCATTTATAAGACAAAGTACTTTGGTTTACACTGAATGAGTTGAAAAGCAGTAACCATTATTGTTTGTTTGAATTTACAATATATTGTATTTATTTGTCATTGTGGGCAATGGCAGCTCATTGGCAACGACCTTTATGTATAGAAAATTCCATAAGAAGAAATTTGGCGGTGCCAATAACAAATAATTGTGTGAATTTCTTGACTAGAATAGTAGAACAGTAGAGTATAAACATCCTCTAAAATCGTTGCGAATAGTCATTATGCTTAAACTACTTGTAATCCATATTAATCTGATCATTAAAAGTTATTGTGATATTTTAGCTTCTTTGCAACAATGATAATAAATATCCTTTTCACCTGCTAGTTTATCTTTTAGTATAGTATTGTCAAATTATCGAAAACATGCATTCCGCCATTCAATTTAACCGTAGATCGAGCTTTGTATCAAAAATGATACATTTCAATTTTTGAGACTATATAACTTTAATTCAGAAAAAGTTGGACACCTGATATTTTTTGAATTCGTTAGTATTGTTATTGTCATTATTTTAAAACAAATAAAAAAAGAAAATTTTAAACAGGGGTGAAAAAAATCGAAAACTTCATAATTCTGTCTTTGTATCATTTTTGATACATACGACTTTCCTAGCGATTCTTTGGTGTTGTGTAAGTAATTTTTTCAGGTTTTCAAAGATTTTGTGAAGTTTTATCGTAAATAATACGTTATTTATGGTATTTAACAAGGAATTGAAAGATAAGTGTTGGAGGAAAGGGAAAAGGTTGAATTTTCTGTTCATGATATATCCTTGATATTGACGGTAGCAGTCGTAGTCTAGTATGTAGCGTGTTAGATGTCAGATCAAGGTTCAAACCTCTGGTCAGTTATGTCCCATTTACAACGAAAGGTTGTAATGACCGATTATATATGTATATATGTAATATTCCTGCTGCTGGAGACTCTAAAGAAGAAGAAAACAGAAGCTCGTCTTATGAACTGACGAAAGTATTGGGAGCAACAAACGTTACAATCAGATGTTTTTAGCCAAATATAGTACTACTTTAGTAGTTTGGGAAGAGAAAATACTCACAATTTTCACGCAGATTGCTAGCAGCTGTTTCTTGAAATGTTGTAGAGTCTTTCTTACTGGTCTTCTCATATTTATCTCACGTGATAGACAAACATCATAAAAAAGTATTTCATCCTATGTTTTATTTCATTGATATTACGGAAGGATAATATTTCGGTCAACTACCAATGTATGCGATAACAGAATCATTCGGTTTGATATTGTGCTACTCGGAAATAATGATAAATTTATATCTATTACGCCTTTTCGAAAAATGAGCTAAAAGTCTTTCAGCTTTTAATAATCCCAATAATTTTGTCGCTCTAGATTAGTAACTAATTGAATTTTATGGTCGATATAAATTACGCGGTCCACCGAAACGGAATGGCAGTTTTACATTCAAGTACATGCTACGTGCGTAGCAACTACTTACAGCCGTATTTGTAGAAACCCGCATCCGGGAAAATAGAGAAGAACCCAAGACAGAGCCTTGTTATTGATATAATCGACGTTCTATTGCTACGGGAAACTTTTTTACCTCACGTGACGTTGAAAACAAATTTTTCTAACGAAATATAACAATGGTTTCATCAGGTTTCAGCCAGCCCTCAATTGAGAGTCTTATTGATGTGAGTGACAATAAGCTGCCCCATCTAAACAATTGGAAACTTATAAATCGCCGCAAAGCAAGGATGCTAGATGCCAAATTATTGCCATTTAGATAAAAATAAACCCAATCTGACATGAAGTGTTTGATTTTTACGTAAAAAACCATACTGCAACGTACATCATGTCAAAAATTTTGGCGTAAATTTCATAAAAGTGATAATAAAATATAATAATATAAACTAGTTTTATTAAAATGAATTAAAATAAATTAAAATATTAAAATTTTTTAACAAAATCTATCAAAAATCGTGAAAATACTATGTGCTACAAGTATGTATCAAAAGTGATACATAAGCTAGAATTATGATGTTTTTTTAAGGCTCGATCTACGGTTAAATTCACTGTGGCTTACATTTTGTAAAGAGTTAACTCTCTGGGGACAGTCTAGGCTTCTATTCCGATGTGTATTAACTAAACGTATGTCTATGTTTTTGCTTTCGCATTTCCGATATCATGTTTTAGATATGTATTCGATTTAGCTGAAAACCATTATTTCTTCATAATATGCACGTGTTTTTGTAACTTTTGGAAAATTAGTTTCAAGTATGCTTACATATACGAGCACATACATACATGCATACGTACATATGTTGTGTATATAAACTTATTTTTCATTTACATTACCATCTATTTTTGCCAACTGTTTCTATATTTCAGTATATTGTTTTACCTGTTGCCTCGGAAATTTCCTATCAGTGGCAATCTTTTCATTTAGATACGTTAGTTACGTTTACTCTTTGTTCGCCTAACCAGATCACGCATTTCTATCGTCCGATTTTCTACAACTTTTACTGAATTTCAGACGTGGCTTTTTTACTCTTTTCTTTATTAAAACAGTTCATTTTTTTTAATATTAAAAAAACATTTCATACCTTAACCAGAATAAAAACTATTTCAATGACGTACGTATGTATATACACTGAGCGCCATAAGTGAGTCAACTTTTTATTTTTGGAAATTTATTCGACTATTCTCATTTACTTTTCTCGCTATCCTAAGAAAATGAATTATTTCAGTGGTGTTTACTCACTTTTGGCGCTCAGTTTATGTATGTAATATTTTTTTAAATGTAAACCAACTTTAATACAAAGTTATCTTTTACACTTTTAACGTATTCAAAAATGAAAATTATTGAAATGTTAAAGTTTATTACTTTATATGTATGTAAGGGGTGATTTTTTAAGAGCTACCTATAGGAAAATTTTTCAAAAAAAAACACATAAAATTCAGAAAAATGCATGAAATCTTTATTTGAATCGATAGTACGGTCCATATAATTTAATGTTTGAAGATTATTTCATGCAAATGTTGACCGCGACTGCGCCTCAAATGGTCCATCCGCTTAGTCCAATTTTGGCATTCTCTTTCCAACATTTCGGCCGGTATCTCACGAATAAATGCTTCAATGTTGTCTTCCAATGCGTCAATTGAAACGGGCTTGTCTGTATAGACATGAGCTTTAGCATAGCCCCACAAAATATAGTCTAAAGGCGTTGAATCGCACGATCTAGGCGGCCAATTGACCGGTCCCGAACGTGAAATAAAATGTTCACCGAACTCGCCTCTCAATAAGTCTATTGTTACGCGTGCTGTGTGGCGGCATGTGGCACCGTCTTGTTGAAACCACATGTCATGCAAGTCAAGCTCTTGCATTTTGGGCAAAAAAAAGTTGGATATCATCTCACGGTAGCGCTCACCATTCATAGTTACGTTACGATTCGCAGCATCTTTGAAGAAGTACGGTCCAATGATGCCAAATTCAATGATTTGCAAGCGTTGTTCTTTTGTAAGACGATTCATGGTTAAATTATAGACCAAACTGAAGATGTTTGACTGAAACAAAACACGAAACGTGCGTGAGCTGTTTAAACCAGTGTTGCCAAAAAGATAATAGCTAAAAAATCACCCTTTATAATTATCTACAACACTTAATATTGTTTTTTTGTTATTATTCATTGACAAAAGACTGGTGCTGTTTGTATTAAAAAGTGTTGCCCAAAAGAATGCCCTATAATGCTAACGAAAGAGAAACTTGGCCTTTATGTTTTATTCAATTAATAATGCTGGTGGTGGCGGTAGTACGTTCTTTTTAAAAACAAAAAAAAAATTTTCTTTTAAATATCATGAACTATTTTTGCGACATATTTTTTTCTTTGCATTTTATATACATATGTACATATATAAAAAATAGACCACGTTTTACACTTGCCTTTGGTCTATTTTATATTAAATGCCTACAAACATATTTACATACATACACACATGCTAACAATTAAACGACCTACTAACCTCAATTTTAACACGTATACATACATACATACATACACATTTATACACATAGTTTTATCCCATACGTAACGTACACCTTCCTTATAACTACAATCTGTGTTGCTTCTCTATCTTCACCCCCTTTTTTGTTACAATCCTACTCTCTCTCTCTTCACTTTGGCATGGCAAGAGTGTATTTTTTATACTTACGCTGCAACTCAATGCAGCGAACAACAGAAAATATGCACATATTACAATAATAACAACAGCGACAAGAAAACATTGACGTCAATCTGAATTTTTGAAAAGTGCATTTCCTCTGTGTACTGTGAGAATCGCGTAAAAAAAAAACAAAATTTTGATGTTCCTTTTAATATTTTTATATGATATCTTGAAATTATTTTTTTTTTGTTTCTTTCTTTAACCGAATTAAGTTTGTTTTCGATTCATTTTCATTTTTCACTGTAATACAATTGTAGATAGCAATTTAATTATTTTTTTTTTTTAAATAACTATTTATTTAATTTATGATTAATAATATATTTTGGTTTTTTTCTTCTTCTATTTACAGATTCATTCATCAAATTTCAGTAACAATTTAAAGAATTCTAAATAGAATTATACACGTGTCACATGATTATCCACGTCAAATTGTTAAAGTAAATATTGTGATAAGAAATACTCATCAATTTCAGATCCTTTCTAGTATCCTAGTAATAACACTCACACACCGACTAACAAAAACACAAAGAAGAAGTAATAAAAATTGAAATGTCGTCACCAAGTGCTGGCAAACGTCGCATGGACAATGATGTTATTAAATTGATCGAATCAAAGCATGAGGTTACGATTATTGGTGGCCTTAATGAATTTCATGTAAAATTCTTTGGGCCGCATGGGACACCGTACGAAGGTGGCGTTTGGAAGGTTCGAGTCTACCTGCCCGATAATTATCCCTTCAAATCACCCAGTATAGGTTTTGTTAATAAAATCTATCATCCTAATATAGACGAATCATCTGGAACCGTCTGTCTCGATGTTATAAATCAAGCGTGGACGGCTCTGTATGATCTGTCAAATATTTTTGAATCATTTTTGCCACAGCTGCTCACATATCCAAATCCGGTTGATCCACTGAATCGTGATGCAGCGTCCCTGTATTTACATGAACCTGAAGAATATCATCGTAAAGTAGCTGATTATGTACAACGCTATGCCACTGAAGAGGCTTTGAGAGCCGCTCAAGTAGAACGCGAAAGTAGTGATAGTGAATCAAGTATGTCCGACTATAGTGAAGATGAGGCACGAGATATGGAGTTATAATACCGGTTTATTATTAAGTTAATATTATGAATTTGAAAATAATTGCAATAATTATTAGATTACAATTTTATTGAAAAATAATGAAAACACACACACACACACACACACACACACACACACACACTGAATTAATTAACTGTAAAACGTAAAGAAAAATTTAAAAGTAAAGGAAAGAAATGAAAACAAAAATGAAATGTGTAAACCAAACAAACAAACAACAAACCCTTAACAAAATAATAATAATAATAATAAAAACAAAACAAAAAAAAAAATGTTACAACAAAACGAAACAAAACAAGACGAAATAAATACAAAAACAACAAAAAAAACCTTCACAGCTACACCCTCTCCTCTACTAATACAAAAACAAAAAAAATATTTATGAAACATATTAACAAATAATTATAATAGAAATTACAATTTTACCTTAGTCAATCCAATCCAATCCAAACCAATCCAATCCAAATCAATCAATATATGTACATATGTATGATGGATGACATTTACAAAAACCCAAACCCCGTTTTTAAATTTTGTTTTATCAACAACAAAATAGCAAAAAGAACAGACCGTACAGAATAGTAGTAACACAATATATTTAATTCAAAATAAACAAAACAAATTTGTAAAACACACAACAACAACAACAACTACTATTACACAACAACAACAACTACCGCCACCACCTCCTTGAACTACCTAAATGGAAAATTATATTTTACATATAAATTTTGAACATACCTTACATATACATACCTACAATACAGACATACACTGTTACAATTACATAAAAAAACCAACACAACGACCACCCTTTTCTCTCATTCTCTTAAACCAAATCAATAAGGAATAACAAAAAAACAAAAACAAACAACAACAACATCAAAAAAAATGCCTATTTGTGTTTTGATTCAATTTCTATTTCTATTAAAATTCATTCATTCGATTAAAATTATTTTCAAATTCTTAAGTTTTAATTTCCGTTTTTCACTCTTTTTTTTTTATTTTTTTTTTTTGATTTTATTATTTTAGCTTTTATTTTATTGGTTTTAAACAACTCTCTATATCTCTCTCTTCCTCCCCCCCCGTAATTATAAATGATTATGTAATTTTAAGTCATCTTTTGTTATACATAGTAAACAAACAATGGAAATATACAATTCATTAATTAATTATCTCCATTCGTTCTTGTAACATTTTTTAATTTCTTTTATTTTTTAAAACTTATTTAGCCTTTAACTTTAGTGTGTAACTTTAAAAAAAAACAAAACAAAAAAACAAAATATAATATATAAAAAATTACGTTTAATTAATATATAATAATAATAATAATATAATAAACATATTTTGAAATTAAAGTTTAAGAGTTAAGTAAATAATAATAATATAAATAGATACATATATATATATATACTATATATATAAAAACAAAAAACAAAACTAAAGAAGAAGAAAAACAAAAATACTTAAAACTACAGTCGTTGTTTTTATTTTTAGTCCAGTGTTCCAGTGCACAGGATTTCGTAAATGAATTTTTGTTAGATCCGTTGTTTTTTTTGTTAGCAATATTTGCTATCTTCAATCAATCTCTAGGAATAGTAAACATATGTACATTAGAGCGACTCAAGTTGTATGGAAGCGAAATTCGTGCTCGATGTACCCCCCCTAAAAATGAACCTTGGACTTTTTTAAGATGACATTTAAAATATTTCGGCTCCAGCTTTGACCACTCGTGAGCTGGACCATTTTGAAAAAGGGTCTATTTTTGGATGTTTTGTTTATTTGAGAATCTGTTTCCTTACCAACATATACAATATGTATATCATAAGAAAGGTTTTTTTAAGGCGCGTCCAACTGTATATACAATTTTTCCAAGGACGATCATCCATGTCCTTTTTTTAAGGATATTCTGTGAAAAAAAACGGTTTTTGAATTTTTTGTTTGGGGTTGTTTGTAATAAAAATGCCAAATTAACATATTTTAATCTTTAGTCGATTTAATTAAATACGGGTCTCACCTTTTTTTGAAATTTGCACCAGTTCGCGTTTTGTAGTAGTTGTAGTTTGTAGTTTTGTAAATATAAACAATAATATTTTATAACTTTTTTTTAGTTTGGGAAACAAAAATGCCTACAAAAAGTCGTGGATCATTTCTTTTTTTCCTTCTTAAGTCCTATTTTCATCCATACATGATCTAGAAACTAAATCCGCTATCATATTAGAGTTACCACAAAATTGCATTTATATATATTCCAGAGCACCGTGTAAAATGCATCTAATTTGCAAAAATCTAAATTATTTACATACAAAGATGATGTACTTGGTAAAAGAAAAAGGCCGACTTCCTAAACGCAAGTTGCAATTCATAATTTTAAAAAATGCGTATGCAATGCAAAACATACCTTAAATGTAACCTTGCATTGCATACATTTTTTTGCATTTTATCGGCATTTAGGAACGTCGCTATGCAACTCATCCATAAAACATATGTTATTAAATTGAAATTTTGTTTATAGTAAAATGGAACACAAAATTATTTACCAATATTGTTGGCAAATGCTGAGGAATTATCTCAGACTACATCTTCAAAAAACATTGATTTGTTAAAGAAACTTGTTAAAAAGAAAAAAAAGATGAGACAACTTTTATTAAGGACAGTAAAAATTCCAAGAAGAAAAGTGGTAAAAAATAAAAATTTTGAGAAATGCATTGAAGTAATGGATAATGACATTTTTTATTCACATTTCATATTAAATATAGAAAAGAAAATACTTACTCAGCCATTGCACTTCAAGTGTTTGCATACAAAATAAAAATGATGCGCGATTTTGACTGCTGATACTCATTAAAATGCGTTGCCAAACGATTAGGAACATTAGACGTTGCCAATAACTTTACAAATGCGTTTACGAAGTGTATGCATTGTAAATATGCATTGCAACTTGCGTTTAGGAAGTCGGCCAAAATTTGATACCCATATGACCTATTTACAAGGAAGGGTTACCACCCTATTGTATTTTTTTCAAAACGCGAATTAGCGTGAATTTCAAAAAAAGCTGAGACCCGTATTTACTTAAATCGACTAAAGATTAAAATATGTTAATTTGGCATTATTATTACAAACAACCCCGAACAAAAAATTCAAAAACCGTTTTTTTTTCACAGAATATCCTTAAAAAAAGGACATGGATGATCGTCCTTGGAAAAATTGTATATACAGTTGGACGCGCCTTAAAAAACCTTTCATATATTGTATATGTTACATATTGTACAGTGCCGGACTATATTATTGGCACAGTAAGCATTTTCAAATAAGTAGTATTTGGTTTTCGCCAAACTAGTTCTTTTCTATCAGATTGGAAAATATTGAATTTACTTTCATCAGAGAACAACACATTGTTCCAGAAGTCTTCGCCTTTGTTTTTGTGTTCCTGAGCATAGGCTAACTTTTTTTTCTGTTCACTTCACTTACAAGTGGTTTTCTTCTAGCTACCCTAGCTTTATACCCAGCACGTTGTAATGTTCTGCGTACAGTCTTTGAGTGAATTTCCCTTCCAAAATCTTCTTTAACATCCGCAGCAAGCCGAGTGGACATCAATTTTGGGTTCTTTTTAATTTTTCGAACAATTTGTCCCTCTTCTCTCTTACTAAGAGCTCGCGGACGACCAGTACGTTTTTTTCTAGACAAATTTGTTGAACCAGCAAAACGTTTTATTATACTTCTTATAGTTAAACGGCTCCGACTCATCATTTCTCCGATTTCTGCATAAGTTTTTTCTTGACTATGCAGATACAAAATAATTTTTCGCTCGTCTACGGTTGTCTCTTTTTGTTTTGGGCACATTTTTAATTATTTAGCACAACTTCACAGTTTAAGACTCGGAAAATCTTCTTTAAATTTTTACAATAGTTATACTTAAAACATAACGGAATTTTCCAGCTGTCTGCATGTTGAAATATCTTAATAATTTTAATACTATAGCTACATTTTCTAATTGTGTGCCAATAATTTTGTCCGCCAAAATTCATGCCCTTCAATTAAAATCAGAATTTTTCCTTTAACCGTCTAATAAAATTTCAAATTAAAAGTTACCATTGTATAAATAATACCTTTAAAGAAACACTTGTGTTTAAATTCTCTAAAATTATCATATTTTCTACAAGAAATTTCAAATTTTATACAAAATAACTTATTGTGCCAATAATATAGTCCGTCACTGTATATGTTGGTAAAGAAACAGATCCTCAAATTAACAAAAGATCCAAAAATAGACCCTTTTTCAAAATGGTCCAGCTCACGAGAGGTCAAAGCTGGAGCCGAAATATTTTAAATGTCATCTTAAAAAAGTCCAAGGTTCATTTTTAGGGGGGTACATCGAGGACTTTTTTTGGTGAGTCGCTCTAATATACATATTTGGTTAGGATTTTAATAAATACATATTTTATTAGCTAACATTTCATTAATTGAAATGTATGATATTGTACTTAACTTTTAAGAATACAGTTTTGTCTTCGATATACAGTTGTGTTCAAAATTATAGGAGTGCTACCATGTAATATTTTCAAAAGTCAAAAATTTTTTATTGTACCAATTTGCAAAACATGATATATTCTAATAGTAGTTACAACGGTATGTAAGAAATAAAATACAAAAGAGAATCTCATAATAACTTTAATATTTATCATGAAATTGATTTATTTCTGTGTTTGCCCTTGACTTCGGTTGATCAAAAAAATAGTAGTGTGAGTGTTTTTTTTAAAAATAACATATTGTTACGTTTTTACCTTTTAAAAACGTTAAAAATATGAGTTCGTAGATTGCAAATAAAATAAAAATAAATATGTGTTTAATTTTAAGTCAATTCTTTATTATCTGCACAACTTTTGTGCCACTGTTCGTACTTCTTCCACGTATACAATGATAACTTTCACAATATGTGCTTGTTCGTGATATTTCTCTGCTTACAACCTTTTTTGTAAGCAACAACACTTGTTAGTTATTCTTCTTTGCTCACAACCTTTTTTGTAGCACAACACTAACAACTGTTTTCTTCACGCAACTTGTCTGCACACAAGTCTGACTGAATTATAACTCGATCTCGTATCTTCACACACCACTGGTTGAATTCTCACTCAATTCAACGCAACGTCGTCACACAACTAACTTAACTCGAACTCCGAAAATCACGTGTCTTCATACACGACTGACTGAATTCTAACTGAATTCTCGTTGCTCGCTTTATTTTGCCTTTTATATCACTGGATCAAGAGTGTGATGAATGCCCTTGAAGGATGATGACGGCCTTCGGGAACAATCCAAAAATGTAAACATCCCGTCATCATTGTTGTTCGTGTATCTTGTTTACTTTCGTCCAGGCAGAATTGTTGTTGTTTTGTTTGTTTGTCTTTCCGTTATATTTTTTTATACACGGACGTTGTTGCTATATTTTTGTTTATTCATCGATCTTGTAAACTAGCCTGTTATTTTTGTTGCTATATGTTTATTTATTCGTTGATCACGTGAACAACTGCATTATTTTGTTTTTGGAGCTTTTGTTTATCATTTTATGTGTGATCAAGTCCATTGTGTTGTTTTTGGAACTTTTGCTTATTATTTTAATAACACCATTTCCATTTTCGTAACAATATATAAGAGCATATAATTTTAAAAAAATGTATGTAAAGTATGGAAAATGAAGTTAAAACTTTTTCTGCAGTGATTCCCATAAATTTTTGTAATAGTGGGACGAGGTAACCACTGTTCTGAAGAAAAGAGAGTACTAATTAAAAATCTTAACAAAAAAAAAGGCAAAACTTAATTAAGGAAACCTTAAATCCGCTCAAATGATCGGAAATGTATTAAAATATATAAAAAAAACCCGAAAGGCTTGGGCGCAAGCGCAAAACATCAACTGTCGATGACCGCCGAATTGTACGATACAGCAAAATAAATCCTTCGACGTCTTCAAAAACAATTCAAAAGGATCTAAATCTTGTCGTAAGTGGCCCTACTATTCGTAGATGACTGATAGACAGCAATTTATTCGCAACAAGTCCATTAAAAGTGCCATTGCTGATAAAAAAAAAAATAGGCAGCAGAACGCTTAAAGTTTGCCCAAGAACATATCGATTGGCCGAAAGAAAAATTTAGAAACATACTGTGGACCGACGAAAGCAAAATGGTTTATATTGGTGGTACTGGGTCTAGACAGTATGTTAGACGTCCGTCCAACACCGAATATAAAGCTCAGTATACACAAAAGACAGTTAAACATGGTGATGCAAAACTAATGATATGGGGAAGCTTTTCATGTAATGATGTAGGCCAAATTCATCCCATTAGAGGTATAATGGATAGGTAAGTCTATGTCGGCATTTTGAAAGAAGTTATGCTACCATATGCAGAGTGGAATATGCCTCTAAAATGGAAATTCCAACAAGATAACAATACCAGAAACAAACCAATAAATTGGCAAATGAGTGGTTTCAGATTAATGGGGTTAAGGTTATGGCATTTCCAGCTCAGTCTCCTGACCTTAATCCCATAAAACATCTATGGGGAGTTGTTAAAAAATATGTTGCAGAGAAACAACCTTCAAATGCAGAAGAACTATGGACCACAGTGCTCGATGCGTAGCATCAAATTCCTTCAAAGAGATGCCAAGATCTTATTGACTCAATGTCTCATACATAGATGTGCTGAAGTCATTAAAAACAAAGGTTATTCAACCAAATACTAAAATAGCTATACTATTTTAAGATAATCGGAGTTGTCGTAGAAACCATGTCGGTTTTCGTGATTGTCGTTTTTGAAAACCAATGTTGGTTTCATTTGGTGTCATGAAACCAAGTTGGTTTCGTTAATTTCGAACTTATATTAAAACCAATATTCGAATCAGCTGTTTGATAAAAAAAAATACCAAAATACTTATAAAAAGAAAATTTTGTTAAAAATTGAAATTATTTATGTTAAGAAATAAATGCAATGTCAACAGCAATAGTGATATTTCTATTATTAGAAGAAAAGAGCTCAGAAAGAATGAAAAGGAGAATCCTGAGAGATTGTAGCAATCCACTGGAGCTGCCGGAGGCAATGTAAAAAGTTTTTAATCAGAAGGGAGTTTCCTGTACTTATGTATTTAACTATATTTCACAGATTTGTCTCTAATTATCGCTTAAATAAAGAAGCATTTCGTTTGGTACTTAATACTATTAAAGAACATTTGTCGCGATCTAAAATTCTTCCGATTCTACAACTTACAGCTACGTTTCGCTTTTTAGCAGAAGGATCATATCAAAGATCAGTCGGGAACGATTTATGTATGTATAAGCCTTGGTAGAAGTACAGTGTCAGAAATTTTGACTGATGTAATCAAGGTCATGGAGCGGTACATTTGATTATGGTGTTTTGAGTTCTATTTTTATGTTTTCCCCTAAGAAAAACACAACAAATATTTTTTTTTTATTAAACAATCAGTAAAATATACAAAAATAAATAAATTACTTACATTTTTACAAAAATCCCGCTGCTAAAAAATCTAAATCTATTAAAACTGACTACTGTCAACTGGTTGGTTTATTTCCAATAACAAAACCGATAACCTTGGTTTCTGTGACACCTAAAACCGATATTAATTCCAATTCGAACATAAAAACGATAATATCGGTTTTCATGACACCATAGCATTCTTTCTCATCGTTTTCAAAACCAATTCAGACAAGGTTGGTTCCTACGACAACCCCGAATATGAAGCTTTTGTGCCTTTTGTTTAAAAATTATAAGGTTATGTACTAACACTCCTTTTATTTTGAACAATTAATTTTGAAGGAAAGCTTTATTTACATGAAAATTTTTTTGTTTTTATGGTTTTAATTAAATAATTGATTAGTAAAAAAGTTAGAATATGAATAAGAAATAAATTTTATGTCAAAAGAATTTTTATATTTTCTTTTTTATTTTTCTTAATTTTGAACTTTTGCTTTTAAATGAAGGGCACTCCTATTATTTTGAACACAACTGTACATATGTATTTATAGTTGTTTTATCAATAATACCCATCATCATTATCGGTCGTCATTACATGTTGTTTATTGTTAGACATTTAGTTATCTCCTATACAGACAGTACATATGTACTTATGTAGTAAATGAAAGGGTTCAGTCTGTTCTGTTTATCCTTTGAAACATTTATTAAAATGTTTTTTATTTAAAATGTTTTTTTTCTTTGCTTATGCCATGGTTACTTTAAATTTTGTTGATTTCTCATAATTTTTTTGAAATCAGTTTAAAACATTCAAGTGTCGTGTGTAAATCAATGGGTAAAAAGTAAAAATTTTTTTTTTAATTCTTTATCAGTTATACTATACGAGTACATAAGTTAATCAATTTTAGTTAAATAATGTTAATGAGCTCAAACAATAAAGAAAAGGAATTATAGATATTGAATTATAATGGTTAATATTTTTCCTTGTCAACAATTTTGTCACCAAAATTCTTGTAAAATTTTCTTTTACTAGAAATTGACATTTAACGAAAGAATAAAATGTCCACTTAGTAAATTATTTAAAATGATGATAAAATATATTCATATTAGTAATGGTCAAATATTAATTACTATTACTAAATAATACAGTCGGACTTCTATAAATTGAATCACCATTATCCAGAAAAAAACTTCAACTTATAGAAACTTCAACTTTGGGAATAAAATTTAAAAATGATCCAAATTAAATAAACAACAGAATTTGTAATTTTGTAAAGGTATATAATTATTTACTAAAATCCTCAGTAATTTTTGATTGAATTTCTTCACATTTGCTTGAGCAAAAAGTGATTCTAATTTGTGTAGTGCTTTGTATAGGTCATCTTTTGCGTTTTCATTTGTATTCAAGAGTACATTTAAACTTTAAATTTTAAAGTCTTAAATGAATCATTTATAACTTGTCTGGACGGTAGTCTAACTGTTTCCTCAACTTCGTTCACATCGCTATCTACTATTTCTTCAGAGTGTGGTTCTGATTCGATGACATATTCAGTCAATAATATCTTCATCTGTTGGAAATTCAGAAATAATCAATTCATTATCGATGTCCAAAAAGTCTTGAACAGTACAACTTATAGATTCTACTTCATTCAAATGTAGCCAGACTTTATAGTTATCTTTTAAAATATTCTTGTTGTCGTTAAAATCATTTAATAATACCTAAGATATGTTATCTTCTCCCTCCCACACTGAATGCTGTCTAAATCCAGACTTTGTAAATCAGTTTGAAATTGTCTGGCTAGTGGCATCAATATCCCAAGCTCTTGATAAGTTGTGAATGTATTCCAGCACATTACTATCGTTTTTACAATTTCCTTTAATTCGAACTACGTATCGCTCCTTTATTGCAACATAGTCATATCTCAAAAAAACTTGAACTTGGCAAAATGCGATTTAAGTTTTCAAGCCATAAGTCCTATGATCTAATTGCCGCAAACACTTTTTGCTATAACTTCGGTTCAGCTTGGGATATAAAACTGTTTTTTTTTTCAACATGTACAGAAGGTCTAAAAGAGCAGTTTTGCTTAAGTAACTACAAATTTTTAATTTTTTGAGATATGACTATGTTGTTTTTATGTATAAATTTCAGTGTTGGCAATTTAATGTAATTTTGCATAAAATGTTGCGATTTTTATAGCAAATCAAGTTGAAAGGAACATATATTCACTATTGAAGGCTAATTCGGTAATTTTTGCCAGGAAAACAAAATTTTTTTCGAAAAAATTCAAATTATAGAAACGTTGTACTACCGTTTTTCTTCAAGTTATAGAGGAATTCATGTTATGGAAGTTCAAGTTAAAGAAGTAAAAGAAGTAGAATTTCTCTCCAAGATGCTGTTGCCACGAGATGTGCTTCTACTTACAGAAAATTCAAGTAATAGAAGTTCAAATTAGAGAAGTTCGACTGTAATTGTATTATTCTTACGTGTGTTGCGTATTTGTTTTCCAAAAAGCTTAATACTTATAAAAATTCGAATAAAATTATTAAATAAGTTTAAAAAAAAAGAAACTTTGCCAATAGTAAAGGAAAATAATTGTAATTTTAAACGTAAATTCACTGTAACGATATTGTCAAAATGACCTTTGCCTCAATAACACAAGTGTACATGGTTTTGTGACTGCATACATTACGTATGCATCGTACATATCGCTCCTTTATTGCAACATAGTCATATCTCAAAAAAACTTGAACTTGGCAAAATGCGATTTAAGTTTTCAAGACATAAGTCCTATGATCTAATTGCCTAACTTCTAATTGCTATAACTTCGGTTCAGCTTGGGATATAAAACGGATTTTTTTTTTTTCAACATGTACAGAAGGTCTAAAAGAGCAGTTTTGCTTAAGTAACTACAAATTTTTTATTTTTTTGAGATATGACTATGTTGCAATAAAGGAGCGATATGTATAAATAATTAAGGGCCCATTATTCGTTTCAAAAACGCTTTTTAATATATTTTTGTAAATTTGCTATTTGCTTGCCTTAAGTTACTGCAGTTGATTGCATTAATAACTCGTTAATAAGTAGACAATTAAAGCAAACAATTGCCAATTAACATCAAAAAGAATTTTGCAGGATACCTTTTTTTTTGTCGAACGTCAACGGCCTCACACTAGAGATGAGCGATCCAGTGATTTTTGAAGAACGTTGTTCTCAGTGAACGTGATTTATTAATCACTGTTCTTTAAAACAGTGATTGTGATCACAGTATTCCAATAATACAATAATGACAATAACGTATTTTATTAAGACGTAAGAAAGAGACAACTAGATACATACTACGAAAAGACTACTAAACAAAATCAAAGTGGTGTCCAGTGTTGCCGTTTTTAGTTATTTCTAACCAAAATTGGTTATTTTTTTGTTCAATGTGTAGATGTGTAGATTTCTCCGGGTTTGGTTATTTATTTTTCTTATAAATAGAGCTTTTGTTTTGTTTGTAGAAATGTATTAATTAGTAAGACTAAAATTTTATTTTGTTATTTTTTGTTTCTTTTCTTACTCTGTTGTATTAATTATAATTTATATTTGAAAAAAATAAAATAAAAAAACTGCGAATTTAGTTTTGGTTATATTTTTTCTTATTTGTTGATTTTTTTCACAAATGTTGGTTACAATATTTTTTTTTTCGTGGCAACACTGGTAAAGGGAAACGAAAGTTTGACGTTTACTAAAATTTTGTGAAAAGGACAGCAAATATTACCAACAAGTATTTCTGTCCCTGTCTGATTCTTTCTTTTTTGTTTATTTATGTTTGTTAAATTTTAGGTGGTTTTTATTTTCTATTTTGTTAGAATCTGATGATATTTTTGTAGAATAATAGAATAGTTTTGAAAGGAAATGAACTGTTGTATTGGGGAAACATAATACGGAACTAATGTATTTGGTGACACATTTTATCGATTGTTACTAACTTAGTATTTAACCAATTGAGAGGTATATTCACAAACTCCTGAAACAAAAAGTTATGAGTATATAGGTATTTCGTTATATTTTTCTTTTTACTTATCTTTTACACACAGAACTTATTTCATTGTGAAGAGAAATTGCTAAGAGTTCGATTAATAATAAAAAAATTGCCGAATTTTAATGTTTTCATTCAAGAAATTAATAAATACTAGTAATATACACAAAGTTCTGCAAGAAAAAAATTTTATGAGACAATGTCTTATTTGATCTTGATATATTTAGTTTCTTTCTTACCTTTTGCACAAGAAATTATATTCATTGCGACCAAAGACCACATACATTTCGATTAATAATTAAATATTTAAGAATCTTTTAACTTTTCATTGAAGAAATTAAAAAAATATCCCAAATTTTCCCTTTTTTAACACAAAATCAATGTTTGTTTACATTTAATTTTTCAACTTTATCCGGCAGTTTTCAGTCTGTATATCTGTTGCTTCTAACACATTTGCTTTGCAAAACTTATAATTCATTTTTTTTCTCCCTCTAAATATTTTAGTAAACAAAACAAAATTAATCAAATTTGAGTATGTAACAATTTTGAAAGAACGACATTATTAGTACCTGTTATTTGGCAATTTCAATCACTGTAGTTACCAGTGAATTATCAATCACCGTGATTAAATCACAGTTTTGAAAATATCGCTCATCTCTACCTCACACTAACCCACCCTCACCCGACCGCGGAGGGCTCGTCCCCATTACGTAGGGACACGTACACACTACAGTCCGGACAATAGCGGGTTAGGGAAAAGTAAAGGCAACGACAACATAAATCAGCTACAGAACTTAATCACAAGCTGAATAAAGCAACAATAAACCATAACTACCTAAGACAAGAACGAGAATATATTTTTCTATAATAATTTACAAATTAATGGCAGCATATAAGCTACGTTTAATATTATAAACAGTACAATTAAAATCAATAAAATCATAATATAAATTAAAATCATTACATAATCTACGAAAAGGAAAATTACAACCATAGTTAGTTCTATAAAAATCTAAGGAAAAAGGACGATGGTGCCGTGAAAATCTTGCTGGAATACTGAAATTTAGGTTACAAAGCAAAAACACGGAATCGATATCACCTTTAACCAGATTATAGACAAAACAAACGCCTAACACAGCCCTTCTACGTTCCAAAGTTGAAAGTTTTATCAGACCTAATCTAGCCTCATAAGATGGAAACCCATTGGCATAATCCCATCCTAAGCCACGTAAACAGAATAATAAAAACTGCCTCTGCACAGACTCTATTGAATCACTATGACAACGATAGTATGGATTCCAAATAACAGACGCGTACTCCAAAATAGGCCTAACAAGTGAAATGTATAGCAGTCTTGTTATATAAGGATCAGTGAATTCCTTAGCCCATCTTTTCACAAAATCAAGAACAGCCCGAGCCTTGCCAATCATCATACTAATATGATCAATAAAAGACAGTTTCATATCCAATAATACTCCCAAATCAAGAAATGTAGTCACAGTTTCCAAAGGGCAAGAATTAATCACATAAGTGGACGAAACTACGCCCCCGCGAGAGAAAACCATGCACTTACACTTTCTCAAGTTAAGATCCATCAAAGTAGTCCCGCACCAAGTTACAAAAATATGTACCGTTAAATAAAATAGGTCAGATCGCCTGTTCCTTTACAAGATTTGAGAATCAAGAGACTTCTAAATTCCTTTCGTTTTTGAAGAACGTGGGTAAATATTTATCTCATATAGAAGATGTTATGTCCCCTATTCCAATTCTGGCAATTTATTTGTCCATCAATTTACGAAGATAGGCGATTTGCGATTCTCGAAACCTTGACTAAAGTAGTAAAATATATCGATTTCTATGAGCAATATTAATAAAATTAATCACCCTTATTCTGGTTGTCGTCGTCGTTGCCGTCGTCGTCGTTATCAAAAATGATGTCGATAAAATCAGAGTCGACAAAATCAGAGTCGACACAACACAATATCGACGGCGTATTGACTCACAGAATACCAAATGTGTGTCGACAGTCATCTATAACTGTCAATAACGACAAACATAATACCAATTTTAAACTGTCGACGCAAGACGACAACCAGAATAAGGGTGAATAAGAGAGTTTAAAAATAAAATAAATTGTTTTGTGCCTTCTACATACATAATTGGTCATTACAACCCTTCGGTCAGAATTTCGACCTAGCTTCTCACACCACTTATGTTGTGTGCGTCAATTTTATCTATAAGTAAAGGGACCTACAGTTTAAAGTCGTCTCCGAATGACAGATTTTTGAGAAGCTTTTCTTGGCAATTTTATTTACTTTCAGAGTTTTTGCCAGAAATCTGCTGAGAGGTAGTCGCCGAAGAATTGTTTTTTTCATATTTCGTTTTGATGCCTGACCTGGGATACGAACCCAGGCTTTTCGTCTAATAAGCCAACACACTACCTACTAGATTACGGCGACTAGCTTCTAGCCTTCTAGCTTGATAATATTGGATTGATTCCCCCACGGATATCTTCAGTATTTATCACAAAAATGCAGATAATGTGGTGGGGAAAAATCATACGCTCTCTTCCTGAAGACTTTAAGACCTATAGCATTTCTTTTTTATAAAAAAGAAATAAAATTTTATGAAGATTATACAATTATATTAATATCATACACATTAATAAAGTTTACATTACAATGTTTAATTAAATTTACAAAATCAAAAACAAAAGAAAATTCTTTGCCAATTGTTTTAAAAGAATCTATTTTGTTTGCCTTTTTTTGGACTCATGAGCATAGCTGCCAGATTTAACGATTTATCGTCATTTTGACGATTTTGTGCTCCAAAAATATCATATTGACGATGTACAACCTCTGCACGAAGAGAGTTTCACATACGAATAGTCCGACTAAAGAACGAATTTTGTCTGTAATGCAGTGTGCGATCCACTGGCCAATCGACCACATACGTATGTGCTCGCCGAGAAAGGCGGGTGTTACGTAGGAATACATGATTCTCGGGAACAAGTCCCTTATTCGGCTCGAGCAAAATCCGTTATAATATCGATAGAACAATGAAACACAAATCACATTGCAACGATGCTCCAATGAATCAATGGAGTTCGATATCCTACCGCCATTAACGGGCAACTTCGCCCTCTCTTGTACGCGGTCGAGAAGTCTCAAAATAGACGTTGAGGCACCGGCCTATACATGAGAGTTGTATTCCATTCTCTTTCGAATATAAGTGGTGTAAATAGTAAGAAGATCAGATAAAGTTAGGGGTCGCCGTGGTCTAGTAGGTATTGTGCTGGCTTATTAGACGTAAAAGCCAGGGTTCGAGTCCCAGGCCAGACATCAAAAAATAAAAAAAAAAAATATGTACAAAAAGTATTTTTTCGGCGGTTTCTTCTCAGTTTCTCAAAAAATCTGTCGTTCGGAGTCGACTTTAAACTGTAGGTCCCGCCAATTATGTATAAAATTAACACACACCACATAAGTGGTGTGAGAAACTGCGGGCTTCTTGGGGACGATTGCCTGTAGACTGTCTAATGGTGAAGGTATAGCACTGGCCATTTTATAGTCACCTAGTAGCAACTCGTTTCCTTGCCGTTCGCATTTTCCCCCTTTCCACCTTTCCTAAGAAACCTGCACAATGCACTGCATGAGTAGGGGCCATCCCCTGAGTGCTGGTTTCATAAAAAAAAAAGTATTTCTTGCACTCTCTTAAGATGCTAAGGCACTGAAAAATGTGTCGGTTCTAGCGAACATCACACTGACATTTTGTGACGATTATTTTTACGATTTCCATGAACGTCTTTGACGATTTTGACGATTTTTTCTAATATTTGACGATTTGATGCTTTATTTATCTGGCAGCTATGCCCATGAGCTTTAACCTTTGTCATCTTTTATATTGATATTGGTTATAGAAGTCGCCATAGTCTAGTAGGTAGTGTGTTGGCTTATTAGACGCAAGGCCACGGTTCAAATCCCTGGTCGGTGACTGCCTCTCAGCAGATTTCTGGCAAAATCTCTGAGAGTAAATAAAATTGCCTTGAAAAGTTTCTGCAAAAATCTGTCGACTTTAAACTGTAAGTCCCGCCACGCATGTATAAAATTAACCGCACACAACATAAGTGGTGTGAGAAACTGGGTCCATAATCCTGACTGAAGGATTGTAATTACCAATTATGTATGTACATACATATGTCTCGGTTATAGAGGAGGTAAGAAAGTATGGTATTTCTAATATGGAACAATTAACACTATAAGTACGGTGACCATCCGTCCACTATTATAGCGGACAGTCCACTATTTTAACCTCCTGTCCGCTATTTTTTTTGCGTCCGCTATTTGTCCACTATTTTACCATACGTAACTTCTAAAAAGTATTTATTTTCCAAAATGTCCGCTTTTGTCCACTTTTTTCACAAATTCATTAAAAACGCTTATATTAGCTGGAATTACATATGAAATTGAGTTTGAAACTCTATATTTTGTCTATGTTGTAGATGCAATTCCATCTTGGTCTTCAGTTGAAAATTCGTTAATAAAGGTAACAGAAATCAGAAATGATTTAAATATAAATAATAACGAAATTTTTGATGAATTATGTAAAAAATTATGCAAATGCTGAACGAATAGAAATATGGAAACAATCAGAATTAAATCCCGATAAAAAGTGGGTTGAAATTTTAAATTTTTTCGAAACGAAAAATATTCTTTATTATTTATAAAAACATTCTGAAATTACTAGTTTTTTCATTTGCTTTGCCAGCGTCAAACGCACCAACAGGAAGAGATTTTTCTATATCTAACTATATTTGGTTTTTCGAAAAATCCCAAATGGGACTAGAAACTTTAGAATCTCTTTTGACCATAAAATGCAATTTTGAATTGGACTGTTCGGAATTTAAAACATTTTAATCTAACAGGCCCAACACTTAAAAAAATATATTTTGTAGAGAAATATCAGAAGTAAATTTACACATACATAAGTATATCCATATGTATGTGTAAATTTAAGTTTGTGTATATTATTTGTATATATTATGTCGTTTTTGTTTTTCAATTTTATATATTTGTCCGCTTTTTTTCTCATGGAGATAATGGTCACCGTAACTATAAGGCACAAAAGTTTTGTTAATAAAAACTGCAAATTCCGTATCAAAAATTTTCGTCTTTCTTTTTTTTCTTTAGTTCTGAAATTTTCTTAATTTTTTTTTTACGGAAATTGATATAAATTCGCTGCTTTTTTAATACATATGTATTTACCCTTAGTATTGTGTAGATAACACCTTTCCGCCAAAATGCTTCTAAAACAATAAAAATCCTGCTAATAAACTAACTAAACTTTGGAGGTGTTTAAAGTGTCCGTGTTAATGTTCTTGGTAACGCTATAATTATTAATAAATAACCACGGTTACGCCTACAATAAAAAGTTTTGAAAAAAAAAATATTCCAAAATAAATAATAAACAATGCATACAAATGTATGTATGTATGTATTGTATGTATGTACACATGTATGTATTGCATATAGATACATTCCCCCATTATGCATATAACAATTGTTTTTAAATACAACTAAATTTATAATGGAGATATTTATTCGTTTCCCTCCAATCATGACATTGATTGTAAAAATGATGAACAGACAGTTTGAACTTTTTACGATTTTACTTTAAGGGCTAGAGAATATAGTTTTTAGAGAATTTTACTTTTCATTCATTTGCTGTTTTGAATAATTTTTTTTTTTTTTGACCCAATTCTGAATTGAAAGCAGACATTCATAACATTTTTTACTTGTAAGAGTTTTTTTACATTACATTTACATTTTTTACATTATTTCCAATACGCACAAGTCTAATCATAGTCAGATTCCATATGTAGATAAACAGAGAACAATAGCTGGGATCATAACATTTTTTTTAACAGAAAGTGTTATTTTGTTTTTGACCAAAAATGATGAGTAAAAAAGTACGCCTTATAATAAATAGGGATAGCAACCAGAGATCAGCAATAAGTATTCAAAAAGATGAGTAGGATGGAATCATACTCGCAATTTCTGATACTTATACGTATTCATGCTTATTTTAATAACATGAAACCTCTACTCATATTCAAAATTTGAAGTACTCATCATATTCATACTTTACAACATGTATGATGTCGTTGATTTCGGCTCTCTCTCCTTTTTTGCTTATGTGTCTTTTTTCTCTTTTTATAAATGCCTAACAATTAAGACTGTAAATTTTGATGAATGATTCGAGCACTCGTTATGAATCTAAATGAGTAGGCTGGCTTATGAATCAAACATATTTCGAATGGTATGAGTTTGATATCAACGTTGTACGCATACTCATTGCAACTTGTACTTATAAATCAACATTGTAGTGGTGAGTACGAATGAATCAGAATACATAGTTAAATTTCAATACTGTTGACTCACTTATATTAAAAATTTCATGAGCGCTTACACATACATAATTGGTCATTACAATCCTTCAGTCAGGATTATGGACCTAGTTTCTCACACCACTTATGTTGTGTGCATTAATTTTATACATGAGTGGCGGGACCTACAGTTTAAAGTTGACTCCGAACGACAGATTTTTTCGAGAAGCTCTTCTTGGCAATTTTATTTACTCTCAGAGTTTTTGCCAGAAATCTGCTGAGAGGCAGTCGCCGAAGAAATGTATTTTCATATTTCGTTTTGATGCCTGACCTGTGATAAGAACCCGCGGTTTACGTCTAATAAGCCAACACACTACCTACTAGACTACAGCGACTATAGTGCTTATAAGTGGAGATAAACAGTGAACGGTAACTGGGATCTTATCATTTTTTTTTTTGTAAACAAAAAGTGTGATTTTGTTTTTGGCCAAAAATTATGCGTAAAAAGAACTCCTTATAATAAACAGGGATGCTAACACAAATTGTCGCCTAGCACTTCAAATGTTTCAAATAGTTTACGACTATAAGAGTAACAGACAAATCATGTTAATTATCGTTAAACTCGTGGAAACCCGGGAAAATTTAAAAAGTCTACTTAAAACATATTTAAAAATGATTGTTTGGATTTTGATTACAATGTTTATTGAGAATCTCTCAAGTGATTTTGATTTAAAGTCATCAAATAGATAATCAGTAAAACGTTAGAAATTTCTCAATTTCCAATCGTTAATGAATATAATTTTGTACACACTGAACTTTAAAGAAGAAATAAAATTATGCACTCATAAAACATAATATGGCCATTGACCTTTTCACTTTGCAATATAAATTCATTTTAATATGATCAATAGAATCTTGAATTAAATTTTTTCAATTTGGAAATTATGATTTTAGTTACATACGGTGGGTGGTACCACGGTGTATATGTAGGAGTCACGCATGAACAAATCAAATGCAATAAAAATTCAAATTTCGTCTGTCATATGGGACGTATGAGGTTTATTATTTAAATAGTAATCATACGCGTTAGTAGGAGTTGTAGTACATAAATAGTAGCAACAACAATTGAGCCCCTAAAATTGTTATCATGAATGAAATGTAATAATCATCGGAGAGCATAAAATTAAAATCAAAAAAATTGAATTAAAAAGAAAAAAGAAACTCAAATAACAAAAATAAATTGATAAACAAACAAACACACAAACTACAGTAAAATCTTTTTTTACACGGTCTTTTTTTACACGATTTTGAAATAACACGGTTCGTCAAGAAGAAAATTTTAATTTTTTTACACGCTTTTTTTGGTTTAACACATACATACATACAAAATTGGTCATTACAACCCTTCAGTCAGGATTACGACCTAGCTTCTCACACCACTTATGTTGTGTGCGTTAATTTTATACATGAGTGGCGGGACCAACAGTTTAAAGTCAATTTTATTTACTCTCAGAGTTTTTGCCAGAAATCTGCTGAGAGGAAGTCGCCGAAGAAATATTTTCATATTTTCGTTTTGATGTCTGACCTGGGCTTCGAACTCGGGCCTTCAGTCTAATAAGCCAACACACTACCTACTAGACTACGGCGACTTTTTTTTGGTTTAACACGAATTCCAAAAAAAATCTAATACGAATTCAAAAAAAAAAAAAAAAATTATAATTTTTTTAATGATTTTTTACAGTGTCTTACAGGATAACATCATTATGGCAACTCTACTACACAGCATGTTTACTTTAAGGGAAATACCCTTTTTATTTAACATATCAGTTTATTGATGACGCAATATATAATTTCAAAGTGCTTAAAGTTAATGTTTAAGTTTATATTTTTTATAAATTGGTGACCGCTTCAAATTATATAATCGGAATCGTTAATAACTTTTCAAAAGGTAACATAGTGTTAGGTTGTTATTGCAAAAACCAATTTTATTTAATTTCGTTTTTACAGTGCTCTTATCATCATCATATATATTATTTCTAAAGCACTTTTTTGTCGGTTGCAAATATCTCCCATACCTCCGCATCAAATTTAATGAATGATATCTCATTTTAAAGCTTATATCTAACACTAATGACGAAAAATAATAAGAAATTGAAAAATTAATATTTTCATTGATAAAAATTATATTTTATATAGAACTGCATGATAATACTGTTGTCATTATGATTATATGTTTTTGTTCAAGTGTGGTAATACAGGGTCGCTTAATAGTTAAGCAGTTCTACATAATATAGTATGTATTAAAATCGATTCTGGCAATACCGCTATTTACTATAATGCCGTTTATTACTAAGTCAGTTATATATAATATGCATATTAAGTTGTAAAAAGCTGTTTTGGCAATACTTTGCAGTAGTTGTTAGATCAAGTGAGATAAACAGGGTCGCTTAATTGTAATGCTATTCCACATAATATATAAAGTTGTAAAAGCCATTTTGGTAATGTCGTTATTATCATGGCATTGTTTGTTTTATGAAGTGTAGTAATACGGTGTCTTTTAATATATACAGGGTGGGCCAAAAGTCACGAAGGGGTTTAATCGTTCTTGGGAATCTCGTGGCTTTAGTTCTTGCACTAACTGCAGCTTGTATGGGAAAAGATGTAAATTTCCCTTTAATATTCTGCGTAAAGACCGCCGAGACATTTGCAGCTAAGCAGAGCGCTTTCGAGTTGATGTTTCAGGATTCTCCTCAACACTCTCCAGAACGCGTTGAATATTTGCTTCATTAATTACAGAATGTGGTCTTCCGCTTCGTGGAAGATCCCTTACTGAGCCTTGTTCCTGAAAACGTGTCACTAATTGATTCGGATGGTGAATTCCGCACATTAAAATGACGACGATAGGCTCGTTGAGTTTGAATTATTGATCGATGATGTTCAAAATAAAGTTCTATGATTTTGGTTCGCTGGATAACGTTGTAACCTTCCATAATTAATCTCCCAGATTTATTTTACAAGTCCTAAAAAGAAAAATAAAAAAAAAAATTAAATTAGAAAAGTTATTAATTTTTCAAATCCCTTTGCGACTTTTGCCCCACCCTGTACATATATATAGTGTCAGCTGATATTTAACAGTTAAAAAGGTTGTTTGTATTAAGGATTCGTACGGGCAAAAAGTTGACGATGATCATGTCATTACCTCTAACATTGTATTCAAAGAAGTATTACAAAAGCATTTAAACATATGTATGTATGTATGTATGTAAATATGTATGATATATTATGATTTCTAATATTTTTATACTTTTAATAAAATTTCTATTAATTATTTTCACTTTATGTTACAAAAATGACAACTAACGGTGCGAAATATTCGCACGGGTCATCCATCTAGTATACAACATTTTTTAAAATTGCTTCTCAAAACTATTCGGTGTACTTATCAAGTCAGATTTTTTTAGAATAAAGCAATAAACCTATGGTATATCTGGCCCTTGTGTTTAAACAATATGCGGAAGGATTATTTAACATATTTTTATAGGGAAATGATAATGAAATGAATGAAAATTATTGCTTAACCCTATAAGTCGACATACAATAAAGTACTTATATGACATATGTATGCTTCATGTGTCTGAGCATACGAGTACAACAACTTTAAGCGTGACATAAACTACATACATATGTACATACGTGTACACTTGTTTTGTTCTGTCTGTTATGTATGTACGTTTTCGACAATTCCTTGCCGTTTAAATATTCACTGACAGACAGGTTGTCAGTTGGATTCAGTAGTTGTTCAATGAAAAGAATGTTGCATGTCTTTAACTAATTTCATTTCATTTTAGAATTTGTTTTTTTTTTTTTTCATGTACCCGTTCCATGTTTTGTACTTTATTTTTTTGGGCCCGTATGTTAACGTTTTTATTGTCTATATCCTGAGTTTATTGTATTACACAAATTTATTTTGTATCTACTTTTCTAAGGGTCATTATTACAACTTGCCGTTAAACTTGGGTTTAGTTAAAGGTACCTTTAGCTAAAGGGAACTGTAAAGTTACCTTTAACTGATTTTCGTTTTTACAACTTACAGATAAAATAAAATTAAAATATGACAGTGCCGGAGCAAAGTCGATAAAACTGCTCAATTAAACAAGTTTTTTTTTAACGCAGTGGCAACAGCGGACTTCGTTTTTTTTTTTGTTGTATATGCTCATTTTGTTTAAATTTGAAGCTGCCATATCGAAAATAGCATATGATATGGCAAGTTCAAATATAAAGTGACCTTTAAATGTTAAAGATAGGATGATCTTCCCTTTAGCTTAACGATCACTTCTATCTTATTGGGTACTCATAATAATGAAAAACAATTTATCTGCCCGTTAAAATCCTCCCTTTAGTTAACGGCAAGTTGTAACAATGGCCCTAAATCTTATTCTTATTTATTCGCCCATTCATCCCTTCACGCCCTTCTCGTTTTCGTTTTCGGTCTTGACTAGTGGCAACAAAATCACAGGCGGGTGTCAACAATGGCTCCACAGCTCAAGGTGTTGGTAGCAGCAATACAGCGGGAGCTGTTAGTGGTAGTGGTGGTGGTGGTGTTGGTAGTGGTGGTGCCGCTGCTGCAGCCGCTAAATTACATACCAATACGGTTTTATTGAAAACAGTTTCGGCATTTTTAGCGAGCAATAAACGCAATTCAAGCACTCAATCGAAAGCATCGGAAGTTTCCTTAAACACAAAACGTCGTTTGAAAAAAGAACGAATGGATGAATTAAGCGGAAAAATTAATCCCAAATTACTCGAACAGTTAAGAAAGAAGACCAGATTTACTAAGTAAGTTTTATAATAAATTATTTAATTTTAATTTAATTCTTATACATATATTTTCAATACTCAAAATGAATCAATTGTATCGAAAATAGTTTAAAAAATAGTTGGTATTCCCTTTAAAGTGTTAAGGGATGGCCCCTACTCATTCAATGTATTGTGTTTTAATTAGCAAGACAAGTTATGGAAGAGAGGAAAGAGGAATAGTGCCTATGGATGTTATTTTTTAATTTGTTGTTGGTCAGGAAAAAAATTCCAAAGGGATAGTGTGACTGAAGAGCGTATATTCTCGGTAATGTATTGCACCATTCGCTGTATGAGTACTACATACTAGGTAAACTGTGTCTAAGCTGATCCTTTAATTATTTTAAGACAAAATGGAGCTTTGAACTTATAAAGCGTCCGCCAAATAACTATTTTTTTTTTTGAAAATGCTTTAAAAAAAACTACTGAATATTTTCTCAAATTTCTTTTTTTATTTGAAAGTACAATCCTTCCGGTTAATAATGGAAAATAAATGATTATGCGTTTTCGCTTCGCTAAGTGGGCCTGCAATCGACTTACAGAAGATGCCGATTTTGGCAAAAAAAAATCATCTTTTCAGATGAAGCTCATATTGATCTTGGCGGTTATGTAAACAAGCAAAATTGTCGCATTTGGGGCACAGAAAACCCGCACGCATACATTGAAGAGCCGACGCACCCAAAACGAGTCACTGTTTGGTGCGCATTTTGGTCCAGAGGCATAATTGGGCCACCTCGGAGCTGCGATTTGAAACCGTTGGACTATTATTTGTGGGGTGCCGTCAAAGATAAGTGTTACGCCGACAAGCCAGAGACAATTGACGCTTTAAAGGACAATATTCGTGAAGCCATTGGTGCTTAAAAATTGAACCGATCGTGAACAGTAGCCTACACACTGCATGGCCAGCCGAGACAGCCATTGGAATGAAATTATTTTCCATTATTAACCGGAAGGATTGTACTTTCGATAAAATGGATTTCACGGGTAAAGTTGTGTTAATAACAGGTGCCAGTTCAGGAATTGGAGCTGCTACAGCTGAAGTATTTTCTAAAAATGGCGCCAATGTTGTTATAGTTGGTCGCAATGTAGACAATCTCAAGGCAACCGCAGACAAATGTAAAGCAATTAATGAAAATGTGAATTGCCTGTCCATAGTTGCTGATGTCACAAAAGAGGCTGAAAGAATTATTAAAGAAACAATTGCGAAATTTCAACGCTTGGATGTGCTAGTCAATAATGCTGGCATATTAGCTGCTGGCGGTCTGCTTGACATTGACGTGGAGCAATTTGATCGAATTTTAAACACAAATCTGCGTGCTGTATTTATGCTAACAAAGTTGGCAGCACCCCATTTAATTGAGAGTCAGGGCAGCATAATTAATGTGTCTAGCGTAGCGGGTTTGCGTTCTTTTGCCGGTGCCTTAAGTTATGGTGTGTCAAAAGCGGCTTTAGATCAATTTACAAAATGTGTTGCTTTGGAATTGGCCCCAAAAAATGTACGCGTAAATGCAGTTAATCCGGGTGTTGTTGTTACTGAAATCCATAAGCGTGGTGGCATGACGGAGGAAATGTATGCTCAGTATTTGGAACGTTGCAAAGAGACACATGCCTTGGGAAGAGTAGGCAACGTATTTGAGGTGGCCGATACAATAGCATTCCTAGCTAGCGGCAGTGCTAGCTTTATTACTGGCGCTTGTTTGCCAATCGATGGCGGTAAACATGTCATGTGTCCGCGTTAAAAGATCTCAGCAGGTTTTATTTTTATTTATTATTATTTTTATTAATTTGAATAAATATTATTACTACATACATAACAAAAAAAAAAAAAAAATAAAAAAAGAAATTTGAGAAAATATTCAGTAGTTTTTTTTAAAGCATTTTCAAAAAAAAAAAGTTATTTGGCGGACCCTTTAGTTTATAAAAAGAAAATTTCATAACGTAGCATTTCAATAATATACAGATCGGCGCAAAAGTAATTTTGTCAAACGTCTTTGTTGCAGATGGATAGAGATTTAGCTGATGGAATGATGATAATATGAAGTCTTCTTATAGTCCTTAAGGAAACGATTAAAAAATATTGTGTAGATTAAAAATTTAGGATATTTATTCTACTTTTTTACTTCATCTAGTGACTTACTCGTACATACATAATTGATCATTACAACCCTTTACAAAGGATTACGACCTAGCTTTTCACACCATTGATGTTGTGTGTTTTAATTTTATACATGTGTAGCGGGACCTACAGTTTAAAGTTGCCTTCGAACGACGGATATTTTTGAGAAACTTTTCATTGCAATTTTCTTTTTACACTCATAGTTTTTGCCAGAAATATGCTGAAAGGAAGTCGCCGAAGAAATGTTTTTTCATATTTTCGTTTTGATATCTGACCTGGGGTTTGAACTATGGCCTTACGTCTAATAAGCCAACACACTGCCTACTAGACTACGACGACTTCTAATCACTTAGTGGCGGATAATAATCCTTGGCTTGTTTTGGAAGTCGCCGTAGTCTAGTAGGTAGTATGTTGGCTTATTAGACGTAAGGCCCGAGTTCAAATCCCAGGTCAAACATCAAAACGAAAATATGAAAATATTTCATCGGCGACTTCCTCTCAGCAGATTTCTGGCAAAAACTCTGAAAGTAAATAAAATTGCCATGAAAAGCTTCTCAAAAATCTGTCGTTCGGCGACGACTTTAAACTGTAGGTCCCGCCACACATGTATAAAATTAAAACTGTAGGTCCCGCCACTCATGTATGAAATTAACGCACACAACATAAGTGGTGTGAGAAGCTAAGTCTTAATCCTGTGTAAAGGGTTGTAATGACCAATTATGTATGTTCTTTTGGAAGATGGTGTACAATAGACAATCTTCCGCTACCATCCCCATTCAACTATTACGAACGGAGGTTAGCCCATAAAGATATCAGTTTTTGTTTACACAAATTAATGCTTTTAGAGAATTTTTCTCTGTGCTCATTTGTCCTAAAGATAGGAGGTCTTGAGTCTTCAGTTAGTCGGTCCCAAAGCAAGAATTAAATCCACCACTAGATACTGCACACCTCAGAAGTTTCTGGCCGAAAGCCTTGTACGAATTTGGTTAAAAAAACGTGAGAGTAGTACGCGACTAAAAACATCGCTGATTCGAGAGTTAGAGATAAGCCACAAGTATTAAGATACGTTGCTGACCCCAGTCAATCAAGAAAGATTATATTATGCCCACACGCTATTAAGGTTGACACAAGAAGAGGACGATTATGTATTCAAAGCCTTGAAGCCAGATTTGTCTCTAAAACCCAGATTTGTCTGCTTTATACGATTTGCAAAATCCATCTGTGACTCCACATTATGCAATAAGATGCTGTACAAAGTTTTGTAGAGATTGATTGTTTGTTTGGCAGCAAACCTATGACCTACTACCGACCATGTAGAGCCCTGCATGAAATATTACACGGTGCGACAGTGAAAATACACCCGAGTAACTACATAGTCCACATTGTTCAGTTAGTTGAGTAGAATTCAAAAATACCTTTTTTATATTTCTCGAACCCTCCAAGCTTGTTGTATTTGACAAAAACTGTTTTTTTTTTACTTTACGCACAAATTTCTGGATTATTCAAATATTTCTGGCCCGATTTCCAAAATTTAAATAAAAATTGGAAAGGGGAGAGATGTCCCTTTAAAACGGTGTACATATATGTATTATTCGACTTAATATGCTATGAGATTTGATGAGGTAAACCTGAAAAATTCGAATTTTTTTCATATTTTTTCAAGTTTGTCCGTTCATAGTAGCAAACTTTAATAAAAAAAAATATAGGATAAGTGATAACATTCTTAAAGTCTGTTCTCTTGTGAAGAGATTGAGTCATCATTTGATTAAATTGTATAAAAAATACCGTAGTTATTAGTTAAATAGTATAACAGTCGTGTTATATTTTTTATATATGTCATCTAATCAAATGAACTTTTAGTTCAAAAATTTTCAGAATTTTTGATGGATCTTGATTGTTTATCTCAAAATGTGTCAATTACACATTTGCACGACAACCAGAAGTCGGCTAATATTTGTGTTTTTTGCAAATATTATTATTTCTCTTTGCGCAAACATTGGCCAACTTCTGGTGGTCGCTCAAACGTGAAATTGACACATTTTCTGATAAACAATCAAGATCCATCAAAAATTTTGAAAATTTATGAACTAAAAGTTCATTTGATGAGATGATATACATATATAAAAAATATAACACGACTGTTATACTATTTATATAACAACTATGGTAATTTTTGTCCGATTTGATCAAAGGAAAAGCCAATCTCTTCACAAGATAATGCACTTTTAGAATGTTGTCACTTATTTCATATTTTTTAAGTAAAGTTTTCTACCATGAACGGACAAACTTGAAAAAATATGAAAAAAATTCGCATTTCCCAAGTTTACCTCATCAAATCTCATAGCATATTAAGTCGTATAATAGATATATGTATACCGTTTTAAAGGTCCATCTCTCCCCTTTCCAATAAGATTTAAATTTTAGAAATCGGGTCAGAAATGTTTGAGTAATCTAGAAATTTGTGCGTAAAGTCTAAAAGAACAGTTTTTGTCAAATAAAAAAAGTTTGGAGGGTTCGAGAAATATAAAAAAAAAACAGTTTTGAGATCTACTCAACAAAACTCACAACCTACACTATGCCATTAGCCGGGTGTATTTAATTTTTTTTTTATTTTGTCGCATAGTGTTATTTATCATCAGATTTGAGTAATAACATGCATTTTATATTCCATTAAACCTTTGATTAAAAAACTTACCACAGCATTAATAATCGAATATTAATTATTCAAATGTTTACTTCACTTTCAGGGATGAATTGGATGCCTTATGTCGTATCTATCGTAAGTTGGTATCAAATTGTCAATATGCTGCGAAATCGTTGGCATCTGGACCATCAGGAGCAGCTATAGCTAAGCCACAAACCCAAGAGGTAATACAAAAAATTAAAATAAAAAAATTATAAAAAAATGTTTTAACTTCGCTTAACCCAGGGCATAGATCGTATAGTATTCCGGGAACTGTTGCATAGTACTTTCGATATTGTTACCGAAGAGATATTAATGGAGCGCATTTTTTGCAGTTGGGATAAGGCACATGAAGGTCTGCCACTACGTTTAGAAGGCTGGCTGGTGGGCTTATCGGTATTCTTACGTGGTTCACCTAGCGAGAGAGCAGCATTTTGTTTTCGTGTCTACGATTTAAATGGTGATGGTTTTATAACGAAAGATGAAATGTTTACGTTGTTAAGGAATTGCCTAATAAAACAACCACAAGATGAAGATCCCGATGAGGGTGTTAAAGATTTAGTGGAAATTGTATTGCGTAAATTTGATCTTGATAAAGATGGCAAGGTGAGAGTAATAAACAAATTAATTTCCAAACAGTATATGTTTGTTTTATAAGTATTTATTTATTTACAATGTCGTTTGTTTCATTAGGTTTCATTAGAAGATTTCATGCAAACCGTAACAGCCCAGCCTTTGCTAATGGAAGCCTTTGGCCAATGTCTACCCACTGAAAGTGCTATTGTATCATTTTTCTCCACTTTACATTTATAATTTAGCACAAACGAATTAAATTTGATTAGATTAAACAATGTTCAGTCGACCTTATGTCATAATTTAAGCCATAATAAAGTCAAACACTTTTCAAATACAATCTGTTGCTTTCAACAGGTTACTAGAACACGTGTAAAAGCTTCCAGATTTTATGAATCGTTTAAAAGTGCAAATTAATTTAAAAAAATTTAACTTTTAACGTGTATGCATATTTTACTGCTAACTATAACGTTAAAGTTAACATTTAAATAAATAATTAATAATTTAATTACCATCATTAACTTGAAATTTTTATTTTAAATCTGTCTGCGACTGAATAAGTTAGTAAAGTTAGAAAGAGTTGTTAAACAAAACACGATGTACCATATATGTATATGCATATACTAGGGTTGCCAGATTCCGATTCGAAAAAAGCTGGACATTGGGTTTTAAAAAGCTGGACAAAACAAAAAAAGCTGGACATAAAAAAATCTGAGAAAATGTTAATTTTGGTTTTGTGTAAATAATTTTATTAAAATATCCATTGTTATCAACATATGTATATATGCACATATGTATTACACTATACGACAAAAACACAGTGTAGGTTGTGAGTTTTGTTGAGTAGATCTCAAAAATATTTTTTTTATATTTCTCGAACCCTCCAAACTTTTTTTATTTGACAAAAACTGTTTTTTCTTTACTTTACGCACAAATTTCTGGACTACTCAAAAATTTCTAACCCGATTTCTAAAATTTAAATCTTGTTGGAAAGGAGAGAGATGGACCTTTAAAACGGTATACATATATCTATTATTAGACTTAATATGCTATGAGATTTGATGAGGTAAACTTAGAAAATTCGAATTTTTTCATACTTTTCCACGTTTGTCCATTTATAGTAGCAAACTTTAATAAAAAAATATAGGATAAGTGATAAAATTCTTAAAGACTTCCAGAAGTCGGCTAATATTTGTGTTTTTTGCAAATATTATTATTTCCCTTTGCGCAAACATTGGCCAACTTCTGGTGGTCGCTCAAACGTGAAATTGACACATTTTCCGATAAACAATCAAGATCCATCAAAAATTCTGAAAATTTTTGAACTAAAAGTTCATTTGATGAGATGACATATATAAAAAATATCACTCGACTGTTAGACTCTTTAAATAATAACTACGGTAATTTTTGTCCGATTTGATCAAATGATAACAATTCACAAGAAATCGGGCTTTAAGAATATTATCACTTATCCTATATTTTTTTTTATTAAAGTTTGCTACTATGAATAGACAAACTTGAAAAAATATGAAAAAAATTCGAATTTTCCAAGTTTACCTCATCAAATCTCATAGCGTATTAAGTCGAATAATATATATATGTATACTGTTTTAAAGGTCCATCTCTCTCCTTTCCAACAAGATTTAAATTTTGGAAATCGGGTCAGAAATATTTGAGTAATGCAGAAATTTGTACGTTAAGTAAAATAAAAAAACAGTTTTTGTCAAATAAAACAAGTTTGGAGGGTTCGAGAAATATAAAAAAGGTATTTTTGAGTTCTACTCAACTAACTGAACAACGTAGACTATGTAGTTACTCGGGTGTATTTTCACTGTCGCACCGTGTTATTATTTAAAAATATTACAATTAAATAAATTCATTGCATTCTTTAAAATTTAAGAAATTGACTATCGCTCGCAATAATATTTATTATGACATCAGCTGTTCAAGTATTGAGACATGTTGTCAGTGATGATAGAAGAGGAAAATCATAACTTAGTTGTATAACAAATGTACAATCAGTGTTGGCTAACATGATTTGACAAAGATAACATGAAAATTATTGCCCAAGTTATTGCAGTGTACCAAATAATTTCTATTTAGCTGGACAAATTAAATTTTAGCTTGAAACTGGACAAGCATCAAAAAAGCTGGAAAATTGAGCCAAGTCCAGCCAGGCTGGCAACCCTAGCATGTACGTATGTAAGATAATACCCGAATATATGGTTCAAGTCTGGATAATTTAGTTTTAAGAACCAAAATCCCTCTTGCTATCGATACAAAAGCCCAGAGGGGTGGGGTGTCACAAAGCCATAGGACATAAAGCCATAATGGCTTTATGTCTCAATCCAAACGGACATAAAGCCATAATTTTGATATGGCCTTAAGTCTCATATCAATTTTAGTGAAATGGGACATAAAGCCATTATGGTTATATGTCCCATTTGATGTTTTGCGTTACAAATGCTTTATTTCACTAAATATGCCTATTTATCTATGAAATTAATGATTTAAAAAAAATCCAAAATTTCTAGGCTCCAGGAATTACAGCTGCAAACATTTTGTGAAAGGAAAAATCCTTAGTTATCATTGGAAAACATTTTTTTATTCTTGTGACGCACGCACGAAAACTTTATTCAGCGAAGCCACCTGCCGCGTCTTACTGGAGGAAAAAACCCCTAAGCGCGGCCGCAGGCCGTCACGCAGAACAACTTTATTATGCGAAGCCAGATTTTAATACTTAACTTTAGTGTCTCAGGAACTGAAATGAGAGATAAAGCCGCTTTCTAATATTGCTAATGTGAGCTAAGGCCATGATGGCTTTATCATGCAATCATTATTAAAAATATGGCTTTATGTCTCATTTTCGGAAAAAAATTTATGGCGTTAAGTCCCATTATAATGAGACTTAATGGCATATGCCCTTATGTCTCAATGGAATGGGACTTAACGTCGTATGGCTTTATGTCCTATGGCTTTGTGACACCCCACCGCCCAGAGGTTATGGTGGAAATTAAATTTATAACCCCCCCCCCCGGCACTCCGCGCTTTAAAAATTAATTCTTGTCTTGCCGTATATACGAGTATTTCTCGCCAATGGCTTAGATCGCGGTGATGTACACATCAATAATAAGCAATGCATTGTTTTTTCGCTACTCATAATCACTCTTGAAATTTTGAATATAAGTGAGTTAAAAATTTTGAAATTTAACTATGTACTCTGATTCATTCATACTCACACTACATCGTTGATTTATAAGTACAGGTTGCAATAAGTATACGTACAACGTTGACATCAAACTCATACCATTCGAAATATGTTTGATTCGAGTCACTCGAATCATTCATCAAATAAGAAGTATCAGAAATTATGAGTATGATTCATTGCTGATCTAAATCAGAATTAATATCACATTTAATTTGTAGCCATTCCCCACTATCCTGCCTTATTACCAAATTGATAATTATCGAACATTATTTATTAAATATTGTAAATAAGATATCAAATACATGGGATGGATAATTGTATTCTTCCCATGTTATTATTCAATTAATCGAACACGTAATTGTTAGAAGTAAAAAGAAAAAAATCAGAATGATATGGCAGAATAAAAGCGAAAAACGATTATTAACTTGATTTTTTTTTTTCCAACAAATTCTTTTAAATAACAACTAGGTTGACTTGTATTTATTTACCCTACGATTATAATGGCGGCACATTTAGTTTAATTACGCTACAGATCTATTCTTTGGTTTTGTAAATTAGATTTCCTCGAGGATTTTATTTTAGATTTCACGTGAAAAATGATTTTATTCGCTAACATAAAAAAGTTCGGGTGGTTATTAACTCTTCAGAGCTATAAAGGGTGATTTTTTGGCTATTATCTTTTTGCCAACACTGGTTTAAACAGCTCACGCACGTTTCGTGTTTTGTTTCACTGTCAAACATCTTCAGTTTGGTCTATAATTTAACCATGAATCGTCTTACAAACGAACAACTCTTGCAAATCATTGAATTTGGCATCATTGGACCGTACTTCTTCAAAGATGCTGCGAATCGTAACATAACTGTGAATGGTGAGCGCTACCGTGAGATGATATCCAACTTTTTTTTACCCAAAATGCAAGAGCTTGACTTGCATGACATGTGGTTTCAACAAGACGGTGCCACATGCCACACAGCACGCGTAACAATGGACTTATTGAAAGGTGAGTTCGGTGAAGATTTTATTTCACGTTCGGCACCGGTCAATTGGCCGCCTAGATCGTGCGATTTAACGCCTTTAGACTATTTTTTGTGGGGCTATGTTAAAGCTCATGTCTATACAGACAAGCCCGCTTCAATTGACGCATTGGAAGACAACATTGAAGCATTTATTCGTGAGATACCGGCCGAAATGTTGGAAAGAGTGTGCCAAAATTGGACTAAGCGGATGGACCATTTGAGGCGCAGTCGCGGTCAACATTTGCATGAAAAATCTTCAAACATTAAATTATATGGACCGTACTATCGATTCATGCATTTTTCTGAATTTCATGTTCTTTTTTTTTTGAAAAATTTTCCTATAGCTCTTAAAAAATCAGCCCTTATAACCATCGCCATGTTTTTATTATTTTACAAATTCCTAGATGTTTACGTCACGCAGAAATTTGATTATTGGCTGATATAAAACAGACATGTCTTGAAAAGGGATTAAAAATTACAAAAATATTTCTTAAACGTTCAAGTTTAAACTAATCAAACTGAAATAATATAATTGCCCCGGGTGAAACAAATTTACTCAAACCTTATCTAACTTATTAAACAGACGTTCCCATTATATTGATTTTAACTCATTAAAGTATCATATTTATTTGGTTCAGTTTGAAGGTCTGAAAAAACATAATTACTTTGAATTTTACTGTCGATCTAAACCGACTGATTGGACGTAAATTATAATTTTACGAAATCTTACCAAAAACTCTGGTGAGAGTCAAACTTATAACCTCTACCTTCTCAACTGGAGCATTATGGACATACAAATTGGAACTTATTCCAAACCAAATTTAAGCCCGATAAACTCTGAGAATAAATACAATTGCCATGAAAAGTTTCTGTAAAAATCTGTCGATTTTATCTACATACATACATATACATACATAATTGGTCATTATAGCCCTTCAGTCAGGATTATTGACCTAGTTTCTCACACCACTTATGTTGTGTGTGTTAATTTTATACATAAGTGGCGGGAGCTGCAGTTTAAAGTCGACTCCGAACGACAGATTTTTTGAGAAACTTTTCATGGCAATTTATTTACTCTCAGAGTTTTTGCCAGAAATCTGCTGAGAGGAAATCGCCGAAGAAATACTTTTTGTATTTTTGTTTTGATGTCTGGCTCGAACCCTGGCTTTACGTCTAATAAGCCAACACACTACCTACTAGACTACGGCGTCTTCCGTCGATTTTATCTACTCATGTATAAACAATTAACACACACAACATGGTTGCAAATGGGTTGCAATGATCAATTAAGTAAGTAAGTAAGTGAACTCTCTTACCAAGGTTTTCGAACATAAGTTAGAATCTTCGAACAGTGGAAAAATTGATTAAAAGTTGATGTTTAAAAAAATCCTCTTGTTTATTGTAATTCTGATGTTAAAGCCCATACACACAATAATTCGTCATTACAACCCTTTAATCAGGATTGCAACCTAGTTTCTCACACCACTTATGTTGTGTGCGTTAATTTTTATACATGAATGGCGGGACCTACAGTTTAAAGTCGACTCCGACAGATTTTTTTTGAGAAACTTTCCATGACAATTTTTTTATTTACTCTCGCCGAGAAAATATTTTCTTTATATTTTCGTTTTGATGTCTGACCTGCGATTTGAACTGAGGCCTCAAGTCTTATAAGCCAACAAGCTACCTACTAGACTACGGCGACTTACCACATTATAAAATTATTTTGAAATTACTTTTGCTTAATCTGTTATTTAAAAAGATTTCTTATATACTTTCTAAAAAGTCGCCGTAGTCTAGTAGGTAGTGTGTTGGCTTATTAGACGTAAAGCCAGGGTTCGAGCCCTAGGCCAGACATCAAAACAAAATACAAAAAGTATTTCTTCGGCGATTTCCTCTCAGCAGATTTCTGGCAAAAACTCTGAGAGTAAATAAAATTGCCATGAAAAGTGTGACGACAAAAGTCGGAGGCCTTGTTTTTGCCCACACCATACCTACTTACATATGTCCACCGGTTCAACCAAATCATCATTGTATAGTATGTACTAATAACTAATATTATATACTTATAATTATTTATATGAATATTAAATCCTAACCTGCAATTATTATTATTATAAAATTATTGTAATTATTGTAGTATAAGTTCATAACAAGCCCATTGTGCTTGAAATATTTATTAATGTTGTTAAGGTTTTATGTTCTATTTTTAGAAATATTCTTTTTAGTAATAACGGTTGACGTTCGACTCTCATTTGACATACAAGACCTCTATGCTGAATTCAATTGTTGCTTGCTCTCACATTGGTGAGTTGTAACGTTGGACACAACTTGTTTGAGGTTCGATCATGTTCGATCTATTATTCATTTCTTTTGTGTATTAAAGCAAGCATGTCTTCAGCGGTCGGGGCAGTTGGTGACAAGTTGCTGGTAAGGCAGGTCGATCTTGTGACATCGACTGAGCTAATAAACAAACATAAGCAGGTCACGGGTGGTGTGGTTCTCCCACACTTGTGACTTGTTTACAGCCAGTAAAACGTTGGCAACTGTGACTGGACCGACACCAGAGGTTTCAGAACCACAATCATTCTGTGCGTAGGCCATTTGATTGTTCTTCTGACACTCCCCTTTGGTTGACTCAACTAACACGATAATTTGACGAACCTGTGACTGGACAGACACCAGAGGTTTCAGAACCACAATCATTCTGTGCGTAGGTCATTTGATTGTTCTTCTGACATTCCCCTTTGGTTGATTTGACTGACTGTGCCGGGGCAATAGCAAGGAACAGTAGAAACCACGGTCATCTGGAGCGCATGCCGTTTGACTGTCGTTCTGACTCAACCCCCCTTGATTAATAGCAAGGACCAGCAGAACCACAGCCATCCAGAGCGCATACCGCTTGACTGATGTTCTGACTCAACCCCCCTTTCCTCTTCGGCACTGTTACTCGACAAACGATAGTTACGTGACGAACCATTGAGACTGGACAGATACCAGAGGTTTCAAAGCAACAATCATCCCGTGCGTAGACCGTTTGATTGTCGCTCTGACATTCCCCTTTGGTTGACGAGACTGACTTTGTGACTCGACGAACCGTATTTGGCTGGCCTAGGGCTTATTAATCAATTTTAGGCTTATTTTCTAACTCGATGTAGCCCTAACATAGTGTAGTAAATAAGCTATTTTAAGTTATTTTACAAATTGTAAATAAATAGCCTAGAATCTACAAGGGAATGACTTTTATTATGTACCACTGGACGCCGCTGAACTACCCCAGTTTCTCAAAAAAATCTGTCGTTCGGAGTCGACTTTAAACTATAGGTCCCGCCACTTATGTATAAAATTAACACACACAACATAAGTGGTGTGAGAAACTGGGTCAATAATCCTGATTGAAGGGTTGTAATGACCAATTATGCATGTATGTATATTCTTTCTAATTTCTAATTTGTGTAGAGTATTTCAAAAATTGTTCAATTCCTAAAAGTTTACTCTGCAAAAGCGAAACTAAAAACCTTTATAGATAAGAAAGCTTTTTTCATATTATTATTATACAATTATACAATTATTAATAAACAAAAAACAATAAACAAATGAATTAATAAATAGAAAATAGAAAACGAAACAGAATCTTTTATTATTAATATTGTATTGTATTGTATTGTTTGATAGTAAATACTTACCCCACATATGAATTGCATTGAATTTGATTATCAAGTACAAATAATAAATTTTATTTTATATTCTTTATTTCGAAACGAATTGAACTCATTATGTTTTATTGTTCTGACCGAATCAAGTTGATTTAATCTAAATACGAAGCTTTTTTTCATAAAACTAGATTAAGATTATTGGCATACTACGAGTAACTAACCATTTGCCTAGAAACATACTTAGAAACAAATATTGATTAATTTTTGTTTTTTATTTTTATTGTCAAATAATGATGATTTGATCAAAAGTAGTTCGAATTTATATTGAACTTTACCTTCCGATTAACTGTTTCGTTTAAGGGCATTTTTTCCGATACTGCAGTTATAAATACAATTCAATGTTAAAGTCGATATTAAACGATCAATGTTTTCTTGTATTATGCAATATAATTGGTAGAGATCCGAGATCAGCAATGAGTATTCAAAAAGATGAGTAGAATCGTATCATACTCATAATTTCTGATACTTATACGCGTTCATACTTATTTTAATATCATGGAACCACTTCTACTCATATTCAAAGTTTGAAGTACTCATCATACATCATACTTAACAACACGTATGATGTTGTGTTGATTTCGACTCTCCATAACTCAATATACACGAATATACACGAATCACAAAATAAGTATGATTCTCGTACGAACACTTAAATACTCACTAGAAGGTTGTGTGTTTGCTCTGCTTCAGAGATCAGCAATGAGTATTCAAAACGGATGAGTAGAATCGAATAATACTCATAACTTCTGATACTTATACGCATTCATACTTATTTTAATACTTATCATGGAACCTCTACTTAGTATATTCAAAGTTTAAAGTACAAGTCACTCGAATTATATTTATAAGTATTATAAATAGTACTTTACTAAAGTTATGAATCTAAATGAGTAGGCTGGCTTATGTATCAAACATATTTTGAATGGTATGAGTTTGATGTCAACGATGTACGCATACTCATTGCAACTTGTACTTATAAATCAACATTGTAGTGTGAGTACGAATGAATCAGAGTACATAGTTAAATTTCAATATTATTTTTTTTTTTTTGGTGAAACCAGCACTCAGGGAATGGCCCCTACTCATGCAGTGCATTGTGCCGGTTTTTTAGGAAAATGGGTTATAGGAAGGTGGAAGAGAGGGAGTAGTGTTTGTGGACATCTCAAGATGCGAGCTTCTTACACTACTCATGTTGTGTGTGTTAATTTTATACATGAGTGGCGGGACCTACAGTTTAAAGTCGACTCCGAACGACAAATTTTATTGAGAAGCTTTTCATGGCAATTTTATTTACTCTCAGAGTTTTTGCCAGAAATCTGCTGAGAGGAAGTCGCCGAAGAAATATTTTCGTTTTGATGTCTGACCTGGGATTCGAACTCGGTCCTTCAGGCTAATAAGCCTACACATTACCTACTAGACCACGGCGACTAGTCCTGACATCTATGGTGAAGTGGTTGGTCTTCACATCCCTTAATTGTGTGCCATTACACTCATTTGAATCTTTCACAAATGCAGGGAAAAAAAGCTATATTTTTGACTCACTTATTTCATAATTTCACAATTCATTGCTGATCTCTACTAGAGATATTTCGTTTTTTTTCTGAATAATGCCAGTATTCACAACATTTAAATTTTTAGCTTACCTTAATAATTTTTGTGACTAAATTAGGCACTTAGAGTCTGAAGCTAACACTATATTTATACCCATCCTGTAAAACTCATCTAAAGTCCAAAGACTATTCACTTTGGTAATATATTTCTCCAACAATTTTTTACCAACAAATAAATATTATTCGATTAGGTTGGTTCTGTGACATTTGACTGATCCTGACTATACATTTTGAGCCATTTTCGGATATCAAATATTCGCAAGAACCTCCTAGCTAACCTTCCGAAGCTCAAGATATATATTGTTACGTTTTTACCTTTTAAAAACGTTAAAAATATGAGTTCGTAGATTGCAAATAAAATAAAAATAAATATGTGTTTAATTTTAAGTCAATTCTTTATTATCTGCACAACTTTTGTGCCACTGTTCGAACTTATTCCACGTATACAATGATAACTTTCACAATATGTGCTTATTCGTGGTATTTCTCTGCTTACAACCTTTTTTGTAAGCAACAACAACACTTGTTAGTTATTCTTCTTTGCTCACAACCTTTTTTGTAAGCACAACACTAACATCTGTTTTCTTCACGCAACTTGTCTGCACACAAGTCTGACTGAATTATAACTCGATTTCGTATCTTCACACACCACTGGTTGAATTCTCACTCAATTCAACGCGACGTCGTCACACGACTAACTTAACTCGATCTCCGAGAATCACGGGTCTTCATACACGACTGACTGAATTCTAACTGAACCATCATTGCTCGCTTCATCTTGCCTTTTATATCACTGGATCAACAGTGTGATGAATGCCCTTGAAGGATGATGACGACCTTCGGGAACAATCCAAAAATGTAAACAACTTGTTTCCATTTTTGTTGTTCGTGTATCTTGTTTACTTTCGTCCAGGCAGAGTTGTTGTTGTTTTGTTTGTCTTATATTTTTTATACACGGACGTTGTTGCTATATTTATTTTATTTATTCATCGATCTTGTAAACAAGCCTGTTATTTTTGTTGCTATATGTTTACTCATTCGTTGATCACGTGAATAACTGCATTATTTTGTTTTTGGAGCTTTTGTTTATCATTTTATGTGTGATCAAGTCCATTGTGTTGTTTTTGGAGCTTTTGCTTATTATTTTAACAACACCATTTCCATTTTCGTAACAATATGTATGACCTGCCATTGTATAATAGATTCACAATTAAATTTTCTCTGACTTTCTCCTCCTGGACCACTATTCGCACACGATCGCTCAGCGCTTATCAGCTTCAGTTTTCTTTCGTTTTAGACATTTTTTTTTGGAATTTTCTGTAGACTTTCACAAATGGAAATTATTAATATCTTAGACAATTGGACTTCTACTAAAACATTTTCATGATCTAAACATTTTTTCTCTCTAACGTAACGAAAGGTACATAAGCAAAATGTACCCTAAGATCACACAAAAAGTATCGCAAATTATAGTATAAGTTTCTTATATTTAGTACTTCTGAATATATACAGTGGTCAGCATAAGTATAGGTACCCCAATATATACGTAAGTACTTTTACGAATTTTAAGCAATAATTTGTAAAAATAATTGATGTTTTTATATTTATTTTATTAATATTTTTCTATTTTATGATAAAACAAAAATTTTTTTAATATTTTTCACAAATAATTAAAAAAATAAGGAAAACTATCTGGCTACACCATGTTTTTGCACCGCAAAAGTGTAGGTAGGTATACCCAAGTAGAACTCAGAATAGATTGAAAATTCAAAGGCCTAAGGTATTAAAATGTTATACATAAGGCAAGTGGCCGTAGTCTATGAGTTCAAACTCCCGGTCAGACATCAAAACGAAAATATGAAAAAAAAAAAGATTTCTTCGGTGACTGCCTCTCAGCAGATTTCTGGCAAAAACTCTGAGAGTAAATAAAATTGCCATGAAAAGTTTCCCAAAAAAAAAAAAAAATCTGTCGTTCGGAGTCGACTTTAAACTGTAGGTCCCGCCACTTATGTATAAAATTAACACACACAGCATGAATGGTGTGAGAAGCTAGGCCGTAATCGTGACAGAAGGCTTGTAGTGGCCAATTATGTATGTACATACAGTATTGGCCAAAACTAAAGCACCCCCTTAGTACATTTTTTTTTAAATGATAATTTTTTTAAGAAAACAAAGCTATTAAAATTTTATTTTTGTTTTTTTTTATTTATTTATATCCTTATTAATGAAAAACACAAACTTAAGGAATTCAGAATTTTAAAAAAAAAAAAGTTAGAATTCAAAAAACATTTTAAGTCGCAAATATAAGCGGACAAAACTAAAGCACTCGCCCAATTAAGGTGCACAAAAAACTATTGAAATCAATATTTCGTTGCGAATCCTTTATTCTGAATGACACACGCACATCTTTTAGGCATAGGGGACATTAAATTATTAATTATTTCAGGAGATATTGCTTGCCAGGCTATTTTTGCGGCTTCAAATAAATCTTCTTTGGTTTTGCAATTTTGTGGGTTGATTTTTAAGTTAATGATTGGATTGGAGAGGTGGCTTATCAAGGCATCAATTGAGTGCAAAATATTCAATCAACAGATCAATTATTTCTAGGCTAATTTAAAAGTTTTTACAGACTACTGGTCGCACATCTCCTACTCATTCTGGAGGAAGGTCACGTGAAACCTTGCGACATGAAGACTCCTTAATTAAAAGGACAATCCAAAATGATCCTACAGCATCTTCTAGTCACGTACGAAACCGCTTAGATTTAAAAATAACCGAAAAAACGATTCCCAGAAGGGCGACTGAATAATCCGACCTCTACGGATTATTCAGTCGACGACCAGCAAAAAACCTTTGATATCGCCAAACTTGAATTCGCCAAGACCCATCTCAACTGGAGTGTCCAAAAATGGATGAATGTGTTGTTTTCTGACGAATCTAAGTTTAAATTAAAGGATTCAGATGGCATAAGGCATCCAGAGGCAGGCCAAACGGACAACGGTTCAATCCTAAATGTACTGAGGGGGTGCTTTAGTTTTGGCCAATACTGTATGTACATAATATTTAGTAGAATATGTCTATCTTATTGTCAAGCACTCCATTTAACCCATTTGGAATTGAATGTACCAATTACCTTTCCTTCTTGTAATACATACTTATGTATATCCATTTAAAATCACTTTATATAAGAAAGATATTAAATAGTTTAAATTGCAAAATTTTAAAAATAAATTCTTTTAAGTTCCCACTGGAATAGAATGGAAATACTCGTAAGTATAACTTATTGAAGCGTATAATTAATTCATCGTTTTTATCCGATAAACTATTGTTCACTATTGTTCGAGATCATAATTACGTAGTTTAGCTTAGCTTATGACACGCAAGATTTACTTATTAGTGTTTTCCTCTTGAATTATTTTTAATTTTTACAATCAATTTCAATTTTTTTTTAAAATTCATTTTTAATTTAAATTAAATTCAATACCAGCTTCACCTACAGGTTTAGGAATTGATTAATTACATGTTGCTATTAGTACAGGCAATTATAGAATAAAATTATTTTAATTTAAATAATAATTAAGTTGTAATTGTAATATATTTTCATTTATAATTTTTTTAAAATGCAATATGCAAGTAATGATTTATAAGAATTTATTTATATTTATACATATTTATATGATATAAGCACGTTTGCAATAGCGAATGCTTGTTTGTTCGCATAACGATCAAGTGTAAAGATCTTTTTTTGTTTTAGTATCATGCAGATCAGAGATCAGCAATGAGTATTCAAAAAGATGAGTAGAATGGAATCATACTCATAATTTCTGATACTTATACGCGTTCATACTCATTTTAATATCATGGGACCTCTACTCATATTCACCATAGTAGCACCTGTTGGCAAGAGTAATCCTGCGCTTGATCTCCAGACTGACATCATTTTCGGTGGTAACGGCGGAGCCAAGATAAATGAATTCCTTGACTGTATCAAAAGTATAGTTATCGGCCGTAATTTGAGAATCAATACGCCGCACGTCTCTACATGTCGATAACATATACTTTGTTTTGCCCTCATTTACTGCCAGACCCATCTTCTTAGACTCGCGTTCAATAGCACTAAAGGCAGCAGTGACATCTCGCTTGGTACGCCCTATGATGTCGATGTCGTCAGCGTACGCAAGCAACTGGACACTTTTTTGAAAAATAGTGCCATTGCGATGCACTCCCGCCTTCCGCAGAACACTCTCCATGACGAAGTTGAAGAGGTCGCATGATAAGGGATCGCCTTGTGTGAAACCTCGCACGGTATCAAAAGGTTCGGAGAGGTCCATTCCTACCTTGACGGAGCTGCAGGAATTGCTCAACGTCATTCTGCATAGCCTCATCAGCTTCGCAGGTATACCGAGCTCAGACATTGCGGCAAAAACACGATCCCTTATGGGGCTATCGAATGCAGCCTTATAATCGACAAAAAAGATGGTGTGTGTCGACTTGATCTTCGTGGGCCTTTTCCAGGATTTGGCGTAGTGTGAAGATCTGGTCGATGGTGGACTTGCCAGGTCTGAAGCCGCACTGATAAGGTCCAATCAGTGTTGTGACGAGTAGCTTCAGTCGTTCACACAATACGCCTGTAAGAACCTTATATGCGATAGGGAGAAGGCTTATACCCCTATAGTTGGCGCATATCGTAGGGTCTCCCTTTTTCAGGACAGAACAGAGGACACTGAGGTTCCAATCGTTGGGCATACTTTCCTCTAGCCATATTTTGTAGATGAGCTGGTGCATGCGCCCTACCAACTCATTACATCCGGTCTTAAACAATTCAGCGGGGAGGCCATCAGGACCTGCCGCTTTATTGTTTTTAAGACGCATAATTGCGACTTTAACCTCATCATGGCTAGGTGGCGGGATCTCCACGCCGTCATCATCGATCGGGTTCGGAACATTATCTCTAGAGGCGGTATTGATGTCGTCATCGCCTTGCAGCAGAGTAGAGAAGTGTTTCCTCCACAACCTCAGCACCCCCTGCGGATCTGTAACCAGGTTTACATTCTCATCCTTGCAGGAAGACGCTCCGGGCTTATACCCCTCGGTCAGATGCTTAACCTTTTGATAGAATTTTCGAGCGTCATTCCTACATCTGTACATCTCGACTTCCTCACGCTCACGCCTTTCCTGCTCCCTCTTCTTGTGGCTGAAAAGGCGTCTCTCATCCCTTCTCCTCACTCTGTAATTTTCGACTGCAACGTTTTTCTGTATGCGGCGTTTTTCGCTGCTGCTGCTTCGCGACACTCCTCATCGTACCATTGATTTCGTTGGGGTGGACGCTTGAAACCAAGGACTATTTCCGCAGTATTGTGCAAGGAGTGGGAGATGTTGGCCCACAATCCGCCAATGTCGTTGAGATTAGATGGGGAACGACGGAGCTTATCAGAGAGTTGAGCGGAGAACGCCTCAGCTGTCCTTTGTGATCGCAGCTTCTTAACGTCCAGCTTTCGCAATGCACTAGAGCGCGCAGTCCTCGAGGCGCAAATGCGCAATCGAAACTTGGCTGCGACAAGGTAGTGGTCCGAGTCGATATTTGGACCTCTAAATGTAACTTAGTATCATGCAGAGAGAAATATGCTTGTTTCAAGTAAGCATAACAACAAGTCAAATCTTTAAACTAAATTCCGCATTTACTTTTAAGGATAGCGAAGCACATCGGTTCCTGACTAAGGGTGTAAAAATTCTACTATTTTTGTGAGAGAATTAATTAATATGCACAGATACCTGTTTTTTATGTTTGTTGTATGTGTTTTTCTTAATTATTTAATTAATTTAATAATCATGTGTAAAACGACAATTTCTTTAATAATTAATGTCAACACTGTCATTGTCTACTCAGACAAGGTAAAATAACCAACAACTAACCAGTCGTCCGTCCGTCCGTCCGTTCATTATGTCTTAATATCTGTTGATATGAATTATTATTATACAAATAAGATTAAAAAAAAAACAATAAAAACTAAGGGGTGATATGATTAATACAATAAAGAAAAAAGGAGGAATTAATAACTCAAAGTTCATTTGTTTTAAATTTGTTATTGTTGTTGTAAAAATAAAAAGTCAAAACAAACTTTAATAGTCATCAAAAGCAACAAGGTAAATGAAATAAATTTCATATCATCACTCACTTTCTTTCCAATTACGAACAATAACTGTGTGATAAATAAAATAAAAAAAAATGTTTTAGATTAGATATGATATCTATTAACAAACAAAAAAAAAGGTAAAAAAAAACATTTTCTTTTTTTTCAACGTTTAAACAAATGGTGATTATTGTTGTAAGGGGTGATTTTTTAAGAGCTATAGGAAAATTTTTCAAAAAAAAAACACATAAAATTTAGAAAAATGCATGAAATCTTTATTTGAATCGATAGTACGGTCCATATAATTTAATGTTTGAAGATTGTTTCATGCAAATGTTGACCGCGACTACGCCTCAAATGGTCCATTTGCTTAGTTCAATTTTGGCATACTCTTTCCAACATTTCGGCCGGTATCTCACGAATAAATGCTTCAATGTTGTCTTCCAATGCGGTCAATTGAAGCGGGCTTGTCTGTATAGACATGAGCTTTAACATAGCTCCACAAAAAATAGTCTAAAGGCGTTAAATCGCACGATCTAGGCGGCCAATTGACCGGTCCCGAACGTGAAATAAAATGTTCACCGAACTCGTCTCTCAATAAGTCCATTGTTACGCGTGCTGTGTGGCGGCATGTGGCACCGTCTTGTTGAAACCACATGTCATGCAAGTCAAGTTCTTGCATTTTGGGCAAAAAAAAGTTGATTATCATCTCACGGTAGCGCTCACCATTCACAGTTACGTTACGATTCGTAGCATCTTTGAAGAAGTACGGTCCAATGATGCCAAATTCAATGATTTGCAAGCGTTGTTCGTAAATCATTGAATTTGGCATCATTGGACCGTGGATTTGCAAGCGTTGTTCGTTTTAACGGGCATGTTAAGCAGACTGATGGCAAATATTGGCGGACCAACACAGGCCAAACGAAAAGTGATTATGGCGGCGACAAACTCGATAATGCTGTATGGAAGCGAGATATGGGGAGAAGCGCTGGAGATTAAATCTAAGCGGAAAGTACTAGCAGCAGTGCAACGAACAGCAGCACTAAGAGTTGCATCGGCCTACCGCACCGTATCGGGCGTCGCTGTCCTCGTGATCGTCGGTGAGATACCTATTGACCTACTGGCATTTGAGCGAAGAAGATCGTGGAAAACAAGGAGAGAAAATCTCGCCATTAGTAGCGCAGATCTCAGATCTCAAACACTACGGCGATGGCAAAGTAGATGGAGCGAGGAAACAAGCGGAAGGTGGACTTATAGACTTATTCCGTCTATAGAGACATGGATACGGCGAAATTTTGGGGAAATTAACTATTTTCTGACCCAGTTTCTTTCGGGTCATGGTTATTTCCGAAAATATCTATACCGCATGGGCAAGATGATTGATCCTGGCTGCATTTATTGCCAGGAAATGAATGACGACGCTGAACACACATTCTTTCATTGCATCAAATGGCAAGACGAGAAGAACATGTTGATAGAGCAAATTGGCGAATTTACACCCGACAACATTGTGGACGCAATGCTCGAAAGCGAGACGAAATGGAGCGCTGTAAGAAGATACGTTGAATGTGTGCTCCGCAGGAAGAAGGTCGACCTTAACACAATACAACGAAATGATACATGAGAAGACGAGCCAATAGCATGAAGCTGGCTTCAAATATGGCGTACCCAGACGTGGGAGAGTAGACAACGGTCCCTAACGGGACGTCGTTCTGGGCCCTTCCCGAAGTAATGCAGATAGCCGTCCCGGGAGGGGAGTATCTCCAGAAGAGGAGGAGGGATTGTTTTAGTGGAAGCACCACTCGACGCAGTTGACGACGGTCACTGTAAGTGCGAAGGCATTTTGAACCCTACCTCACACGCCAAAAAAAAAGTGTTGATCGTTTGTAAGACGTTTCATGGTTAAATTATAGACCAAACTGAAGATGTTTGACAGTGAAACAAAACACGAAACGTGAGTGAACTGTTTAAACCAGTGTTGCCAAAAAGATAATAGCTAAAAAATCACCCTTTTGTTGTACGAGTACAATATGTCACTTACCTAGAGGGCAGTTCCCGAAAAAAATATCATTTCGGAAATCATCTCTACATTTAAAATGTTTGTTTGTAAAGCATTAAATATGTAGTATGAATGGCAAATAAGTTTTTCAGCAATTCACTTTTGTTTTTCACCCTTAACATTTTGGATTGTCAAAAATATAATTTAAAAAACTACAAACAAAATAAGGAAATAAATATATTTTGTTATCTTTTGGAAAAGTACAATTTCTTTAGAGCAGTAGCACACCTACCTATCAGAGATCAGCAATGAGTATTCAAAAAGATAAGTAGAATCGAATCATACTCATAATTTCTGATATTTATACGCATTCATACTTATTTTAATATCATGGAACCACCTCTACTCATATTCAAAGTTTGAAGTACTCATCATACATCATACTTAACAACACGTATGATGTTGTGTAGATTTCGACTCGATTCGATTTGATAATATTTCGAATTTGTAATTTTTTTATTGTTTCAATTTTAAAAACTGGCAATGTAACAATTTTAAAATACAAATAACGATAATTTAATAATGTATAGTTTTTTATGTACACTTTCTTTTGACGCTCACTGTATATGTAAACGAATCACAAAATCCTCTGCTTGCTGCTCTGTCTTTTTGCTTATGTGTCTTTTTTCCTTTTTTTAAATGCAACAATAACTAAGACTGTAAATTTTGATGAATGATTCGGAGTCACTCGAATCATTTATAAGTTATGAATCTGAATGAGTAGGCTGGCTAATGAAACAAAGATATTTCGAATGGTATGAGTTTGATGTCAACATTGTACGCATACTCATTGCAACATGTTCTTATAAATCAACGTTGTAGTGAGTATGAATGAATCAGAGTACATAGTTAAATTTAAAAATTTCATGAGTGCTTATGAGTAGCTGTTAACACATTGGCAAAAGCCATAAGAACGAATAATTGGGTGGTAAAGAATGAATAGATAGAAAAGGAATTTTAAATTTTGTAGAGGATTGCTCTTCTTATTTAATGTACTCTATGTAAGGCGTCATCTGCATAATTAGTGACATCTACTGCCGTTTTCCGATGGTCAACTTTTACTATTTTTACCATTTGACGGTCTTGGCGGGCAGTAGATTTACAAAGTCGACCACTTCCTCTTTCTTTCCACGATATTTGTTTGACGATATCGCGATGAAATCGGACAAACTATTGATTTGTTGATATTAAATTGATGAGCAACTTCATTCATTGATTTGCCTCTTTTTGCCAAAGACCTTACAATGGCAGCTGTTTCTATTTTAAAATTCACAATTTGCAAAGTTTTCATTAAACTTTTATTTTAATTCCTCTAGTTGATCTCCTTTTACCTCTACCACATTGCGTTGCATTTTTTTTCTCGCTAAATTTTTTCACTTTTTTTATAAATCGAAAAAAATTAAGTAGAAAGAGAAGCCCAAGAACGCTTAATGACGCCTTTTATTAAAATTTAGAAATCAATGAATAAAAAAAACAGAAGTGGAGTGGAATTGGATAACGTTATAAGTTTCGAGCCTCGATTAAATATCATACAACATAGCGTTGCATTTTTTTTCTCGCTACTGTATATCTCTTTATCTTTCAAAGATTATGAACTTTACATATTTGATTTCTAAGTTCAAGAGCTTACAATGTTATTTTCGAATACCACATGTTTTGGTTTAGTTTCCCATGATGTTGACATCCATTTATTCTTTTAAGCATCTGCTCCATTATCGTTACCCTCTTAAACAGAGATTATGTGATCTTAAAAACAACCTGGAGGTGCAAAAAAAAATTAAAATAAAATAAAACACAAGCAAGAATAACAAACGAATGATTACAGAAACATAAATTCATAGACAAATTCATATTTAAATTGAAAGTGTTTAAGTTTTATTGTTGTGACGTATTTTGTTTTTGCCATCACAATTCATCACAATTCTTCCATAAACTGGCGGCAATTTTAAAAATATTTTCTTATTTCTCTTTATTACTCAACAGCTACATTAAAAAAAAAAAAAAAAAATCTTAAAAACAACAAACAAAAACAATAAGATGATAATGATAATGATCATCCTAAATGGGTGGTAAGTCAACAGCGACGCAGCGCAGTAACACAATTTTCCTGACATTTGTTGTGATCTTCTATTAAAAAAAAAAAAAAAAACATCTTGTTTAATATAGAATATTGAGTAAAAAACACTCGTGTGTCGTATTGTATCGTATCGTATCGTATCGTGTAAAAAGTATCGCTACAAAAAGCAAAATATCGTTATCAATATTTTTTTTAAGCAACAACACGATGATGCGCTGACAACAATAAATGAAATAAAAGCTTTCCTTAAACGCACAACTTATTGCAGCTTTGTTAGCAGTTGCTGTGGCTGTGGTTGTAGCAGCAGCAGCAGCAGGCGATTGCGGCAAAATCAACAGCAACAGCAACAATGTTTATATTTCAAATGACATGAACGATACGACAAAAACAAAAACAAAAATAAAGAACGTATTTTATTTAGTTCTGAATCAAATAGTGTTTTAGAATATCAGTTTATATTGGGAAACGGTAGTTGCCGGTACAATTTACGCTTTGAATTTCTAAACTATTTACGTGGGACTCCTTTTTCGAAATAAAACATCTTTTTACCATGACCGAAACAACAGGCAACAGGTATTGTATTGTGGATGAAATTTTGTAAATAATTTATGAAATTCTAAATACAACAACGTCAACATGTGTTAAATTACTCATACGTACCAGTGAAATATACAACATACAGCCATACATACATATGTATGTATGTACATATAAGCAAAATAAGTGATTGTTTCCTAACGGTTGAATTGATTGAATTGTCTGGAAGTGTTATTTTTCTATTGACGTGTTATTTTAGAAAAAAAAAAAATGTGTGTTTATTTTCCTTCAAAATAAAATTAATTGAAAGAAAGGGTGGTCCAATGCAATAAATGGCAAATAATTCTTCTGTAAATATGTATTTGCAAATTCCAAAATTTCTCGCTTATATAGAGGAGTTGATTTTCTCATATTTTTTTTTTGCTGTCATTTCCATGAATTTTTATGGCTTTATTTTAAACAAAACAACAAAATTATTATCGATAAGTATGTACAGTGAATCACAGTGAAAATGGCCCACCAGTATTTGTTTAATATTTATTAAAAAGGATGAAAATAAAATAAATATTTTTGTTTAAAATAAAGTTTATTTGCTATTTAATATAAGGAACTAAAAAATTCTTTTAATTACATTATTAATTCATTGATTTTTTACATCAGAAACAAAAACAGTTGAAAAAAATTTCTCCAAGTTATACAAAAAAGTTAGTAGAATCCATTCCTAATCGTTTCAAATCGGTAATAAGTCAAAAAGGCTTTCCTACAAAATATTAAAAATAAAAAAAAACGATATTTCTTTAATAATAATATACTGGGCCATTTTCATTGTGAGATAAATTTGAATGAATTAATAATGTAATTAAAAGAATTTTTTAGTTCCTTATATTGAATACCAAATAAATTTTATTTTAAACAAAAATATTTATTTTATTTTCTTCCTTTTTAATAAATATTAACCAAATACTGATGTAATTTCATGGTGGGCCACTTTCACTGTGATTCACTGTATGTATGTAGTATAAAATAATAACTACTATATATGGTATTCTATAATAACAAAAACAAAAAAAAAAAAAAAAATACTCATAATAATAAAAGTATTTAACTACTTAAAATTACAGTTTCTGAAATAACAAAACTGACTAGGAATTTTATGAATTTTTGTGAAAATATTTATATGTCTAGTTAATAATTTTAGTGATGATTTAAAAATTTTATTTTCGCAATTATTTAAACCTCTGAATTTATTGCCTGAGATCTCTGTTAGAAATTATATTCGGCCAGTAGATTCGTGATGTTCTTCACAAACAGCGGCATAATACAGGGTGGGCCAAAAGAAACCAAGGGGTGTAAAAGTTTAATAACTTTTTTGTTTATTAACTTTTTTTTATTTTTTCTTTCAGATTATATAGTATACAAAATGGAAATTTTTTTACACTAAGTATGAAAAATGATTAAATGACCACCGTTTTCAGCTTCGCACTGATGGGCTCTTTTTAGAGCATTTTCCATAACATCTTTCAAAACTTGTGGCTGTAGCGTTCGAATTTCTGCAACAATGTTTGCCTTTAGTTCAAGGATTGTCTCTGGCTTGTTCACATACACTCTCTCCTTCAAAAAAACCCCAAAGAAAATAGTCGGGTGCTGTCAAATCTGGCGATCGCGCTGGCCAAATAATTTCCGAATTTCGAGAAATTATTCGCTCTCCAAAAATTTGACTTAAAAGTGCCATTGTGACTCGGGCAGTATGGGCAGTGGCTCCGTCTTGCTGAAACCACATACCAGGTCTGTTTTCAAGAGCAGGACGTAAAAAATTTTCATTCATAAACCGATACCGCTCTCCATTTACGGTTACAGCACTTCCATCTTCAATCTCGAAGAAGTAGGGCCCAATGACATTTTCAGATGTGATCCCACACCATACTGTACACCTGATGGGGTGCAATTGGCGTTGATGAATGGCTCTTGGATTTTGAGAACCCCAGAACCTACAGTTCTGCTTATTAACAAAGCCATTCAAATGAAAATGAGCTTCATCACTCATAATCAAATTTTCAATAAAGTTGATTTCATTTCTGGCCAACTCTTGAAATTTAACTGCAAAATTTAGACGTTGCCGATGATCTCCGGGTTTTAATTCTTGGACCAATTGCACCTTATATGGGTATAACTGTAAATCTTTTTTTAAAATGCGCCGTAGTGACGTAGGAGACATTCCTAGCTGAGCAGAACGCCTTCTGCAAGATGTTTCTGGTGCTTCGTTAACACTTTGCTGTACTCGTTCAATATTTTCCGCAGTGCGACTTAAACGTGGTCTACCGGTTCGAGGCAAATCTCTTACGCTGCCATGTTGGTGATGACGATTAACTAAGCAACGAATCATCGCTTCAGAGGGCGAAATTCTGACGTTAAAATGTCGACGATATGCTCTTTGCGTTAAAATAATTGATCTCTGGTTTAAATAATAAAATTCTATTGTTCTGGTTCTCTGTTCAGTTGTGAACCTCTCCATTATAAATTCTCCAAGTGTTGTCTATATAATCTGAAAGAAAAAATAAAAAAAAATTAATAAACAAAAAAGTTATTAAACTTTTACACCCCTTGGTTTCTTTTGGCCCACCCTGTATAAATATTCGCAGCGAGTTTGCAGCATAATTCCAGGATTCACCACCACGATGAAGCATAATTATAAACATACACTCAGGTCTCGTTTTATGCGATAGATGCGTTCCAAAAAAAATCGCATAAATTGAATTCGCATAAAACAATACTCTAGCTTCATATAAAAATTAACGATTCGTTCCAAAATCCTGAAAAATCGCATAAATTCAAATTTTAATTGAAAAATCAAAGCAAAATCGCATAAAAAACTCAACAAAAGTATATTTCATGATACAATCAACTAGGTAATAGCAATTGTACAACAACTCAATTCGCAGTGTTTTTTAACAAAAACAACATGTATTTTCTGTTGTTTTTGTGTGACCGGTTATGTCAAATGAAATTCGCCGTAAGCTAGAAATGACAAAGGCGAATCCATTGTAAAAAAACAAATTTGTTTAAGTACGGGCTGATTTGCACTACCACTGAGGTCGTTATGCTTCAGAGAGATACTGGGAAGCATAAGAGTGGATTCTACAATAAAAGTTGTGCTAGAACATCAAGAATATTTGAATAAATTATAAATAGTTAGAATACAAATATAAAAGGAAATAAAAAAATAAATAAACAAAAGAATGTATATACAGTGAGCAAAAAAAAATGTGTACATTTATTATAAAAAACTAACAAATAAATTATTCCACAGGATTTTGTTCAGGATGACTTTCTAGAGAATCCGGTCGCCGTAGTCAAAGAATCACAACTTTTTGTACCTCAAAATGTTGAATTTCATAGTTTCAATGGTTATTTTCTTTATACTTAACCAATAGAGAAATGTTTATAATCAAAATATAGTTTTTAAGCTTTTATTTAATATTAAGGACAATAAATTTCATTTTATAGTAATTCTTTGTTCAAAAATGTATTCCAGATAGTAAGTGTACAATTTTTTTTTGCTCACTGTACGTATACAAAACATTTGACATATCCGGTCGCTCAAAAAAGCAGTCAGCTGGGCTAATAACACTACCTAGTTGAATGTGCCGTGGTATATTTATTTCATTTTCTTAAACATTAAAAACAAAAACTACTAAAAAAAATAAACAAAAATAAAATATAAATTCATTATTTACAGAAAAAAAAAACAAAATGATCAAAAAAATATGAAATATTATGAATGTACGAACAATCATTCTGTATCGTTTTGGAATTGGTTCGACGTCACTTTTATCATTACATACCTACATATCAGGTTGTGCATACATATGTAGGGGACTAGATCAACGAATTTTTCGAAAGTTTAATTGTTTCTTCTGAATAAGAGTATTAAAGTGCCAGTTATTAAAAAAGGGAGCTGCTTCTTTAAATAAAAGATTCTTTAAATCATAAGTAAGGATTGACTTTTGAAGGTTTTTATTGGCATAGTTAGAGCGATCTGATGCTAATCAATTGACTTTCCAATTGGAAACAAACTAGAACGATTGATTTTCACAAGCTATTCAGGCTCAAACTACAGCGCACATTCACAAGAGATTCCCATATAAAAATAGTTTTCAAACCGCAGGGAAATCACTGCCGCTTTCTGAATCAACAGCGTTGGTCATTACAAACCTTCAGGTAGGATTAACAATAATGATTATATCAGTGGTGCAAACTTATTTTAATTTAAAAATGATGCAAAAGTTTAAAAAGTATCACAACATTTTAAAATCTATAAAATCTATCTAAAAAAAATTTTTTTCATTTAAAATCGCATAAATTCGAATTCGCATAAAAAAAATCCGCATAAAACGAGACCCGAGTGTATTGCAGTTTTAAGATGTAATTGAAATAATTTTCTATTTGCAAAAGAAACAAAAACTGTCCCTAAACACATATTTTTCAATTTGTCATAGAAAACGCTTGGATAGTAATTATTTGGTGCCAGTTTCAGTCTATCAGGTGGATACATTAGAACACTGTTTACCATTTCATAGCACAATTGTGCGGAGAGAACTCACACGCATTCTTGTGCTTTATGATTTAGTTGTCGATCAGACTGCGACAAGAACACATGTGCGGCGGATGCATTAGCATTTTATTTCGGAATGACACTCAAAAAATATTTTATGTTAAAAGATGCTAATATTCAATGCCTTATATGTATGTTACAAAACATTTAAATAATGTAGGGAATATGTTCTTAAAAGACATTTTGTATGTTAATATGTAAAAAATGGATTTTTTTATTTATCTAAAATTATTAAGCCGAACATAGATAGTTTTATGTATGTTGATGAAATGAAAATCAAAATAGCGTATATTACTAACACTTTTCTATGGCTGTAAATAAATAAATTCTCTCACTTATTTTCTCTCTCTTACTCACTAATATATAACCAAAAATTTCTTGGTAACCCCTGCATTAGAACCACTCACAACCAAACTTGAAATGAGTTATCAACCTTACATTGTCTTTATCTGAATCTTCGGCAACAATTAAATACAATGAAGAAATGTTGAAGAAAAATTCATGATTACTATTCAATAGTGATTTGTAAATAGAAATTCCATATTCTAGGTTTATTTTTCTAAATTATTGTAAGATTCATGCATGGAATCCCTTTGTTTTAGACGTTTTCCAATTTAGTATCAAAATTATCTAAACGAAGTTGATGTTGGCATAAGTATGCCCAATTAACAGTATCGAAACAATTTAAGCTATTCATATTTTCAATCGAATGGGTTATTTTTTTGTCGTTACTTTCCTAGTGTCTGATTTCGATTCACGACAAAAGACAGTGCTGAATCCAAAAAAATCCGAAATGCAGCAACGTCAGTCAATGCCACTTAGTTCGATTCAAACATAACTACACAACAGTGTTGAAAAATTCAGTACTTTGGTACTTTTTCAGTACTTTTTCATTTCAAAAATACCGCAGTACCCACGCAACGCTTTTAGTACTTTTTTATTATCACATATTTTATGTCTTATGCGCTTTTCAACTATTAATGCATTAGCAGCATGTTCTACGTAATGCTAAAAGTAGAATTAGACTTTAGTCCCGGTTAGCCAAACGTGCACGGAACGTATATGCGTTTTTAGAACACGAAAAGCAATGAAAATGTTTGCCGAACTGTAATGTTATTTTCGGTAAGCATTTGCATTGCTTTTCATATGCTAAAAACGAACGTATGTTACATTACGTTCCATCGACGTTTGACTAAACGGGGCTTTTACGTTCCGAATCAGCTGTTTTTGTCTTGTATGTGAGATACACGAATAAATCGTTAGTTTTTCTATTCCATGCCGTATGTGTATTGAATATAAATAAATAAATAATCTAGTAGGTAGTGTGCTGGCTTACTAGACGTGAGCCCACGCGGTTCATACTCCATGTCAGACATCTCCATCAAAACGAAATATGAAAAAATATTTCTCCTGGCAAAATCGCTGAGAATAAATAAAATTGCCATGAAAAAGTTTCTCAAAATGTCCCACTACTCATGTATAAAATTAACACACAGAAAATAAGTGATGTGAGAAGTTACGTTATATTTAAGGTTATAATTTGACGACGTAAATCGAAACAACGTTAATCGAGACGACGTAAATCGAAGGATTACTGTAATCCTGATTGAAGGGTTATAATGACCAATATGTATGCATGTATGTATTCTTTTACAAAAGTACCATTTGATGCAAAAAAGTACTCTTTCAGTTATAGTTCAGTAGCATTTGAAAATTTCAGTTTTGCAACACTGCTACACAACATTAGACCCCGATTTTGAAAAAAAAAAGCTCTATAGTTTCGTTTTTACAACATCCTAAAAATTGAAATTATTGCAAGATAACAGCACTTGATAACCAGGGCAGTGATAGTATATTGGCTTTACTTTCTATTTTTAATCACTGCTGCGAAACTTGTTAAACACGAGCAGAATGCTAAGCGTTCATTAAAAGTCGACTTTGATGATTGCACCACTAAAGTGGATGAAAATTATTATCTTTTTTTTATAATTTTTTGTTTTTATTTCACTAAACTCTCTCACCTCAAAGTGTTACAGTTTATAAATTAATTGTTATTAATTATATACATATGTACATATATATATATATATATATCGTATTAAACATTTAATTCAAAAATAATTATTAAGAGCATGTGTACTTTTAATTAAAAATACATATGTATTTAATTTTGTTTTTTTTTTTTTTATATGTACTACGCTGCATCATATTTAAAAATATTTTATATTTAAAATTCGTAATCATAATCCATAAGTGGTCGGTCCTAACAACCAATAATAATAAAAATAAAAAATTTATGACATTCCATGCGATAGTGAATCAACATTAACAGCTTTCTTATCAGTTTATTATAAAAAAAAAAAAAAGAAAAACTCGTATAAAGAAATAATTAGAAATCATTATGAAAGCAATACACAAGTTCCCATCGTTGTTACAAGCAGCATAAATGTTTTAAAGAGACTTTAATTCTCTCTAAATCTTGCCACTGTTGTTTACTTCGGCCTCCATTTGTAGTTGCCTTACATGGAAAAGAAGCACTCTGGATGTTGCTTATCTGCACTTCCATTCATTATGTACTATCCAGCGCCATTTGCGTCTCTTCAGTTCTGGGTTGTTAACTTGTTTCTCCCTAAAGCATATGATTTAGAATAGTTCTAGTTAAAAATAAAACGCTTGTAAAGGTTGCGTATAACAGCTTTTCGCAATTCTATATTCACATTAAAGATTGTAATTTTCGAATACAAAGATAGAGAAAGAGGCTTTCTCTATTCTTTTTTATTTTTTGACAATCTTGCTCTCGAGATGTCATACAGAATTGGCTATGAAAAGACCAATATCGTCAGCGTAACAAGACCATAATCTATGACTCAACCAGGAATTGTGGCCAAAACTCTACTAAAAATTGAGAAAGAACAAGTCGATGCGTCCTATACCACCTATCGCGTTATATTACGCACTTATTTAATACTGTTATCACTACCAGCCACTTTCCTAACTGTTGGAAACATGCTAAGGTCATACCTGTTCCCAAATCTTCAAATGATTACCGTCCCATATCGATACTTCCATTTTTATCTAAAGTATTGGAACGACTGCTACACAACCAAATTAGTACTTATTTAAATGACCATCGGCTGCTCTTTAGCATACAATCTGGATTTAGAACAGGTCATAGCTGTGTTTCTTCGCTGTTAAGTGTGTCCGAGGATATAAGATCCAATATCGATAATGGTGGTATCACACTTTTGGTACTTCTGGACCATTCTAAAGCATTTGACTCTGTAAACCATGATGTACTTTGTGAAAAGATATACAACAATTTTTATTTTTCTTCGACTGCATCATCGCTGATAAGAACATATCTTGCTGATAGATACCAGTCTGTCTCTGCTGGCGGAACCGTATCTACTACCCTGCCCGTGTCTAAGGGTGGACCTCAAGGCTCTATTCTTGGACCATTACTGTTTACTTTGTACATAAATGATTTACCTAATTGTCTCTAGCATAGTGATATCCACATTTACGCAGATGATATACAAATATATATATAAATTGTAAAAGGGACTCAATTGATGACTGTTGTGTGAAACTTAATGAGGACCTTGACAGAATACTCTACTGGGCATCGTCAAATGGCTTATACCTGAACCCTACAAAGTCGAAGGGCCTGATCATAGCACAACGAAATCAGAATATTGTCGTTGATATCCCGATCACTTTAGGAAATCAAAACATTTCTATAGTGGAATCAACAAAAAACCTCGGTATAATTTTTAACAATTCTCTTCAATGGAATACCCACATAAATTCTGTCTCCGGAACAATTTTTTCTATGCTCAGAACACTATATCCCCTACAACACATTACACCTCTTAATATTCGTGTGCTTCTTGCGAAAACCTACTTAGTGCCCAAGTTGTTATATGGCTGCGAAATTTTTTGCTTATTGCGATTCGACAAGTAGAACTAGATTGACTGTAGCGTATAACGCGATTCTTAGGTATGTCTACGGCATAAGAAGATATGATGGTACTTCTCAGTATTCAAGATCATTATATGGTGTTGAGCTAATGGACTTACTTAAAATCAAATCATTAATTTTACTGCACAAGGTTATCTACACGCAGGAACCATCTTATTTATTTAATCGAATTCAATTTGCAAGATCAAACAGAGAAAGACAAATCATTCAATTAAGATATCGAACTTTAATATCCGAGTGGCAGTTCTTTACAAATACAATACGGCTGTGGAACTCGTTACCAAACTCATTACAAATCAATGGCAACGCTTTGCTCAAGGCACATCTAACAGGTAACCGCAAGTGTACAACAAGTACAACAATGCAAAAACAACAGGCATTTTGTTTTTGTTAAAGCGTACGCGTAATATCAAAAAAATTAACCCTCAAACCTCTATAGGAAATTAATAAAAGCAATTAAAAAAACTAAATACATTTTATATATTGAAATTTCTTTTGATTTTTATGTCATGCTTAATTACGCAATAGTGGGGCACCTATAAATTAAAAAAAAATTATTCCATGCAGTCAATAACATTTCCACTTTATCTAAAGAACATGTTTTTATATGGCCATCGATAAAAATGGCAGATGCTAACGTTATTTGTTATTGGTCATAGTTTTGGCACTTAGTTGGAGAGACCGTAATCTTTTTTTGGGTAATTCATCAGCCTCGTCTAAATAAATATAAATATAGTAAATCTAGGTTGTAGTTTAAAAGATATATGGATTTAGTGTTAAAAGCTTAAATATTATTAATCATCTTGCAAAAATTTTAATAAAATTGGCTTTGAAATAGTAATCCTGAAGAATTTCTAGAGTGCGTATCGTTAAGGATACATCCGGTACATATGAGGGTTTATAAATGCGAAAATGATTATCAAAACAAAACAAACAAAAAAACAACAAAATTTTGACATTTAAAAACGCGTCAGCTGTTGACATAGGTTTACCTGTTAGATGTGCCTTGGCTTTGCTATTTAAAAAAATTTTATTTTCTAAATTTTAATGTCAATTTCATTTTCAATTTTGCAATTTTTTCTTTCAAATTATTATTATTATTATTCTGTTGTTACTTATTATTATTTTGATATGTTTGTTTTCTATACTTTTATTTCATTGTTTAATACCTATGTATACCTTTTTTTTGTAATCATTAAATAATCACATACTGTAATCTAAAAGATTAATTTCTTGTTGTATGTGATATGCTATAAATAAATAAAAAAAAAAAAAATACAGTGGAATCGCAATAGAGTGAACAAATTCGTGCAAGGCCAGTTCACTCTAAAGAGTCTATAAAAAAAAACACTTTTTTATATAAAAGAATCCATATTTATTATATTATTATTAATGAATTACAAAGAAGTAAAGTAATTTTCAAGAGTTTTTTGCTTTGTACGAACATTTTTAGCTTTTTGCACCGCTAGATCCCGGAATTTATGCAAAACTAAAATATTTACTCCATATTTTTTTTTGCAAGAACTGTAGCTCCCACAGCTTTGGATAGTTCTTTAATTATTTCTTGCTTTATTCCAATAGAAAGAAATGTTTTACATTTATTACAACTCATTTTATAACTTTTGGTCTGCACTTAACACAACTAGAAAAGAAAAATCACTAAAGTAATCTAGCTTACACTTTTGAAAAATCTTCAAAAAAAAAGACAAGAAAACAAAAATGTTTGCAAATTCAATGGAAATCTAACGGTTTCATAAAACAATATGTAACTTCTGTGCCTTTATTAATGATAAGTTTTGTGTCTTTGCAATTTTGTATAAGAAAAACAAAAGTTCACTCTATTGAGTTGGGCATTGTTCACTCTATAAAGTAACTAATGAAAAAAAAACGAGACTTCGTAATATCGAGTAGTTCATATTATCAAGTGTTCACTCTATTGCGATTACACTGTACCACATTCCATCGCTATTTTTGGGCAGTTTGACAGGTTTGTGTGTTTTCCTATAAGCTTTTAATAAAGTTCATGAATTTTTTCGACAAGCCTATGCATTTTTAACACATTCACACCGGTGCGTACCACCCGTGGCCTGCACTAGACTGCCACATCGGGTAACGTATACTACCGGTGGTACGCATTTGATTATGCTATTAGACGGTACGTAACATCAAATATTTAAATCTTTAGGCTCTATTAAAAGCATTTATATTTAATAACAATTATAATTACTAACGTAATACACCCAACTCTTTTTTTACACGGTAGATACGTTCCTCAGAAATCCGTGTAAAAAAACCCCTGCAAAAAAAGGGGCGTTTCCTATAGTAAAATGGGGGATACGTTCCATGTCATCTGAAAACCGTGTAAGATGAAATAAAGAACTATATTTACTTCGAAAAACCGTGTAAAAAATTTTGAAAACTATAAAATTTCAGAAATGCATACAAATTGTATGTTCATATGGCATTTTATTGAGCATTAAAACTTAAAATACATAATTCATACAGGTGAAAAATTGATAGAGCAAGCAAAAAACAAAAGAAATCTGTTAATCCAGAATTAAGAACAGAAAAATTAGAATAGGAATAAAGAAAAAATATTTACATAGCTACATAATTATTCGTCGCTACTTGATAACAAGCGCAATTGTTTGCGACGAACTGGACTAAAGTCGGTATCATCACTGGAGATATCTATTAAATTATTCAATGGTGACTTTCGTCCGGTAATAGAGACTAATTTCCGAAAGGTCTTGCGCCGTCGACTTTTTTGTTAAAAAATCTTTTATAGAAAGTTGAACTTTTGGTTTTTTAAGTTCTTTAGACAACTCTTTATACCCAGCAATACAATTATTAATATCTCGTTCGAATTTCAGGGCACGTTCCATATTAGGATCATTTTTTAAGAAATGATTCACCATTCTTTTACCAAATGTTAGACTGTCATCAATTAAACTAGCGGTTTGTTGACATATTTCAGTCTCCTCGTCGTTATCGGTGATTTTGAAACCGTACTAGATTAAAATTTTTTTACAAAAAATTTTTTTTCAACCGTTTAACTTCAAATCCGTGTAAAAAGAAACCGTGTAAAAAAAGAGTTCGGTGTAATTGAGTTCTGTTCTATTTTCACGGTAAAAATTCAGAATATTTAATGAAGATGAGGCGAATTCACGAAGAATTCGCACAAAATTCATACAAAACTTTACACGATACCGTTGTATTATTGGATAATAATACTTAGCTGACGTCCGATAGAGCGAAAAGCACCAAGTGCAGCCGCCAGTGGGCGACAAGTATGAATTACAGTGCCGGCGTGAACGTGCGTGTTAATCGCATTACATTTCAGTTTAATGAATGCTTTCTCCAAGTCTACGATGCCTAGATACAATAGTGTACGCCATTCCATAAATTATTAAGTGTTTATAGAAAATTTGTGGCAAATTAAGAATCAGGAAAAATAATTTTTAATACAGTTTAATACAGTGTAATAATGACTCTGAAGTTTATTTTTTAATGTGAAAATAATTGTGAATTTCAATACCTTTGAACTGAGGTAATTTAAAACATGTGAGAGGCGATATTATAATCTTTGGTGCACACATTTTAAATTTAAATTTAAAATTTAATTTATGACATGATAGATAACAAAACAAAACAAAAAAAATATGGTTCACGGAAATATATACAAAAAAAAAACAAACACGTACTTTACGTAAGTATTTAACAGACCATTCATGAAAATTTTACAATGAAGGTGAATGGAATACAAAATTTTGAAATGTTTTATTTTCATCGGAAAGAAGAACAACAAAAACAACATATTCCATGTCAAAGTTCATTGTTTTTGAATTTTGAAAACAAGTTTTAAATTTAAAAAACACAACAAATGAAATGAAATGAGATGAGATGAGAAGAGAAGCAAACAATAAAATTTAAAATATTTTATTGGCGATTAATGTTAAGAGATCATTGTTAAATAAGTCAACCCATTATTTAAAAAAAACAAAAAAAACAAAAAAAAAACTAGAACTAGACAACAGCCAGCGTCAGTCATGCAACACTGGGAAACACTTGAAACAACCGCGTTTGTGTTTTAATTTTTCGCTTTTGTTTTTTATTGTTTTTTTTTTGTTTTTTTTTAATATTAAAATAGTTTTTAATTGAAAATACTTCCATATATCGTATTACATCCGTATGTTTGTATGTAATTTGTTGTTTCATTACTCTAATTGCTAATATAGCAACATGCATGCATGATAGTTATTGGAAATATTCGAGATGGGGATACAGAATCTGTACAATCTAGAAGAAAACTATTTTTTGAGGCTTCTTTCGTACATCGCTGGCATAATAGAATCTTTGTTAAAAATTCAAGTACAATAAAAAAATATGTAGCATATAACGATTTTAAAGGAGAGATATTCTAGGCAGGCTACTGTCTCGTCGTTGGTGAGATTCGTGTCTGCTGAGCACCTGTGGTTTAGTATAGCCACATCAATAAATTTCTTTAAAAATGTCCGCATTTAAACAATAAGATTTCAAGGAAAGGAAAAGAATAAGGCTATACATATATAGATTGTCCCGCCGTATCATAGTTTAGAATCTGAGATGATGATAAGCAACTGCATTTCGCATAATTTCAGGAAATGACTTTTAATAGTCATGCAGTATTTTATGCTAGAATAAGAATTATATGCGAATTAAAGGGTGGTATCTGTGAACCAGAGATCAGCAACGAGTATTCAAAACGATGAGTAGATTCGAGTCATACTTATAATTTACGATACTTATACGCATTCATACTTATTTTAATATCATACTCATACTACTCATATTCAAAGTTAGAAATACTCATCGTACTCATACTTAACAATACGCATGATGTTTTTGATTTCGACTCTCCATGATTCAACATATACATGAAGCACAAAATAAGTATGATTCGAGTACGAACACCACAATACTCGCTAGAAGGTTGTGTGTGTGCTTTGCTTGCTGTCTTTGTCTTTTCTTTTTTCTTCTTTTGTAAATGCAACAATAACTACTACTATAAATTTTGATGAATGATTCGAGTGACTCGAATCATTCGTAAGTATTATAAGTATTTTTCTAAATTTATGAATCTGAATGAGTAGGCGTATGAATCAAACAATGGATCGAATGTTGTGAGTTTGATGTCAACCTTGTACTCATACTCATTGCAACCTATACTTATAAATCAATGTTGTAGCGAGTACGAATGAATCAGAGTAGTTGAATTTTAATACTCTTGACTCACTCATACTCAAAATGGCATGAGTACTTATGAGTAGCGAAAATACGATTCATTGCTGATCTCTGCTGTGAACACTGGACTTGTAACTGCTTTTACATTGTTGGAGATAGGAAAAGAGATTTTTTAACACTAAACCTACCGATACTTCATGTATTCCTATTCCTACCAAAGGGGGTCAAGTGACCCGTCTGCAAAATGTTATATATATTACTATGTCTTGTAAGAAATATATCAATTAGGCCAATTTGGTACATGATTAAAACAATTTTTTTTAAATAACGACTCAAAATAGTTTATATATTAAACAAACAAACATAATACAATACAATACATAAAACAAAAATAATACAAGAAAAAAATTAAATATTTTTCAATTAAATCTCAAATTTAGAAAATAATTAAATAATATGCTAACTTTATTCATTCAAAAATGTTCAAAATCATAAGAAATTGCAAATCAGGAAACAGAATCTTTGCATGGGTCAAATGACCCCTGTCGGTATTTAAGGTAGATTACATATATTTCTCGGTAAAAAAATTAACAAGAGAGGAGTAAATCTTCGAAAACACATTCGATGTATGTATTTTGTAATAAAAGTCATAAAGGCAAATGGCGATGTGATAATGTTATTTTCAAGAAATTCTGACAAAAAGTTCAAAATGGGTAATTTGACCCGTCATGGTAGGTTTAGTGTTAAAGAGATTTTTAAAAAGATATTATTTCACTTAAGCGACTATTATACAAGCGAACTTCGCCTGTAAACATGACCTGATGGCAAAGCATCCAACTTGTGTAAAAGGAAAATTCATGTTTTTGGTATTCGATATTTCTCATCATCACATCGTGTTTGAAGGCGAAATTTGTATTCTACTTCAAATGCCATGCATGCTCTAATCGAACATAAACGGGTGTGCTCTTTGAGAAGAAGAACTATTAGTTGAACAATGAAATTCCATTAACATTGCTTAAGTTTTCTAATGTATAAATAGAGCGGCAACGAAACTTTAACATAGACTTCAGGAATTAATAGAGTGAAATACTTAATACTGAATACTTCAATCACTTTTTTTAAAGCCAAGACAATGAAATACTTCCTCCGGCACTTGACAACATGATACTTCCCGAAAATCGCATTTAATTCTCATTCGCAAAACTTCACTACTTAACTTCTGAGTTATCTACGCTTACACAACTAATATGTATATGCAAATGGTAGTCCAGAGGGTGCTCTTTCCAACCGTGGTCGATTTTGATAGCTGAAATAATTTTGTGAGTCGAGATTTTTAATTTTAAAAAAATCGATATTTGGCCAAAAATTATACGAAAATTCTCTTGAAGATCAGTGGCCATTTGTGAACATATAAGAAATAGTACACCATACAGACTATATGCAAATGGTAGTCCAGATGCTGCTCTTTCCAACGTGGTCGTTTTTGATAGCCGAAATAAATTTGTGAGCCGAGATTTTGAATTTAAAAAAAAATCGATTTTTGGCCAAAAATTATACAAAAAATTCCCTTGAAGATCAGTGGCCATTTGTGAACATATAAGAAATAGTACACCATACAGACTATATGCAAATGGTAGTCCAGAGGGTACTCTTTCCAACTGTGGTCGTTTTTGATAGCTGAAATAAATTTGTGAGCTGAGATTTTGAATTTAAAAAAAATCGATTTTTGGCCAAAAATTATACGAAAATTCTCTTGAAGATCAGTGGCCATATGCGAACATATAAGAAATAGTACACCATATAGACTATGTAGTTACAAATGATTCGTCAGTAATACCACGCTTGTGATATCAAGGCTATTCGCAATAATCTATTCGAAGAACGCTTTTAAGTTTGATTAGAGTCTAATTTCCCTCAATCCAGTAGGGACTCGACCTATTGTCAAACAAATATTGATACCAACTGATGATAACTGTACGAGTACAGACTCAAGGCAATGATAGAAGGTTTGACAAATTAAAAACTGCTTAAGCCCGAAGCCTTACAATACAATGCAAAATCAACTATCTACTGCACACTTTTACAAATTGCAGCAAGCAATTCAAATAAGCGATTTAATCCATAATTTTTTTTTATAAATTTTATTTTTTACTAGCTGACGCGGCGAACTTCGTCCCGCCCAAAATTTAATTTTTTTATTGCCCAAAATAGGTCACATTATATATTTTTTGTAATTCGCTCCATAAAACAGTTATATAAAAATAACTAACTTACTATAAGTGTATGGATCTATCCACCTAGTTCAAAATTTAATCGAAGTCGGTACGTTATTTAGGTGAGGCATACAAAGAATAACAATAAGAGGTCCGAATCATGGGTAGCGCTGACGAAATTGTAGTTGTTGTATTCGCTCCAAAACAGAAACTAACAGACATACATGTTACATATGTACATATGTAGTTATAAACCATCGAATTAGCCGACTTATAGGTATCTTTTAAAGGGGGAGGGTTGCCACGCCCATTTTTGGTGAGTTTGTCGATATCGACTCTACGAACTTACCCACCAAATTGCATTCGTCTACGATCATTATGTCCCTAAATCTTAAATTTTAAAGGTTTGCCACGCCTACTTTTTGCTATAGCGATTTTTTAAACCATCTAGACCTGATAAGCTTTCGAACAAAAAAAGAATGGTTAAAATCGGTTAAGCAGTTTAAGGGCCATTATTACAACTTCCCGTTAAAGTTGGGGTTAGTTAAAGGTACCTTTAGCTAAAGTGAACGGCAAAGTTACCTTTAACTTATTTTCGTTATTACAACTTACAGATAAAATAAAATTAAAATATGGCAGTGCCGGAGCAAAGTCGATAAAACTGCTCAATTAAACAAGTTTTTTTTTAACGCAGTGGCAACAGTGGACTTCGTTTTTTTGTTGTATATGCTCGTTTTGTTTAAATTTGAAGCTGCCATATCGAAAATAGTATATGATATGGCAAGTTCAAACATAAAGTGACCTTTAAATGTTAAAGGTAGGATGATCTTCCCTTTAGCTTAACGATCACTTCTATCTTATTGGGTACTCATAATAATGAAAAACATTATTATGAATGAATTAAAATCTGCCCGTTAAAATCCTCCCTTTAGTTAACGGCAAGTTGTAATAATGGCCCTAAGAGTTATAGGTATCACTTGAAGGGGGAGGGTTGTCACGCCCATTTTTTTGGTGGGATTGTCGATATCGACTCTACGAACTTACCCACCAAATTTTATTCGTCTACGATCAATATGTACCTAAATATTCAATTTTAACGATTTGCCACGCCCTCTTAACATTTAGGGATATGAAAAATAGATGTTGTCCGAATCTCAGACCTACCCGATATGTACACAAAATTTCATGAAAATCGGTCGATCCATTTCGGAGGAGTTTAACCCACTAACACCGTGACACGAGAATATTATATTTATATGAGATTAAGAAATTTTGCTGAATTTTGAAATTGATTAATTGCTCTCAACAATTTTAATAAATAATCTCTTTTCGATATTTCTTTTACAGCTCAAGTACAGACTATGTGGCCATTGTCCAAAATATTATCGAATTTATTGTGGTCCACATTAAATTCTGGTACATCATAGTAGAATCTTTCATCAAATCATGCCTGAGCAGGGAACAGGCAAATGTCAGTGGCGAATTTGTTTTCATAACCGGTACCGGTCATGGCATTGGCAAAGAATTGGCTTTGCAATATGCCTCGTTGGGAGCAAAAATCATATGTGTTGACATCAATGAAAAGAACAACGAACAAACTGTTAAGGAAATCGTAAACAAGGGTGGCAAAGCCTTTGCTTATACGTAAGTATTTATAATACTTTCATTGGGATTTTTCCCTAATAATAATAACTCCTGTATTAAAACTATTCTTTATTGAATGCAGTTGTGATGTAACCAAACGTGAAAATATACTCGCTTTAGCTGAAAAAGTTCAAAGTGAACACGGTTTCATTGGTATTATAGTAAATAATGCCGGTATTATGCCTTGTCATCCCCTATTGGAACATAGCGAACAAGAAATAAGACTGATGTATGACATTAATGTTTTAGCACACTTTTGGGTATGTAATATAACAGATATCTTATATGTTTTCTTCTTTTTTTTTTTTTAAATACACACACATACTCATACATGTAAATACAGGGTGGGCCAAAAGTCACGAAGGGGTTTAATCGTTTAATCGTTCTTGGGAATCTCGTGGCTTTAGTTCTTGCACTAACTGCAGCTTGTATGGGAAAATATGTAAATTTCCCTTTAATATTCTGCGTAAAGACCGCCGAGACATTTGCAGCTCAGCAGAGCGCCTTCGAGTTGATGTTTCAGGATTCTCCTCAACACTTTCCAGAACGCGTTGAATATTTGCTTCATTAATTGCAGAATGTGGTCTTCCGCTTCGTGGAAGATCCCTTAGTGAGCCTTGTTCCTGAAAACGTGTCACTAATTGATTCGGATGGTGAATTCCGCACATTAAAATGACGACGATAGGCTCGTTGAGTTTGAATTATTGATCGATGATGTTCAAAATAAAGTTCTATTATTTTGGTTCGCTGGATAACGTTGTAACCTTCCAAAATTAATCTCCCAGATTTATTTTACAAGTCCTAAAAAGAAAAATAAAAAAAAAATTAAACTAGAAAAGTTATTAATTTTTCAAATCCCTTCGTGACTTTTGGCCCACCCTGTACAACCGAAATTCTCAAGACCTTTGTATTGGAGTCATCATGGCTTTCTCGTTTGGTAGTTTTCAATAATTTCATTCATACCCCTCATCATTGTGGTGCATTAAATGGATTAGATTTGATTAATTTCAAAACGATTGTACTTACAGATATTCCAAGCTTTCTTGCCTGCTATGATTGAACGCAATCAGGGTCATATTGTTGCCCTTTCTTCCTGTGCCGGTTTGTTTGGCTTACCCAACTTGGTGCCTTACTGCGGTACCAAATTCGCTGTGCGTGGTATTATGCAAGCCCTGCAAGAAGAATTATACAAGCAAAATCCCTCAACACAAGTAAGCTTTGCTCTTTAACTTGTATTCCCTCTTCCTTTATTTAATTTAATATATTTTTTTTTTTTATAATTTCAAGATCAAATTCACTAGCATTTATCCTTACATGGTAGATACTGGTTTGTGTAAGAATCCCAAATTCCGTTTCCCATGGATGAGACTCGTAAAGCCAGTTGAAGCTGCTGCATCCATTATTGAAGCTCAACGTTCCGGTTTAATAGAGGCTAGTATACCACGCTATTACACAAGTATTGAAAAGATTGGTCGCTTTGTACCACTCAAAGCTATGCGTGTGGTCAATGATTATTTAGATTGTTATGTAGAATCGGATAAAAAATAATTTCTACAAGTATTTACATACATACGAGTATGTAACTAAAAAGAAAAATAGTAACATTTAATAACAAAGCCAAAAATGATACCTAAATCTATATCTATAAAAAAAAAAGTAAATAAAATAGTATATTTTTACAAGAATTTTTATAAAAAAATAAAAGAAAATTTGTTTTTTTTTTTTTTGTTTTATAGGAAGGTGTACATAAATAGTGTTTCTTTTTTTATTTATTTACAAAAGTATATATATATTGTATATATATTTTTTTTGTTCATTTACTTTGCAATATACTATACAAATTTTAACAATACAAGATTTACATTGTGACTTTGAGTATCATCACTTTTTGTAGATATTGATAAAACAATAAAAGTATGAATACATAATACACATCTAATCATTGAACATTTATAAAATCATATATTGTTTTATATAAAATCACCATATACATTTACAATATGCAATAAATTTAGGTTTTTATATGTTTTTTTTTGTTTTTTTGTTATAAAATAATTAAAATCGTACCAAAATGTTTAATCGTTTTAATTGTTTTATTTTCCTTTCTTCCACGTCGTATTTATATAATGGCTACTACATAATTTCAAAACCAAAAATAAATATTTTGTTAGGGACCTTAACATAATTTTTGTTTTTGTTTTTGTTTTAACATACTACAATAATAATAATTTATTTAAATGTTTAAATTAAAATTGCGTCTAATTAATTTTTCTAAAACATATTCTTTGGAATGCTTTTGTAATTTGTATTTAATTTCTTACTTAAAGTTCTAAACTAATTAACTGTAATACTGTAATTTCAATTTGTGTTTGTCAAAAATGTTTACATTTTTTTGTTAGATTTCGAAACTTTACATTCATTTACCACAAAAGTCCCTCAATGCAAAATATTCAAGAAATAAAACGTATGTATTTAAAATTTGTAAATTTATTTAAAAATATAAACGCATAAACTATAATTTTTCTATTCAGAAGGAAGCTATAAGTAGCATTGGGTACCACACCATAGTTTTCACAATAAACCAGAGTCACTATAATACTAGGAATAATACCAATCTATTTGTTAAGAGTTGTCGGTTAGAAACCACGAAACAACGTGTGGAATATGCTGGCTGTCGTGAATTCAATAACCTTCCAAATGAAATATATCCAGAATTTCACCTTTTAAAACAAACCTAAAGAAATATTTGCTTCAAGAAATAGATATGCTTCTATTGTAACTCTATTGTAATTTTAATAGTTTTAATACTCACTATCAAATATATTGCTGTACATTTCTGAATTATTTCCCTTTATTTATACACTTTGAATATATTGTATTTATTTATATCTTGAATTTTACATTGCCAACTAGCCCCTCTAATGTCCTAGGGACGCTGGGGCACTTTTCTAGTCCGAATTACATGAATTAAATAAATAAATAATAAAAAAAAAAAAAAATGGACAGTCTGAAGTTTTTGTCAGCAGAATGATTATTCTTGTCAATAATTAAATTGGGCATGGGAAATTGTTGAATCTGTTGCAAAATCGTTTGCTAACAAATGGAAATAGTTTTACAATTTACAGCCATGAACACATAATTCAAAACTCTACTGAAAACTAAGTAACGATAGAAAGTCTGTTCAGAGTTGAAAATAGCAAATGACTAAAACATCGTACATATATTTATTCTGTTACGTCATCTGCCGAATCCGACTAGTAACTCCGAACTCATGGTATGCTCATCTAAAAATATCAATATTTATAATTAAAGAGTTTTATATTTAAGAGTAGAAATTATAAATTACAGACGTGTTCGAAATATGATATGATATGACGCCAAACAGTGTCAGGTTCATCGATATACTTTTTGGCAAACAGAAGTCTGTTCTTTAGATGTATTTTTTTCAACAATGCTACTTTTCTCGGGCTTCTTGCTTTCAAATTGACTTCAATCAAACGTTTTCTTATCGTCGATGTAGCAATTGGAAGGTCTAACTCGTTTCTTATCTGTAAAGATGTTATAGAGGGGTGCTTTTTAACTATCCGTGTGATAGCATTATCCTGCCTTTTGCTAGTTTTCCTGCGCCTACCGCGACTTTCGATCTTCGGTGACAAGTTCTTAGCATTTGTTATCATTCCGTTGGAAATTCCAAGCTGTTCTCTTATGAAAGCAAACGTTTTTCCTTCGCTGAGCAATTTTTTTTTATTATCTAACGCTGGTCGATAGAGCAATGTTTGCTTCGGCCCATTTTAGAAGAATTTTTCACCAAAATAAGTCAATATTCTGCACAAAAAATGATCAACGACTACTCAACGATTATATTTGCAACAAAACTTTGGACTTTTTCTCTCATGTGAGAAATGTAAGTGGGACCAATATGATTTGTTCTTATTTTTTCGAACAGCGGATTTTCGACTTAGTCATCATCATTATTGCCAGTACAAAAAAATTAAATGAGTTAGAACATAACTTTGAATATTTTTAAAAAGCTAAATATGCCTACAATAAAAATAACAGAAAGCCATATTTTCAAATCTTTCTCAAAAATTGTTTTTAAAACGATTTTTTGTTTCGCTTTGGATGTTCTTATTATTTCGAACACGTCTGTATGTTTTACGCGAAATTGTTTTGTAGTTTTGAATGTAGCAATAGAAATTGGACAGATAAAAAAAAAGTTGTTCCCAGAATGTCAGAAAAAAATTACAATTTGTATTGTTGTTCTTCTCTAGTCATTTTGAAATCAACAAAAAGAAAATGACTCCATTAAGGCTTAACTTCTTACACTCCCCTAAACTCAAATATTCTTCTATAGCTTTCACGTAATATTGTTATATGGACGTTAAAAGATATTCACTTTGTAAAACAAACTTAAAACAAAAAATTAAAAAATATACACACATAAAAAATATTGTTAAAAATATTCACTTAAATGCATTGAAGGTAGAAAATATTTTCTTCATAATTCCATCTTTGTTCGTCGTCATTTTCTCTATATACAATGTACATACATACATATATTTGGTATATAGCACCTGAAAATGGTGTATTCCTTTATTTTCCCGTATGATGATAATGGCTGCCGTGAGACTGTTGTCCCGTGTTAGAGGAACTGCCACCACTACCGCTACCACTACTGTGCGTCGTATTGTGATGATGTTGTTGTTGTTGTTGTTGTTGTTGCTGATGATGATGATGTTTATCATTATGTTGGTTATTGTTCTGAAGTTTGGTAGAAATGCCAGTAGTGCTGGCAGTAGTTAAGCTTGAATGTGTATGAATCTTTAATTGTTTGATTTCGGGAAAAAATTCAATCATTAAGATTTCTAGTAATTCCTATGAATATAAAAATTATTTAGAAACACTACTACTACTCTAAAGTAAGTTCTTAATGCTTACATAAAAAAGTTGTTTGTTGTAGATAGGATTTTGTAAAGCATCAAAAACTTTTATTATACCCCTTTTGGCAGCCTGTGCACCCACTAGATTACATAAAACTTCTGGTATATTATCCATAAGTAAAGCTTTAGCAGCATTTGTTGTCATTTCCTTCATATCATCCGAACGTATTGGATAGGCTGAAGCCAAAACACCACCAGGCCAAAATGATTTTAACATGGCCGAGAAATAGTAATGCAACATGGATTCTTCAAATAAGTACGATATCGATTCTCGTATTTGTCTGAAAACATTACAGAAAAAGAAAAATCAAATAAATTAATTTTATTTAATTATTTTCAATACATAGCAAAAAAGCAAAGCCTTACCTATTTATTGTACGACCATAAGTGATTTGTACAAATGATATAATACTTTTACGCAACCATTTAAAAACACCACCCATATCAAATATTTCACCCATTAGAGCATACAAAGGTTCAGCTATTGAGTCTTTATTATCTAAGTCCGCTAGCAATTTATTATCGGACACCGTATCGCCCTCCAAATAATTTGATATGTCTTCATCGTCTCTTTGTAAACCCCAAAATGGATCCGTTGATTTTCCCATAGGCTCAGACGTTTTCACAGGTTCCGTTTTAAATAATGTAGCCAAAGAGAATTTCGATTTTTTCGGCGAGGGTAAAATTTGTTTTAGGTGATCAGAACTGGGGCTTAAAAACGTATAAATTGCTTCACTGCCATTTAAGTGATCGTCTTCTAAGATTATCTAGATTAGATTATCCAGATATTTGGAATATTTGGAATTTTAATTGTAGTTTAAAAAATTTTTTGTTTTTATTTTTTTTTTTTTTTGAATTTAAAATTATTTAAATCACTTACATTTAAAAATCTTTGTATTTGTTGTTTAGCCTTCTCTAAAGCGTGTTTGTCGTTTTTCAAAAAGAAAAATTTAAAATTTGTTGGCAAATCAAAGGATTTTAAATTGGCACTAACATGTCTTAATTTTCTTTGCAATTCCTAAAAATAAAATTTAATTCGAATCTTATTTAAATATTAAAAAAGTAATAACATTAGTTTTAATAACATTTTCGAATGCACGCAAATTGCACAAGCCTGCGGAAGTCCCATAATCTTAAGGTCACCCGGGGCATGATTGCATTTTTTAGTATTTATTTAAATTTGTATGTGTCCTACACATTTCAATAAAATTTGTCTTATTGAAATTCATATGGTATTCAATAAATTGTAAATGCAACGACATTTAATAAAAATATATTTCTTTCTCTGAGGTTTATATAAAAATAGACAATATTTTCAAATATACCATGTATGTATATATAATTAAATGAATGAATTTATTATCCAATGCAATCTGTAAATACTTAACTTACATGTACTTGGTTTAAAGACCGCATTACAACCCAACCGCTGGATATACTGCCCGGTCTAGCTTCTGGTTTACCACTTGAATTTTTATAAGATGATGGAGCATTAATGTCTTCATCGACATGCACAAGTATCATAAATTGTAGTGATTCCTTTTCGTCTGAAATCTAAGGAAAATGTGCAATATAAGTACAAATTCATAAACATGCAAATAAGTTGTTTATAATACCTCTACGCTTTGTAGAGTGGCTTTCCATTTTCCTAAATGTTCTGTCCACGCATCTGTACGCCTGAGATGAGCTTCTGTTTGTCGTTTTATATTTTTCAGCCATTCCATTTCTTTCTCTAAAATTTGCAATACTTTCGAATCCGATTTAACCGAATATTTCAAGGCATCTAAGGCTTGACTTTTCTTATCTATGCGCTCCTGTATTTGTTCAAGTTTCTTGCGAGCATATGAAGTATGAGCGGCCACATCTATAGTGGCAGTGGGTATACCTTCTACACCATCCAATGTGCTAGAGGATTCGTCGTGACCATCACTTAGAGAGCAGATTAATAAGGTGGGATCTTTGTAGTCTTCGGCATCTAAAGCCTCTTTTAGCAGACGGTATTGCTCGCTTAACACAAAGGGTGGATAATATTTTTCTTCGAGCGTTTTGAGTATTTGTTTTTGTAATTCATAAAAAATTTCGGGTCCCGAATCTCCCAGCAAAAATGTTTCAATTAATTTACGTTCGTGTTTATCAAATTGTAACTCAGACTTTGGTACCCGTATATAATTATAGAATATTTCGGTACCCAACTGATGTGCAGACGATTTGGGAGCATGTTTCATTTCTTCTACGGCCATATAGAATCCAACTAATGAACTAGCCTTTAAAGGTTCCAAAAATAAAGTCAAATAACGTCTACCTACAGCAGTATTGAGTATTTCTATCAAACTTAAATCGACATCATTTGAATAGTTGCCATTCCAACCGTACTTCTCTAGATTCTTTTCACACTGGGCTTTGGCAAATGTCAACTGTTGGACATAACGTTTCAATCTGGTGGCAGCAGCAATATCCGACTTAGAGAGATTATGGTCGGGATCATTGTCTGGGTCAATGCCTTTGGCACGTTGCAAGTTCTGTACAGTGGTCGCATGCATTAAATCATTAACAATACTTTTTCGTATCAATGACAACTCTTCCAAATTGCCACAATTATTAATTAATTTAAGAAAATCTTCAAAACTAGCTGCATACTCATAGCTTCTTTTACTAATGGCAGCAGCAGCCAAACGACTTTCAATATTTTGAACAATTTTTTGATTAATATAATCTGGAGAAGTTAACATTTTAATTAAGGGAAAAAATACTGCAAATAAATACGAGAAGATAAAATCGATTAATAAAACATATGTATAAAATTAAATGGAATATCAAAAAAAAAAAAAAAAACACACTAACTTTTATATGACAGAATTTCACTTAATAAAACTTTTAATGGTGGTAATGAATAGCCCCTTGGCAGCAAAAGTATTATCATTATTTCGCATAATTTACGTAAAAATTCCAATTCTTTCTCCTCATCGACTAAATACGAATTGGTAGAGAATACAGGCGGTGTATTTGTTTCAGCTCTATAAATAATAAAATTTTTATTCAAATAAAACATTAAAAAAAAGACAGTCTTCGAAAACGACTTACGCTCTGGCTTCTGCTATACGAATCTTCTCTAAATGCACTGTTACACGATTCACCATATCTACGGCTATTAATTTTGCAGCATCCATTTTTTTAGATCGTTCATGCATTTTTTCAATAGCATTCCAAAAATCTTCCCTAACAATATCGTTTACTAGTTTTGGTTTTGTGACTACATGACTGCAAGAATGTATACGTTAGTGAAAAAGAACGATTTTATGGATATACAATAATATAGGATTAAATTAATTAACTTACCTTAACCAGGGTGTCATAAAATCTCTTAAAACATATTCTACTATTTGTTGTATTTGTAAGTCAACTGTTTTACCAAATATCAAAGGTAAATTGGAGGCATTCTTAATAGGATTTGGTAAATCAAATAAAGTATTTCTAAAAAGAGAAAACATTTTAACGTTCATAGTTGATTAAATATGCAAAATACAATCCTAATCCTAATATATATTATAAATCTTTCTGTAAGTCTGTTTTTTTGTTTGTTTGTTTGTTTGTTAGTCAATCACGTCTAAACGCCTGGAGCGATTTTCTTGAAATTTGGGATATAGATCAAGCTTTTGTCGGTGCAGGTTATAGGCTACAAATCTTTTCAAATTTTTGACCAAAAGGAAAAAAAATGGGACAAAGGGAGAAAAAATGGGCAAAAATTAGTACTTTTATGCATAAATGCTGTAATTATTATCTGTTTTATAGGTAATTTTTTACGATTTAGCTTGGTTAAGTTTCCCAAATAGCTATTGGAGGTGTTCCGTTTCTAAAGTTGAACCAAAATGGTTCCAAAAAGGGGGAAAGGGGCGAAAAACGGGCAAATTGAGTGCATTTATATTTAGAACTTAGAGTATTCAAAAAACTGGGTTGTTTGTTAAACCGGTCTCCGAATAATTTGAAGAATTGTATTTTTTAAGAAACCGGTTTCAAAACCGGTTTCGAAAGCGATAAACCGGTTTTTTATTTATTGTTATTTTTAATGCAAAAATGACCCAATAATAATTTTTTTTTTTTAATTTTTTAAACTAATCCAAACTACATAACCCGCGCTCGTTTAATTCTATAGCAAAATAGCATCTTACTAGAAATGTCCTGAACTTTGCACAATAGAATAAAAAATACATACAAGGTATCGTATATTTATTTAATTTAAATGGATCTGTTAGACTTATCTCTATCCGTTTAAAAATCTTGCGAAAAAACAAGATTATCCCTACACAAATTTTATGTGTTAATATCATACAAAATAATAAGACTACTTGAAATAACTTTAAATGAACGTTTAACGTTTTAAAACGTTTAGTTTTACATTCTTTGTCCCAACGAAATCAATTCTAAGTCTTATAGATTTGTGAATAACTGTATTACTGTATTCTGCTAATCGGAGCATTTCGGGAAACTGTGTGGAACGTATATCAAGATGCTCACGGAACATGTTTTGAGTTAAATATTGCGAATAACTTTCTTGTCCTAAACTTTTGCCCAAAAACATACCCCATGGCATAGTCTGAAGACGTATCATGACCAATGGAAAAGAATTTTTTAAATTCTATCGCAATGAGTGTAAAGACCGTCGATATTTACAATTTTAAAATATGTTTAATATTGAAAAATTGTACAAAAACTTATTCAATGAATTTCAGAATAAGCAGACCAATAGAAACGAATTACTTTAATGTACAGGGTGGGGCAAAAGTCGCGAAGGGATTTGAAAAATTAATAACTTTTCTAATTTAATTTTTTTTTTTATTTTCTTTTTAAGACTTGTAAAATAAATCTGGGAGATTAATTTTGGAAGGTTACAACGTTATCCAGCGAACCAAAATCATAGAACTTTATTTTGAACATCATCGATCAATAATTCAAACTCAACGAGCCTATCGTCGTCATTTTAATGTGCGGAATTCACCATCCGAATCAATTAGCGACACGTTTTCAGGAACAAGGCTCAGTAAGGGATCTTCCACGAAGGGGAAGACCACATTCTGTAATTAATGAAGCAAATATTCAACGCGTTCTGGAGAGTGTTGAGGAGAATCCTGAAACATCAACTCGAAGGCGCTCTGCTAAGCTGCAAATGTCTCGGCGGTCTTTACGCAGAATATTAAAGGGAAATTTACATCTTTTCCCATACAAGCTGCAGTTAGTGCAAGAACTAAAGCCACGAGATTCCCAAGAACGATTAAACGATTAAACCCCTTCGTGACTTTTGGCCCACCCTGTATAAGCTTCCTGATAGTAAATAATTATTAATAACACGGTGCAACAGTGGAAATACACCCGAGTAACTACATAGTCCACGTTGTTCAGTTAGTTGAGTAGAACTCAAAAATACCTTTTTTATATTTCTCGAACCCTCCAAACTTGTTTTATTTGACAAAAACTGTTTTTTTAGACTTTACACATAAATTTCTGGATTATTCAAATATTTCTGACCCGATTTCCATAATTGAAATCTTGTTAGAAAGAGGAGAGATGTTTAAAACGGTATACATATATCAATTATTCGACTTAATATGCTATGAGATTTGATGAGGTAAACTGGGAAAATTCGAATTTTTTTCATATTTTTTCAAGTTTGTTCATTAATAGTACATACATAATTGGTCATTACAACCCTTCAGTCAGGATTACGACCTAGCTTCTCACACCACTTATGTTGTGTGCGTTAATTTTATACATGAGTGGCGGGACCTACAGTTTTAAAGTCGACTCCGAACGACAAATTTTTTTGAGAAGCTTTTCATGGCAATTTTATTTACTCTCAGAGTTTTTGCCAGAAATCTGCTAAGAGGAAGTCGCCGAAGAAATATTTTTTCATATTTTCGTTTTGATGTCTGACCTGAGATTCGAACTCGGGCCTTCAGTCTAATAAGCCAACACACTACCTATTAGACTACGGCGACTTCATTAATAGTAGCAAACTTTAATAAAAAAAATATAGGATAAGTGATAATATTCTTAAAGTCTGTTCTCTTGTGAAGAGATTGAGTCATCATTTGATAAAGTTGTATTAAAATTACCCTAGTTATTAGTTAAATAGTATAACAGTCGTGTTATATTTTTTACATATGTCATCTCATCAAATGAACTTTTAGTTCAAAAATTTTCAGAATATTTGATGAATCTTGATTGTTTATTACAAAATGTGTCAATTTCACGTTTGCGCGACTGCCAGAAGTCGCCTAATATTTGTGTTTTTTGCAAATATTATTATTTCTCTTTGCGCAAACACTGGCCAACTTCTGGTGGTCGCTCAAACGTGAAATTGACACATTTTGTGATAAACAATCAAGATCCATCAAAAATTCTGAAAATTTTTGAACTATAAGTTCATTTGATGAGATGACATATATAAAAAATATAACACGACTGTTATATTATTTATATAATAACTACGGTAATTTTTGTCTGATTTAATCAAACAAAGTGTCAATCTCTTCACAAGATAATGCACTTTCAGAATGTTATCACTTATTTCATATTTTTTAAGCAAAGTTTGCTACCATGAACAGACAAGTTTACCTCATCAAAACTCATAGCATATTAAGTCAAATAAGAGATATATGTATGTATACCGTTTTAAAGGTCCATCTCTCCCCTTTCCAACAAGATTTCAATTATGGAAATCGGGTCAGAAATGTTTGAATAATCCAGAAATTTATGTGTAAAGTCTAAAAAAAACAGTTTTTGTCAAATAAAAAAAGTTTGGAGGGTTCGAGAAATATTAAAAAAATATTTTTGAGATCTACTCAACAAAACTCACAACCTACACTATGTCATTCATTAGCCGGGTGAATTTAATTATTTTTATTTTGTCGCATAGTGTAATTAAGTGCAATATTATAATTTTACATTGTATGCGTATGGGAACATATAAATTTTAGTTTTTAATCTAATAATTTTAATTTTGAAACAATTAATGTGAAACAGTTATCCACTTTTATTTGTATGAATATCTATTATATATATAAGGTGAAAAAAAGAAACGTTATAATGAAATTAATTTAAATTATACATTACTTGGTAGCATTATAAAGAACATTTAGAGGTTCACGACTTGGCTTTGGTGGTTCCTTAGTAGTAAATAGATAATGAATATAAACAGTACCAGCCACAGCTGCAATAAAATCAAAATAAATTTAATTAAACACAAAGCTAACGGAGAGAAAAAAATATTTCTTAAGATAAAAGCATTAATATAAAAGTTAATAAATATACCGAGATGATAAAAAATTAATTTATTCTAAGATTAGTACAATATAATATAAATATAAATTGAATTAAAATGGAAAATGATTTAAATACAATATTTTTTTTTTTTTTTTTTTTTTTGTTAATATAATTTAATGATAAGAATTTAAATGAATATATATTTATATGTACAGTGGTGTATAGAAATATAGAAATGGATATATTTTAAAGGTAAAACAGCAAAAATGTTCACCATAAAACGTAACCACAATGCCTCTGTCCAATGTATTACACATTAATTTTATAAAATATCATAAAATTTATGGCGCACTCCATGAGTCATTAATATGTGTATAAATACATGACATTTTTAAACTATCTAAATGAAATTATTTAATGAATAATTAAATGAAATTATTTAATGATTAATTTCATTAAATTAACAATCACATTTGAAACCCCAAGTATGTACTTAATAATAGAAAATATAATTTGCACAGTAATCCTCGTCGATCCTGATACGTAACTGGAATCCGAAAAACGTATTTGGAATTGAAAAATTACGAATATTTTGATTTTTAAAAATTGATAATAATCAAATAATTAAATTTTATATAGAAAAGGTTTATTGGAAGGAAAGGGTCCGACAAATAACTTTTTTTTTGAAAATGCTTAAAAAAAACTACTGAAAAACTACTGAATATTTTCTCAAATTTCTTTTTTTATTTGAAAGTACAATCCTTCCGGTTAATAATGGAAAATAATTTCATTCAAATGGCTGCCTCGGCTGGCCATGCAGTAGTCTACACGATCGGTCCAATTTTTAAGCACATTATCGATTGTGTGCAGTTGTATTTCACCAATGGCTTCACGAATATTGTTCTTTAAAGCGTCAATTTTCTCTGGCTTGTCGGCGTAACACTTAATTTCATTCAAATGGCTGCCTTGGCTGGCCATGCAGTAGTCTACACGATCGGTCCAATTTTTAAGCACATTATCGATTGTGTGCAGCTGTATTTCACCAATGGCTTCACGAATATTGTCCTTTAAAGCGTCAATTTTCTCTGGCTTGTCGGCGTAACACTTAATTTCATTCAAATAGCTGCCTCGGCTGGCCATGCAGTAGCCTACACGATCGGTTCAATTTTTAAGCACATTATCGATTGTGTGCAGTTGTATTTCACCAATGGCTTTACGAATATTGTCCCTTAAAGCGTCAATTTTCTCTGGCTTGTCGGCGTAACACTTAATTTCATTCAAATGGCTGCCTCGGCTGGCCATGCAGTAGCCTACACGATCGGTCCAATTTTTAAGCACATTATCGATTGTGTGCAGCTGTATTTCACCAATGGCTTCACGAATATTGTTCTTTAAAGCGTAAATTTCCTCTGGCTTGTCGGCGTAACACTTATCTTTGACGGCACTCCACAAATAATAATAGAAAAACGACATCAGCTCTGCGGCTGATAATGCGATCTTCAAAAACAGGGCGCAAAACATCGAGTGTAGCTTCGGCTGTGTGGCACGTAGCGCCGTCCTGTTGAAACCAAATGTTGCCAATATCCTCCTCTTCAATTTTTGTGAACAAAAATTCGTTCAACATGGCCCGATAAAGATCGCCATTGACTGTAACGGCCACTCCTTGCTCATTTTCGAAGAAAAATGGCTCAATTATGCCTCTGGACCAAAAACCGCACCAAATACTGACTCGTTTTGGGTGCGTCGGCTTTTCAATGTATGCGTGCGGGTTTTCTGTGCCCCAAATGCGACAATTTTGCTTGTTTACATACCCGCCAAAATCAAAATGAGCTTCATCTGAAAAGATGATTTTTTTTGCCAAAATCGGCATCTTCTGTAAGTCGATCGCAGGCCCACTTAGCGAAGCGAAAACGCAACCAACACAACCACATTCGTTCAGCGGAAGGATAAAACTAATTATCTGTCAAATCAGACATGAGCTAAGTGTTACCATGCACGAAATAAGCAATAGTTGAAAAAAAAACGTTAGATGACGGACCCGATACATAAATTGAATTAAATTAACAAAAGTTTCGTTTCTATTCCACTTTGAATATGTTCCGATTCGAATAATATTTTGGAGGTGGGTAATCACTAGACTTCTTGTTAATAAAATAATATTTTTCGGTTTCAAACTTGTATGTCTAATGATTTCATTTGTTGTATAGGAAGTCGTCAAATCTTATTGAAAACGTATTTAAATAAAAACAGAATCTTTAAAATCGAGTTTATCCTCAAGTGAAGGCTATCTTTCAAGGTGTCAAATCGGATAAACTTGGCGGCAAAGTTGTTTCAGAATACTTATGTATAAATTATTCTTTCTAGATATAAAAGTATTGTTTGGCATATTCTGTTGCGCTCGTCAACTGCTCAAAAATTAATGAGTTATCCTGTGAATTATCTTTAAATCTTATTGGACATTATTACGTTTAAGCGCCAAACTCTTACGTAAATCGTGGTGGTTATAGACAGACCGAACTCCTCGTTTTTATTTTGCTGCGGCAATAATATTTCCTTTTAAACAAGCAGGATAGTTAAGCCAAATCAGTCAATCAAATTATTCGATTATCTTTCTTATTTCCGCTTTAGTTGAAATTATATATGATTATACGAAAAATGGAGCTGATGAGGAATTAAATTGTTTTTAAACCATTCTAGAGTGATTGAATTGAACACATTGTATGTAGTAAATTGTAAAAGTTCTTTATTTTTTTATATTTATGTAAATATATTATATTAATTCATTATGTTATATTTTAAATATGATATAGGAATGGTTCGCTCTTTCTGTGAACACCAGTGTATTACATTACAAACTACTACTATAGTAAAAAAAAGGGCGTAAATTTCATAAACAGAGGAAAATTTTAAAATAAATAAAAAAAAGTGATTCAAATGCGAAACTGTAATGGAAAAAGAAAATTTATACACTTGCAAGACTTACCGGCCACCACTAAAAGCAGAGAATATACTACGAACAGTAGGAATAGAAAGAAAACGGGATAATACCAAATGATGGCCAACAATGTCACGGCCAAGGCAGATGTAAAGATTTTCCAATTCACTTGTATAACACGCACACCCCTCGATGCATAAAGAAACACCCGCTTACCGGTTGATGTGGTGCTACTTTCAAATGCTGTCGACTTTGTCGAACCATTGTATACTGTGGTGCCATTAGTTTTTGCCACACTTCTGCTTTTGGGATCCAAGGGAAAAAGAGGACGTTTAGGAAAATCGAAACCACTTTTTGGCATATTTTTTATTTTGTAACTTGCACGATTGTTTTTCCTTTGCCGCTCCCACGTAATTTTAGACACACCGTATATTGTGTTTTATAACACTTTCTATGGCTATAAACGAATGTATGAATGAATTAATAATTATTACTTGTATTAACACATATTGTTGTTGTTTTTGCCCAATGTTCCCACATTCTATTTTGACTTAAGCAGGTGGGTGCGGGTGGATCTTGAAAAATGTCGATTCAATTCGATTTTTAAGATACTGTTATTCTCTGATTTATTTTTGTAATATTGATAAAAAAAAATGTTTTTTTTTGTTGTTGTTTGTATAAATCAATAATTTTCTTATTATTTACTTGACTTGTTATTGTATGTCGAGCACACAGTTACACTTATCTGGTGAAGAGCGAAAGGGGTCAACAAGTTGTTACATGACATGTATATAAATTTCTTTTAAGAATTCATTAATCAACTTCATAAAGCTTTTTTTATGCATACACACTTTATCACTTGAATCTTATTAAAATATTTAAAATCCTTAATTTTATTTTAAATTCTAATGACCTCGGCAAGGATTTTACTTTTTTTTCTTGCTTAATGCAAATATATCTACAATAAGAACAACAACAATATATATTGAAACAGTTAACACTTTCACTGATGACGACACATTCTTTTTTTTAATTTAAGAGAATAATAAACATTTTCATAGCTTCGTAATTTAGTTTTCGTTTAACAAAAATTAACCAAACACTTGTCTTATTTTTATTTAATTTTTGTACTTATATTTATTAGAATAGAAATGTTTATGTTATCAAATGCGTAATATGCATCTGCCGTTTATCCAATGTAATATTCTCGCATCTTTGACGTTTTCTTTCCGACTGTATTTTTTTTTTTTTTTTTTTTTTTGTTACTGTAAATTTTTGTTTTGAGAGAGAAGTTTTTGTTTTGTTTTGATTACTTTACCGTGCTGCCAGATTAGGGATATAAATGTATACCTTTCCCGATTGTGATGGTAAATGGGACTGGGAATAGAAATAAATAACTAGAGTCTAACTGAAATTATTAAAAAAATTTTGTTTCTTTAAAATTTAACTATTTTCTTGACAAATAACTTGTTTTTATAAATGTAAAAAAAATTTAAACTAAAAATTATCTTTTGAAGTTGCTTTTCCAAAACGATTATTGCGTAGAGTTTCAACTTCAAATTTCTATAAAACTGTGATAAAACTGTACATGTGGTAGCTCTATTTGATATCATCTTACAATTTCCAATAAGAAGAATAACGTTTTGCATTAAAAAATATTGGGACGCTAATTTGTTGCCGGTAAAATTCGATTATAAGTTTTGTTATGTTTTTCAATTGAATTTTTGTACATAAGCTACGGATTTTTCGTGTGAAAGGCAAAGAATCGGCAGCGAAAAACATTTTTCCACTGGCAATCATTTAATGAATTGGAAAAAATTTTTGCAAATCTGGATGAAACTAGTGAAGTGATGATCGCCGTATCAGAACCTCCATTGGAATATATTCCACGAGGTAGACCGGCGGTCGATGAGCATCCTGGTCCTACAGAGACTAAACAACATCCGCATTTACCCTCCGAGAATATATTATTGCAACGTCTTCAAAATGTCAACATTTCGGCCAAAGAGGAACACAATGAATTCTGGTGTGTTCGGGAAATCTATGAAGAATGTAAACGAAATGAAAAGTCAAACAAATCTGAGATTAAAAGAAAAGTTCCTGCAACAAAATGCCATAAAAATACGACTGACACGAAAAGCAAATTTTATAATTCCAAATTGTCGTCCTATACATCTCCCGATGATTATGTCAGCGAGTACTTAATTAATTCGGAAGAGGAATTGTATGTGAAAAAACATACCGCCGTGTGGACTAAAGGTATTTTTTAACTCGTAAATTCGTATTCATGTCCTTAATATTTTTTCATATTCAGCCACAATTTCGTATTCAAAATTATAATTTTTTCTCTTTATGTTAATATATCTTATTCCAACAATTTCTGTTTAAAGAATGCTTTGTGAATTTAAAACTTTTTGAAGTAAAATCTTTGCTATAATGACGGAAAAGATTTTTGTAGATTTCTGTTCTGTCCACTATAAATGTGTTCTTGATTCAAATGAACACTTTCTGACACCGGAAAGATGCTCTATTGGATCAGTTTCAATTGAGAAACTCTAATAAAAATAATTTTATCAAAATTTCACTTATCGCATCTCGTTTGGTGTCGTACAAATAACGTTGATAGAGTAAATGAATCTAACTTTGGAATATTTATTCTAGGTCTAGCAGATGAACGCAGTAATTTACCACGTCTTTGTTTTACTTGTGAGACACCCATTAAATTTGCTTTCTTTTGCAAAAAATCTTTTACGCAATCTTCTTTGCAGTACGATAAAAAGAGCGAAAACGAAGATGATGATAAGCAAACTTCTATTTGTTTAATAGGTATGCTAAGATACTATTCAATAACACTGCAACTAAACCGACAAAATTTTCTTTCTTAAGATCAAACATCACTGCGTGTCTATTGCAGCGACGGTGAGGATTTTTTGTCTAATTTAGAATTTCCCATATCTCATGTCTGGCCTACATGTTTTGGTTTACTCTTGGAAAAAGTGGCCTCCAATACAATTATACAAAATCATACAATATCCATGCCGCGTCTATTCTCTTTAGCACATCCCTTAGATGAAATATGTCCAGTTTTAAACAAATCTGCAACAAACGTTATTTCATATCTTATTGAATCTGATTACAATATCATATTTTCCGATGAAAATTCCGATCTTTTACTATTGTATGACACAAAGATTGGAAAACATTTTATATCAAGACTTCGTAAAGCTACTGCCGATGAGATACAATATATTGGCGCACAAAATGAAACAGTATTGGGTAGCACATCTCATCAGTTTAGCATGCACAAGGGAAGTAATGTGGGAAATGTACCAGCAACTACAACAGGCCAATGCAATTTTACACAAAGTAGCATGAAGTTTACGGGAGGTAAATTATCAAATTTATTCAATGACAATTAAATCGTTCTGAATTTTTTCTTTATAGCACCTAAAAATAGTACCCAATTGGGTCGTACAAGCTTAGGTACTTCTAACTATTCCACACATATAAGCAAATTTTTAAATTGTGCTCATTCTTTAAGTGGAGCTTTTGGAAATTTTAAGTAATTATTAAAATTAAAATGCATTTTTAAGCTTTATTTAATAAAAGGGTTTATTTAGCCGTTCTGCTGCAGCTTCTCCTTTAAGCAACTTACAGTCAACAATAGGCCAGCATTCTATATCCGTACAGGACATACGCAAATGCGGACAATCACAACCCTCTAAGCCAATAGTACCCGAACTATGTTTGGAGCATATATGGACAGAAAATACTTACGGAAAGTAAGTAAAATTGTAGTAAATTTTATGAAACAAAATTATATTTGAAATGAAATATTTATTTAAACAGCAATCGTGAGTTTTGTGAGATATCAACAAAAGCTTTTATACATACGGATTTGGTGGGTCAAACTTTCCTTTGTTATCTGCTACAGCGTTCATGTAAATTGCAAATGGTGCGTTTAAATCATTGCGATAACAATGAACTCCAAATCACGTCAGTACCTTTAACAGTAGTAGCTAAAGATGCTGTGTCCTTACAGGTATTTATTTAATAGCTAAGCATGTCTTCCTGTTTTACAAAATAAAAAGAAATGTAATTTCCTGTTCTTAGAGAATGAATATGATAGCCGTTTTAGATCCTTCGGGTACATTAATTCTTTATACGGGAAACATTTTAGTTTCAAAGGTTCATATACCCAATACTCTTTCCAATAATACGCCTGTTACCAAAGTGGGTACTACTAATAGGACTTCAGTAGCACAAAGTAATAAATCACCAAATACATCATTTCCGCGTCGTAGCAGCTTATTGCCATCAGCACAAAAGCCTGGTGACACGACTTTCGAGGATGAATTACATTTACTATCACCAGTGCACCCGTTACAGCCACAGTTTTCCAATAGATGCAATAATATTTGCTTGAGCCTACGAGATCCTGCAGTAAATCGCCTGACTTTGGTATATAGCTCAGGGAAAATGTTGCGCATCACATTGCCTTTAATAAATGAAACAAAATTTGTTACACGTTGCATTAAAGCTTTAAAACAAGTCCTCAAAAAAGATCAGTACATACAATTAATTATAAAATGGTATGGCTCACGTAATCCGCCAGGCTCAAGAGATTATTCCGTGGAACAGGAATGGGAAATATTCTGTAATGTACTGCTGGATCTAATGGGCTTTTCAGCTGTATTACATGATCTTAGCAACAATACTACCGCTTCTTTCAACGCTGAAGAGCCCAAGAAAAGGAAGAAAAACGACGAAATACATTCGGGCACCGATCTAGATTGGCAGTTTATGTTATCCATTTTGGATGGTGCAGATAGTAAATCATTCAAGGATGGAAATTCTCAATGCAATAATGTTGATACAACAGCTTGTCTGTTTAATACAATTCCAGCTATATTTTACTGTTTCCATTTATTATATGAAGATTTTAAATTGGACGACACTATGCATCAGCACTTGTTACCCTTGGCAAAGTTCCTTCATCAATTAGCGTATGATATGCAGTTGCAATCCTATACCTTTCATTATAGTTTAGATTTCCCTGTCCTAATAAGAAATTGCACTAAAATTAGCATTTTAACAGAACAACATGGTGCTCAAATGTTATTTAAAGAACTTTTACAAGTACAAGCCCCTAGTGTTTTTCATCAGCTAGAGTATATAATACACAACAAAGATGCTTTGCCCTACAATTATATTGATGGTATAAACGATTTAAGTCGTAATGTTTTGCAGGTATTTATTATTACGTACATATATACATACATACATGCATATTTAAATAAATATTTATTGTAAATATGTACATCAATAGGTTATTTCTCTAATAATGCATGGCATTAGCAAGATAAAACATTGGATCAAACCTTTAGAGTTTTCGGAATCTGTACAATCTTATTTTCCCAAAAAACCAAAAAGGTTTATATCGACAAATGTTTCACGTTCTGAACAAGTTATACAAATGCTAATTAATATGAGTAAGTCCAACAGCATACACACTCGCATAGTTACGTAGAAAATATTATTTTTAATCGTTTTAATTTCTTAGGAATGACTCATAAAGACATCGAACGTTTGCCAGTAGCTATACATCTCATTATATCGGAGTGCTTGGAATATTGCAGATTACAACCTCCTATAGGTTGTTCACCAGAGACCTATGAATTAATACTACGTTCGGATTTAGTGGCTCATGCTAAACTGCAAAACTGTGATTTTGCAATACAGAATAAAACTTCAAATTATTTGCAAAACATGAATATAGATACCGAGGATTCACTGTCAGCCCGTTGCCCACCCTCAAAGAGTGGCATTTCACAAATGGAGGGAGCCTTGGATGATGGTATGGATAACATAGATACTAAACTATTGAGTCTGCGTTATCCCGATGATATGCGTATAACCGAAGTTCGTAGACTTTTAACTTCCTCCGAACCGGTTATAATCGATATTACCCAATCACCAGGTACTTCAGATCATGAATTTATTGAGGAACAAGAAAAACAACTATTTACCTTATGTACGCGCACCATGACCTTACCGTTGGGCAGAGGCATGTTTACATTGCGGACATCAATACCCACACCGACCGAATCAATGCCCATACCAAAATTATGCCTAACAGGCAAGGAACCCATTAAAGGAGCGACTGTTGAAATGCAGCAAATCGAATTCCCTGCTAACATGAGTTTATGGCCGACATTTCATAATGGCGTAGCAGCCGGTCTGAAAATATCACCTCATGCTCGTGATGTAGACTCCACTTGGATAGTTTACAACAAGCCCAAGGGTCAAACGGATATATCTACCGAACATGCTGGCTTCCTAATGGCTTTGGGTTTGAATAATCATCTCAAGACATTGTCCTTTATGAGTATTTACGAATATCTGGTCAAATGTGATGAAATGACCAGTGTCGGTATACTCTTGGGTATCTCGGCCACTCATAGGGGCACTATGAACAATACTACCACGAAGCTTTTAAGTGTTCACATTGAAGCCTTATTACCAGCCACAGCTTTGGAACTAGACATTCCGCAGAACATACAAGTAGCTTCATTAATGGGCATAGGCCTGCTATACCAAGGTACGGCCAAAAGACATATAGCCGAAGTTCTACTACAAGAAGTTGGCAGACCACCCGGTCCAGAAATGGAAAATTGCGTTGAAAGAGAATCGTACGCCTTAACAGCTGGTCTGGCTTTGGGTTTAGTAACTCTAGGACAGGGAGAGTCTCCAGCTGGCCTAAGAGATTTACAGCTGCCCGATACATTGCATTATTACATGGTGGGTGGCAATAAACGTTTGCTAACTGGATCGCAAAAAGAAAAATACAAGTTGCCATCATTTCAAGTACGTGAAGGCGAACAAGTTAATATCGATGTTACTGCACCAGGAGCTACCCTGGCTTTAGGTTTCATGTTCTATAATACCGATAACAAAGCTGTTGCCGAATGGATGAACCCTCCCAATACACGGTACCTTTTAGATCTGGTAAGACCTGATTTATTACTACTACGAACAATAGCTCACGGCTTAATAATGTGGAGTGAAATTGAGCCTAATGAAGAATGGTTGCACAATCAATTTCCCGTGAATTTAAGATTTGATGTTGACAAAGGTGCTCAAGTTAATGAAAACGAAGATATAGATCACGAAGCTATAACGTAAGTATTTTAAGTTACAAATTCATATACATACATAAATTGCATGTACATTGTATTTCTTATGTCTCAATTGTAGTCAAGCTTATTGCAATATAATAGCCGGCGCCTCATTCTGTATTGGCTTAAAATATGCTGGCACCGAAAATCCTATAGCTTTCAAGACGCTTAGAAGAGCCATTAAATTGTTTTTAGGATTCTCCGGAAAATATGTGGGAGAGTTTGCTGGACGCACAACTATAGAGAATAGTTTAATGATTATTTTATTAGCCATTTCATTGGTTTTTGCTGGCTCGGGAGATTTGGAAATTCTACGTATTATACGCTATCTACGGTCCAGAATAGGTACCCAGCATCCACATGTTACCTATGGCTCTCACATGGCTATACATATGTCATTGGGTTTTCTGTTTTTGGGTGCTGGTCGTTTTACTTTAGCCAAAACACCAGAGGCAGTGGCTGCCTTAGTATGTGCTTTATTTCCCAAATTTCCCACACATAGTAATGACAACAGGTTAGTTTGTATGGAAATTTATTTTAATATATATGTACATACTAATATTGTTTATTTGTTCCTAAAGATATCACTTACAAGCTTTCCGCCATTTATACGTTCTGGCTGTAGAACCGCGTTTATTTTTACCACGCGATATAGACACCCGTAAGTTGTGTCTATGCAACATATCAGTATTGGAAGTAGGCTCCAAAGAATTGAGACGTTTACCGATGGCTCCCTGCATGTTACCCGAATTGAGCACTTTAAAGAAAGTTGTCGTTGACGATGCAAACTATTGGCCTGTCTCGTTTGAAAAGAATCGCAATTGGGATCAATTAGTGTAAGTTTAAATGCGAGTGAAATTGTCTTACAAAATGTGAAATTCGGTTTGTTTCTTCGACTAACAGAAAAGCATTGGAAAATTCGGCTTGTATTGAAATAAAAAAACGATCTGGCTGTTTGTCACATCTTGAGGATCCAGATCGTCTGAAGAGCCTTTTCTCTCAGACCTTAACTACGGAACAATCCTTATGCTGGGAAATTGATCCGAAAACTTTGGAACGATTCTCTAATGAGCCTTATGTTATAGGTTTTACCGATCGTCTATTGCATTTAGATGAGCCAGAAACCTCAGTTGTGGAACAGGCATTGAAACAACATGTAACCATGCTCTTTTACAATGCAGTGGTCAAAGATAAAATGCATGTGTTACCCATCTATTTGGCAATCTATAATGTGAGTATTATTGCTTTAGTCAGTGGTGAATACAATTTAAATTAAATATTTTCAGCATGTTTTACGTTTGACAAGCCAGAGACTTAATTTCAATGACATTTGGCAAATGAAACTAATAAGCAGCTATTTACAACACTATCGAAAATCTCATATACTATTCTCTAAAGAATTAATAACGTCTTACATTGAACAATTTCATACATTTGTTGAGAACTGTCGCCAACAGTTAGCTGTACCCTTAAGGCAATTTATAACTTCACGAGATTTTGAGTCTCATATTATTGCCAATCTTTCAATGCATGAAGTGTCTCGTATGATAGCCGTTGTTATATTTTACCAACTTACACCAAATTTATTAAATATAATATCTAAGCATCCCACTAACTATCTGGGTTATATTAGAGAATTTCAAAAATTGCAACTGGATCCAGCTACCACACAGTGTTTATTGAAAGTTTTACAAGCAACAAGTGCATGAAAGGTAATTTGAAATTGTTAATAAATAAAACATGTTTAAATTATTTAATTCTTGTTATTTTTTATTTTATAATTAATAAACGTAGGTATTTTAATTTTTATTGCACAATATTTTCAAGGCTTATAGGCTTAGTGCCTAATGTACTGTTCTTCCTCAGGTACAACACCATTCTTTATATTACGTCCCGTACATTTGTTGTATATATAAAGACCCATTAAAGGAAACATGGTCATAATATCTACAGCAACTGGTATAACAATGGTTAAATCAGCCTGTGGCTGTGGTAATGTTTTCAACAGAAAGATTGCTATGCCTGTATTTTGTATACCCGTTTCAATGGCTATGGTTAAAGAATCGCAATCGTTTTGTTTTAAAACTTTTGATGCACACCAGGATGTAATATAGCCTAGCCAAGGCAGTAATAGACCAGCTAAAATTATCTAAAAAAAAAAGCAAAAAAGATTATTCAACATTTAATAACATTAATTGATTAATTATTAGGTAACAAACAGCTTACCTGCCAGGAGAATAATTTAAACAAATATAAATTTGTTACTATGGCAAAGATTACAATAAATAAAATCAAACAGGTGGATATGGGTTTTAAAAGTCGCACCAGTACCCGACTTACGCGGGGTGCACATTTCTGTAAAGCTAAACCCACAGCTAAAGGCACTATTAAACCTATAGAATATGTTGCTATTTTCATATAAGGCACTTGTAAATTGCCACGCGTAAATATAACATGTCCCAAAGTAAAAATCCAAAAAGGCATTACGCCAAACGCTGCCAAATTACTAACAGTGGTCATCAAAACCGATAAATTAATATTGCCACCTAATATAACGGTCCAGATATTTGAAGCACCGCCTGTGGGTGAGACACCCGTAAAAAATAAACCCAATTGCATTTCAAGATTATTGGGAAATATTATAAAGCCCACAGCAAAACTTAGCAAAGGCATTAAAATGCATTGGCATACAAAACCTATACAGGGAGCCTATAAAATGTTAAAGAAAAATTTATTATTTTTTGTTTGTTTAGCAAAAATATTTAAAACATACCACTGGCCTTGTTATGAGACCCTTTAACACTTGCACATCCAAAGCAGCGCCAAAATTAATGTACAACAGGGAGACCAACAGTATTACAGAGCCGGTAAATACATGATCAATGACTCGCTGTTTGCGTATGATAATCAATTTGAAATCTTCACTACTCAATTCGGTTGTATTATCAAATTTATTTCTCATTTCGACGTTAATCCTTACAGAACCCAAAAATATAACTTTAATAGTTATATTGCCATGCCAACTGTTTGTAGAGAGATCGATTTGAGAGCCCATAACAATATCGTCCACTTTAGCTAAATCCTCGTTATCCGATTTAAAACTAAAGTATCCATCTTTCAAACTGTCAACCTTAATATCTGAAATTAAATTCGAATATTTTCATTACAAATCGACGCCTCCGTTCTATAACATTCTAAGTCGAAAAAGTGTGTTTTGAGTTATGAGCTGTCGAAGTTTTCACGCGACGTACAACTATATATGTATTCTAAGTAGATTTTTCCCCATAACTTCGGAACGGATCGGTGGATCTTAACCAAATTTTGACAGTATTTAAGTTAGAGAACGTAGAATTTAAAAAATGCAAGAACATTAAAAACGATCTAAGTACACTTAGAACGTTATAGAATGGAGGCGTCGAAATATACAAATATGTACAGTGCTGAAAAATATAATAGAAACGATTACTAGTTTATCATTAAAATATTGTATACTTTTTCGTAATAAACTTTTATTGTTGGAAATCCCTGTTAAATTCTTGCATTGCATTCTTGTAACGGGATTTTATTATTTGTTTACTTTATTGCTTCTTTCTCTTTTAATTTATTAATTTTCAGGAAAAAGTAAGAAAAGACGTAATTTAGTTGGAAAAATTAATAGAAACGTTTTTCTAAAACCGTGTTTTAATTTAAAATAAATAAACTTTTTACATTAAAATATTTAAAAGTGGTAAAAATTAAGTTAAAATAATTTGTTTTACAACATTTCCAAGATTTTCGTGTTAAGTGTATGTTTTAAATCTTTTAAAACATACCACTGATGCTGAGAGAAATGTTATGCTTAAGTTAAAATCTGATGGTTATCACTTGGAAAAATAGCCCAAATAATGAAGTGTTCTAAACATAAAGTATTTAACGTGATTCACTATACAAAAAATATCGAAACTAGAGGAAGAAAGAGGAAAACGTCCACGCGTTTTGATCATATTTTAGTACGCCATTCTAAAAAAAACCTTTTTGAGTCATCTAATGGGCTTAAAAATATACTAGATGCTCCAGTAACAAGCCGTACTATAAGAAACAGGCTCCAAGAGGCTGGACTTATGGCCCGAAGTCCAAGGTCAGTACCTCTTTTAAGTAAAAAAAATATACAAAAAAGGTTACAGTTTGCCAGACAACAACAAAGTCGCAAAAATTGGAACAACGTGTTGTGGTCTGATGAGACAAAGGTAAATTTGTTCGGATCAGACGGAAAATGTTTTGTACGTCGCCCTGCCAATAAAGAGTTTGACCCAAAATACACAAGAAAGACAGTCAAACACGGAGGCGGGTCTCTAATGATATGGGGATGTTTTTCAGCGTCTGGCGTTGGTCCAATTTCCTGGGTACAGGGGAAAATGACAGCGGTAGATTACTTAGATATACTCCAGAGCAAAATGCTCCCATTTGCTGAGGAAGAAATGCCATTGAAGTGGGAGTTTATGCAGGACAATGATCCCAAACACTCTGCAAGAATTGTAAAATCTTGGTTTCAGGAAAATCAAGTCCCCGTAATGCAATGGCCATCACAATAACCTGACTTAAATCCCATTGAACATCTATGGGGAGTCCTTAAGAATAAGATTGGTCTGTTTAAATGTAAAAATAAGCAACAAATGTGGAGTAAAATTCAGGATGCTTGATATTCCATTTCTCCAGACATTTGTGCTAACCTTGTTGGCTCAATGAGTAGGCGGTGTCAAGAAGTTATCAAAATGAAAGGAGCCTCAACCAAATATTAATATAGTATTAGGATTTGATGGTAAAATGAAACATAAACTTTTTTTCCCCCAAAATATAAAACGTTTCTATTATTTTTTCCAGGCATATATTAAAAATATACAAATATATCAAGAAGAAATCATAATTAACTTATTTATTTTTATATATTTAATAGACAATGGAGATACCTTTAAGTTTATGTAAATACCTTTTTTTATTTACTTAAAGATAAATAAAAATTTAAGGATATAATAAAAATTTGAAGCGTTTCTATTATTTTTTCCAACACTGTATATCTGTTAGATCTGATTAAGAAAGTTATCAGGGAAATATATTTGTTCTTAGTGACTAGGTATGTACAATTTCTCTTGTATACATATACTTAATAACTTAAGAAACATAAAGGGACTGATAACTAAAAAAAGAACCAAACAGAAGAATTCATTATTTTAGAGTAAGATTTAGTTCTTACACAGTAGTAGTACTCTATGCCAATAACTTTGTTTTATCAACAAAACAAATTTGAGAGATAATTTAAAGAGATCTCTTTAGACAAAAAAACAATAACAAATTCATTTTCTGTTTTATTTTATTTTGTTTGCTTAAATTTCCATATCATCATGTACTTATAGATTAAATGACTTACTCGTTATATTAACTTCTATCTGTAGCTCGGTGTCCATATGAGCTGTAGCATTTTTTGGAATAAATTCTACATGCCACTGTGGCTTGGATTCTCGTATAATTCTTGTGCCAGTCGTAGCTGTTACAAATTGTTGCATTACTGGTGTAATTGCATGACACACCATTACAATCGATAGAAACCCTATTACAATGCATTTCAGAAAGTTCATTTTCACAAAGCAATTTTTCTTCTTATTACTAATTTACTATTTTTCACAATTATTTAATTGTTTATTACGTTACAATTTCTGTATTACTATGTATAGTTTATTTGTTTTAATCAACGAAGTAATGAAATCTTTTAAATGTTAGAATTCATATCACATTTTCCGTAAATACTTTATATTTTGTTTATGTATTTCGATCTACAGATTCAACAGGTAAAGTGAAACTGTTTCTTTATTAAAGAGTATTGCATTACTGTATGTATTAATTTCTCTCTTATAGCACTATGCCAGTCTCTTGTACAGCGTTTTAAAAGTATCTGCGTTTGATCGGTTGATTTGCTTTTGTCTGGTTTAGTATTGGTTTTCAAAGATATTAAAAGTGTTGCCACTTGGAAATGGCTTTCTACTCAATCTTTGAAGAACAAAAAATTGCTGTTCGAATTTTAAAATAGTCAGTGACCGTTATAAAGGTCAATTAATGAATATCTTTAATGGCTTAATAATGTAACCACAGAATATACACAGAAGGGAAAGCAATGACGTTTGACAAACTCTCATAACATAATTTTACTAAAATAGTTAGAGGGAGAAAAAAAATGAATTATAAGTTTTGCAAAGCAATATGTTAGAAGCAACAGATATACAGACTGAAAACTGGCGGATAAAGTTGAAAAATTAAATGTAAACAAACATTGATTTTGTGTTAAAAAAGGAAAATTTGGAATATTTTTTAATTTCTTCAATGAAAAGTTTAAAGATTCTTAAATATTTAATTATTAATCGAAATGTATGTGGTTTTTGGTCGGAATGAATATAGTTTCTTGTGCAAAAGGTAAGCAAGAAGCTAAATATATCAAGATCAAATAAGACATATTGCTCATAAAATTTTTTTCTTGCAGAACTTTGTGTATATTATCAGTATTTATTAATTTCTTGAATGAAAAAGTTTAAATTGGGAAATTTTTTTATTATTAATCGAACTCTTAGCAATTTCTCTTCACAATGAAATAAGTTACGTGTGTAAAAGATAAGTAAAAAGAAAAATATAACAAAATATATACTCATAACTTTTTGTTTCAGGAATTTGTGAATATACCCAAAAATTGGTTAAATACTAAGTTAGTGACAATCGATGAAAGGCGTCACCAAATACATTAGTTCCGTATTACGTTTCCCCAATAAAACAGTTCATTTCCTTTCAAAACTATTCTATTATTCTACAAAAATATCATCAATTTCTACCAAAATAGAAAATAAAAACCCACCCTAAAATTTAACAAACATAAATAAACAAAACAGAAATAATCAGACAGAGACAGAAATACTTTTTGGTACTTGTTGGTAATATTTGCTGTCCCTTTCACACAATTTTAGTAAACGTCAAACTTTCGTTTCCCTTCTGTGTATATTCTGTGAATGTAACCCAGGCATATCCAATAGGTAAACTTATGTCAACAGCTGACGCGTTTTTAAATGTCAAAATTTTGTTGTTTTTTTGTTTGTTTTGTTTCGATAATCATTTTCGCATTTATAAACCCTCATATGTACCGGATGTATCCTTAACGATACGCACTCTAGAAATTCTTCAGGATTACTATTTCAAAGCCAATTTTATTAAAATTTTTGCAAGATGATTAATAATATTTAAGCCTTTAACACTAAATCCATATATCTTTTAAACTACAACCTAGATTTACTATATTTATATTTATTTAGACGAGGCTGATGAATTACCCAAAAAAAGATTTCGGTCTCTCCAACTAAGTGCCAAAACTATGACCAATAACAAATAACGTTAGCATCTGCCATTTTTATCGATGGCCATATAAAAACATGTTATTTACATAAAGTGGAAATGTTATTGACTGCATGGAATATTTTTTTTTTAATTTATAGGTGCCCCACTATTGCGTAATTAAGCATGACATAAAAATCAAAAGAAATTTCAATATATAAAATGTATTTAGTTTTTTTAATTGCTTTTATTAATTTCCTATTTTTTTATCACAGGGCACTGCGAGATTAGGTCGCTGACGGGGATCTGGAACAGATCCCAGCCGGACTATTGCAGGGTATGTTGCGATGAGGAGGAGTTAGAGACTATCGAACACCTCCTCTGTAACTGCCCAGCCCTTGGTAGGTTGAGGTTGAGGACCCTTGGCAGGGCCTTCTTTGAGAGCTTGAGTTCTGTGTCGAGAGCCGACATCAAGGCTCTCCACAGATTCATTAGCAGTTTGAGCTGGTTGAGAGGTGCTAGGGCTTCATAAGTGTAGTCGCGCGCTCAACCCTTGTTTTGTGTCTGTTTCTTTTTGTGTGATTCCCATCCTCCCCTTACCCTTATGCCCTCCTTTCATCCTATTCCCTCTATTTCCTTCCCTCTCCAAGGACGTTGTACAATGGGTCAATTTCGACCTCCGGGTATTGTACTTGTCTTAACGGACAAGTACACGTCCTCTAACCTAACCTAACCTAACCTAACCTAATTTCCTATAGAGGTTTGAGGGTTAATTTTTTTGACATACCGCGTACTCTTTAACAAAAACAAAATGCCTGTTGTTTTTGCATTGTTGTACTTGTTGTACACTTAAGGTTACCTATTAGATGTGCCTTGAATGTAACCATATTAACAATTGAAATTTTCCTATGAACTAAAAAATTTTTAATACTTTATTTTTGAATACATAAAATCTCAGGGTATAGTCGCCGTAGTCTAGTAGGTAGTGTGTTGGCTTATTAGACGTAAAGCCCGGGTTCGTATCCCAGATCAGGCATCAAAACGAAAATATGAAAAATAAATATTTCTTCGGCGACTGGCTCTCAGCAGATTTCTCGTAAAAACTCTGAGAGTAAATAAAATTGCCATGAAGAGCTTCTCAAAAAATCTGTCGTTCGGAGTCGACTTTAAACTGTAGTTCCCGCCACTCATGTATAAAATTAACACACACACAACTTATGTTGTGTGAGAAGCTAGGACGTAATCCTGACGGAAGGGTTGTGATGACCAAATTATTTTGAATTCGACTTTGTGCCTGAAGAGAGAAGCTAGGTCGAAATCCTGACTGAAGGGTTGTAATGACCAATTATGTATGTATAGATCGAAATTTCTTTAAAGGTTTTGTTGCAGATGTTAGAATTTAAGAACGGTCTTAAGTAATTTTAATTAAATGGAGTAGATAACATTAAATTTTATTTGTAAATACATATATCGACGCCTCCATTCTATAACGTTCTAAGTGTACTTAGAACGTTTTTAATGTTCTTGAATTTTTAAATTCTACGCTCTCTCACTTAAATACTGTCAAAATTTGGTTAAGATGTGCCGATCCGTTCCGAAGTTATAGGGAAAAATCTACTTAAAATACACATATAGTCGTATGTCGCGTGACAACTTTGAGAGCTCATAACTCAAAACACACTTTTTCGACTTAGAATGTTATAGAACGGAGGCGTCGATATGTTGGTTGATAAAGTATAATCTCAATTTAAGGAACTCATTAAATAACTATATTATCGGAAGCGATAAATAAAGCGAAAGCTATGATAAATGTTCATCTGGACAAAGTTTTCAATTCCATGCTAAATTAATGAATTTTTTTACTACACTTACATATGTACATATGTATTAATCTAGATCAGTAAGAAATTATTTTGCTCCAGCTGGTTAATTTTATTCAATAATTATTCTAAATAAGAGTTTAAATGTCAAGAAACAAAAAAAATTATAATGATGATATTATTTTGTATCAGTTAACTCCATATGGAATGGACATTATCGTTAACAGATCCTCGAATTTTAAAAATATTGAAGCGAGAGTTCTAGTATTAAAAAATAAGTAAACCAAACTTATCTAATATTAGAGCAGTGAGAAGCTAGGCCATGTTTATGTCTGAAGAGCTGTAATATGCATTTATTGAATGTATGTATGTATGTGTAAACCTCCTCCTCTTCCCCTAAATTCAGGAAATTTGTTATTCCTAAACTACAAAATGATGCGAATGAAAACTGAAAGAAAAACAATCAATACCTTACTATAAAATGTATAACATTCTCAGATAAATTGGATCGGTTTGCTTTGATGAACAAAAAAGTGTTAATGTACAGTTAATGCTTTTTCTCCTCTCATCAGTCAAACATTTAAAAAGTACTTAAAACTTATACCTGCAGTTTTCAAGAAAATTTAATTGTCTTTAAAACGTCCTTTCCAATATGAGTTTAGTTGGGAATGTCCAGATAAACAAAGTTTCTAGCTTCGTTGATAACATCACTTCTTTCTATATATTAATAGAATTAACACTTCTCAACAACTGTGTAAATATTTCTCATACTTCAGTAATTAAATTGAGTAGCCTATGGTTCTTTTCGATCAGAAAAGTAAATCGCGCGAATATAAAATTCTGGGAAAATGTTGTTAAACACATTCCTTAATTGGTGTGTACCAGAGATCAGCAACGAGTATTCAAAACGATGAGTAGATTCGAGTCATACTTGTAATTTCAGCTACTTATACGCATTCATACTTATTTTAATATCATACTCATACTACTTATATTCAAAGTTAGAAATACTCATCGTACTCATACTTAACAATACGCACGATGTTGTTGATTTCGACTCTCCATGATTCAACATATACACGAAGCACAAAATAAGTATGATTCGAGTACGAACACCACAATACTCGCTAGAAGGTTGTGGCTGCCTTCCAAAATGTTAGTTGCTTTGTGTTTGAACAAAGTATCGTGTTTCATAATGCCGCTGTACAAAATATATACAATGTATTCTATTTCAAAACGTCGCCAATGTGTATTTTTAACGCAGTCAAAAAGCAATCAGGCATCGGATTTATAGTTGATGCATTGTTTGGTTACTTTGTATATCTACATAGTTTATATACAGTAATAGAATTGTATACAAACTTTGTATTGATAGATTTTGGAAGGCAGCCTGTGTGTGTGCTTTGCTTGCTGTCTTTGTCTTTTCTCTTCTTTTGTAAATGCAACAATAACTACTACTGTAAATTTTGATGAATGATTCGAGTGGCTCGAATCATTCGTAAGTATTTTTCTAAATTTATGAATCTGAATGAGTAGGCGTATGAATCAAACAATGAATCGAATGTTGAGTTTGATGTCAACGTTGTACTCATACTCATTGCAACCTATACTTATAAATCAATGTTGTAGCGAGTACGAATGAATCAGAGTAGTTGAATATTAATACTCTTGACTCACTCATACTCAAAATTTCATAAGTACCAATGAGTAGCGAAAATACGATTCATTGCTGATCTCTGGTGTGTACACATCCCGGATTGAATCGAAGTAATTAAAATTGTAATAAACTACAAATATTAGAAAAATTCTTTATTTATAAGTTTTAACATTATTTGCACACTGTAAATGTACTTAAATTTTTAATAATATTAAAATATTATTCTTAAACAAACATTTTACAAGATTCAGTGATAACTGAAATATAGAAAAAGGTTTAGCAAAACAAATTTTTTGATAAAAAAGAATAATATACATTGGAATTGTATACTTTTATTTACGTTTTTATAGTTTTGTTTAGACATCTACTTAAATCTAAAATCTAGTTTATAGTGGTCATTCTCTCTAAATGCTTAACTAATGGTTTTTACCAGCGTGGACGACCGCCTCCACCACCACGTCCGCCACCACCGCCTCCGCGACCAAAACCACCTCCGCCACCGCCTCCTCCACGACCAAAGCCGCCACCGCCGCCTCCACGGCCACCACCACCGCGGCCAAAACCGCCACCACCACCTCCACGTCCACCGCCACCACGACCAAATCCTCTACCGCCTCCACCTCTTTGATTGCCAACGCCACCAGCGGGTCCCTTCTTTTTGGCACCCTTTGGTTTTGGTGGCTGTGGCAAAAATCTTGCAATGGGCAGCAGTTTTGAAGGGTCAATATATAGCGTCTGCTTCTGCTTAAAGCTGCCAGCGTTTATGTTATCCGATAATTTCACTGTCACTGAATAGTCTTTAACAGTACCGAAGATTTCATCAATTTTGCCAATTTGTTCTTTATTTTCCAAAAAAATGGGGGCATTGAAGTACGGTACATCGTCAATTTCCACTTTGCACACCAAATCATCCTCACATTTATATGAATAATGGCCTAATGGAATAACACGATCAGGAGGTCCTTGTTGGAACGCTCCACCACCACCTCGTCCACCAAAGCCTCCTCCGCGGCCACCACCTCCACGTCCACCAAAGCCTCCACCGCCACCACGACCTCCACCGCCACCACCACCTCGTCCACGTCCACCACCTCCAAATCCGCGACCACCGCCGCCGCCACCACCACCACGTCCACCAAAGCCCATGTCAAATAGTTTAATACACTTTTTTATTCAAATAAAAAGGAAAAATTTAATTTCCTTTTGTTTTACAACAATATTGTTGACTTAACTTTTCAAACGACCACGATGTTTTGCCAGCTGTCAAATGAGACTCGATAGAAATAAACACGTGTATGCGTTAACAGTGCCTACCAAAAGTTTTCGAAAGGTTCAAAAAAATTATGAAAATAATTAAATTCAAAAACAAATCACTTTGCAATCAAACACACCACCTGTATAAAAATAAAAACTAAATGTATTGCAGTGTTGAAAATAAATAGTACATTTCAGTTTTAAATTATTGAAAAATAAGTAATATTAACAATGAATGGAAAAATATGCAGGAAGATTATTTTGTTTTGCACTGTAAACTGCAAATCATTGCACATTGATAACATTGTTAAACAAGCCGCCATAATAATAAGCAACAATGACAGTTGTTAAATGGCATTGCCATTCGTAATACACTGAAAAATATTGTAGCGATTGTTTAACATTTTTTGAATATCATAATCACAGAATTGCACATTGTACATGATCTTTTTTTAAGTCTGATTTTTTTTTGCAATAATTATTTGAAATCAAAAAGTAATTTCAATATCATTGGGGTAGGATAGGATAATCGAAAATAAATTATCGCTGCTGTGGACAAATGTTCTGAAGACGATACAAAATTTTTTCAAAAATATGCGCCCAATTTATATTTTAAAAAGGAACACCACCACGTACCGATATAACAGATAAAAATATGGATGTTTAAATTAATTAATAATTATCATTCATTCCACCTCATTCTAAACAATTTTAAGGTTAAGGCTTAATACGCATCAATAATGAAAAGTGTATGAAATTTAAAGACATGTATTCATTCCAATCCCAATATTTTATGAAAAGCATACAACACATTTAAAAATGTAAAACAAAATAGTTTTAAAATATGAAAACATTCCATAATCAATTTATTCTAATTTTTCATATCAATTCGTAACATGTATTGCAAATATTAATTGAAAACTAATTTCATTATGACCGCAGCTTTAAAAATTTTATGGAGCCGCAAAGGCCACACAAACCACATGTCAAAAATACCTTTTAATTTACAAACAAAATTATTCATACGTAATTATTAATCTTTAATTTCTTACATGATGTTGGTTTACTGAACGAAAATTTTATAAAATAAAGGTTCCACAAAGTCAATGCTAAACTTAAAATTACAAAAAGGAAATTTAAATAAAATCTTAATATCTGTAATGGTCGGGTTTGTATGGACCTTCGACAGGCACGCCCAAGTATTCTGATTGTTTTGGTGTCAATTTAGTCAATTTAACACCCAATTTTTCCAAGTGCAAACTGGCAACTTCTTCATCCAAAATTTTTGGCAAAACGTGAACACCAACAGTATATTTCTCCGATTTAGTCCACAATTCGATTTGAGCCAAAACTTGATTGGTAAAAGAGTTGGACATAACAAAACTAGGATGACCATGGGCACAACCCAAGTTGACTAAACGACCTTCAGCCAAAACAATAATGTGACGACCATTTGGTAGAGTATAGCGATCAACTTGTGGTTTAACATTAATCTTTTCGACAGCGTTTGTATTCAACCAGTTAACATCAATTTCACAATCAAAGTGACCAATATTACAGACGATAGCATCATCATTCATGTTAAGGAAATGTTCGCCGGTAATAATGTCTACACAACCAGTTGTGGTAACGAAAATGGTAGCTTCTTTGCTGGCTTCTTCCATAGTGGTAACTTCATAGCCTTCCATAGCAGCTTGCAAAGCATTGATGGGATCAATTTCGGTAACAATGACACGACCACCAAAGCCTTTAAGAGCTTGGGCACAGCCTTTGCCAACATCACCATAACCAGCAACAACGCATACTTTGCCGGCAATCATAACATCAGTGGCACGCTTAATGCCATCAATTAGGGACTCACGACAACCATACAAGTTGTCAAATTTGCTCTAAAACCATAATAATAATAACAATAATTAAAATTGTTAAAAAAAATCTTTTATAATTTGCATTTACCTTAGTCACGGAATCGTTGACATTGATGGCAGGTACGCCCAAACGTCCTTCTTTGAACATTTTGTACAGATTGTGGACACCGGTGGTGGTTTCTTCAGACAAACCCTTAATGTCTTTTAAGTATTGGGGATATTTTTCATGGATTAAATTGGTCAAATCACCACCATCATCCAAAATCATATTCAATGGTTGACCATCGGGGAATACCAAAGTCTGTTCAATACACCACTGATATTCTTCTTCGGTTTCACCCTTCCAGGCATAAACGGGAACACCGGTAGCGGCAATGGCGGCAGCAGCATGATCTTGTGTACTGAAAATGTTACAGCTGGACCATTGTACCTATAAAAATAAATAAATAAATAAAAAATATATATATGTACATATGAAATTAGAATTCATAAAGAAAAGTCGGAAACAAAAGTGAAATTTCTTTGACCTCCCTGAACTATCAGCTAAGATTAGAGTAAGTGATATACCTCACGTTTCTTTTTAGGTTTTGGCTTTGACAACAATAATTATGTTTTCAATAGAACTTTACTGATAAGCGAAAATTGTTTTGTTAATAACAAAAGATGACCTTTTCTTGGGGGAAGGTACATACTTAATTCATATTGTTATTCAAATATTTAGTAAAAGATAATTCTTTAGTTTTTAATGTTAATTTGCTTGCTATTTCCTACGGAAAGCAATTAAAATAGCAATGTAGTGTTAAACAGGCGATAGATAAGGCATCGCCTATAACAATATAATAAACATAGCAATTCTAGAATAAATATGTACGTCATTTGAAATTATGAATAGCTTACCAACAATGTGTTTTTACTATGATATGAGGTGTGCTTACTTTCTCTGACTTTACACAATAACAGACAAATCTCATATAACTATATTTTCCTCTTGACACTCTAGGGCTCCTTATCACTTTTCTTTGTAAGCATAATGTATACCAAAATATGATATAGAAATACAGTTCTAAAGCCTAATAAGAGGAGTTCTCAAAAAATCCAAATAAGTACTCCGATATAATCAATTACTCGTATAGTTGAGAACGGTGAATTTTAAGGCTGGCGGTGTTAGCCAGACAACTGAATACCTTTCAATAGAAAAGATTTACTAAAAAAAAAAACAGTCTCTGGCAGTCTCTTTTGTCTCCGATAAACAACAGTTCTAACAATTAAAAACAAAATGATGTTTGTGTACTTACTTGAGCACCCAATTCAACCAAAGTCTCGATAAGTACGGCAGTCTGTACTGTCATATGCAAACAGCCAGCAATGCGGGCACCTTTCAAAACTTTGGAAGGACCGTACTTCTTGCGGCAAGCCATAAGACCGGGCATTTCATTTTCGGCAATAATGATGGCCTTGCGACCCCAATCAGCTAATTTAATGTCAGCTGTTTAGTTTTAAACAATAACAGCATGCAGCAGCAATTAAATGAAACGAAACAGAAAAAACATTTGATAAGAAACGTGCCCATTTGACATTATGCTAAAATCAATTGTCTTTAAGAATTTCATCATAAAACAAAATTCATTTAAAATATGTTTGAAATTTAGAGAAAATAAAATAAACTTACCAACTTTGTAGGCGGGTTTAGACATTTTGCGTTTTTTGGTAATTTTTGCTGTTAATTAAAGAAACAATTTAAATACGAAAGTAGTGCCCTGTAATGAAACAACAACCCAAAATTAATTACGTTTTCATTCAAAAAAAAAATTCCACAAAGTTGAGGAATTTAGAATGTAACAAATAATATATAAAAATACGCACGCGGTCAAAACAAGCCGAACGAATCCAGATGAGACCTAAAATGTTACAAAAGTTGTCGGTAGCAAGCGCCAACTATTTATAACAATTCCGAAACAATATAAAACTTGGTAGCATTGGTCGACTTATATATAAACTATTATTGCTGTGACATATTAAAAAATAAATGAAGCATCTTGTTTCTGCATTTCGCTATATGGCTACATCAAATATTGAATTGAATATCAAAATTTGTTAATTACAAAAAAAAAAAGACAAGTAGGATTATGGATCAGTGTTGAAAAATTCAGTACTTTTGTATTTTTTCAATATCTACTTACTTATTCATTTCATAAATAGCGCAGTACCCCCCGCTAAGCTTTTTTCATCAAATTCGTTTTTGTTCGTTCAAAAAAATAAACGTTCCTTATAATATATATGATAATAAATTCACACATTCTTTTTCCGTTTCCGGGTTTATTAAGTAAGAACTAAGCCCCGTTTGTTTAATGTACTATGTGGTCTGTCTGTCTAATAGGTAGTTAGTAAGTAGCGGTTCAAACCTCAGGTAAACAAAACGAAAAACAAGAAACATAATGGCGGTATGTGTGTGTGTGGATGTTGTAGTTAGTAAAGTTAATTGGTTAGTTCGCTCGCCCAAAAAAGGTTTCATTCAACCCCAGGTTCAAACAAAACGAAAACATAAACATAACGGCGTATGTGTGTGTGTGGATGTTGTTGTTGTGTGGATGATGGATGATTTGGAAGAAGGAAAGGACGGCAAAAGAGAGGCAAAAAAATTTATTTTTGAAGTGTGGTGAATTTTGTAGTTGTGGTGAGTTTTTACAAAATGTGGTGAGTGAATTTATCTGGTGTGGTGAATAAAATCGAAGTGTGGTGAGTTTCTAGTGTGGTGAGTTTTAACAAAATGGGGTGAATTTATCCGGTGTGGTGAATAAAATCGAAACTCACCAAAGTGACGTTATTCGAAATGGTAATGTATTATCATAGATCGATGTACTTTATATCGTGCTTTTGGACGGTGCTTGACTAGAGTAAGTAATTTTCAGATATGTTAGTGGAGGCATTCACCGATATGTCTGGTTACCATTATACACTCAACAATGTTGCCATTTTGTCATTTTCTATTTAAAATTCTAAAAAATTAAAAAAATACAAAAAATAATTGAATTTAAATTATTTTGTAAATGAATTTTTGAATAATTTCTTTCTTTTATGTTTTATCCCCAAAATGCTTAGAAATTGGAAATTCTTTGTCGTAATATTTATAATTTTTGTGCTTTGTTCGAAACGTATATTGAATATAATTTAAACATCAAGTAAAATTATTAAAGAATTCATTCATTTTTCCTCTTTTACAGAAGAAGTTGGTTTTAGTTTCCTGGAAACATCAACTTCAAAACATTTCAGTACTTTTTTATTATTACAGATTATTCTATGGATTGCGCTTTTCAATTAGGCCTATAATGAATGCCTATAATGCCCTATAATGAATGTCTTTAGACCCGGTTAGCCAGGAGCTAAACGTATGTATTATGTTCGCTTTTAAATTACGAAAAGCAATGAGAGAACGGTTGCCGAATGCTAAATGAATGAACCGTTCCGTCGACATTTGACTAAACATGTAGTTAAGTTAGTTTTTCTATTCCATTCCGTACAGTATTAAGTATAAATAAATATATTTTTATAAAAGTACCATTTGATGCAAAAAGGTACTCTTTCAATTATAGTTCAGTACTATTTCAAAATTTTGAATTTTGCAACACTGGATGAATAGTAAAAATTGCTTGTGTTAAATAAATAAATACTAGGTTTATTTAATTGTAGCGATATTTCTCTATCGTGTGTAACAACCCACATAACGTGAAGCTTTAATATATAATAAATAATTAAAAATTATCATGAATCATCTTATGTTTGCTACAGCTGTTCTAGTAGCTGCTACTATTTTTATTTATTCAGCATGTTTTTTTTACTGTTTTGAAATACTGTGTACTGATTGCGAATTATAATAAGAATAATAATTATGTGGAAATTAATAGAAATATCCCAGCAAACATATTTTGTATATTGTGATGTAAATATCAGTAAGGAGGAAGTGACATTCATTTTATATGATCTGAAGGAGGCATGGACTCAAACTGTAGCATTCAAAGATTTGAAACTAAAAGTTAAGGTAACAACAGAGTTTTTGTTTATTTTTTGTTTAAAAATATCTTATAATAACTATTGCGAATTTTTGAAGCGCCTTAACAAGCGTTTTGATTTTAGTGAGGATAATATAAAGGAGGCTTTATCGAGTGGAGATTTGAAATTTGCTTCCATAGAAGAACAATCTCATGCAAGTGATATTAACCCGGAGAGCCTTTTATTGAAACTGAAATATGGCATTCACAGTTGTGTGCTTAATTATGAATGGAATTTAAGGAAGCAAACATTGCTGGAGGTAAAAAAGTTGTTTTTTTTTTTTTTTTTTTTTTTTTTAAATTGATTACTATTAATGAGTGTTTGTTTATTTATAAATTTCAGTTCCAAGAAAATTTTATTCAACCTCTACTAATGGGTCTGTTGGGTTGTTATCAGCAGGTGGAGATATTAACAGAATGTATACGAAAAAAGGATGCCGAATTGAAACAGTACCGCATAGAACAAGCCGTATTAAGTCGGAGTAAGTTAAAGCAAGTTTTTAAAATTTACGTTAAAGAATTTTGGATTTTTGGGAAATAGGTATTTTTGGTTCAAGATGTCGATAAAGGTTATTCTTTTAAGCGATAGTTTTATAATTTTTGCAAATAAACTGGTAGCCAAAGTGATAGAAATCACTCCCATCAGTTCTTTTTTACGGTTCCTAACTTTAAATTATTTTCCAATAAAACAGAGAAAAGTATTTTTAATCCATTCGTATGACAGGTTTTTTTGCGTTTACACGATTAGTAAAATATGGAAATAAAATAAAATGTATGGCTCCCTTTCAGAGCTGGTGCGCTCCTTCCGGAATCCTCTTCTGTTGAATTGGGCATGCCACTTGCCTCGGTCAAGCTGACCATTGCGCGGAAGTTCTTTCGGGACGCCAACCTATCCTGGGTCAATGAGGAGTCCTGCTCCACCGCTAGACTCACCTGGCCCAAGATGGATAGAAGGCATACCAACCGATTACTTAGTCTCGGTCGTGATGTCATCTCGACTACAGTGGCCGTGCTTACAGGTCATTGCGTCATGGGTAGACACGCGGAAAGAATGAGGCTCCCTTTCAACGACTTCTGCCGTAGATGCAGGTCCGCTGAGGAAGAGGAGACTGTTGTTCACTTTCTTTGTCAGTGCCCGTCTCTTGCTAGGTGTAGATATAGGTTATTTGGCTCCCCATTCCTTGTCAGCTTAACGGAGCTATCATCTATTGACATCAAGGATATAGCTTCGTTCATCAAACTTTCTGGCTGGTTTTCCAGTGCGGGGTAGTCGTGCTTTTGTTGTGCAGCCCTTGCGCTGACCAACTTCTTCCTTTTCCCTTATTTTGGTGGAACTTGGTTAGTACAGGGACTGCGCTCACCCGTGGCATCACAACGGGCCGCTATGCGTGCTCAAGTGAGCTTTGTGATATCAGAGCTACCACTCCGACCTAACCTAACCTAATGGCTCCCTGATCTAATAGAGTATGTTGGTTTTTGAAGAATTTTTAACATACAAATGTCAAACTATTTATAACTATATTTCCTGCATTTAAACCCGAGGGTTTGTTTCAAGAAAATAAAAAAAGCTGTACGCAATGCAATCCACCTTAGTTCCTTAGTAGTCTATTAAAACTTCTTTTTTGCGACACACACGCACTTGTTAGAGTCAATTAAAATAGATGTATTATTTCTCTAATATCATTGTATTAGTTTGTAAATTTTATTGATAATTCTAAGTACCTATATAGTTTAATAGAATAGAAATAGTTTTTAAAAATTCACGAAATATTTGTGAATTTATTTTATTTTGTTATGCACGTACGTATGTATTTGGTGAACATAAAATCCTACATATATTATTTTAATTTTAGAAACACTTGCTACAAAACCCTTTGATTTCGACAGTTTCCATCAACAGTATGAAAATAGTAAAAAAATTGCCATTGATTTTAAAGAATTGGCTGCATACGTACAAAAAACTAAAGCGCAGAGAGAAGCTGATAATCTAAATGAAAATAAAACAATTCAACCAATTAAAGATGAAGAGAAATCAAACATTACATTACAGAAGAATTCAAACAGCATTACAACACCAACGAGAAGGTAAGTGAATCGAGTGAAATAAACAATTAAAATGAATAAAGTTTCTGTTTGTGTCACATTTAGAAAACGTCGAAAGGAACTCGAATTACTTCGTGTGGAAAGACACTTGAAGGCACGTAAAGAGGGTGGTCTAAAATATGAAAGTAGTCAAAGTCAATCTGCCAGCAGTGATAATAGTCAAACACATGATGAAATAAAAGCAAAAGTTTTAGAGGAAAAACAGCCATGTAAGGAAGATTGTAAAAATAAAACTATTCCTGATAATCTAGAGAAAACGCCACAAAAGAAGAAAAGTTCTTCTGCTATTAAAGAAAAACGTGATGCTGAAACTTTTTACGATACAGATTCTGATAGTGATGTAACTTTAAAATCTCATAAAACTCCAGTTAATAGTTTAAAAACCCAAAAGAAACATTCTAATATAAGAAATGTAAATAGAAGAAAACTATCCTATTCACCTAAATGCAGCAGTAAAGCGGAAACCCCTATAGAAGATGACATTGTGGTAAAAAATCCTGCAATATGTTCTGAAACTTTGAATATTTTTGAATTTATTGAAGATAATAAAGGCTCAACCGGAAACAAGAGAACTTTACGAGAAGGGCAAACTAAATCACCTCCTGTTTTAGCTGCGCCTACCAGAAGTAGAATCCTTAGCCATTCGCCTCTACCGCCGGTAGTTGATGATGACTTTTCATCGCAATTGGATAACATTAAAAAGGAATTGCAATGTTTGGAGGCATTGCGCATAGCCGATTTAAAAGAACAAAGCAAAGCATAAGTGTTTGTTTATAAGCAGTTATTTCGCTATCTTTTAAAATTTTTTAAATATTTGCCACACATTATTTTATCACTTTAACAAATTTTTATCTATGTAGTAGTATAAATAATATGTACGATTGTATAATACAGAGTATTTTGAGTTCGAGTTTTTTTTAATGAATTTTTTTTTGTGAAATTTTCGCTTACGTTTCATCTCAACTCTTGATCGCGATAATTGTGAATCTTTCCAAAATCTGCTTTTAAGGTTTCAATTGTATTGTAACGATTCTCCAGTGAGATTGAAGATTTTAAATAAATTTTTTACTAATGAAAAGGAAGCTCGAACTTGAAAAACTCTGCAGAAGTACATATGTATATCATTAAGTAAACATTAAATGTGCAATGTAAATATACTTTTAGATTAAAAATATGTTTTTTAAATTCAAATCAATTTTTTCTTCAATTTGTTTAACCAACCTCTTTACTGATTTAAACCTACTTGTGTAGCAATAAATCAATTAAATTAATGAATATGTATAGCATTATGAGTATAACTTTTTAACAATATTAAGTAAGGAGAAATCTAAGTTGTTTATAACACATTGTTTTAATTAATTCATAACAACAAAAAAAAAAAAAGGAAATATTATAAAAATTTTAAAATACATTGCAAAGATCATGTATGTTTGTATATAATTTTAGAATTTTAATTGTAAAGTAATTAATTACCGAATGACAAAATTTGTACATAATAAATTTATAATTTAAGGACTGTATCAACAATATTCCTAGTAATTATTTATTTTTACATTAAGCTTTACACACTTTAGTGATTCAATAGACAAAAAATTCCCCTCAAAATTTTGGTTTTATGTAGTTTCATTGAGTTATTAATACTTTTAATCCTTACTTTACGATAACATAGAATGTTTGTATCGTAAAATTGATAAGATATAAGAAAAGTTTATCATATGATAGGCAAATATTTCAATAAACTTTTTGAAATAATTATTCATTAACAATTTTATGGGTTCTTGAAGAAGACCAAAAGTGAAGTAAATTCATATTAAAATTAAGAATTATTCATTGGCAAAATGTTTAATAAATTTAATGTGAAATATTTAACAAGAATTTTAATTTCTTTGCTATTAATCTCAAGTGTATTTGGAAATTGTGAGTGTTTCATTTAAGAAATTTCTATTCAATAAATAAATGTGTAATCGTTAAAGAAATATGCAATAAAGAATATTATTTAGTGGACTGGACTGTTGAACATAAATATTAGAAAAGAAAATATTGAGAGCGATATGTGAAGTGATAAAAATTGTTGAGCAAAAACAAAATAGGATAGTGTCTGTCACTACAGATACAGACTTTCAAGTTTTAACACTGGCCTACTGATTTAAAAAATAATATTGTTTAAAACGAAAATTTTAAATCCGTATAGAGCTCATTTTGAATGTACCTAAACTAAGGTGGGAGAAGTAAGTAAGTTACTAAGTAAGCTACGAGAACGCTCTACACTAGCGGTACTAACGTGCCTCGGAGAATAAGAGTTTTTGATCAAAAGACTGATTAACCGCCACTTGGTATGAAATAACCACAGACAACATCAGTGGTGTGAGAAGCTAGGTCGTAATCATATAAAAAATAATTAAAAGAATTAAATCTTAAGTAGGGTATCGCACAATTGGTTTGGACCAATATATTTATCAAGTACCACGGAAACTGTTGTCATAGCAAAAAATTTGACATTTCGGCTGAAAAATGGTTTCCATATTGATTGAGCCAGTATTTACTGGACTTAATTTGATTTTTTCCTAGTAAAAATAAAGATTAAATTTTAAAAAAATTTTCAATTGGTAACAAGTTTTTAAACAGCACAACATAGCAACATCTAATATATAAAATTCTCGTGTCACGGTGTTAGTAGTTAAACTCCTCCGAAATGGATCGACCGATCAGAATCAGACAACATCTATTTTTCATACCCCTGAATGTTAAGAGGGCGTGGCAAATCGTTAAAATTAAATATTTAGGTACATATTGATCGTAGACGAAAAACCTTTGGTGGGTAAGTTCGTAGAGTCGATATCGACAAACTCACCAAAAATGGGCGTGGCAACCCTCCCCCTTCAAGTGATACCTATAACTCTTAAACTACTGAACCGATTTTAACCATTCTTTTTTTATTCGAAAGCTTATCAGGCTTAGATGGTTTAAAAAAATTTCGATATAGCAAAAAGTAGGCGTGGCTAACCTTTAAAATTGAATATTTAGGGACATAGTGATCGTAGACGAATGCAATTTGGTGAGTAAGTTCGTAAACTCACCAAAAATGGGCGTGGCAACCCTCCCCCTTTAAAAGATACCTATAAGTCGGCTAATTCGATGGTTTATAACTACATATGTACATACATAACATGTATGTCTGTTCGTTTTTGTTTTGGAGCGAGTACAACAACTACAACTTCGTCAGCGCTACCCATGATTCGGACCTCTTATTGTTATTCTTTGTATGCCTCACCTAAATAACGTACCGATTTCGATTAAATTTTGAACTAGATAGATAGATCCATACACTTATAGTAAGTTAGTTATTTTTATATAACTGTTTTATGCAGCGTATTACAATAAATATATAATGTGACCTGTTTTGGGCAATAAAAAAAAATCAATTTTGGGCGGGACGAAGTTCGCCGGGTCATCTAGTATTATATAAAAAGCAGGAATGTAACCAAGATAGAACTCGTAATATCTTATTGGGTGACGCAGTTTGTCTTTCAAAGTGTTGCCAAGTCTATGTACGATGAAGCCATTTTTATAGTTGTGCTTAAATCGACAACTTTAGTAAAGATTACGGTGTAAGATGAATATGAATGGCATGAATATTCATGTCATATAATTAAAGCATGCCTGCTGACAATTATTAGCCAATAGAAAAACAGTAGCTGTGACATCATTTGTCCTACATGCGTAAGAAATTTACATTTTTCTCTTGTGGTGTCGTAAGTTGGTTAGGCCAACTTTTTGTGTGGGTCATTTGCAAGTAATTGCCCATTTGGCATAAAAGGTAGCTAGCATATGATTTCGTGACCGCAAAGAAAAGTATTCTGGGTTGGTTGGCATATCCTGTATTCGAACATTTGTTCGTTCATTAGCTACCCTATTTTAGGCCTTGGAGAAGCTTGATTAAGAAGGTATGGTTAACGATCATTTTGAGAAAAATCTATAGATCTTAGAGACAAGCAATAAGTTCTCTAGAAAGCTCCATCTACTATGGATCTGTTGGAATTGGTAGGCAATTCTATGTTCTACTGACAGTCAGCATCAATTGAAGGCTAACAAACAGATGCATTTACTCGTATGTATAGTATGCGCTAAACAAATTATTGAAAACATATAAATACATAAGAATCTAATCGGTGTATGTAGTTACAGTGAAGTAAGCATTTTTCCAAGCGTTAATGAAGCCTATAAATGGCCAGAATAGTTTCTTTGATCTACTTATGTACATATGTACCTGTAATATCATTATTTCATTGCATTGCATTGTTATTTCTTTCTTTTTAGCGAATAAATTATTTTCGAAATCTGAAGTTGATCCCAGAATAGTGGGTGGCACAGCAATATCAATTGGTACGGCGCCATGGCAGGTCTCTGTACGACTTATAGCTATGGAAGAACTAATGTATGGTTCAGGTCATATATGTGGCGGTTCAGTTATCTCACAACGTGTTGTGCTAACAGCAGCACATTGTACTGCCAAGTAAGAAACTCATGGGATTTTAAATCGATTTCAAAATGCTTATTTATATGCCATCTTTCTTTTATTTAGCGAACAAACTAATCCAATAACTTATCGCACGGCCAGCGAATACACTTTGGTGATGGGCTCAACATACTTAACGGAAGCAAGTTATTACACCCTACAATATGATGTTTTGCAAATTATTACCAACATGAATTTCAATATTAATACACTGGTTAACGATGTGGCCTTATTCTTAATAAACGGTTATATACCTTGGAATTGGCCAACTGTAATGGCAATACCTTTGAATACAGTTGCAGAACCTAGTGGCACTATGTGTACTGTCACCGGTTGGGGTACCACGGGCAATGTAAATTAATCTAGAAGAATACAATTAAAGTTCTTGAATTGAAAAATAAAATTTTCTTTTTTTATTTCCTTTAAGGGTTACGTTTCCGATGTTCTGATGCAGGCTAGTGTGCCTATTGTGGATTATGCCAGTTGTGATAGCAGTTATGGCAACCTTAGCATGGGTATGCTGTGTGCTGGCTATATGCTAACAGGAGGCGTTGATGCTTGCCAAGGCGACTCTGGTGGTCCATTAGTTTGCAATGGCATCTTAGTGGGTATTGTTTCTTTTGGCCAAGGATGTGCCCAACCAGGTTATCCGGGAGTCTATACGAATGTTTCCTATTACAACACTTGGATTGTAACAAATAACAATTCGTTCAATTACAGTTATTATGTTGATAATGGTTCCAATAGACATTTTAAGGAATTGAATAGTCTTTTATTGCCCTTGATTATATTGGCATTTAGGAAATATTTGGCGTAGTAATATTAATATTGTTACGTTTTTAACTTTTCAAAACGTTTACAATATGAGCTCATAGATTGCAAATAAAATAAAAATAAATTTATGTTTAATTTTAATTAAAATTCTTTATTATTCGCACAATTCTGTGTGCCACTGTTCACAACTTTATGTAAACAACAACAATTGCTTTGTTTGTTATTCCTCTGTTTATACCCTTTGCATAAACAATAACAATTACATACATAATTGGTCATTACAACCCTTCAGTCAGGATTACGACCTAGCTTCTCACACCACTTATGTTGTGTGTGTTAATTTTAAACATGAGTGGCGGGACCTACAGTTTAAAGTCGACTCCGAACGACAGATTTTTTGAGAAGCTTTTCATGGCAATTTTATTTACTCTCAGAGTTTTTGCCAGAAATCTGCTGAGAGGAAGTCGCCGAAGAAATATTTTCATATTTTCGTTTGGTTAATGTCTGACCTGAGATTCGAACTCGGGCCTTTCGTCTAATAAGCCAACACACTACCTACTAGACCACGGCGACTTCCAAACAATAACAATTACTAGACAATTATTTGACAGATCTTTGTAACGAAGATCTTCAAACCACGATTACTCTCTTCAAACACAAGACGCGTCTTCACACAAGACTGACTGAACCTTACTAACTCACTTGCCTGCTTTGCCTTGCCTTTTATATGGCAGGGTAAACAGTCTGTTGAATGTTCTTGAAAGCGAATGTTTGTGACTTTGACTTCTCGAAATCTCTATAAATGTAAACAACGATGTTTACATTTATTCTTGTAGTGTTTGTTGTTGTATTTTTGTTTACTTGTTTACCATTCTTTTTTTATGCTGGTGTTTGTTGTTATATTAAGCAGTACGATAATTTGTAAACAGGTTTGTTTACTGCATTGTTTTGTTTTTGTTTATAATTTTAATGTTAAGCGATGTAAAAGCAAAACACCAATATCTCGATTTTTCATTTTCGTAACAATATTGTTAAAATTATTAATGTTGTGTTGTTATTGTCTCGACCTTCTCTCGGGGCGCTTCACCAGTGCCTCTCTGGTGTGGATCCCTGGGCACAGTGATATTCCGGGAAACTGTAGGGCCGACGAGCTCGCCAGAGCTGGTGCGTTCCTTCCGGAATCCTCTTCTGTTGAATTGGGTATGCCACTTGCCTCGGTCAAGCTGACCATTGTGCGGAAGTTCTTTCGGGGCGCCAACCTATCCTGGGTCAATGAGGAGTCCTGTTCCACCGCTAGACTTACCTGGCCCAAGATGGATAGAAGGCATACCAACCGATTACTTGGTCTCGGTCGTGATGTCATCTCGACTACAGTGGCCGTGCTTTCAGGTCATTGCGTCATGGGTAGACACGCGAAAAGAATGAGGCTCCCTTTCAACGACTTCTGCCGTGGATGCAGGTCCGCTGAGGAAGAGGAGACTGTTGTTCACTTTCTTTGTCAGTGCCCGTCTCTTGCTAGGTGTAGATATAGGCTATTTGGCGCCCCATTCCTTGTCAGCTTAACGGAGCTATCATCTATTGACATCAACTATATAGCTTCTTTCATCAAACTTTCTGGCTGGTTTTTCAGTGCGGGGTAGTTGTGCAGCCCTTGCGCTGACCAACTTCTTCCTTTTCCTTGATTTTGGTGGAACTTGGTAAGTACAGGGACTGCGTTCGCCCGTGGCATCACAACGGGCCGCTATGCGTGCTCAAGTGAGCTTTGTGATATTCAGAGCTACCACTCCGACCTAAGACCTAAGACCTAAGTTGTTATTATTATGGTTTTAATATTATAGTGCAACCTTTCAAGTCGTTTTTGCTTATTTAAACTTGTTCATCAATTTTGTGTATTTTTTTTTCATTTGCTGGTGATAAGATAAGGCGATAAGTCGCATCGTCACTTGTTTTTAGTCAATCGCGTTTTAGCTGATATTCTCTTCTTTTTTTTCGGTTCAGTGTGGTTGTTGTTGTTGTTGCCAATATTGTTTTTGAGTATAAAAAAATATCGTGTCAGCGAAATCTGAAATGAATATGAATTTTATGTCTACGACAGTTATAATTTCGATTTTCGCAATTAATGGTGAAAAGAAAGTAAAACGTTCATTGAATTCAGAAAATTTTTTGGAGTTTCAATTTAAAAAAATATTAGAAGCGGGAAAACGGGATAAACAAGTGATACAAAACTGTGATACAATAATTACAAAAAAAAAAAAGAGAAAAAGAAGTTAAACAATCATAATAATAATTAGTAAATAATCATGATTAATAAATTAAAAGCTATTAATGTAATATTTGCTGCTATTATCGTAATAATATTATGTGTGACAGAAGGAAGTGAGTTGATAAAAAAAAATTAAATTTTAAATGTAAATTAAAAATTGTTTTTAAATCTTTTTTTTTAATAAAAAAACATCGTTGTAAATCTGTTCTGATGCTGAAAAGTAATATAAGCCAAGTACAGGCTTAAATAACGATCATTACGTGTTAAATCAAGATCAATATCGTATTTGGTATTTAAATGCTTAACTAGATTTTTGTGGGCTGAACATAACAGTTTTTGTTTTTTTGTTTTTGTTAAAACTTTATGATCTTTTTGTATCACGTTTCCATGGTCTCATGTTGCTTATTTGTTGGCCATTAATTGTGGTTTCTTTTTGTGTACATGTTTACCACCCGTAATATTATGCTGAATAGAGAGCAATTGTTGCTGATAACGTATGAGTAATTAAGTTTTAATTGTTGTTACTTATACGCCTTGTGTGTGTATGTGTGTGTTTGTTTTTGTGATGCCTTATAAAAACCAAAAAAAAAATAAAAATGATTTAAAACCCTCAAATATTTTGGGTTTTTTTGTTTTCTCTTACGCTCTACTCTATCATAGGTTTATTGGATCAGACCTAGTGCTTGTAAACTCAAGTTATTTGTTAGAGCGTTGGCTTGCCAATAGTAATATTTTCTAAATTTAATAGTCATTTTGCGTCATCACACTTGAGCGTTTTGCCATTACATAAAACTTCAATTAAAGAAATCTATTGAATGATTAATGTTTCCTTTAACTTTAATGACAGTCATGGTACATATACTTGACGCATATCATACATATGTTTGGCAATAAAGAAGTTAAAGAGATTTGTTTACCAATTTGTTTACCTTACGATGGGTTACGTTAGGTGAGGTTAGGTTAGATTAGATTACACGGTTAGCAATTACACCACAATTCAGTTAATGCTTATAAAGTAGACTCGTATATCACTTAATTCCTTAACATGGTCGTGGTCCTTATTGGGAACAGTTCTAGTTAGTACACTGAAAAAAAGAATCAAGCCATCCGGGCTTGAATCAATCCATATCGGTCACAATAGTACGGTAAGTACGGTTTGGCTTGAATCAAGTACAAAAGAGTTGAATCAAGCCCGAATCAGCCAAGTATAAAAGTGTTGATTTTAGCGCGATTTCAGCCTTTTTGGGATCAAAGTGATCTCATCATGTATTTGGTTTAAGCATATTTCTTCTTGATTTAAGATCGAATTCGTACTTGATTCAAGAGAATCAGAAGTTGAAGTGATCCTTAAGCGCACTTGTTTCAAGAATTATAAAGTTGATTTAAGCTAGATTTCGTACTTGAATTAACTTATAAATGGGATCGAATTGAGGCAAATCGTACTTTATTCGAGCACAATGAAATTGTACTTGATTTAAACCTAAATTTATCCAAAAACGAGCTTGTTTCAAGAATTTTGAACTTGATTTATGCTCGAATTCGTACTTGATTTAATCCTAAAATCGATTGATTTGAAAAAAATGCAAGTCATCTACCCAAAAACTATGCTAGTCATCGACCGGAATAATCCAACTTGCGAAAAATACGACATATTGTTGGATATATATTGTTGGATATACATGAACTAAATGAGAATTATTAAAATTTTTACTTTTGAACTTAAAACCCACAATTCCATAACTCAAATAACAAATAACTCAAAATAACACTTTTTTAAATAGATTTGAGCTTTTTAGTGTTGATTTTAGTAACATAAGGCTTAGTTTTTCACATCAATCCCGTTTTTTGCTTGTTTTAAGCAAATAATAGCCAAAACGGGCTTAATTTTTCAAGCACGTTTTTTTGGCTAAAATTGAGAATAGAAAAGTTGATTTTAGCACGCCGTTTTTCTTTCTGTGTATGAGTAAAATTTTCAACAATCAGTGTAGTAGCAACTAGGTCACCCACTCACTCTCCCACTAATCAAAGGGATATTGCCATCACTATCATCAATTTGAGCACTTCCAGTATATCTGAGAACTTGAGACTTTTTAGAGCAACAGTAGCAATAATGCAGTTTCCAGTAATATGTGGAATAATTATTTAATAAATAATAGTGGCTTAGGTTCTACACTTCAATTTCTCTTGTGATTCCAATCGGTAAGATTTTGAAATCAATTTACGCCTATGGAATATTTGGCTCAACTCTAGGATACTCTTCAGCTATTGTATTGACTTGAATATATATTCCAACCTGACGAGTAGCTTGAATACAGCGTTTTTGGTATTTCCGAGAATATATACATAATTGGTTATTACAAGCCTTCAGTCAGGACTACAATCTGGCTTCTCACACCACTTATGTTGTGTGCGTTATAATTTTATACATGAGTGCCGGGACCTACAGTTTAAAGTCAACTCCGAACGACAGATTTTTGGAAAACTTTTTGAAGTCGCCATACTCAAATAGGTATTGTGTTGACTTATTAAACTTAAGGCCACAGTTCAAATCTCAGGTCAGAAATATGAAAATATATTTCTTCAGCGACTTCCTTCCTCTCAGCAGATTTCTGGCAAAAACTCTGAGATTAAATAAAAAATTGTCATGAAAAGTTTTATTTCCGAGAACTGAATTTAAATCTGAACAAAATTTAAATAGCATGTTATATACATAATTGCTTGAAAAGAATTAAATCCTAGGTAGGGTATCGCACAATTGGTTTGGACCAATATACTTATCAAGTACCACGGAAACTGTTGTCATAGCAAAAAATTTGACATTTCGGCTGAAAAATGGTTTCCATATTGATTGAGCCAGTATTTACTGGACTTAATTTGATTTTTTCCTAGTAAAAATAAAGATTACATTTTAAAAAAATTTTCAATTGGTAACAAGTTTTTAAACAGCACAACATAGCAACATCTAATATATAAAATTCTCGTGTCACGGTGTTAGTAGTTAAACTCCTCCGAAATGGATCGACAGATTTTCATGAATTTTTGTTTGCATATCGGGTAGGTCTGAGAATCGGACAACATCTATTTTTCATATCCCTAAATGTTAAGAGGGCGTGGCAAATCGTTGAAATTGAATATTTAGGTACATATTGATCGTAGACGAATAAACTTTGGTGGGTATGTTCGTAGAGTCGATATCGACAAACTCACCAAAAATGGGCGTGGCAACCCTCCCCCTTCAAGTGATACCTATAACTCTTAAACTACTGAACCGATTTTAACCATTCTTTTTTTATTCGAAAGCTTATCAGGCTTAGATGGTTTAAAAAAATTTCGATATAGCAAAAAGTAGGCGTGGCTAACCTTTAAAATTGAATATTTAGGGACATAGTGATCGTAGACGAATGCAATTTGGTGAGTAAGTTCGTAAACTCACCAAAAATGGGCGTGGCAACCCTCCCCCTTTAAAAGATACCTATAAGTCGGCTAATTCGATGGTTTATAACTACATATGTAGATACATAACATGTAGGTCTGTTCGTTTTTGTTTTGGAGCGAGTACAACAACTACAACTTCGTCAGCGCTACCCATGATTCGGACCTCTTATTGTTATTCTTTGTATGCCTCACCTAAATAACGTACCGATTTCGATTAAATTTTGAACTAGATAGATAGATCCATACACTTATAGTAAGTTAGTTATTTTTATATAACTGTTTTATGCAGCGTATTACAATAAATATATAATGTGACCTGTTTTGGGCAATAAAAAAAATCAATTTTGGGCGGGACGAAGTTCGCCGGGTCAGCTAGTATTATATAAAAAGCAGGAATGTAACCAAGATAGAACTCGTAATATCTTATTGGGTGACGAAGTTTGGCTTCCAATAAGTTGCCAAGTCTATGTACGATGAAGCCATTTTTATAGTTGTGCTTAAATCGACAACTTTTGTAAAGATTAAGGTGTACGAGGTCCCGATAAACCTTTTTTATGTAAATATTTAATAACAGCAAATTTTTCAAATTTTTCCATTGTAAAAAAATCGCGGATGCGTCTTTTTTGAACACCTGTTTCTATATGAAGGAGTTGCCAGATCGAAACAAAATTTAACATGTGTTCATAACAGAGATGGAAGTTTCCAAAACACTTAACTTTTTTCTGTTTATACCGCGCTTTTTGTGCTAGGCTAAGATTTTTCCGAACTGCCCTCGTAAGATGAATATGAATAGCATGAATATTCATGCCATATAATTAAAGCATGCCTGCTGACAATTATTAGCCAATAGAATAACAGTAGCTGTGACATCATTTGTCCTGCATGCGTAAGAAATTTACATTTTTCTTCTGTGGTGTTTTAATTTTCTAGTACAAAAACAAGTTTTGCTTCATTTAAAGTAATAGAAATCCCGATTTTGTTTCAGACTAATAATATGATAGGTTCTGTTGAGATATTTCTTACCTAATATATAGAGTTGAATAGATTCGTCATATTTTAGGTATTTTTATAATATTTTTTTTGAAGAAAAGTGAAATTTCTAATTATTAAATTCAAAATAAAAATGAAAATAAAAATTTGGTTATAAAACAATTTCATTTTATCGTAACTTAAGTAAACAACTTTTACTATTTGCCATTTTAACATTTTACTTTAACAATAATAATCAAAAATGATAAATGATTACTTAGTCTACAGTTTTATCTTTATTAATAACAATACAATACAATAAAATAATAATAATTTATATAAAAGGCCTGATAATTTATTTTTAATCAATATTTTAATGTGAAATTATCGCATTTTAATGCATTCATTGTTTTATTTGTAATAATTTAGAGGAATAATTAATAAATAGATACACTCAAGCAATATCATCTAGATAACATAATATTTTGTTTATCATACCACATTTAACATTTGAACTTGAAACAAATTTTTTTCTCTTATCATTTCTAATGTTCTCGTCGTGGCTGTACGGCCAGAAAGAATGAAAGATTGTGTGGTTGGTTTTGTGGTAAAATTTGAAGTGTTAGGTAAACAATGTATATAATATTGTATACAGTATTCCCTTGATTTATGTCGTAGAATGTTCCGACTTAAATCGAAACGACGTAAATCGAAGTTCAAATAACTCATACTATCAGATGCATTTATTTATGCACATTTTCCAAAAAAAAAACAAACTAAAATAATTCAATTTTTATTCTGTATAACTAAGTACATACAGACATAAATGAGCCGCTCAGTGCACAAATCGATTAACTCCATAAAACAAAAAGTAGAGAAATGCCATGAAATAATGGAAATTGTTTTTTAAAATTCCCTTTACAAATACATATATATTGTAGAGTACATAAATACATATCTGTGGCATTAAATAATAATAATAATAGCTGCAAATTGATTATAGTTATCATTCAACGGTTGCTAGTGGTGCATTTGAATTGCGTTATTGAAACGATTTACATACGAGTATGGAGTTAATAAAAATGTCTTCTGAATTAGTTATTATTCAATAACCCCAAAGATTTTGTCGTTTAATGGTGTTAACCTATACTATTCAGGAAAGTTATAATAAATATAAAAAGTTATGACTATCCCAAGTAGAGATTAGCGATATTTTCAAAACTGTGATTTAATCACGGTGATTGATAATTCACTGGTAACTACAGTGATTGAAATTGCCAAATAACAGTTACTAATAATGTCGTTCTTTCAAAATTGCTACATTCTCAAATTTATTTCATTTTATTTTGAGCGAGGCAGAATTACTATTAGATGATGCTGATTATTTACTTTTGTCTTTTATACATGAACTTTCTGTGAAACTTAATTGTCAGACTTCATATAAAAAAAATTACATTAACAAATAATAACATTGATGACACCACTTTGATTTTGTTTAGTAGTCTTTTCGTAGTATGTATCTAGTTGTCTCTTTCTTACGACTTAATAAAATACGTTATTGTCAATATTGTATTATTGGAATACTGTGATTACAATCACTGTTTTAAAGAACAGTGAATAACAAATCACGTTCACTGAGAACAACGTTCTTCAAAAATCACTGGATCGCTCATCTCTAATCCCAAGTGCTTTGACACTTAAATTTAAGATTTTCCAAAAAGTGGAGTTAATCACTTTGTGCACTGAACGGCTCAAATATAGATGGATTTTTGATTTGTTATAAAAATTTATTTCATATGTTGTTCACAAAAAGTTTAATAAAAAACAAAAAATTATCCATTAGCACTTATATATTTATTTTTTTCAAAACTATATATTTTATTCAAATACAGTATTCCCTCTATTTACGTCGTCTCGATTTACGTTGTTTCGATTAACGTCGTCAAAAATTTTGTTCCCTTCAACTTCGATTTGCGTTGTCATTCGATTTACGTCGCCTTTTTTTGTAACCAACTGTGACGTAAATAGAGAGATTACTGTATCTTTTTTCAGTTCCTTGTTAAAAACATACTACTTTGTAGTATGAGCAATATGAAATTCGATTTACGTCGCCTTTTTCCGGAACATTCTACGACGTAAATCGAGGGAATACTGTAGTTACACACAAATATTGAATTTAAAAAAAAAAAAAAAATTCCCCTGATTTTGTTTATAAACAACAGAGGCGACGTAAATCGATTGACGACGCAAATCGAAGTTGAAGGAAACAAAATTTTTGACGACGTTAATCGAAACAACGTAAATCGAGACGACGTAAATCGAGGGAATACTGTAATTATCTAATATGTATATAAACATTTATTATCGTTTAATAAATTATTATTAAATATAATTATTGCTGTCTTCATAAAACTAAATATCTATTAGAACTTAAACTAGAAAGATATAAATTGTTATGGGTTATTATGCTTGTTTATAAACTCTAACGTTCTGAAATTTTTACAGTTACATACATAATTGGTTATTACAACCCTTCAGTCAGGATTACGATCTAGCTTCTCACACCACCTATGTATGTTGTGTGTGTTAATTTTATTCACGAGTGGCAGGACCTACAATTTAAAGTCGCCTCTGAACGACATATATTTTTTTTTGAGAAATTTTTCATGGCAATTTTATTTACTCTCAGAGTTTTTGCCAGAAATTTGCTGAGAGGAAGTCGTCAAAGATATATTTTTTCATATTTCATTTTGTTGAAGATGTCTGACCCAGGGTTTGAATAAACCAACATACACTACCCAGATGGGTCCGCCATCTAACGTTTTTTTTTCACCTAGTGCTTATTTCGTGAATGGTAACACTTAGCTCATGTCTGATTTGATAGATAATTAGTTTTATCCTTCCGCTGAACGAATATGGTTGTGTATTCGCGTTTTCGCTTCGCTAAGTGGGCCTGCGATCGACTTACAGAAGATGCCGATTTTGGCAAAAAAAATCATCTTTTCAGATGAAGCTCATTTTGATCTTGGCGGGTATGTAAACAAGCAAAATTGTCGCATTTGGGGCACAGAAAACTCGCACGCATACATTGAAAAGCCGACGCACCCAAAACGAGTCACTGTTTGGTGCGGATTTTGGACCAGAGGCATAATTAGGCCAGTTTTCTTCGAAAATGAGCAAGGAGTGGCCGTTACAGTCAATGGCGATCGTTACCGGACCATGTTGAACGAATTTTTGTTCACAAAAATTGAAGAGGAGGATATTGGCAACATTTGGTTTCAACAGGACGGCGCTACGTGCCGAAGCTACACTCGATGTTTTGCGCTCTGTTTTTGAAGATCGCATTATCAGCCGCAGAGCTGATGTCGTTTGGCCACCTCGGAGCTGCGATTTGACACCGTTGGACTATTATTTGTGAGATGCCGTCAAAGATAAGTGTTACGCCGACAAGCCAGAGACAATTGATGCTTTAAAGGACAATATTCGTGAAGCCATTGGTGAAATACAGCTGCACACAATCGATAATGTGCTTAAAAATGGGACCGATCGTGTAGGCTACTGCATGGCCAGCCGAGGCAGCCATTTGAATGAAATTATTTTCCATTATTAACCGGAAGGATTGTACTTTCAAATAAAAAAAGAAATTTGAGAAAATATTCAGTAGCTTTTTTTAAAGCATTTTCAAAAAAAAAAAGTTATTTGGCGGACCCTTTAGACTACGGCGACTACAAATAGATATTTACACAATTCAATCCGTCTTTCTTTTCACCCAATTTTAGAGTCAATAAATAGTTGAGTGATATTGCTTAAGAGAACACAAGCAAACGAGTTAGATTAAGTTATGTGACCAGCCATTTTAAGTACTGCATGTCTACAGAAGTTGCCTGGCATCATGCCTCAACCATCCTATAGGTTTTAGGAAAATGTGACTTAAGGCTAAACAAGTTCCGCTCATTTCAGAGCTCCAGAGTGAAGGGCTTTAATACAGAAGTTGTTTTGTGGTACACTCTCTTACTCGACATTACAGTTTCTAAAGAAGTCGTTGTATCACATTCCCTGCCTAGGGGCCCAGAGTTTTCTAACATAGGTTATATACATACCAGAGATCAGCAACGAGTATTCAAAACGATGAGTAGATTCGAGTCATACTTATTATTTCTGATACTTATACGCATTCATACTTATTTTAATATGATACTCATACTACTCATACTCAAAGTTGGAAGTACTCGTCGTATTCATACTTAACAATACGCATGATGTTATTGACTTCGACTCGTCTCTACTTAACATTTACACGAAGCACAAAATAAGTATGATTCGCGTACGAACACTACTATACTCACAAGAAGATTGTGTGTATGCTTTGCTTGTTGTCTTTGTCTTTCCTTTCTTCTTTGTTTGTATATGCAACAATAACAAAGGCTGTAAATTTTGATGAATGATTCGAGCCACTCGAATCACTTATAAGTATTATAAGTATTTTTCTAAATTTATGAATCAGAATGAGTAGGTGTATGAATCAAACACATTTCGAATGTTGTGAGTTTGATGTCAACGTTGTACTCATACTCATTGTAACCTATACTTATAAATCAATGCTGTAACGAGTACGAATGAATCAGAGTAGTTGAATTTCAATTCTGTTGATTCACTCATACTCAAAATTGCATGAGTGCTTATGAGTAGCGGAAAAACGATTCATTGCTGATCTCTGATACATACCTATAAATAATCAAAACGATCTCCTAGAAATGTTTTGAACAAATTCACATCCAACCTTTGCGCGTGCTTTTAATCCGTTAACGAATACTAGAGTGGGACCTTCCTAATATTTTATGGAACCAAGATGGAAAGCAAATTCATAAACTATGTAGTAAAACAGGAGATCCAAATCAAGAAAGTAAACAAGTTATCGACAGAGACAATTGAATAGATTACTTCCGAGTTGTACGCCGAAATAATATATTAAATGCTGACTGCTTGATTAGAATCGCATATTCCAAGTGTCCTGAAAATTCAGACTTAAATCAAGAACAAGATCAAAATTCTTTCGAAATTTGTTTCCAGCTGATTTTGGACTCAATTTGTGTGTCTTTGGAAAATATTGTTACGTTTTTACCTTTTTAAAAACGTTTAAATATGAGTTCGTTAATTGCAAACCAAGTAAAAACAAATATGTGTCTTATTTTTAATTAAACTCTCTTTATTGTCCACACTTTCTTATGTGCCACTGTTCACACTTAACCGATACAACAATAATTACTACAATTTATTGCTTGTTCACTATTATTCACACACAACTATTCGCTATACTGCTCACAACGGATATCTTCGAACCACGACTTTTTACTTCGCACGCAACTTGTCTTCACACCGCGACTGATTAGTTAACACGCAACTTCACGCAAGACTGTCTCAATTCTAACTGACTTCTGTCCGCTTTGTCTTGCCCTTTTATAGTCCAACACGAACAGTACATCGAACGTTCTTGAAGAAGAATGTTCGCGTTTTCGCATTCTCGCAATTTCTATGGTGACTGTATTGCTTGTTGTTGCGCTTGCATACGAGTACTTGTCTGTCCCTTTTTCTCTCATACTTGTTGTAGCTGGTTTATTTATAAGAAGTTCGATGTATGTGTGTTATTGTCTCTTGTTGTTGTAGCTTTTGTTTTTATGTGAAACGATATTATGTTGTTCCGACCTGCGTAACAATATTAAGAATAATGACGAGAACAAACGAAGTTTAGTTAGGGCTTTCATTCGCGAGCTTGTCGCCATTCTTAATAAAATAGCCTATGACCTCTAGCTGGAAAATGTGTCAACCCAGTGTTATTTAAAAACATTTCAACTTCAAAATGTCAAAATGTTAGTATCGACATAGAGCGTCGAATAACAGTAGTTCCCAGGCAGAATAGTTATTTATCACTCGTTTAGTGAAATAGGTTTTCATTAAAATTTTTATCATTTTCGTTTTAGACTCGGAACCAGCAAGAGAAACAAAAATTGTTGGTGGCTCTTCAATAAGCATTTATGATGCCAACTATCAAGTTTCACTCAGAGTTAAAATGAGAGAAAAGAAGGCTGGCTTCGGACGCGGTCACATTTGTGGTGGCACGGTAATAAGTCAACGATTGGTGTTAACAGCTGCCCATTGTGTAGAAAAGTGAGTAAAAATTTGAAATTATTTGAAAATTAATAAACATTGAAAATATTCCCTTCATTATTTACAGTTATGGTGCGGATGATTTAACGGTTGTTATGGGTAATGACAATCGCCTTATACCAGATCCCTTGCAATTGCAATATAATGTTTTGGAGATTGTTAAGCACAAAGGCTATAATGCCACAATATTTACTAACGATCTTGCTTTGTTGTTTATTAATGGGTACATACCCTGGAATTGGCCCACCGTTAAAGCTATACGACTGAATACAGAAGAAACCGCTGTGGGTATGCTGTGTAAAATTAGCGGTTGGGGTAATATGGGCAATGTAAGTTGAAATCCATTCAAAAGAAATCTTATGCAACATTTATGTAATACATATGTTTTATTTTTTATTCTTTAACCAGGGCCACTTATCGGTTACTTTGTGGGGTGCTAGTGTACCTATTGTGTCGTATCAGCAGTGCAGAAATAGCTACGGCCTAATACCTCGCTCCATGATTTGTGCTGGCTATATGTCCACCGGTGGTATTGATGCCTGTCAGGGTGATTCGGGTGGGCCGCTTGTATGCAATGGCCGTTTGACTGGTGTAGTGTCGTGGGGCGAAGGTTGTGCTTTAGCCAATAGGCCGGGAGTCTATACAAATGTCAGTTCATTCCTTGAGTGGATTGAACATGCGAATAGTACTTTAAATTATACCTTCTATAAGAATAATGCTAAAACTTTAAAATTAACAAATTACTTAAGTGTTCTATCAGTTATTAGTCTCTTGTATTTATTAACCTAAGTTTGGCAATATTTTTCTTAGACAATTATTGTGTATTCTTAAAAATTTTTAATTTATTGAAACTAAGTATCAAGCCAAAGCATTTACTATACATATACCGTACTACGATACAATATTTTAAGATATTTTTTGTAATCAAAAAAAAAAAAAACAAATACAATATTATAGTTCAAGACCAGTTCAGAAGCCATTGGATGAATAACACAGCCCTGCAAATTTGGATTTTTTTTTGTGCAAATAAGAGCCATCTTAAAATTCAAAATGGCGGATGCAATATGGCGGTCAAGTAAATCTGATTAATTTTTATAAATCTCGACCGCCATATTGGATCCGCCATTTTGATTTTTTTAAATCTGAATAAAGATCTGTAATCAGCGACCCCATAAACCCCTGAGTAACAATTTTCAAGTAAATCTGATTAATTTTTAAGTACCTCCGTAATGTGTTTCTTTTTCTCTTGCACCCCTTGACATAAACCCACCCCCTACTTTAAGGGTGCATGTAATCAATTTGGCTTTAGGCTCATTTTAAAGAGCAAAGAACAATTGTCAATTTCTGACAATAGCGATGGTTCTAGCACGTCAGTGTTTAGCTCTACGATTCTTCAAAAATGGCCAAAAACGCTATTTTTAGGGGTTTCAGTCCCCTTTTTCTCGAAAACCTGACGTGATGGATGATTTTTGTGATCAACGCGCAAAATGCCTTCGGAAACACCTGGAGCCATCTTATTTGCAAAACCCACGCAGGGTAGTGTAATCGGATTACAAATATGGTAAGTGAGTGATGTTTTAAAGAATGGTTCAGAAATCTCTTAAAGGATGAAAATAAATCTTTTCATATTGTTACGAAAATGAAGAATCTAAATACTGGTGTTTTGCTTTTACATCACTTAGCATTAAAATGGTTAACAAGTAAACAAAAATACAACAACAAACACCAGCATAAGAAAACGGTAAACAAGTAATCAAAAATACAACAATAAACAGCAGCATAAAAAAATGGTAAACAAGTAAACAAAAATACAACAACAAACACTACAAGAATAAATGAAAACAAAATACACAAACAATGATGTTTACATTTATAGAGATTTCGAGAAGGCGAAGCCACGAACATTCGCCTTCAAGAACATTCATCAGACTGTTTAACCTGCCATATAAAAAGCAAGACGAAGCAGGCGAGTGGGTTAGTTGAGTTCAGTCAGTCTTGTGCAAAGACGCGGTGTGTTTGAAGAGAGTAATCGTGGTTTGAAGATCTCCGTTACAAAGATCTGTCGAACAATTATCTAGAAATTGTTATTGTTTATGCAAAGGGTGTAAGCCAGTGTTGAAAAATTCAGTACTTTAGTACTTTTTTCAGTACTTTTTCATTTCAAAAATACTGCAGTACCCCTGCGACGCTTTCAGTACTTTTTTTTATTATTTTTATGTCTTGCGCTTTTTAACTATTAATGCATCAGCAACATAATGCAAAAGGTAGGTAAAGGTTGTCTTTAGCCCCGGTTAGCCAAACGTCCACGGAACGTACGTTCGTTTTTAGAATACAAATGGCAATGAGAATGCCTGCCGAACCGACATATGATTTCGGTAAGCATTAACATTGCTCTTCATATGCTACTAACGAAAGTATGTTCAATAACGTTCCGTCGACGTTCGACCACACGGAACTTTTACGTTTTCTTACGTTCAGAATTAGCAGTTTTTATTTTATATGTGAGGGACACGTATAAGTCGTTAGTTTTTCTGTTCCGTACCGTACGTGCATTAAATATGAATAAATAGTCTAGTCGGTAGTGTGCTGGCTGACTAGATGTGAGCCCGCGGTTCATACCCAATGTCTGAGATTGAAAAAAAATGAAAAAAATATTCCTTCGGGGACCTCATTCTGTCAAAAACACTGAGAGTAAATAAAATTGCCATGAAAAGTTTCTCAAAAATCTGTAGTTCCTTATTGAAGGATTGTATGTATTTTTTTTTTACAAAAGTACCATTTGATGCGAAAAAGTACTCTTTCAGTTATAGTTCAGTACAAGAGGTACAGAGGAATAACAAACAAAGCAATTGTTGTTGTTACATTAAGTTGTGAACTGTGACACACAGAATTATGCAAATAATAAAGAATTTTAATTAAAACTAAACACAAATTTATTTTTATTTTATTTAAACGTTTTGAAAATGTAAAAAAACGTAACAATATTTTTTTAAAATTTCGTATACTAAGGTAGAGCTAAAGACCCCAAGCCAAAGTAATTAAAAACCATCTTTATTTCATTAAACTCATAACATATTCTTGATTATATGAAATAAAACAATAAATACGATTAATAGACTGCAACAATTCAGATTAGCTTTAGAATTCCCTACAATAACAGTGTTATTAGTACTATTCCCTGGTAAATAAGCTGTTAAATTAATTTGCTTATCCGATAAACCTAAGTGGTTCAATAGCCAATTGTTATAATAGGCAACATTAGTGTAGACACCTGGAAAACCGGCAACGGCACAGCCCAAACCGAAAGAAGTGATACCCACTAATTGATCGTCACACACCAAAGGTCCACCAGAATCACCAGAACAGGCATCACGTTTACCATCCATATAACCAGCACACAACATACCATCCAGTATAGCGTCGGCACCATAATTAAGAGAACATGTACCACGATTTATGATGGGCACTTCGGCAATCATTAGTTTCAAAGCGTGGTTGTTCTTAAAAAGAAAAAAAAAAAAAACAATTTAATGTGCGGGTTTAAAGCAAAAATAATAATAAAAAAACGCTCGGATTTCTAAGATAATGTAGGTGCACTACACGCTGGATGGTCGAATTGTGGTGAAGATTGAATCTATACTGTCAACAACTCGATCGCTTGCATTAAGCAACCCCCTATTGACCAACTTTTTGCCGATATCGTTAAGAGTTTGTATGAGTAGGGCTCACTTCAGCTAAAATAAGCTTTCAGTACGTTGAGTTAAAATACTTTTAATTCTGTAACGATATACATATCGGGTCCGCCATCTAACGTTTTTTTTTTTTCAACTAGTGCTTATTTCGTGAATGGTAACACTTAGCTCATGTCTGATTTAACAGATAATTAGTTTTATCCTTCCGCTGAACGAATATGGTTGTGTATACGCGTTTTCGCTTCGCTAAGTGGGCCTGCGATCGACTTACAGAAGATGCCGATTTTGGCAAAAAAAAATCATCTTTTCAGATGAAGCTCATTTTGATCTTGGCGGGTATGTACACAAGCAAAATTGTCGCATTTGGGGCACAGAAAACCCGCACGCATACGTTGAAAAGCCGACGCATCCAAAACGAGTTACTGTTTGGTGCGGATTTTGGTCCAGAGGCATAATTGGGCCATTTTTCTTCGAAAATGAGCAAGGAGTGGCCGTTACAGTCAATGGCGATCGTTATCGGGCCATGTTGAACGAATTTTTGTTCACAAAAATTGAAGAGGAGGATATTGGCAACATTTGGTATCAACAGGACGGCGCTACGTGCCACACAGCCGAAGCTACACTCGATGTTTTGCGCCCTGTTTTTGAAGATCGCATTATCAGCCGAAGAGCTGATGTCGTTTGGCCACCTCGGAGCCGCGATTTGACACCGTTGGACTATTATTTGTGGGGCGCCGTCAAAGATAAGTGTTACGCCGACAAGCCAGAGACAATTGACGCTTTAAAGGACAATATTCGTGAAGCCATTGGTGAAATACAGCTGTACACAATCGATAATGTGCTTAAAAATTGGACCGATCGTTTAGGCTACTGCATGATCAGCCGAGGCAGCCATTTGAATGAAATTATTTTCCATTCTTAACCGGAAGGATTGTACTTTCAAATAAAAAAAGAAATTTGAGAAAATATTCGGCAGTTTTTTTTTAAAGCATTTTCAAAAACAAAAAAGTTATTTGGCGGACCCTATACATACATAATTGGTCACTACAACCCTTTAGTCAGGATTACGACCTAGCTTCGCACAACACTTATGTTGTGTGTGTTACGGACGACAGATTTTTGAGAAACTTTTCCTAGCAGCCCTATTTTACTCTCAGAGTTTTTGCCAGAAATCTGCTGAGAGGAAGTCGCCGAAAGAATATTAAAATATTCGTTGTGTTGGATATGTTTGACCTGGGGTTTGAATTCTGGCCTCATGTCTAATAAGCCAACGCACTACCTACTAGACTACGGCGACAAATTTTTGAGAAACTTTTCCTAGCCGCTCTATTTTACTCTCAGAGTTTTTGCCAGAAATCTGCTGACGGGAAGGAATATTTGTTCATATTTCGTTTAGTTTGAGAAGTCTGACATGCGGCTTGAATCGTGGCCTCATGTCTAATAAGCCGACACACTGCCTACTACACTACGACGACTACAATGATATTCTATTACTAAAAAGTCTCTCAAAGCAGGATTTTTGAGTATATTGTGTGTCAATCAAATATTTTTTTTTTTAAAGTACTTTTATCGGATATCGATTATCTCCCTGTGGAATACTGTTTTGATAGGGGTTTCAACTTCCTGATCCCGAGCAGAAGCGATTGGACGCATAATATGACCGTCCCTCCGGAACTCCTGGATGTATACACCGACGGCTCCAAATTCGATTGCGGGGTGGGCAGCGGAGTCTACTCTGGGAGATTGGACTTGAACATTTCACTCCGGCTGCCGAACTATTGCAGCGTGTTCCAGGCGGAAGTAATGGCCATCTACCGGGCCGCACAGTGGATCCTCGCACACGGAGTTCCTTTCAGCTGAATCTCAATTTTCTCCGATAACCAGGCTGCGATAAAGTCTCTATCCAACGTTTCGGATAATTCTAGGATCGTCAGGGAATGCCACCGCAGCCTCAACCTTCTTTCTGGGCGATTCAGTGTAACACTTAACTGGGTCCCCGGACACTGCGACATTCCGGGAAACTGCAGAGCAGACGAGCTAGCCAGGGCTGGCGCACTTCTTCTGGAATCTTCTTCGATAAACTTGGGAATGTCACTTACCTCGTTCAAACTGGCCATCGCGCGGAAATTCTCCCGGGACGCCAACCTATCCTGGATCAATGAGGAGACCTGCTCCACCGCTAGGCTCACTTGGCCCTCAATGGATAGAAGGCGCACCAACCAGTTACTTGGACTTAGTCGTAACATCAGTGGCCATGCTTACAGGTCACTGTGTTATGGGTATACACGCAGAAATAATGCGACTCCCATTTAACGATTTCTGCCGTGGATGTAGATCCGCTGAGGAAGAGGAGACTGTTATCCACTTTCTATGTCAATGCCCATCTCTTGAGAGATGCAGATATAGGTTATTTGGCTCTCCAACCCTTGTTAGCTTGACGGAGCTATCGTCCATTGACGTCAAGGACATAGCCTCGTTTATAAAACTTTCTGGCTGGTTTTCCAGCGTGGGGTAGTCGTGCTTTAAATGTGCAGCCCTTGCGCTGACCGATTTCCCCCTCATTGGCTCGGAGGAACTTGGTCAGTACAGGGACTGCGTTCGTTAAAGCTACCACATTAACCTAACCTAACCTAACCTTTTATATTCAAGTTGTCTACGCTCACTTGAAATTAATGAACAAAGCTATGCGATCAGTGACATGATCATCAATTTCCAAGTTCATTTGGGAATTATGCTGTTCAAACGATATTAAAACTTACATTTTCCGTTAAACCCCAACCAGAGACGTAGCATGTTAGGCCATCCTTTAGATTAACATTTGTATTGAGTTTTATGACTTCAGCTGGCTTATAAGTTTCCGGAATGGATTGATTTAAAATAAGTAACGCCAAATCGTCCCTGAATGTATTGTAGTTGAAATGATCGCCGGTGATAATATTACTCACTGACAATTTCAAAGTATTTTGATTTCGTAATGAACGATCCACATTACCCATAACCACACTAAATTCACTGGGCAAACGGAATTTGTGAATATTATCACTAAAACAACAACAACAACAACAAAAAATTGAAAGTTCAATAATCGTTTAAGAAAATCAAAAAACGATAACATTTAACACTCACTTCCATACACAGTGGGCAGCAGTTAAGACAACATTGCGAGCAATAATACTGCCACCACATACATGTCCTGTACCGAAATAATAACGATCAATTTGTTCCAAACGTATGGAAACTTGATAGCGCGTACTATTCCAATTGACTTGCTTGCCATTTATAATCCTCGACTCTAAGTTAGTAACGAGCACAGTGCTATTCGGCTGTGTTGTCTCATCAGAACTGTATCCTTGTGCGAGTAGACTTAATGACCCCAGTATTATTAGTTTTACGATCATTATACCGAATTTAGGTGAACTGTATCTAATTGATTGACTGACTGCTTTAGTCTTAAGTTAGTTTTTAATTTATTTATACTCGTAACTCTTTTAGTTGCATTGTAATGCTACTTGAATAGCAAAAAAAAAAAAAAAACGTTTTTTCTTCTCTTTTTATTTTTTTAGAGCAATTTTATTGATTCGATCTTCAATATTAATGAAAATTTATTTTATTGATAAGATAACGATGACGAATTAACGATTCACTAGAAATAATTGTTTTTTGTTTTTCTTTTCTAATGCAATTGAAAAATTATTTATGTAAATATTACACACAGTGGAGTTAACGCAGATAATTATTATTGGATCCGGTACCTATTTCGTACAAATATGATTCAGATTTATAGTCGCCGTAGTCTAAGACGTAGTGTGTTGGTTTATTAGACATAAGGCCTCGGTTCAAACTCCAGGTCAGGCATCAAAACGAAAATATGAAAAAAATATTTCTTCGTCGACTTCCTCTCAGCAGATTTCTGGCAAAAGCTCTGAGAGTAAATAAAATGGCCATGAAAAGTTACTCAAAAAAATCTGTCCTTAAACTGTAGGTCCCGCAACTCATGTATAAAATTAACACACACAACATAGGTGGTGTAAGAAACTAGGTCGTAATTCCGACTGAAGAGTTCTAATGACCAATTATGTATGTTATGTATGTATTTCTGCTTATCACAGAAAGGCCTGAAACGTCTTTTGCTTTAAGTATTTTTAGAGGAGTCTATACTCTATTTAGAGGATTATACAATAACTTTCTAGAGACTTTTTGGTTCTGGAATAATGCCTGCAAAAATATTACCATGTAAAATATAAAATATAAACATACGAAGTTTCTACGATTTTCACTATTGGTCTAGTAGTCTCACATGTTGGGCTACTAACACCTTTACCCTAACTTAACCTAATCTAACCTTAACACACAGATCACAGATGTCAAGATGGATAAGGTACAGATTACATTTATATTTAATATTAAACTGGAACTGAATTTCCACAAAATAAAAAGAGAATTATTGACTGCTTACTCGACAAAACAATGAGCAGCACACAAGACAACATTTTCGGAAATTAAAGAACCACCGCATGAATGGCCAGTGCCAAAGAAATAGCCATCATTCAGGCGTTTTCTAATGGACACTTGATGTCTGGTTGCATTTGGACTGGCCTCAGTGCCATTTATAATTCTAGGATCATGAGGTTTTTCAAATACACTCAATCCAAATGGTGAAATGCCAGCCATTAAAATAAATTTCAATGAATTTATTTATCGATTACACAGCCCTGCAAATGGGAATTTTTTTTTGTGCAACCAAGATGGTTCCAGGTGTTCCCGAAGGCATTTTGCGGAGGTCCTTAAAAACTAATCAGATTTACTTGAAAATTGTTACTCAGGGGTTTTTGGGATCGCTGATTACAGATCTTCATTCACATTTAAAAAAAATTCAAAATGGCGGATCCAATAGTTTTTAAGGACCTCCGTAATGTGTTTCTTTTTCTATTAAACCCACCCCCTACTTTAAGGGTGCATGCAAACAATTTGGCTTAGGGCTCATTTTAAAGAGCAAAGATCAATTGTCAATTTCTGATAATAGCGAAGGTTCTAGCACGTTAGTGTTCAGCTCTATAATTCTTCAAAAATGGCCAAAAACGCTATTTTTAGGGGTTTCAGCCCCCCTTTTTCTCGAAAACCTGACGTGATGGAAAGTTTTTGAATACAGATTCGTGTTCAGCGCGCAAAATGCCTTCAGGAACACCTGGAACACCATCTTGTTTGCAAAACCCATGCAGGGCTGTGTTATCGATTACTATGATCCGATTCAAATTCGTATTGTGCATTGTATAAATGCTTTTATATCACTGCAACTGGAACTGTGCCCGCCTGAAGTTCTCAGCGTTTGGTTGTCAGTTCATACTTGACATCAGGTCCATGGAACATACAAAAATTTAATTTTTAGAAAATTTCCTTGAATATAAGCTTGTGAAAATAAAAATTTCCGATCTTGTTTGTTTAGAGAAGTGGATTCTTATGAGGGAGCGAGGGGTATACATACATAATTGGTCATTGCAACCCTTCAGTCAGGATTATTGACCTAGTTTCTCACACCACTTATGTTGTGTGTGTGTTAATTTTATACATAAGTGGCGGGACCTACAGTTTAAAGTCGACTCCGAACGACAGATTTTTTTGAGAAACTTTTCATGGCAATTTTTATTTACTCTCAGAGTTTTTGCCAGAAATCTGCTGAGAGGAAATCGCCGTAGAAATACTTTTTTGTATTTTGTTTTGATGTTTGGTCTGGGGCTCGAACCCTGGCTTTACGTCTAATAAGCCAACACACTACCTACTAGACTACGGAGAGAGGGGTATAATAACATGAATTTCAAAATAACTAGAAAGTGTTCAGTCTTCTATTCATCTTCTATATAAATAAAAATCAATTGTCGTTCGTTGGTAATTGCATCAGTTGAGAACGGCTAGACCGATTTGGACAATTTTTTTACTGAAATGTTCGTCATAGTCCAACTTAGGTTTTTACGGAAAGAAAAATTGACCACGCCCACTTTTACGCCCACTTTTTTCGATTTATCTAAAATCGGAAAACGGCTGCACCGATTTGGCAAAATTTTTTAAAACATGTTCGTAGTAATCAAATTTGAAGTTTTAGTGAAAGAATAATTGACCACGCCCACTTTTACGCCCACTTTTTTTCGATTTATCAAAATCCGAACTAATCCGAAAGGTATTTCCAAACATTGCACAAAATTACAAAAATCATGATTGGTTGAGCTAACGTGCTATATTGGCTGCGAAAAACATTGATGTCGACGAATTGAATTTTAAGATTCAAAGTGAAATTGCTGTCGAATTGATGACGTACAAATCGGTGGATTCCGTTACTTCCCAAAATGATGTTGTCAACTATCCAACCGAGTTTTTAAACTCGCTGGAATTACCCGGATTACCGCCTCACAATCTCCAACTGAAAGTCGGATCGGTAATCATAATGTTACGAAACATAAACCAATCACGTCTTTGTAATGGCACCCGACTTGCGGTAAAAAACCTGATGAATAACGTCATCGAAGCAACAATACTTAAAGGAAAGTACAAAGGAGAAGACGTTTTGATACCACGGATCCCAATGGCTCTGACCGACATGCCATTCGATTTTAAACGATTGCAGTTTCCAGTACGGCTTGCATTCGCTATGACAATTAATAAATCTCAAGGGCAGTCATTGCGTGTTTGCGGCATTAACCTTGAAAATCCATGCTTCTCGCATGGTCAATTGTATGTCGCCTGTTCCCGTGTCGGAACACCATCAGCATTATTTATTTACACGCTAGGCAACAAAACTAAAAATGTCGTGTATCATAAAGCATTGCAATGAAGGAAACTACGATATCACTGCAAAGCAACAGAAAAAATTATTTCTTTATTTTAATTGGTTCCTGAACATCGATCTTTCAATCAAAATGTAAATATAACACCATATTGTACATATTTTCAAATCAAATGTAATTTAAACACACCTCAAACCTACATAAATAAAAATTATCATTTAAAAGTACGTGGTTTTTCTCTTTTTCACTATTTTTACACAATTCAAACAGCTTCTCACAAATTCACAAATCGAACACAAACATTTTTTCTAATTTGGACAGGACAACGTCTGTCGGGTCAGCTAGTAGTAAATAAAACTTTATCCAGACTCAAAAGCCTATTTCAATTAAACATTGCCGTCTGCTGTATGCCAGATTCGCTGCAGTAATACTACACGATTGCAGAGTTGTAAATGAATACAATCTTTTTCTATTTTTCTGAGGACTATGGCATGGTCTCTCTTTTTAATAATTTTTTAAAAGACATATTATTCCAATTAATTTCCAAATTCTATTCTAACTATGTATTTAATTAAATTTTTTGTTTTTGCCAAAGTATAAAACGTTTAAATTAAAAAGTGATTAATTTTCAAGTGGTGGAATTTCTCGACCCCTCTCTTATCAATGAGAAAAACCATAGAATAGGTTTTTTTTTTTTAGCCAAAATAGATAAGGAAGAAAGTATTTGTGAACGTAACATACATATCAGACTGGTAATTCCAACTGGGGCAGAACTATTTAAAGTTGGCCATAAATTAATCTACAGAAAGATTTGTTAAAATATTACCTCTCACATCTTACATCTCTTTCACACCAATGGCCAATGGAAACGCATTACGGACAGTCTCTTCCGATTAGATTACATGGATGTTAAATTTTCAAAAAAGAAAAAAAAAATGGAAAACAAAACGTGCAGATAATATTCTGCGTTATTTTTTATTGCAGGCCACTTTGATTGGGAAATACGAGTATTGTTTAACTACAATACAATAGAAATGAAATTATCATTTCGATTATTAAATATATAGTATCTTACCTTTATATACCATATTTTAGTTATAATGTACGATTAAATTGTTAACGATTCCCTAGAATATTGGTAGCATTTTAATAATTATTTTTAGCCAAACCTTTAAACAATTAACAACGTATTCTATTTTGTTACAAAAAAAAAAAAAAAAAAAAAAAAAAAAAAGTTTAAAGTATTGTTTGGTATTCTTTCGAAATCGAATAAAATGTTTAAAAACAATTCAATTGTGTTAATATTTATTGGTTTCGTGGCCTTACTGCAATTTACCAACATTTGTAAGTATTTTTCTTGTTAGTTTTGTTAAAATAAATAAATTCATTGAAATTCATTTTAGTGGCTGGCATTTCACCATTTGGATTGGGCGTATTTGAGAAACCTTATGATCCTAGAATTATAAATGGCACTGAGGCCAGTCCAAATGCAACCAGACATCAAGTGTCCATTAGAAAACGCCTGAATGATGGCTATTTCTTTGGCACAGGCCATTCATGCGGTGGTTCTTTAATTTCCGAAAATGTTGTCTTGTGTGCTGCTCATTGTTTTGTCGAGTAAGTAGCGAATAACTCTCTTTTTATTTTGTGGAACTTCAGTTCCAGTTTTATATGAAATATAAATATAATCTGTACCTTATGTATCTTGACCATGGCTGCCAGATTTGACGATTTTGTGCCCTGAAAATATCATATTGACGATTTGACGATTTATACCCCTTATTTTGACGATTTTTCGAAATAAAAAATTTACATAATTTTATTTACTTTTTAACATCAAAAGCCTCCTTAAGCTTTGTATTTGCTTTGCGATTGTCACTATTGCAAAGTTAGGTTAGTAATAACAAGGAGTAAAGTATTAAGTTATTCGCGTACACCTGTGATAGTTTTCTGTATTTTATGTCTTTTTCATCCCTTAAAAGTCAAAAAATCCTAACCCCTGCACGAAGGGCGTTCCACATACGAATAGTCCGACTAAAAAACGAATTATGTCTGTAATGCAGTGTGCGATCCACTGGCCAATCGACCACATGCGGATGTTGTAGTAGCCATAGAACGATGCTCCAATGAATCAATGGAGTTCGATACCCTACCGATATTATCGAGCAAAATCGCCCTCTCCTGTACGCGGTTGAAAAGTCTCAAAATATACGTTGAGTCACCGGCCTATACGTGAGACTTGTATTCCATTCTCTTTCGGATATATGTACATAAGTGGTGTAAATAGTAAGATCAGATTTAGTGAAGTATTTCTTGAAACGTCTTACGACATTGACTTAACTTTATATGTTTCACTACAACTTTTTTTAAACATTTTATTTATTTATTTTTTCTAATGATTTTTTTTGACGATTTCCATGAACGTCTTTGACGAGTTTGACGATTTTTTCTCCAATATTTGACGATTTAATCCTTCACTTATCTGGCAGCTATGATCTTGACATCTGTGATCTGTGTGTTAAGGTTAGATTAGTTTAAGTTAGGGTAAAGATATTAGTAGCCCAACATGGCAGACTACTAGGCCAATAGTGAAAATCTTTAATATTTTACGTGGTAATATTTTCGCGAGAATTATTTCAAAACAGAAAAGTCGCTAGAAAGTTATCGCATAGTCTGCCACTCTCCTTTAAAAAGAGTTAAAGCAAAATGCATTTCAGGCCTTTCTGTGATCAAGCAGATCATGGAATACATTCGACAAGTATTGCCGTCTCTTTTTTAATAAAGCCTATTTATGATTTAAACTTTCGGCAGCTTCTAAAGGGTGTTTTTTTTAGCTATTATCTTTTTGTCAGCACTGGTTTAAACAGCTCACGCACGTTTTGTGTTTTGTTTCACTGTCAAACATCTTCAGTTTGGTCTATAATTTAACCATGAATCCGTCTTACAAACAAACAACGCTTGCAAATCATTGAATTTTATTATCAAAATGCGTGCTCTGTTAAGAAAGTTTATCGCGCGCTTCTTCCATTTTATGGTCAGTTTAATCGACCCACTGAAGCGGCTATTTTTTTTTTACCCAAAATGCAAGAGCTTGACTTGCAAGACATGTGGTTTCAACAAGACGGTGCCACATGCCACACAGCAAGCGTAACAATGGACTTATTGAGAGGCGAGTTCGGTGAACATTTTATTTCACGTTCGGGACCGGTCAATTGGCCGCCTAAATCGTGCGATTTAACGCCTTTAGACTATTTTTTGTGGGGCTATGTTAAAGCTCATGTCTATACAGACAAGCCCGCTTCAATTGACGCATTGGAAGACAACATTGAAGCATTTATTCGTGAGATACCGGCCGAAATGTTGGAAAGAGTATGCCAAAATTGGACTAAGCGGATGATGGACCATTTGAGGCGCAGTCGCTGTCAACATTTGCATGAAATAATCTTCAAACATTAAATTATATGGACCGTACTATCGATTCAAATAAAGATTTCATGAATTTTACTGAATTTTATGTGTTTGTTTTTGAAAAATTTTCCTTATAGCTCTTAAAAAATCACCCCTTAATTACTGCGAGGAAAAGATTATTATTTTCACTCTTAGCCCACTCGTTAGGTAGGCAGAAGTGGCTGTGCCCTTAGGCCGCACTTAGGGCCCACTGTGATACCACAGTTTCACATTTTCCCCTAGTCTAGGAATCACTCGAAGCTTTCGATGAAGCGACTCAGACTGCCAATATCCATGCATGACAGTTCATCCAGATCCTCCATGTAGGAGGCACCCAGGTGCCTCTTTCTCCTCCGACCAAGTGCCGGCCATGTGCACAGTAGGTAAAGAACAGACTCATCCTCCTCCCCCTCATCTCCACAGCTTCTGCAGAAATCATTTGCAAGGTGTCCAAGACCAATACGCTTCGCATGCGTTCCTATAATACAATGCCCCATAATAACCACAATAAGAGCACTGAGCCGACTTCTTTGGAGTTTAAGCAGATACGCCGCGCGCCTTCTATCCAGCCTTGGCCAGACCTTCTGCGCCGTTCTGTCCGTGTCCGAAGCTGCACTCATTAAGCGTGTTCGAAAGTTCTTTAAGGAAGAGAGAGGTGTCACTTTGTACTCGATAATATCCAGAGCCTATCCTGTAACCTATACTACAATTCTATTTCGATGAATGCCTGAGGGCGCCTATATATACCTAATAGTCTTAGCCAATGTCTAATTAGTTTTTCGAATGCAACCGCTAGCTCTAAGATAACTACATTCATACGATCCACGACCTCTTTACGACACAGTAGGGTGATCGTAGATGTAATCATCCGCCTAAAAACCTTGTTAATCTAGGACAGTGTAGAGGATCTACCAGATACCATTCGTCTGATCCCCGATAAAATCTTTTACTATCGATTTCTGATGTAAAGATACATGCTTGTGATATTCTTAAATCTGGCGAATTCTTATCAAAAAGGTAATGATTTGTGGAGGGCATTCATTTATTAATTTTAAATGTACCAGTAGCCGTCATTACATTACTAAGGGGTAGAAAAATTATCAACGCGATAATTTTTTTTTTTGGGTAATGTTATCATCACGTTTTTAAATTTAAAGTTAAAATTTTTACAAAAATGTTAGTTTTTGATAAAGATAAGCTCATATTTGACCTTAGCCTCAATTAGCTTTGATTAGAATTAGTCTGTTCACTTATTTGATGCTGATATCATATCGACGCCTCCATCTAAGTACACTTAGAACGTTTTTAATGTTCTTGCATTTTTAAATTCTACGTTCTCTAACTTAAATACTGACAAAATTTGGTTAAGATGCGCCGATCCGTTCCTAAGTTATATGGAAAAATCTATTTAGAATACACATATAGTCGTATGTCGTGTGAAAATTTTGAGAGCTCATAACTCAAAACACACTTTTTCTACTTAGAATGTTATAGAACGGAGGCGTCGATATATCAAATCAAAATTTTAAACATTTAATTTACCTGGCCCCTTATACTTCTGTTGAGTAAAAATTTATTGCGATTGATATGCAGGGTTTATTTAAGATAACACCGCAGGTCAGAATATGAAAAACTATTTCGTCGGCGACTTCCTCTCAGCAGATTTCTGGTAAAAGCTCTGAGAGTAAATAAAAACTGCTAGGAAAAGTTTCTCAAAAAAATCTGTCGTTCGGAGTCACTCATGTATAAAATTAACACACTCAACATAAGTGGTGTGAGAAGCTAGGTCGTAATCCTGACTGAAGGGTTGTAATGAACAATTATGTATGTTATGTATGTATGTACATAGTTTCATATCCGAATCTATTATAATTTTATTTAAAATTTATTTTTTTTATATTTTCTCTCTCAAGCTATAGACCAGTAAAACCGAATGGCACATTTTTACCGGATGAAGATTTTATCGCCGTAATGGGAAATGTGGATCGTTTTGAATACAATAACAATACTCTGGTATTTGATATAGTGAAAATTATTAAACGTGTGAAAATATTTAATCTGGCTACCTTTGATGACGACATCGTTATAATCATTTTAAATGGTACTGTACCAGCTAAACATCCCACCGTAAGGCCCATAATACTCAACGATGCTCCTCTGGCAAATAATACCATTTGTCAAGCTACCGGATGGGGAGAAACTGAAGAAGTAAGATCGATCAGCTAAGAGCTTGGCAATTTTGAAGAAATTTTTAAATTTTATATTAATTTTCCATAGGGTTATCCTCCAGATGTGCTTATGTCAGTGGATTTGCCAATTATCGATTATTATGATTGTCGTAATAAAACCGAATATGGTACTGCTATACATCCGGGTATGTTGTGTGCTGGTTATTTAGAGGGACAACGTGATGCTTGTCAAGGTGATTCTGGTGGTCCTTTAGTTTGTTTAGGTCTACAGGCTGGTATAATATCATTTGGTTCGGGTTGTGCTAAACCTTTAAACCCTGGTGTCTATACTGATGTGGCTTTTTATAAGCAATGGATTTTAGATACAGTCGCTGCCAATAATGCTACCTTACCGAAATTTGCTCCTGGCGGTGAAAATGGTAATAATGGTGGCAATAATGGTGGCAATAATGGTGGCAATAATAGTACTGAAGAAAATGGTAATGGAGGTGATGGTGTGGCTGGTCTAAGTTGTTCCCTAGCATTAGTTAGCATAATGTTAATATTTAATTTTGCCTATGGTCAAATGAAATAATATGAATAGTAAATAAATAATTAAAAAAAAAAATAAAATTAATTTAAAAAAATTGGAAAGCGTTAAAGAATGGTTAAAGCTTGGGGTAAATGGACCAACAGAAGAAAGATAAGAGTTTCAATATTTATAGGCTTCGAATATAAAAGTATCGGGCTTGTTGAATCTAGGCTGAAAGTAAATAATTTTAATTTGTAAAAGTATAATAAGTTGCCGTAGTTTAATAGGTGATGTGTTGTCTTATTAAACGTAAGGCCTCGGATCAAACCTCAGGTCAGACATCAAAACGAAAATACAGGGTGGGCCAAAAGTCACGAAGGGGTTTAATCGTTTAATCGTTCTTGGGAATCTCGTGGCTTTAGTTCTTGCACTAACTGCAACTTGTATGGGAAAAGATGTAAATTTTCCTTTAATATTCAGCGTAAAGACCGCCGAGACATTTACAGCTCAGCAGAGCGCCTTCGAGTTGATGTTTCAGGATTCTCCTCAATACTCTCCAGAACGCGTTGAATATTTGCTTCATTAATTACAGAATGTGGTCTTCCGCTTCGTGGAAGATCCCTTAGTGAGCCTTGTTCCTGAAAACGTGTCACTAATTGATTCGGATGGTGAATTCCGCACATTAAAATGACGACGATAGGCTCGTTGAGTTTGAATTATTGATCGATGATGTTCAAAATAAAGTTCTATGATTTTGGTTCGCTGGATAGCGTTGTAACTTTCCAAAATTAATCTCCCAAATTTATTTTACAAGTCCTAAAAAGAAAAATAAAAAAAAAATTAAACTAGAAAAGTTATTAATTTTTCAAATCCCTTCGTGACTTTTGGCCCACCCTGTATGAATAAATATTTCTTCAGCGACTTCTTCTCAGCAGATTTCTGGCAAAAACTGTGACAGTATTTAGAAACTGCCATGAAAAATTTCTCAAAAAAAAAAAAATCTGTCTTACGGAATCGACTTTAAACTGAGGGTCCAGCCACCCATCTGTAAAATTAAGACATACAACATCGGTGGTGTGAGAAGTTAGGTCGTAATCCTGACTAAAGTGTTGTAATCACCAATTATGTATGTATGTATGTATGTAGAAGTATAATACCACACTCTTAATTTAATTTATCAGCAGAGTTTCAAGCAATCCATTCATTATTCTACAAAATATTTTCAGTTTCAGTTTTTTTTATGTTAATAATTTTCTAATATCGACTGGAAAGTAGGGAAAAAAAGAAAATAAGTGGCAGTTAAGCACTTTCAAAAATGATTTAAAAACGTTGACCCGGCTGTATGTATCCATGGTATTTGGTTAATTATTTATTTCATTATAAACACTATTTGATATGAATACGAATTCTAAGGATTTACGACGATTTGTTCTAAAGATATTGAACTTATGGCTATGGTTTCTATTTAAATTTAAAATATTTATAACAGCTATTATAACCTGTTTAAAGCTTTAAGAAAAAAAAGCTTTTATCACCACCAACTGTCTCTATTTAACAGAATTAACAGAATATTATGTTGAAATCTAAAAGGTAATGAACAAACACATTATTTTTGAAATTCGAGTATGAAACATTTTATATGAAAATAGAAAATTCGCTAACGAAAAATCCTTGTTCCTTTCAAATACTCGGCTTTCTCAGTGAATGGTGTAAACAAATACTTCTTTTCAATATTTTACAATGTTTCAACAGTACATATTGTTACGAAAATGAAAAATCTAAATACTGTTGTTTTGCTTTTACATCGCTTAACATTAAAATTATAAACAAAGCTACAAAAACAAAACAATGCAGTAAACAAACCTGTTTACAAATTATCGTACTGCTTAATATAACAACAAACACCAGCATAAAAAAATGGTAAACAAGTAAACAAAAATCCACAAACAACACTGCAAGAGTAAATGTAAACAAAATGCACAAACAACAATAATGAAATAACGATGTTTACATTTATAGAGATTTCGAGAAGGCGAACTATTATCTCTGCCATATAAAAGGCAAGGTAAAGCAGGCGAGTGAGTTAGTGAAGTTTAGTCAGTCTTGTGTGAAGATGCGCTGTGTTTGAAGAGAGTAATCATGGTAATCGAAGTCGCCGTAGTCTAGTAGGTAGGTAGGTAGTAGGTAAGCCAACAGGCTTATTAGACTGAAGGCCCGAGTTCGAATCCCAGGTCATACATCAAAACGAAAATATGAAAATATTTCTTCGGCGACATCCTCTCAGCAGATTTCTGGCAAAAACTCTGAGAGTAAATAAAATTGCCCTGAAAAGCTTCTCAAAAAACTGTCGTTCGGAGTCGACTTTAAACTGTAGGTCCCGCCACTCATGTATAAAATTAACGCACACAACATAAGTGGTGTGAGAAGCCAGGTCGTAATCCTGTCTGAAGGGTTGTTATGACCAATTATGTATGTATGTATGTAATCGTGGTTTGAAGATCTCCGTTACAAAGATCTGTCGAATAATAGTCTAGTAATTGTTATTGTTTATGTAAAGGTTATAAACAAAGGAATAACAAAGAAAAGCAATTGTTTATGTTTACATCAAGTTGTGAACAGTGGCACGCAGAATTGTGCGAATAATAAAGAATTTTAATTAAAACTAAACACAAATTTATTTTTATTTTATTTGCAATTTACGAGCTCATATCGGGTCCGCCATCTAACGTTTTTTTCTACTAGTGCTTATTTCGTGAATGGTAACACTTAGCTCATGTCTGATTTGATTTGATAATTAGTTTTATTCTTCCGCTGAACGAATATGGTTGTGTATACGCTTGAACAACGTTGGGAAATATAGCGACATTACTTTGAAAATCATGGTAATGTTGCAGAATGTGTGCGAAAATTGCGTACGGATTTTGAAAGAAGAGAAGAAGAGTCAGCTCCGTATGTTCGTTATCTTGAAAAAAGTGAAAGAAACTGGCATCCTCATCGATAAACCAAAGCGTTAAAAGCCAAAAACAGTGCGTACACCCGAGAATATTGTTGCTGTGGCAGAAAGAGTGCGTGAAGCGCCATCAACATCAATTCACCGTCGTTCACAACAATTGAACATTTCGGAGACATCATTGAGACGAATTTTGCATAAAGACCTTGGTATGACAACATACAGAGTCCAATTGGTTCAGGAGTTGAAGCCAATTGATCATCCAATGCGTTTTCGCTTCGCTAAGTGGGCCTGCGATCGACTTACAGAAGATGCCGATTTTGGCAAAAAAAAATCATCTTTTCAGATGAAGCTCATTTTGATCTTGGCGGGTATGTAAACAAGCAAAATTGTGACATTTGGGGCACAGAAAACCCGAAAACCGAAAACGAGTCACTGTTTAGTGCGGATTTTGGCCCAGAGGCATAATTGGGCCATTTTTCTTCGAAAATGAGCAAGGAGTGGCCGTTACAGTCAATGGCGATCGTTATCGGGCCATGTTGAACGAATTTTTGTTCACAAAAATTGAAGAGGAGGATATTGGCAACATTTGATTTCAACAGGACGGCGTTACGTGCCACACAGCCAAAGCTACACTCGATGTTTTGCGCCCTGTTTTTGAAGATCGCATTATCAGCCGCAGAGCTGATGTCGTTTGGCCACCTCGGAGCTGCGATTTGACACCGTTGGACTATTATTTGTGGGGTGCCATCAAAAATAAGTGTTACGCCGACAAGCCAGAGACAATTGATGCTTTAAAGGACAATATTCGTGAAGCCATTGGTGAAATACAGCTGCACACAATCGATAATGTGCTTAAAAATTGGACCGATCGTGTAGGCTACTGCATGGCCAGCCGAGGCAGCCATTTGAATGAAATTATTTTCCATTATTAACCGGAAGGATTGTACTTTCAAATAAAAAAAGAAATTTGAGAAAATATTCGGTGGTTTTTTTTAAAGCATTTTCAAAAAAAAATTATTTGGCGGACCCTTTATTTTACACGTTTTTAAAACGTAAAAACGTAACAATATATATAAATATTATTCTAATTATCTCCGGAGTTACGGATCCAAGAAAGAAAATAATACATCATTTATCTTTGCGATCATATACAATCCGTATAAATCTATAAGTTAATTACATGTTAGTTTCATTGATAGGGTGTTTCAAGTAGGTCAAATTCTTAATCTACATTAAACGATGGAGTAGAAAACGATACTACAATACCACTCAATATCTGTAAAGTCGTAACTAAAATATTACACGCCTTATCTGAACACCAAGAAAACTGTTGAGTGTTTTTTTATTCGGATTTTTTTTTTTAATTTTTTGTTACGCATTCCTTATCATTTTGAAAATATTTATAAACTTTTCTACGACGTAAACATTTGAGCAAATGTGTGTTTATCAAGCGTACAACTGACAGACTGACTGACTCTGCACGCACTTTCATTCAATGTTTCTACATTTAAATGAAATAAAAAATTCCAGCATTTGTGATAATCGTTATCAATAGGATCTACATAGGTTTCGAAAAAAACAAACAACACCGGTTAAAACAAGTTTGCCAATTAAAGTCGGCTGGGCACGTGAATGTAAAATAATCAATGAAAATTTATCGATTGTAAGTGTTAATTAAATGTTTTCGATCAAATTCGATAAAAATGTTAGAAAAACAAAAAGAGTTCCATTCGTCCGTCTTTAAATTGGAAGCTATATTGCCAACTCGAATCGAATTTTATAGTCTGGCCTAGCCCCCAGAGTGATTTTGTTAGCGAAATATTTAACTGAAGTGAAAAAGAAAGAAGATTTCTATGAAAGGACATAAAGAAACTTCTTTCGAAAGATAACATAATTGGTCATTACAGCCCTTTAGCCAGAATTACGACCTAGTTTCTCACATCACTAATTCTGTGTGTTAATTTTATACATGCGTGGTGGGACCTGCAGTTTAAAGTCAATTCCAAACGACAGATTTTTGAGAAACTTTTCATGGCAAATTTTATTTACTCTCAGAGTTTTTGCCAGAAATCTGCTGAGAGAAAGTCGCCGAAGAAATATATTTTTTCATATTTTCGTTTTAGTGTCTGACCTGGTGTTTGAACCGAGGCCAACACACTAGCTACTAGACTATGGCGACTTCAGTTTACACAAAATGATACATATTTGCCCTGAAAGAAAACATTTTAATGGCTTTGAGTAACGCAGTTAATTTGCATTAAATGCAAAAATGGGAAAATGTTGTTTCCTGTAGTGGCAAAGACTTTATATATTTTTTTTAATAGTGAGGTTTTTTTGCAATGTCTAAATGGGATCAAGCAACTGTGGTACATTGTAAAGGGTGATTTTTTAGCTATTATCTTTTTGGCAACACTGGTTTAAACAGCTCATGCACGTTTCGTGTTTTGTTTCACTGTCAAACATCTTCAGTTTGGTCTATAATTTAACCATGAAACGTCTTACAAACGAATAACGCTTGCAAATCATTGAATTTGGCATCATTGGACCGTACCTCTTCAAAGATGCTGCGAATCGTAACGTAACTGTGAATGGTGAGCGCTACCGTGAGATGATATCCAATTTTTTTTTGCCCAAAATGCTAAAGCTTGACTTGCATGACATGTGGTTTCAACAAGACGGTGCCGCATGCCGCCACACAGCACGCGTAACAATGGACTTATTGAGAGGCGAGTTCGGTGAACATTTTATTTCACGTTCGGGACCGGTCAATTGGCCGCCTAGATCGTGCGATTTAACGCCTTTAGACTATTTTTTGTGGGGCTATGTTAAAGCTCATGCATTTATTCGTGAGATACCGGCCGAAATGTTGGAAAGAGTATGCCAAAATTGGACTAAGCGGATGGATTATTTGAGGCGCAGTCGCGGTCAACATTTGCATGAAATAATCTTCAAATATTAAATTATATGGACCGTACTATCGATTCAATGTGTTTTTTTTGAAAAATTTTCCTATAGCTTTTAAAAAAGCACCCTTTATAAAAGATTCGCTTAAACTGCATAATTCCCTGTTCATAATTCATTATAATGGAACTCTACCGTAGTAAATTTATGATAACAGGGAATTTCCATTGTAAAAATATTCACCCTTATTCTGGTTGTCGTCGTCGTCGTCGTCGTTACCAAAAATGATGTCGATAAAATCAGAGTCGACCATTTTATAGTCACCTAGCAGCAACTCGTTTCTTGCCGTTCGCATCTTGAGATGTCCACAAACACTACTCCCTCTCTCTTCCATCTTCCTATAACCCATTTTTCTGAAAAACCTGCACAATGCACTGCATGAGTAGGGGCCATTCCCTGAGTGCTGGTTTCACAAAAAAAAAAACACAATATCGACGGCGTATTGACTCACAGAATACCAAATGTGTGTCGACAGTCATCTATAACTGTCAATAACGACAAAAAGAATACCAATTTTAAACTGTCGACGCAAGACGACAACCAGAATAAGGGTGATTATCTTCTAGACATTTGGAGTATAAAATCAAAAATTTATTGAATAATGGACACAGTCCTTATATCCTCTGGGAAAAATTGTGTTCAGTTTGTTTAGCGAATGCTTAAGAATAATTAAAAACAAAACAAAAAATAATTATTTTATTATATGATTATGATGATGATTATTTGTAAATAGTTTTGTTTATGTACTCTAATGAGACAGACATCGGAATGAAACAAACTCTAAAGTTCAAAATGCAGACTAATTCAGTGTGCGAGTATAATGAACTTGGGTTATCATCTACCTTTTGTTAAGAGGCACACTTTTGCAAGACGAAAAGGAGAATCAAAACAAAAGGAAATTTCTTTTAACAATATACATACATACGTACATAAATACATACATACATTCATAGGTATGAATATATACATGTCTATGTACATAGTATGTACATATATGCAAAATTTAAAACAAAACAAATCATAAAATGTATGTGAATATAAATAAAATTTGAACAAAAAGAAGGTAAACACACACAATTTCTTATCAGTTTATTAAAGAAAAAACAAAAAGAAAACAAAAAAATTGTCTGAAGTTTGTAGGCAATAAAATGGTCTACTTAAGTTAATGCAAGTCTATGAAACGATTAAAAAATATCGGCTGTTATTAAGACAGATTAAAGAAAACAAAAAAACTCTACTATACACGATGGCGCGACTAGTCTTACATCGTTGTCATCGTTCGCAAAAACGCATGTGTTCGGCTAATTCTAGCTTTATCTTAAATCCATTGATCTTACAGTGGGGAACATGTGCGGTTCGTGAGGTACTGGAGAATCGAAGAGGGACTGTTTGAAAAAATAAAAGATTTTTCCTAATAAGTTAGCATAACTGTTTACTTAGATAAGCGTTTTTTGATTTACGCGATTAAGCGATTATTGTTACGAAAACGAAGAACATAGATACTGGTGTTTTGCTTTTACATCGCTTAACATTAAAATTATAAACAAAAATACAACAACAAACACCAGCATATTAAAATGGTAAACAAGTAAACAAAAATACAATAACAAACACTATAAGAACAAATGTAAACAAAATACATAACCAACAATAATGAAACAACGATGCTTACATTTATAGAGATTTCGAGAAAGAGAAGCCACGAAAATTCGCCTTCAAGAATATTCATTAGACTGGTTACCCTGCCATATAAAAGGCAAGGCAAAGCAGGCGAGTCAGCTAGTGAACTTCAGTTAGTCTTGTGTGAAGATGCGTTGTGTTTGAAGAGAGTAATCGTGGTTTGGAGATCTCCGTTACAAAGATTGTTATTGATTCTTATTGTTCATGCAAAGGGTGTAAACCAGAGATCAGCAACGAGTATTCAAAACGATGAGTAGATTCGAGTCATACTTATAATTTCAGCTACTTATACGCATTCATACTTATTTTAATATCAGACTCATACTTTTTTTTTTTATTTTTTTTTTATATTTTATGAAACCAGCACTCAGGGGATGGCCCCTACTCATGCAGTGCATTGTGCAGGTTTTTTAGGAAAGGTGGAAAGGGGGAAGATGCGAACTGCAAGGAAACGAGTTGCTGCTAGGTGACTATAAAATGGCCAGTGCTATACCTTCACCATTAGACAGTCTACAGGCAATTGTCCCCAAGAAGCCCGCAGTTGCTCACACCACTTATGTTGTGTGTGTTAATTTTATACATACTACTCATATTCAAAGTTAGAAATACTCATCGTACTCATACTTAACAATACGCACGATGTTGTTGATTTCGACTCTCCATGATTCAACATATACACGAAGCACAAAATAAGTATGATTCGAGTACGAACACCACAATACTCGCTAGAAGGTTGTGTGTGTGCTTTGCTTGCTGTCTTTGTCTTTTCTTTTCTCTTCTTTTGTAAATGCAACAATAACTACTACTGTAAATTTTGATGAATGATTCGAGTGACTCGAATCATTCGTAAGTATTATAAGTATTTTTCTAAATTTATGAATCTGAATGAGTAGGCGTATGAATCAAACAATGGATCGAATGTTGTGAGTTTGATGTCAACGTTGTACTCATACTCATTGCAACCTATACTTATAAATCAATGTTGTAGCGAGTACGAATGAACCAGAGTAGTTGAATTTTAATACTCTTGACTCACTCATACTCAAAATTTCATAAGTACCTATGAGTAGCGAAAATACGATTCATTGCTGATCTCTGGTGTAAACAGAGGAATAACAAACAAAGCAATCGTTATTGTTTACATCAAGTTGTGAACAGTGGCACACAGAATTATGCGAATAATAAAGAATTTTAATTAAAACTAAACACAAATTTATTTTGATTTTATTTGCAATCTACGAGCTCATATTTTAAATATTTTTAAAAGATAAAAATGTAACAGTATGTTCTCAATTGCTTTATTAGTGTAGTGCACATTTTATGTGTCCTATAGGCGAACATTATTTTTCTTACCGTGATAACATTCTAATGCTTAAATGTATTTGCCAGTGTTGTTGTTTAATTTAAAATTTCTTTTAGTCTTTATCAATATCGCCTACAATTTATGAGCTCTAAGCTATAAATACAATTAAATACCAACAACATATTATTTTTGTTACTAATATTTTTTGCAAATCCATCGAAGGTTTCTTTTAACAATAAATTTTCTTTAAATTCAATTACACAGTGACCTTAAATTAGTGCAGAGGGTGCCAAAGCATTGTGAATTGTTGTGGGATTATAATAAAAAAAATCCTTTCTTTTTAAATTTAATAATAAAAAAAGGAATCCAAAAATTCAAAATGTATTCTAGTGATGATATACGGAAAATTTCAAAAATTTTTATTGTGATCTTTCTATGCAGTGAAATGCAATCGAGTAAGTGAAATTAAAGTTCAGTTCAAAGTTAATTTTTTTTTGAAAAGTTTGACAAGATTTGAATCCACTATTAAAACACAAATTAAAGTCTAATAATTTTTGAGATTAATTAATTTAAATCAGAGATACTGATACCAGCAAAAAAAAAATTATTTATCTCTTAATTAAATGAAAAGTGCAAAATTAAAGGATTGGAATAAAAATTAAAACAATTACGAAACCAATAAAAAATTTTTCTATAATCTTTTAATGCAATAAAAACTTTTAAAACCCGGTATATTTTTTTACAAATTTTGAGGCATAATAAACCAATTAGGAATCACGCAAAATTCGGATACCTTGTTTTGAAGTATTACTATAAACACAATGGACGCAACATTTGCCGCACAGCAATTTTCCGAATGTATAGGCAAGCAGCAAATGAAATAATAATTTTTAGACACATACATGCGTGTATTCTACTGATGACAGATTGCTGTGCCGCAAATATTTTGTCTATTGTGTTTATAGCATAAGGTTAGGTTGATAGTTAGGGCCAGGCTTCAACTAAAAATGGTCTTTTTATAAATAGTACTTAACTGACCTTGTACTGTGATCCTACGCTGCTGTAATGGAATATTCTGAAACAATGCTTGCTTCAAGCGAATCCATTGCACCTGATACATAATACCTATGATCATCTGACCCGATTACATACATATGTATCGGGTCCGCCATCTAACGTTTTTTTTTCAACTAGTGCTTATTTCGTGAATGGTAACACTTAGCTCATGTCTGATTTGACAGATAATTAGTTTTATCCTTCCGCTGAACGAATATGGTTGTGTATACGCTTGAACAACACTGGGAAATATTGCCTGCGATCGACTTACAGAAGGTGCCGATTTTGGCAAAAAAAATCATCTTTTCAGATGAAGCTCATTTTGATCTTGGCGGGTATGTAAACAAGCAAAATTGTCGCATTTGGGGCACAGAAAACCCGCACGCATACATTGAAAAGCCGACGCACCCAAAACGAGTCACTGTTTGGTGCGGATTTTGGTCCAGAGGCATAATTGGGCCAGTTTTCTTCGAAAATGAGCAAGGAGTGGCCGTTACAGTCAATGGCGATCGTTATCGGGCAATATTGAACGAATTTTTGTTCACAAAAATTGAAGAGGAGGATATTGGCAACATTTGGTTTCAACAGGATGGCGCTACGTGCCACACAGCCGAAGCTACACTCGATGTTTTGCGCCCTGTTTTTGAAGATCGCATTATCAGCCGCAGAGCTGATTTCGTTTGGCCACCTCGGAGCTGCGATTTGATACCGTTGGACTATTATTTGTGGGGTGCCGTCAAAGATAAGTGTTACGACGACAAGCCAGAGACAATTGACGCTTAAAAGGACAATATTCGTGAAGCCATTGGTGAAATACAGCTGCACACAATCGATAATGTGCTTAAAAATTGGACCGATCGTGTAGGCTACTGCATGGCCAGCCGAGGCAGCCATTGGAATGAAATTATTTTCCATTATTAACCGGAAGGATTGTACTTTCAAATAAAAAAGAAATTTGAGAAAATATTGGGTAGTTTTTTTTAAAGCATTTTCAAAAAAAAAAGTTATTTGGCGGACCCTATACATACATAATATACATTATACATGAGTGATGGGACCTACAGTTTAAAGTCGACTTCGAACGACAGATTTTTGAGAATTATTTTTTCATATTTCGTATAGTTTGAGATGCCTGACCAGGGGTTTAAACCGAGGCCTCACATCTAATAAGCCAACATACTACCTATTATACCACGCTGACTTCTGACCCGATTCCAACAGCTAATAATAGGTGAGCATTAACGTGAAGCCATGTATTTTCGGTTTTTGGTATTGATTTGGCTGAAGTAGTAATTACTTTATAATAACACGGTGCGACAGTGAAAATACACCCGAGTAACTACATAGTCCACGTTGTTCAGTTAGTTGAGTAGAACTCAAAAATACCTTTTTTTATATTTCTCGAACCCTCCAAACTTGTTTTATTTGATAAAAACTGTTTTTTTTTTATTTTACGCACAAATTTCTGGATTAGTCAAACATTTCTGACCCGATTTCTAAAATTTAAATCTTGTTGGAAAGGGGAGAGATGGACCTTTAAAACGGTGTACATATATCTATTATTCGACTTAATATGCTATGAGATTTGATGAGGTAAACTTGGAAAATTCGAATTTTTTCATATATTTTCAAATTTGTCCATTCATAGTAGCAAACTTTAATAAAAAAAATATATGATAAGTGATAATATTCTTAAAGTCTGTTCTCTTGTGAAGAGATTGAGTCATCAGTTGATCAAATCGGACAAAAATTACCGTAGTTATTATTTAAAGAGTCTAACGGTCGAGTGATAATTTTTATATATCGACGCCTCCGTTCTATAACATTCTAAGTCGAAAAAGTGTGTTTTGAGTTATGAGCTCTCAAAGTTTTCACGCGATATCTCGTAAACTATATAAGATACGCCATTGATTCTTTTACTGTATTTAGTAAAATTTGAGTAGAATTTTTATAGCATTTACATTTCTGAATTTACAAATTTTAATTGGATCCTAGCTAAAAATGACATAGAATGTTTTAGCACAAAGAAAATATTGACGATTGGTCGTCTAAGTGTACTTAGCATATTTTTGAAAGGTTTAATTGTCTTTTTTTCCAAACTAAAAAAAACTATGTACACTTACACGCACAAAATTCTTTTTTTAATTCTGGGAAGAACCGTTTAACTATACTTACAGACACTGAAAAAAGCACACTGAACATGCCAAGTACACATAGAAAACACAACTTTAAGAAATGTCCCTTCCATAACATTCTAAGTCAACTTACTACATTTTAGAATGGAAAATTTTTACGACTATATGTGTATTCTAAGTAGATTTTTCCCTATAACTTCGGAACTAACTTCCCTTCTAGAACGTAGAATTTAAAAATGCAAGAACATTAATAACGTTCTAAGTACACTTTTTTTTTTTTTTATTTTATATCATTTAATTCAATTAAAAATGTATACAAGATCGAATAATGCCTCAGCGCCAGTAGGCATTGGAGAGGCTAGTTGGCAACATTTAAATCAAATTAATAAATACATTGTAATCAAAAGATAGCTTAATAAAGTTAACAATAATAATAAAAAAAAAAAAAATAATAATATATATTTAGATATATATAAATAAATAAATTATATTGAGAATAAAGTGATAAATAAAGACATATAATCATTTACTTGAAAATAAAAAATTTATAACAGAAGCTGTAGTTTATATCATATTTTCGATATTTGATTTCAAAAATTCTTTTAATAATCTTTTAAAATTCGAAAGTGTAGAACAAGATTTTATAAATTGCGGTAAGTTGTTAAACTCTTTACTGCCAGAGTATTCAATTCGTTGTTTAGTTGTCTCTGTACGGCAAAAGGCTACTCTCAATTGTAGACTATTTCGAGTATTATAGGGATTTTGACCTTGAGCAAAACGTATTGTATGGTGGCCTATATTGTGGATGCATTTGTATACATACAAAAGGATTTGCATCTTGTTAGTACCACATATTGGTAGAATTGATGAAAAATGTTCAGTATACAAAGATCTTGTTGAATGTCTCATTGGCAGGTTTGCAACAGCCTTTAATGCTCTATTCTGTAGTCGTTGTAGAGAACTGACTTCAACGCTTTTTTTGTATGCATAAGTTGAAGCTAAGTAGTTAATGTGGCTTTGCAATAAACTTTGATAAATCAATAACTTTGTGGGCTGATCAAATTTGTATTTAAATTTATATTAGTAATCCAATAGCAGGTGAAATTTTCGACTTAAGGTGTTTTATATGTTGATCCCACGCAAGATTAGATTGTAAATGTAGTCCCAAATATTTAATTGAGGATACTTCTTCGATTTCTTTGCCATCAATATGTACACTGAAGTTTGAGTTAAAACGCACATATGGTCTAAAACGAATCAATTTAGTTTTACCTGGATTAAGAAAAAGTTTATTTATTCGCATATATTCAACTATAAGAGCCGCATCACGCTCTATATATGGTTTAACTGCATCCTCATATTTATATGGATAGAAAATAGATATATCATCTGCGTACATATATAGATTTTACCAGTTAACTCCAAATTTTTTATATCGTTCATGTATATAACAAAATGCAAGGGACCCAAAACACTTCCTTGTGGTACGCCAAACTTAACTCGTCTTAAACTACTTTTCTGATTATGGACTTGAACGAACTGCCTTCTACTTTTCAAATATGACTTAAATAATAAAAGTTCATTATCACGAAAGCCATAAAGTTTAAGTTTTTGAATCAAGATCTCATGATCGATCATATCAAAAGCTTTCGACAAGTCAAAGAAAATTCCGACAACCGCACTGCTACCCTCATCAATCATTTTGCAAATGCAATTCTGAACATTAATAACTGCTTCCTCAGTACCACATCCTTTTCGAAAGCCATATTGACAGTCATTAAGCAAGTTATTTTCTTCAAAATATGTTGATAATTGGTTATGTATAGGGTTGGCAATCCCGCTCTATATTTTCAATCCCGGGATTTCGGGATTTCATTTATCTAGTCCCGGGATCCCGGGATTTATCCCGGGATTTTAAAAAATTTGTTCTTGAAAGATATTAACATATTATTTCAATAAAATTAATAACATGACACATCCAAAAATAGGTTTATAAGAAAGAATTTATTAAATTATAAGAAAATTAATTTTATTTTTAATTTTACACATTTTTAAATTAATTATAAAGAGTTAATTGTTTTTATAGATATATACTCTTTTCTTGTTCAAGTGCGATATGTTATTATTTTTTATTATTTTTAAAATACGTTCTGAGGAAGCACAGGGCATCCAAAGTTTCATCGCTCAAACAACTTTTTATTTTAGTTGCGAAAAATCCAGCTGCAGAAAAAGCACGTTCAGACTCTACACTGGCTGGCTTAATAGTCATTAAAAAATCGTATGCTCTTTGCAAAAAGTCACCACGTGTTCCTCCACTTTCAAACAAGAGCATTTCTCTCTGAATTTTTACAGAAAACGTCTCACATCGAATTGCTATCCTCGGTAAATGTGCTTTTTTTATAGCTTCATTGAGCTCGTCTGAAATATTTAAAGGTTCTTCAAGAGAACAAGAAAGAGATTCAGATGGAAGCTCAGAAGAATCTGAAACAATTTCGAAAGGTGCCTTATCTGAATCAGAATATGTAACTTCTGACTCAGAAGCTATTAGAAGTGATGTATGTAGCTGGACTTGAAGCATTTAGTCTTTCGAGTAACGCAACTATTAATTTGCGACATTTTATGGAAGAAGGAACCGTTACGAACTCTGTTTCGGATACGGACTGAACATTTATTCTACCATTGTGCAGATACTGAAGTACCCCACTGATATCTGTTCTCCTTTGTTGTTATGGCAACATCCGCAGTGAACAGATTAGCATCCCGATGGCAAAGGGCGTCAACTGTTGCTTTAACTGGGACAAGAGCACAAATGATTGCGGATACCATATTAATCTCATCTTTGGATAAAGCAAAATATTCACCTTCAGGTGGACCTATGTCTATTAATGCCTTTTGTACACAATTTCTTAATAAATAAAGACGTTCCAGCATTAACAAAAGGCTGCTCCACCTAGTTTTACAGTCTTTTATTAGAGTTAGTTGCTTTCCAAATTCAGCCGTAACATAGTTTTGCAAGACATCGTTTTTTGTTGGCGAAGTTTTGTTTCTAATTTCAGAGCGGTTAATACATTGAAACAACAGATTAAAATTCCTGGAAATTCGAATTAGAAAGAGTTCTAATATACAATTTTTTTCATTGCGGCTTAAAAAGTCAAATCCCGGGATTAAGTGCTCAATCCCGGGATTTCGGGGTTGTTAAAAACTGCGGGATCCCGGGATTTCGGGACCCCGGGATCCCGGGATTCCCAACACTAGTTATGTATAATTTTTTCAAGAAGGTTATTGACTACTGGCAAAACTGATATTGGACGAAACTGATCAACTTAGAACGTTATAGAATGGAGGCGTCGATATATCATCTCATCAAATGAACTTTTAGTTCAAAAATTTTCAGAATTTTTAATGGATCTTGATTGTTATTGACTTATGTAAATCAAACTTTTAAAGACCAATAGTACTCGATCACGCATTGCACCTGCAATATATCACGTTTACTGCATTTTGGAAAAAATAAAACGATTTTATGACTTCTTGAAGCACATTATAAAGCAATGATAACAATCCTCGTTGACGAGCTATAACTTTGGAAAAATAAAACCACTTGAAACTTTTAATAGCTCGTGATAATACGGCAGCTATTTTTATTTTCATATCATAAATTGATTTAAAATTGAAAATAAATAAAAATTAATATTTTTCCATTTACCAAATACTACGGATAATAGTAGAATTTGCAAAATGATCAATTGTTGCCAATTGTTTTGAAATTTAAATTAAATCGCTCAGATATGCCAATTGTTTTGAACCTAAGAAAAATAAAATAATAGAAGCTAATCAAAGTTGATTCTAACAATATGATATGGAACTTCCATTGTTTTATTTCTTCACATTCTAATGATCGTATGATTTTTGTTTTTTAATTGAAAGAAGAAAGAAGAATTCTATTAAAAACGTTATGGTTACCAACTCGCTGGGGGTCTCTTATCTGTTTATGGTACCAACTGAAAATAAAAAAAAAACAAACACTGAACTTGATGACAGGTACAAAATATAATTAAAAAATAAACTTTCCTAGCTTGATATAAACAGCAAAAAATTGCTAAAAACAAAATAATATTGATAACGATTAATTTGGGTATTTTTAAAAAAACTTTAATATGAGTGCCAAATCAACGAGTAATCGATTAATTACACTATGCGACAAAATAAAAAATATTAAATACACCCGGCTAATGACATAGTGTAGGTTGTAAGTTTTGTTGAGTAGATCTCAAAACTATTTTTTTTATATTTCTCGAACCCTCCAAACTTTTTTTATTTGACAAAAACTGTTTTTTTATGCTTTACGCACAAATTTCTGAATTACTCAAACATTTCTGACCCGATTACCAAAATTTAAATTTTGTTGGAAAGGGGATATATGGACCTTTAAAACGGTGTACATATATCTATTATTCGACTTAATATGCTATGAGTTTTGATAAGATAAACTTGGAAAATACAAATTTTTTTCATATTTTTTCAAGTTTGCCCATTCATAGCAGCAAACTTTAATTAAAAAAATAGGATAAGTGATAATATTCTTAAAGTCTGTTCTCTTGTGAAGAGATTGTGTCATCATTTGATCAAATCGGACAAAAATTACGGTAGTTATTATTTAAAGAGTCTAACAGTCGAGTGATATTTTTTATATATGTCATCTCATCAAATGAACTTTTAGTTCAAAAATTTTCAGAATTTTTGATGGATCTTGATTGTTTATCACAAAATGTGTCAATTTCACGTTTGACGACTTCCAGAAATCGGCTAATATTTGTGTTTTTAGCAAATATTATTATTTCTCTTTGCGCAAACATTGGCCAACTTCTGGTGGTCGCTCAAACGTGAAATTGACACATTTTGTGATAAACAATCAAGATCCATCAAAAATTCTGAAATTTTTGGTACTAAAAGTTCATTTGATGAGATGACATATATAAAAAATATTACACGACTGTTATACTATTTATATAATAATTACGGTAATTTTTGTCCGATTTGATCAAACGAAATGCCAATCTCTTCACAAGATAATGCACTTTCAGAATGTCAACACTTATTTCATATTTTTTTAATAAAGTATGCTACTATGAACGGACAAACTTGAAAAAATATGAAAAAAATTCGCATTTTCCAAGTTTACCTCATCAACACTAATAGCATATTAAGTCGAATAATATATATATGTACACCGTTTTAAAGGTCCATCTCTCCCCTTTCTAACAAGATTTAAATTTTTTAAATCGGATCAGAAATGTTTGAGTAATGCAGAAATTTGTGCGTTAAGTTAGAAAAAACAGTTTTTGGCAAATAAAACAAGTTTGGAGGGTTCGAGAAATATAAAAAAGGTATTTTTGAGTTCTACTCAACTAACTGAACAACGTGGACTATGTAGTTACTCGGGTGTATTTTCACTGTCGCACCGTGTTATTATTTTAATTATTTTTTCTAATCATTTCAGGCATTACCCACAACAGTTCCTATGAAGAACGTATTATGGATTATAAAACAAATATCAATACCACCTTGGCTTCTTTTAGCACGGCCAGGCATCATGCCTCGATACGTTTAAAGGATCTTGATCAGCACTATGGTGAAGGTCATATATGCTCTGGAGCCGTAATAGCTTCTTCAGTGGTCCTGACAACGGCCCAATGTGTTTACAAGTAATTGAATATACTCCTTATTCCCAGAAACGTTAAATAATCTTGAATTCTAAAAACTTTCTTTTGCAAACAGTTATCACAAGAATAAACCCTATCATCCCTCTGAACTGAAGGTGGTCTTAAATTCTCTAAGCCGTTATCAACGTATAGAAAATACTCTTGTTTACAGTGTGACCCATAGTTATCAGCCAAAAACGTTTAATGCTTTGAATCTCCATAATAATTTGGCCGTATTAATGTTAGACAGTGATATTCCCATTACGAATGAATATGTACAACCGATAACTGCAGGCAACATTAATTGGTATGATAAATCAAATAAAGAACATTTTAAGGTGACCGCCTGGTTAAAAACTAATGAAGTAAGTTACACTTTCAATATATTTTTATACGATAATAAAATGAATTTCATATTCTTTGTTTTTGTTTTAGGGTGTCCCATTAAATCATTTAATGCTTTTAAATGCCTCCCAATTAAGTGATGACATATGTTCCGATTACTATGGCAACTCTCTATACACAACGGGCATGTTGTGTGTCAATACTGAAGAAAGTTTTCATGAAGATTTTGGTTCTCCCCTGTTTGTGGATAACAAACTGGTGGGCTTAAGAAGTTTCGCTTCGAACCATTTATCGCCCGCTATTTACACTGATATTTCACATCATGCCGCCTGGATTCGTGAAATCATTGGTGATGGCACCAATCAGAATGGCTCATTTTGGGGTTCTTTGGGTTTTTTGCTTTTGACTGTAATGGCTTTAAAGCGTACCAAATTTATGAAATTGTAAACAAATTATGAAAATTAATTTTTATTTTCATTTTATTTATTTGCTTAGTTTGATAATTAAAAAATAAGAAAGACTAGTTGTTAAGGATTTTTGTAAGAGTACAAATGAATCTAAAATCTGTTCAATTTTCAATGGCAGTATTTATTTTTAAGCAATAAAAGAATAAACCTAACATAACAAAATGACAATCAATCGATGTCTTCAGTTTAATAGTATTGGCAGCTAACTTGTCTTGTCCAAAACTCTTCTCAACTTGTAAATCATGAAAAGCTTCTCAAAACCTTATCATTCGGAGTCGACTTTAAACCACTAATAGATAAAAAGAACATAGGCAAAAAGAGTGGTACGAGAAGCTAGGTTGTAATCCTTGCTAAAGCATTATATGACCAATTGTTACGTTTTTATATTTTAAAAACGTTTAAAATATGAGCTCATAGATTGCAAATAAAATAAAAATAAATTTGTGTTAGGCTAGGTTAGAGGACGTGTACTTGTCAATTGTGACAAGAGGTCGAATTGACCCATTGTACAACGTCCTAGCTTCTCACACCACTCGTGTTATGTGCGTTAATTTTATACATGAGTGGCGGGACTAGGGTTGCCAGATTCCGATTCGCAAAAAGCTGGACATTGGGTTTTAAAAAGCTGGACAAACAAAAAAAAGCTGGACATAAAAAATACTGAGAAATACCGCCTTCATATTTGATTATAATGTCTGTTTGACACAATTTACACTCTGCCGTGTAATTATCTTTTTTTCTTATCCAATTAGCATATTTTCCATCTATCGCAGAAAGTTGTGAGTCGTCTTTTTGATGGACCAGCTTCTTCATCAATATCCATTTCAAGATTTTCTGCAAATAATTTTTATTATTTTCATGTACAAAAAAATAAAAGCTGTACGTAAAGAAATTGACTATCGCTCGCAATAATATTTATTATGACATCAGCTGTTCAAGTGTTGAGAGACATGTTGTCAGTGATGATAGAATAGGAAAATCATAACTTAGTTGTATAACAAATGAACAATCAATGTTGGCTAACATGATTTGGCAAAGCTAACATCAAAATTATTGCCCAAGTTATTGCAGTGTACTAAAAAAAATTCTATTTAGTTGGACAAATTAAATTTTAGCTTGAAACTGGACAAGCATCAAAAAAGCTGGACAATCCAGCCAAGTCCAGCCAGGCTGGCAACCCTAGGCGGGACCTACAGTTTAAAGTCGACGCCGAACGACAGATTTTTGAGAAACTTCTCATGGCAATTATTACTCTCAGAGTTTTTGCCAGAAATCTGCTGAGAGGAAGTCGCCGAAGAAATATTTTCATATTTTCGTTTTAATGTCTGACCTGGGATTTGTACTCGGGCCTTTCATCTAATAAGCCAACACACTACCTAAAAGACTACGGCGACATAAAAAAAAAAATTGTGTTTATTTTTAATTAAAATTCTTTATAATTGGTACACTTCTGTGTGCCATTGTTCACAACTTGATGTAAACAACAACAATTGCTTTTCTTTGTTATTCCTCTGTTTATACCCTTTGCATAAACAATAACAATTACTAGACAATTATTCGATAGATCTTTGTAACGGAGATCTTCAAACCACGATTACTCTCTTCAAACGCACCGCGTCTTCATACAAGCTTGACCCAACTTCACTTCAAGTAAGTTTAATTAAGAAACTTCGATTAATACTTTGTTGAAATATCTCCCAAATTAAATACCTTAAAAGTTAATTGCGTGCAAGTCAATATTTGTATTTGGTTGTGTAGTGTAGTGGATTTGAAGCTTTTAATAGAATGAACAAAAAAAAAAATGTGTCCGTTACTTATTACACCATTATTAGCAGGGGCTGCAAGTGGCGTGATATTAAAGGAAAGCGTTTTAAAGCTGCTCTATTTTTTCCAAAATGGTTTAAGGGACATATTAATGCAGGGTGGTGGTTTCAAACGTTCCAAGTCATCTTGTTTCTTAAATTCTTTTTGTAAATTATTCTATAAATGAATTAAAAATAAAAAAATATGATAAAAACAATTACTGATTATTCATATAGTAGTCGAAATTTACCCAATTAATATAATAGGAACAGCCATAACGCATAGATAGGCCATAAATTGCTTCGATGAATGTTAAGAAACTGGTACCCAAAAACAAACTGGCAATACTTACTAGGGATACTAAATAGAATAGAAAGAGAATCTTAAATTCTAAATTAAATATTTCTAAAGCGGAAATTACATAAATATTCGATGGTACTGAATATAATCACCGTACGAAATTGTAACAGTGGCCAATATTCCAAATCGATAGAAACCTCTTGGAAATTCTCCTTTACTGAAGAATTTATAAATTCAGCATCGCTAGGATAAACAATCAGTTATTTATTGTATGGACAATCAGAAGAATTACACACTTTTCAAGCTTTTGTGACGATATATAATCCGTATAATTGCAGTTATTAAGACATTGTGCACACTCGAGTTGTCGGATTTTTAAATAATGTTCCTCATAACACGGTAAATCATCTAAACCGCACATACGGTATTCGTTTGATTTATTGTTTAAAACTAGAGAATATTTGCTTTCATTAATTAATAAAACGTTTACAAGTATGAAATTAAAAAAAAAAAAATGTGTAAAGTTATACGTACTTGGATAAAATGTCTTATCAAAGGTGTGTGGCAAACACTGGCATCTTTTTACAAACTCCTTAGCCTGGCAATAGTGCAGGCAATAGTCCTGATTGTAAAAATTTGTTTTCGAAGCTTTTCTCAACTCCTCAAAAGGAAATGATTCATCGTTAAATAAACATTTACGTTGACTAGAAAACAAGGAAGATATTTTCGTTTTTTTTACAAAACGAATCCTTTTAAAGGACATTTTTAGAATTTACCTTCTTCTTAAATCCTTAACATTACTTTCAGCATAGTGGTGTACAATATTATAACGATATCGGAAGTTTCTCTTTTTATAACGCCACACGAAATTTGGAAAATCTTTTAAATTCAATACATTTCGTGGATGCTTTAGGTAGATCTTCAAGTAAAGCAAGCGCAAATTTATTACGAAATATATTTGAAGTCTTGAGAGCAAGAATGATGCAAATCATTACAACAGATTTCAATGTCTTGTAAGTTAAACCATTCTTGCTTTAAATGGACTCATAAATAAGTTAAAATCTTACCATAAAAGTTAAGTTCTCATTAGTTGGTATTTTAAATTTTAGAGACCAATCCATATCGAATAAAGATATTTTCTTAAAAGGAACAGCCGTAGGATTTCTAAAAAAAAAATATTTAATAATCGTGGTTTAATATATGTTACCTTTTTACATTTTAAAAAAGTTTAAAATATGAGCTCGTATATTGCAAATAATATAAAAATAAATTTGTGTTTAGTTTTAATTAAAATCCTTTATTATTTGCAGAATTCTGTGTGTGCCACTGCTCACAACTTTATGTAAACAACAACAATTGCTTTCTTTTGTTATTCATCTGTTTGTACCCTTTGTTTTGCAATAACAATCACTAAACAATTATTCGACAGATCTTTGTAACGGAGATCTTCAAACCACGATTACTCTCTTCAAACATACCGCGATTTCACACAAGGCTGACTGAACTTTACTAACTAACTCGCCTGCTTTGCCTTGCCTTTTATATGGCAAAGTAAACAGTCTGATGAAGGTTATTGAAGGTGAACGTTCATGACTTCGCCTTCTCAAAAAACATCGTTGTTTACATTTATTCTTGTAGTATTGTTTGTGGATTTTTGTTTACTTGTTTACAATTTTCTTATGCTAGTGTTTGTTGTTATATTAAGCAGTACGATAATTTGTTAACAGGTCTGTTTACTATATTGTTACGTTTTTACCTTTTAAAAACGTTAAAAATATGAGTTCGTAGATTGCAAATAAAATAAAAATAATTTTGTGTTTATTTTTCAATCAATTCTTTATTATCTGTACAACTTTTGTGCCACTGTTCGAACTTATTCTACGTATACAATGATAACTTTCACAATATGTGCTTGTTCGTGAAATTTCTCTGCTTACAACCTTTTTTGTAAGCAACAACAACACTTGTTAGTTATTCTTCTTTGCTCACAACCTTTTTTGTAAACACAACACTAACAACTGTTTTCTTCACGCAACTTGTCTGCACACCAGTCTGACTGAATTATAACTCGATCTCGTATCTTCACACACCACTGGTTGAATTCTCACTCAATTCAACGCGACGTCGTCACACGACTAACTTAACTCGAACTCCGAGAATCACGTGTCTTCATACACGACTGACTGAATTCTAACTGAATCATCGTTGCTCGCTTTATCTTGCCTTTTATATCACTGGATCAACAGTGTGATGAATGCCCTTGAAGGAAGATGACGACCTTCGGGAACAATCCAAAAATGTAAACAACTTGTTTCCATTTTTGTTGTTCGTTTATCTTGTTTACTTTCGTCCAGGCAGAGTTGTTGTTGTTTTGTTTGTTTGTCTTTCTGCTATATTTTTTTATACACGGACGTTGTTGCTATATTTTTGTTTATTCATCGATCTTGTAAACAAGCCTGTTGTTTTTGTTGCTATATGTTTACTCATTCCTTGATCACGTGAACAACTGCATTGTTTTGTTTTTGGAGCTTTTGTTTATCATTTTAAGTGTGATCAAGTCCATTGTGTTGTTTTTGGAGCTTTTGCTTATTATTTTAACAACACCATTTCCATTTTCGTAACAATATTGTTTTGTTTTTGTAGCTTTTGTTTATAATTTTAATGTTAAGCGATGTATTGTCAAAACAAAACATCAGTATCTATATATTTTTTTTCATCTGAATTCTTTTGCTAAAGCAGTGGCTTTTGGTATAAAATATAATATTCAGGCAATATACTTACCATATTTTTTGAAAGAATTTCTTTACTTACTCATAAAAATCTTGAGACTCGTAGATGCTGTTGAAAACAAAACAACGTCCCGGCAATGTTAATTGAGGCTGAAAAATCTGATCACATGGAATATCTTCGTCTTGGAGTTTACAGTCCGTTAATACATCGGTTATGTTGTAGTAAAGCTAAAATTGTAGTAACATTTTATTTTTAATTCAATTAAAAATTCCAACAGGATAACACACCAAGGGTAAATATTTTCTAACTTTGTTCACATCGATATTATCAAGTAGACCCTGCATGTTATAGGGCACACTGCAAGTAGCACGTTGAAAACGTATCGCACTTTGAAGGCTAAAATCAAATTCAGCCGCTGTTAATGTGTGTGAAGATAGATTTTAAAATCTAACTCCCAAGACGCAAACCAATCAGTTAACAGAGCTCTGTTATGTTATTAACAGAGCTCTGTTATGTTATTAGTAGAACTCTGTTAAACAATTAATTTGAGGCTAGGAAGAAAAAAAAGGAAAAATTAATTAAATTCCTGCGTAAAATAAGATAAAAAAGCAAAAATTTATAAAATAAGTCCTATAGTTAATCACTGTTACAAAATATTGCGAAATAAGAACTAAAATAAACATATAATCACACATTTCCGAAAGCTATTGTAATTCGATAAATAAATCAATATTGTGGGAAAACAGGACAACATGGGCGGACAGTGAAAATTGTTTTTAAAGCATTGGACGTCCCTTTAACTAAATCAATCGCCAGAACCCTTAACAGCGGGCGTTTTCATAGTAGATTTTGAAATGTTCTGAGATTTCAGATTTTAAAATCCACTGTAGGTCCTTTTGTGGGAAAACAGGACAACATGGGCGGACAGTGAAAATTGTTTTTAAAGCATTGGACGTCCCTTTAACTAAATCAATCGCCAGAACCCTTAACAGCGGGCGTTTTCATAGTAGATTTTGAAATTTTCTGAGATTTCAGATTTTAAAATCCACTGTAAGTCCTTTTGTGGGAAAACAGGACAACATGGGCGGACAGTGAAAATTGTTTTTAAAGCATTGGACGTCCCTTTAACTAAATCAATCGCCAGAACCCTTAACAGCGGGCGTTTTCATAGTAGATTTTGAAATTTTCTGAGATTTCAGATTTGAAAATCCACTGTAGGTCCTTTTGTGGGAAAACAGGACAACATGGGCGGACAGTGAAAATTGTTTTTAAAGCATTGGACGTCCCTTTAACTAAATCAATCGCCAGAACCCTTAACAGCGGGCGTTTTCATAGTAGATTTTGAAATTTTCTGAGATTTCAGATTTTAAAATCCACTGTAAGTCCTTTTGTGGGAAAACAGGACAACATGGGCGGACAGTGAAAATTGTTTTTAAAGCATTGGACGTCCCTTTAACTAAATCAATCGCCAGAACCCTTAACAGCGGGCGTTTTCATAGTAGATTTTGAAATTTTCTGAGATTTCAGATTTTAAAATCCACTGTAAGTCCTTTTGTGGGAAAACAGGACAACATGGGCGGACAGTGAAAATTGTTTTTAAAGCATTGGACGTCCCTTTAACTAAATCAATCGCCAGAACCCTTAACAGCGGGCGTTTTCATAGTAGATTTTGAAATTTTCTGAGATTTCAGATTTTAAAATCCACTGTAGGTCCTTTTGTGGGAAAACAGGACAACATGGGCGGACAGTGAAAATTGTTTTTAAAGCATTGGACGTCCCTTTAACTAAATCAATCGCCAGAACCCTTAACAGCGGGCGTTTTCATAGTAGATTTTGAAATTTTCTGAGTTTTCAGATTTTAAAATCCACTGTAGGTCCTTTTGTGGGAAAACAGGACAACATGGGCGGACAGTGAAAATTGTTTTTAAAGCATTGGACGTCCCTTTAACTAAATCAATCGCCAGAACCCTTAACAGCGGGCGTTTTCATAGTAGATTTTGAAATTTTCCCAGATTTTAGATTTTAACAGAACAGGTTGCAGATTTTAACATAACAGATTTCAGATTTAACAGAGAAACAGCATTGTTTCTAAGGGAATATTTTGTCAAACAGATTATATTATTATAGATGGTATACAGCCAGTTGAAATAAAGTCGCTGTAGTCTGGTAGGTAGTGTATTGGCTTTGTAGATGTAAGGTCGCGTGTTCGAATCCCCAGGTCGGGCGCCGATCTATTTTTACTTTTTTTAAATTTTTCTAATACATAATATGAAATTTAATATTTATCAGTATATAATAATATCAGTATATTAATATATATTTACGTATTAAAAAAATTAAAAAATGGAAAAAACCTCAACTAGGGTTTGAACTCGGTCATGATTGAGAATAAGCAATTGAATTTTAAATTCATCTTTCAAAAATATTCTCAAAATTTTTGTGTTTTTTTAATTATAATAATTTTATAAATTCAATTAAAAAATAAATTAATAAAGAAAAAAAAACACTCAAAAATCCTAACTGGGAATTGAAATCGGCCATGATTGAGAATATGCAATTGAATTTGAAATTCATCTTTCAAAAATATACTCAAAAGTCAAGTCAAGTCTTAACATTATCGTGAAACAGCTTGATTTAATCCCTGGCTAGAATCTTTTTTCTTTTTTTTATTAAATATATATTTATTTATGTATTGTATATTCCTTCATATATATTAATATATATATATGTATGTATATAATATTATATTAAATTAATAAGTTTTAATTTTTAATTTATCAGTATAGGTATATTTTATATGTATGTATATTTAATAGAGCAAGTTTTCTTAGTATATTTTATGATTATAAATTTATTTGACTTTAGTTGGTATAGAGAAGTAAAAAAAAATAATTTAGTTTCAATTGTTACAGTTTTTTTATTCATAATGATTTAAATTACATTTCTTAAAAATATACATTTTTTAATAAATTTTAAATAAAATGTATAATTCACATTCATTAATATGTACTAATTATTATGTTAATACCAGTTAGTACAAAGTATGCAAGATTGAAATGCATTACTTACTTGTGGTACAATGAAAACAACGGGGAAGCCCCAGTTTTGTTTTTACTTTTAATACTACAGTTATTTAAATATAAAAAAATTGGTGTGTTTACTCTCCATCAAAGTAACTAAACTCAAACATAAAACAAACTAAATTGACGTCGGCGTAGTCTAGTTGGTAGTGTGTTAGCTCATTAGCCGTGAGGTCACGGTTCAAACCCGCGGTCGGGCGTAAAAAGATTTTTTTTTTAAATTTTTTTTAGTACATATTCAACATATTAAATATATGTACACTGTATGTATATATACTAATAAATTTAATTAAAAGTTTAAGCTTATTAATTTAATATTAGAAAAAATTAAAAAAGAAAAGATAGTTTGGCGCCTCACCTGGGCTTTGAACCCGCGACCTTACATCAACAAAGCCGACACACTACCTACTAGACTACAGCGACTTTAATTCAATAGGCTGTATACCATTTATAATAATCTGTCTGAAATAAACTTCCCTTAGAAACAATGCTGTTTCTCTGTTAAATCTGAAATCTGTTATGTTAAAATCTGCAACCTGTTCTGTTAAAATCTAAAATCTGGGAAAATTTCAAAATCTACTATGAAAACGCCCGCTGTTAAGGGTTCTGGCGATTGATTTAGTTAAAGGGACGTCCAATGCTTTAAAAACAATTTTCACTGTCCGCCCATGTTGTCCTGTTTTCCCACAAAAGGACCTACAGTGGATTTTAAAATCTGAAAACTCAGAAAATTTCAAAATCTACTATGAAAACGCCCGCTGTTAAGGGTTCTGGCGATTGATTTAGTTAAAGGGACGTCCAATGCTTTAAAAACAATTTTCACTGTCCGCCCATGTTGTCCTGTTTTCCCACAAAAGGACCTACAGTGGATTTTAAAATCTGAAATCTCAGAAAATTTCAAAATCTACTATGAAAACGCCCGCTGTTAAGGGTTCTGGCGATTGATTTAGTTAAAGGGACGTCCAATGCTTTAAAAACAATTTTCACTGTCCGCCCATGTTGTCCTGTTTTCCCACAAAAGGACTTACAGTGGATTTTAAAATCTGAAATCTCAGAAAATTTCAAAATCTACTATGAAAACGCCCGCTGTTAAGGGTTCTGGCGATTGATTTAGTTAAAGGGACGTCCAATGCTTTAAAAACAATTTTCACTGTCCGCCCATGTTGTCCTGTTTTCCCACAAAAGGACTTACAGTGGATTTTAAAATCTGAAATCTCAGAAAATTTCAAAATCTACTATGAAAACGCCCGCTGTTAAGGGTTCTGGCGATTGATTTAGTTAAAGGGACGTCCAATGCTTTAAAAACAATTTTCACTGTCCGCCCATGTTGTCCTGTTTTCCCACAAAAGGACCTACAGTGGATTTTCAAATCTGAAATCTCAGAAAATTTCAAAATCTACTATGAAAACGCCCGCTGTTAAGGGTTCTGGCGATTGATTTAGTTAAAGGGACGTCCAATGCTTTAAAAACAATTTTCACTGTCCGCCCATGTTGTCCTGTTTTCCCACAAAAGGACTTACAGTGGATTTTAAAATCTGAAATCTCAGAAAATTTCAAAATCTACTATGAAAACGCCCGCTGTTAAGGGTTCTGGCGATTGATTTAGTTAAAGGGACGTCCAATGCTTTAAAAACAATTTTCACTGTCCGCCCATGTTGTCCTGTTTTCCCACAAAAGGACCTACAGTGGATTTTAAAATCTGAAATCTCAGAAAATTTCAAAATCTACTATGAAAACGCCCGCTGTTAAGGGTTCTGGCGATTGATTTAGTTAAAGGGACGTCCAATGCTTTAAAAACAATTTTCACTGTCCGCCCATGTTGTCCTGTTTTCCCACAAAAGGACTTACAGTGGATTTTAAAATCTGAAATCTCAGAAAATTTCAAAATCTACTATGAAAACGCCCGCTGTTAAGGGTTCTGGCGATTGATTTAGTTAAAGGGACGTCCAATGCTTTAAAAACAATTTTCACTGTCCGCCCATGTTGTCCTGTTTTCCCACAAAAGGACTTACAGTGGATTTTAAAATCTGAAATCTCAGAAAATTTCAAAATCTACTATGAAAACGCCCGCTGTTAAGGGTTCTGGCGATTGATTTAGTTAAAGGGACGTCCAATGCTTTAAAAACAATTTTCACTGTCCGCCCATGTTGTCCTGTTTTCCCACAAAAGGACCTACAGTGGATTTTCAAATCTGAAATCTCAGAAAATTTCAAAATCTACTATGAAAACGCCCGCTGTTAAGGGTTCTGGCGATTGATTTAGTTAAAGGGACGTCCAATGCTTTAAAAACAATTTTCACTGTCCGCCCATGTTGTCCTGTTTTCCCACAAAAGGACTTACAGTGGATTTTCAAATCTGAAATCTCAGAAAATTTCAAAATCTACTATGAAAACGCCCGCTGTTAAGGGTTCTGGCGATTGATTTAGTTAAAGGGACGTCCAATGCTTTAAAAACAATTTTCACTGTCCGCCCATGTTGTCCTGTTTTCGCACAAAAGGACTTACAGTGGATTTCAAAATCTGAAATCTCAGAAAATTTCAAAATCTACTATGAAAACGCCCGCTGTTAAGGGTTCTGGCGATTGATTTAGTTAAAGGGACGTCCAATGCTTTAAAAACAATTTTCACTGTCCGCCCATGTTGTCCTGTTTTCCCACAAAAGGACTTACAGTGGATTTTAAAATCTGAAATCTCAGAAAATTTCAAAATCTACTATGAAAACGCCCGCTGTTAAGGGTTCTGGCGATTGATTTAGTTAAAGGGACGTCCAATGCTTTAAAAACAATTTTCACTGTCCGCCCATGTTGTCCTGTTTTCCCACAAAAGGACTTACAGTGGATTTCAAAATCTGAAATCTCAGAAAATTTCAAAATCTACTATGAAAACGCCCGCTGTTAAGGGTTCTGGCGATTGATTTAGTTAAAGGGACGTCCAATGCTTTAAAAACAATTTTCACTGTCCGCCCATGTTGTCCTGTTTTCCCACAAAAGGACTTACAGTGGATTTTCAAATCTGAAATCTCAGAAAATTTCAAAATCTACTATGAAAACGCCCGCTGTTAAGGGTTCTGGCGATTGATTTAGTTAAAGGGACGTCCAATGCTTTAAAAACAATTTTCACTGTCCGCCCATGTTGTCCTGTTTTCCCACAAAAGGACTTACAGTGGATTTTCAAATCTGAAATCTCAGAAAATTTCAAAATCTACTATGAAAACGCCCGCTGTTAAGGGTTCTGGCGATTGATTTAGTTAAAGGGACGTCCAATGCTTTAAAAACAATTTTCACTGTCCGCCCATGTTGTCCTGTTTTCCCACAAAAGGACTTACAGTGGATTTTCAAATCTGAAATCTCAGAAAATTTCAAAATCTACTATGAAAACGCCCGCTGTTAAGGGTTCTGGCGATTGATTTAGTTAAAGGGACGTCCAATGCTTTAAAAACAATTTTCACTGTCCGCCCATGTTGTCCTGTTTTCCCACAAAAGGACTTACAGTGGATTTTCAAATCTGAAATCTCAGAAAATTTCAAAATCTACTATGAAAACGCCCGCTGTTAAGGGTTCTGGCGATTGATTTAGTTAAAGGGACGTCCAATGCTTTAAAAACAATTTTCACTGTCCGCCCATGTTGTCCTGTTTTCCCACAAAAGGACTTACAGTGGATTTTAAAATCTGAAATCTCAGAAAATTTCAAAATCTACTATGAAAACGCCCGCTGTTAAGGGTTCTGGCGATTGATTTAGTTAAAGGGACGTCCAATGCTTTAAAAACAATTTTCACTGTCCGCCCATGTTGTCCTGTTTTCCCACAAAAGGACTTACAGTGGATTTCAAAATCTTAAATCTCAGAAAATTTCAAAATCTACTATGAAAACGCCCGCTGTTAAGGGTTCTGGCGATTGATTTAGTTAAAGGGACGTCCAATGCTTTAAAAACAATTTTCACTGTCCGCCCATGTTGTCCTGTTTTCCCACAAAAGGACTTACAGTGGATTTCAAAATCTGAAATCTCAGAAAATTTCAAAATCTACTATGAAAACGCCCGCTGTTAAGGGTTCTGGCGATTGATTTAGTTAAAGGGACGTCCAATGCTTTAAAAACAATTTTCACTGTCCGCCCATGTTGTCCTGTTTTCCCACAAAAGGACTTACAGTGGATTTTCAAATCTGAAATCTCAGAAAATTTCAAAATCTACTATGAAAACGCCCGCTGTTAAGGGTTCTGGCGATTGATTTAGTTAAAGGGACGTCCAATGCTTTAAAAACAATTTTCACTGTCCGCCCATGTTGTCCTGTTTTCCCACAAAAGGACTTACAGTGGATTTTCAAATCTGAAATCTCAGAAAATTTCAAAATCTACTATGAAAACGCCCGCTGTTAAGGGTTCTGGCGATTGATTTAGTTAAAGGGACGTCCAATGCTTTAAAAACAATTTTCACTGTCCGCCCATGTTGTCCTGTTTTCCCACAAAAGGACTTACAGTGGATTTTCAAATCTGAAATCTCAGAAAATTTCAAAATCTACTATGAAAACGCCCGCTGTTAAGGGTTCTGGCGATTGATTTAGTTAAAGGGACGTCCAATGCTTTAAAAACAATTTTCACTGTCCGCCCATGTTGTCCTGTTTTCCCACAAAAGGACTTACAGTGGATTTTCAAATCTGAAATCTCAGAAAATTTCAAAATCTACTATGAAAACGCCCGCTGTTAAGGGTTCTGGCGATTGATTTAGTTAAAGGGACGTCCAATGCTTTAAAAACAATTTTCACTGTCCGCCCATGTTGTCCTGTTTTCCCACAAAAGGACTTACAGTGGATTTTCAAATCTGAAATCTCAGAAAATTTCAAAATCTACTATGAAAACGCCCGCTGTTAAGGGTTCTGGCGATTGATTTAGTTAAAGGGACGTCCAATGCTTTAAAAACAATTTTCACTGTCCGTCCATGTTGTCCTGTTTTCCCACAAAAGGACTTACAGTGGATTTTCAAATCTGAAATCTCAGAAAATTTCAAAATCTACTATGAAAACGCCCGCTGTTAAGGGTTCTGGCGATTGATTTAGTTAAAGGGACTTCCAATGCTTTAAAAACAATTTTCACTGTCCGCCCATGTTGTCCTGTTTTCCCACAAAAGGACTTACAGTGGATTTTCAAATCTGAAATCTCAGAAAATTTCAAAATCTACTATGAAAACGCCCGCTGTTAAGGGTTCTGGCGATTGATTTAGTTAAAGGGACGTCCAATGCTTTAAAAACAATTTTCACTGTCCGCCCATGTTGTCCTGTTTTCCCACAATATTGATTTATTTATCGAATTACAATAGCTTTCGGAAATGTGTGATTATATGTTTATTTTAGTTCTTATTTCGCAATATTTTGTAACAGTGATTAACTATAGGACTTATTTTATAAATTTTTGCTTTTTTATCTTATTTTACGCAGGAATTTAATTAATTTTTCCTTTTTTTTCTTCCTAGCCTCAAATTAATTGTTTAACAGAGTTCTACTAATAACATAACAGAGCTCTGTTAATAACATAACAGAGCTCTGTTAACTGATTGGTTTGCGTCTTGGGAGTTAGATTTTAAAATCTATCTTCACACACATCCGCTGTTATCGATAAATTGTTAGATTTTAAACTGAAAATACAGGAAAATAGAAAACAACAAATTCATAAGGGTTTCAATATGAATTCGTAACAATAATACTTACAGTTGCGAACGATATTTTTCGATATTTTCAGGATTCAAAGGATAACCCAAACACATGTATACTGCTGGAAATGGCATTTTTTCATTCTGTTCGACAACTTCATACACTTTAAAAATATAAAAATTCAATAAAAAAACAAAAAAAAGTCAGCCAATCAGTCAGTCGTCCGTTTAGCTTACATGGTAGTGTGGCTTGATTTTCATATTGATTCCAAAATTTAAGACTCACTGCCATAGCCACCATTAGATTCAAGTTTAGAACTGCATGCCAGAAGAATTGCTGCAGTTTGTTGTCATAACAGTTGGCAAATTTATAGCCCGGTATTGAAGTATCCCTAGCGAATTGATTAAATTGTATTTTGAAATTTCTTTTGATGTAATAGAATATTTTCATTATTTTATGCACTTTTCCTCCGCAGATCTATTGTGTAAAAATCCTTTTAATGAACTCTATTACGATTATAGAAACCATATCGGTTTTATACTCATCTGGCTCTCTATAATCTTGACATTTATGGATGATCTTTCACCCACAAATGTATTAAAGTGCTCTTTAATTACACTTTCAAATTAAACATTAAACATTAAACATTAAAATTTGTTTTTAACCATGTTTGTGGCAGTGGCTAGTGGTTGTGTTATGAAATCGATACTGTTGCACAAATAAAGTGGCAAGTAACGTGACTTATTGTAACGCTACTTCTGTTGAATTCTTATGTTGTGTTCGTTACACAGTATCGCTTGAGTTACGACGCTTCAAAATAAAAAATTTATAAACCCAGCAAACATTTTGCATTGAGTTTATGAACGCCGCCATAATCTAGTAGGTAGTGTGTTGCCTTGTTAGACGTAAGGTCACGGTTCAAACCTTAGTTCAGATATCAAAACGAAATATGAAACAATATCTCGTCGGCGACTTCCTCTCAGCAGATTTCTGGCAAAAACTCTGAGAGTAAATAAAATTGTTATGAAAAGTTTTTCAAAAATCTGTCGTCTGGGATCGACTTTTATGGTGTTTTCTTTTCTACAAAGAAAATGTCACCCTCTTACAAGGTGCATTAAAAAAATTTTTGACCAACCCTGTTGTAATGTCATTTTTTATTTGAGAAGAACATAACACAAATATTAAAAAAGGGTATGCCCTGTGTTTACCACTTATTAAGAAAATGAATGAGGAAATGCCAATTTGTTCAAAGGTGTTGCCAGATCGCTAATTTTTCGACTTCATTTTTTTCACACTTTTTTTATAACAAAAAAAAAATATTTTAACACTGTTCTAACATTGAATGCAATTTTTTATATTGCTGACCATGTAGCTTTAATAATGTAATATTTCCTTAAGATTACTCCACAAAACAATGAAAAAATTAACTTCAAATTGGATAACAATACCAGGCGACTTTTTTATAAATTTCATCTGGTAGCCCTATAAATAAACAAAAGTCATCTGCTTTACAGGGCATTATCAGCACTCTCGATTTATACAGGGCATAAAATGCAATCCCCTCCACCATTGGCAAGTGCGAATTATTTAGAATAAAACATACCACCCTTTTTGAGGGCGAAACATTTTTAAGAAACAAACGCAAAATTATATTTTGCGTCCATTTTAATAAAATGGACATTTTTTGGTAGAAAAGAAAACGCCATTAATTGTACGTTCCGCCACTCTTGTATAAATTGAACGCACACAACATAAGTGGTGTGAGAAGCTGTGTCGTAATCCTGGCTGAAGGGTTGTAATGACCAATTACGTATGTACATATGTTACGAACGCCGCGTTAAATACAATTACTTTGTGAACATTTTTTTGTTTAGCATTCTATTCATTAATTTAAATTCACGGGATTCTCTGGTAGTCCAGTGAGCAGTGTACTATACTATTACGGTGAGGATCGTGGATTCGAATCCCACCAGAGACTCTGGTCTGTTACAACATACGGAGCATGAGGTCTAGGTTAGGTTAGGTCGGATTGGTAGCTCTGAATATCACAAAGCTCACTTGAGCACGCATAGCGGCCCGTTGTGATGCCACGGGTGAACGCAGTCCCTGTACTAACCAAGTTCCACCAAAATCAAGGAAAAGGAAAAAGTTGGTCAGCGCAAGGGCTGCACAGCATGAGGTCTATCTATCTATTTCATTCTGACTTATAATAACGGTGAGAGGGTGGCAGTGTTCGCGTTATGTCCTATCTATTAAAAGTCGTCTAATGGCTGTAAATTTCTTAAATCGAGTTGATACTCTTGAAATGAACATATAAAAATGTAGACGTCTTAAGCTTGGTGGCGTTGGCGTTGAAAGTTTTCAAAGTAAGTAAGATGGTGTCCCATATGTCATTATGGATTCCAAACTAACATGGAATGAAATGTTGAAAAATGCAAAATCAAGTGGACTTTCAGTCTCCTACTCTTGGTTAAAAATTCAATCTTAAGGCTTTAATCCTGAATGGGTGGCAGACATAAGGAGCTGGGTAAAGCCCAAAGGTTAGTCTGTTAGTAATATAATTGGAATGCTCAGTTTGCTGTAGGAACAATGATTGTTGTGGCACTATTTTATTTTTTTTAGGAACAAAGGCAACATATAAAATGAAACTCAGAAAGGCTTGGGGGCTAAAGTGTCTGATTTATCTGATTGTGATCTTTGACAAACCGCTCGATAAACATTAACTTTTCAAAGACGACTGTTATGCAGTCCCTGTCCTCGTAGATGGACAAATAAACCGAAAACTTTTAGATTTCTAAATCGATCAGGTTAGCCGCAGTGGTGTTGTCGAGCCGGAACGCTCCGGAACGTCGTTCCGGTACTTCCTTTTTGGACAGGAACGCGTTCCGGAACTAAAGATGATTTATGATAACGAGAATTGGAAATGATTTTCGTTTCCTTTCCTTTTTATGCTATATACAGGGCCGATCCTGGCAATGGGCGAAAATGGGGGAAATCTTCCTCCCCCGTCGTCAAATTTGGAACATGAGACCTAAAAAAAAAAACGCCGCCGCCAGGATTATCATTGAAAATCACACCCGTCGTTAAATTTGGGACATGAGACCGCACAGAGCGGCCGCCTACCCAGGATCGGCCCTGTCTATATATAGTTATATATGTATACGCGTTCCGGTAAAAAAAAAATTAGCACAACAACACTGGTTAGCCGATATTATTTTGTTTTCCAGAAGGAAATATATACCATAAATAAAGAGTTGTATTCAATAAACGAGTAGACTTGGGGTCTGTCTCGTAGCGATTAAGCCTTTGGACCTTTCACCTCAAATGCGAAATCTGTATACAACTACAATCGGTTATTGGAGTGTCTAAATGGAAAGAGATTTCTGTGGTAATAAAATTGCATTCTAATATGGACAAGTACTCGTAGATTGACTCTGGACAATACCAAGACCTAAAATTCAATTTTAATTCTCCTGGAATAATTCTCGAACGTAATAGATAAGTAAGGGAATGAAAGAACAAAGAGGAATTTGCAAGTCATTGAGGAAAACGAAACTAAATTCGTTTGGGAATGAAAAACATTCGGTACAAAGAGTTCGGTTTGAACCAGAGAGTCTTTTTTGCTTATGTGTCTTTTTTATTTTTTTTGTAAAGGCAACAATAACTAAGGCTGTAAATTTTCGAGTCACTCGAATCATTTCTAAGTATTATAAGTAGTATTTTTCTAAAGTTATGAATCTAAATGAGTAGGCTGGCTTATGAATCAGAGATCAGCAACGAGTATTCAAAACGATGAGTAGATTCGATTCAGATACTTATACGCATTCATACTTATTTTAATATCATACTCATACTACTCATATTCAAAGTTAGAAACACTCATCGTACTCATACTTAACAATACGCACGATATATTTGATTTCGACTCTCCATGACTTAAATTATACACGAAGCACAAAATAAGTATGATTCGCGTTCGAACACTACAATACTCACTTGAAGGTTGTGTGTATGCTTTGCTTGCTGTCTTTGTCTTTTCTTTTTTCTTCTTTTGTAAATGCAACAACAACTAAGACTGTAAATTTTGATGAATGATTCGAGTGACTCGAATCATTCATAAGTATTATTCTAAATTTATGAATCTGAATGAGTAGGCGTATGAATCAAACATATTTCGAGTGTTGTGAGTTTGATGTCAACGTTGTACTCATACTCATTGCAACTTATACTTATAAATCAATGTTGTAGCGAGTATGAATGAATCAGAGTAGATGAATTTCAATACTCTTGACTCACTCATACTCAAAATTTCATGAGTACTTATGAGTAGCGAAAATACGATTCATTGCTGATCTCTGTTATGAATCAAACATATTTCAAATCGTATGAGATTGATGTCAACGTCGTAAGCATACTCATTGGAACCTGTACTTATAAATCAACATTGTAGTGTGAGTATGAATGAATCAGAAGAGTACATAGTTAAATTTCAATATTGTTGTGCTAACTTATATTCAAAATTTCATGAGTGCTTATGAGTAGCGAAAAAACGATTCATTACTGATCTCTGGTTTGAACCGAATGTAAAAATTATTCTTTTTATTTTGTAATTAAAAAACGCATTCAAATATGGTCAGTAACGAAAAATATTCAATGCATTTGCTTTTTAGAACTGAAAGGTTAAAAAATTTTCGATAAAAATCAAATGCAACAGCAAAATAATGTCATGTCATGTAAAACAAGCCAAAGAAAAAAAAAAATAAAACATTGGAAAACAATCATGTTGCAAGGTATTGCTAAGTATTGACCTGTTGCAAGCTTTTAGAAGCAAAGCAACAACAACAACGTGAGTTAGCACAGTGAAACAAGGTGATATCGTTCTTTAAAATCAAAACCAAATATAACAGAAGCGTTGGCAAGCATGTTTTATCAAATGGAAACACATGTTGAACAACAATAACAGCAATAACAATAACAACAGTAATAGCAATAGCAATATTGTCATCAAAAATGCATTTTTTTTTTGTTTGTTTGCATGTGTGTAATTTATCTCTTTTGAAAAAAGATGCCGCTTTATACACCAACAACACATACACACACTTTGACACTTTGTGTGACTGATTGAAGTACGAGTATGTTAAGGTGGGTGTGGGTGTATGTATGATTTTGTTCTCGTATAGAGGAGGTGGTGGTTGATTGAATTTGATTTCCAATTTGAAATATTTGATTGAATCAAATTCATTTGAATTGTTGCAATATTTTATGGTACCAGAAAAAAAAGGAATTCAAAAGACGAAAAAAAAACGATTAATTAAATTTACACACAGTGTTTTAACGAACGTATTCTATGATACATAAAAGGAATCGAAAAATTTTATAAAATTCGATAACAATGCAATTGATCGATTATTTGAAAAGGAATTCAAAAGACGAAAAAAAAACAATTAATTGAATTACACACAGTGTTTTAACGAACGTATTCTATGATACGTAAAAGGAACCGAAGAATTTTATAAAATTCGATAACAATGCAATTGATCGATTATTTGAAAAGGAATTCAAAAGACAAAAAAAAAACAATTAATTGAATTACACACAGTGTTTTAACGAACGTATTCTATGATACGTAAAAGGAACCGAAGAATTTTATAAAATTCGATAACAATGCAATTGATCGATTATTTGAAAAGGAATTCAAAAGACGAAAAAAAAAAACAATTAATTGAATTTACACACAGTGTTTTAACGAACGTATTCTATGATACATAAAAGGAACCGAAGAATTTTATAAAATTCGATAAAAATGCAATTGATCGATTATTTGAAAAGGAATTCAAAAGACGAAAAAATAACAATTAATTGAATTATACAAAGTTTTTTAATGAACAAATGCTATGATAGCTAAAAGGAACCGAAGAATTTTATAAAATTCGATAACAATGCAATTGATCGATTATTTGAAAAGGAATTCAAAAGACGAAAAAAAAATTATTTGAATGACACACAGTGTTTTAATGAACATATGCTATGAGAGCTAAAAGGAATCGAGGAATTTAATAAAATTCGATAACAATGCAATTGATCGATTATTTGAAAAGGGATGTGAAAACTCATAGCTTTCTTAAGAGGTCTAAGCTTTATTTTATATGAATAACAACAGATTTTAAAGTATTTTAAATCCTATTTATGCCTAAATATGAATCATTGGTCATAACGTCATGGCGTAGGCAATACACGACCAGAGAATAAGATCTTCAATAACATCCATAAATAAATCTCAAATATTGATAAAGTGCTGACAAACACCTTATGAGTCGCCCAAAACTCACCACTCATGTTGAAAATCAACACTTTTGTTTGAACAAGTTTATGAACTGCACCGATAACAATAAATTATGCCGCTAACAAACGATAAATTGCCTAACTTCAAAACTACTGAACTCAAATAAGAGAAGAAGAAGATAAGAAGAGTTTTTTTTTTTATAGAAATTTATTCTTTTCAACATAATTTTGACAGGGAAATATCAAATACTAATGACATGACTAAAGCAACAAATTTTTTTTTGTATGTCAACTGAAAATCGGAAATGAAAAACAGTTTTCAAATTTGTTGTCTGAAGAACACACAAGAAATTATTTTGTTTGTAATTTAATTGGACAGTTTTACGAAACCTCAACATTAAGTCCTCTTCAGTAAAATACAATTTATGCACAAATTGAACTTCTGACATACTCCTCCCATGTGAATGCATTGCCAGCCCGTGTGAAATTATATGTTGGTGGGATAAAGGGCCACTACGCCTACTGCATTTATTAAGAGAAATACCACAAGAAATACAAAAACATCATACATATGAAGGAATTATAAACAGACGGTTGTAGACGAAATGTTAATAGGGGATCAGATTTTAATTATGCATACCGATGCCCTCAGCATTACGTCCTAAAGTAGGAACCACAATTTGGTTGAACATTTCGGTTAACCCTTATGCCAAGGCATAAGAAAAAAAGACTATTTCTTGTAAGGAAGGGAGTATTTGGAAGCAACTTAATTAAATTAAGTTTCTTGAAAAATACTCCAGAAATTAAAAATACAGCCACGTTTAGTTAGATTAACATTTACAAAATCTTACAGTTTCACTTTTTCTTTTACGATTCTGTCTAGACCATAAAGTCTTAAATATTCTGCAAGTAGAGGTTGTTAACCGTCATTATTTTCAGAGCCATGTATCGATTTCTTGAATATTGTTATATATTGCTGTTTTGCTTTTACATCGCTTAACATTAAAATTAAAAAAACAACAAACACCAGCATAAAAAAATGCTAAACAAGTAAACAAAAATACAACAACAAACACCAGCATGAAAAAATGCTAAACAAGTAAACAAGTAAACAAAAATACAACAACAAACACCAGCATAAAAAAATGCTAAACAAGTAAAAAAAAATACAACAACAAACACCAGCATAAAAAATGGTAAGCAAGTAAACAAAAATACAACAACAAACACCAGCATGAAAAAATGGTAAACAAGTAAATAAAAATACAACAACAAACACCAGCATAAAAAACTGGTAAACAAGTAAACAAAAATATAACAATAAACACTACAAGAATAAATGTAAACAAAATATACAAGCAACAATAATGAAACAACGATGCTTGCATTTATAGAGATTTCGAGAAGGCGAGGCCACGAATAATCGCGTTCAAGACCATTCATGAGATTGCCATATAAAAGACAAGGCAAAGCAGGCGAGTGAGTTAATGAAGTTCAGTCAGTTTTGTGTGAAGACGCGATGAGTTTAAAGAGAGTAATCGTGGTTTGAAGATCTCCGTTACAATGATCTGTCAAACAATTGTCTAGTAATTGTTAGTGTTTATGCAAAGGGTGTAAACAGAGGAATAATAAACAAAGCAATTGTTGTTGTTTACATAAAGTTGTGAACAGTGGCACAGAAAATTGTGCGAATAATAAAGTTTTTTATTTTTATTTTATTTGCAATTTACGAGCTCATATTTTAAACGTTTTTAAAAGGTCAAAACGTAACAATATATTTTCAATTAGCTGCTGCATTGATAAATTGATTAACTTTGGCTTTATGGGCCAAGCGCCTAGTATGGCTATCAAGCTCTATCAATGGCAGTTCGTATATCAAAATCTGCAGGCTTTTAGAGAAGATGTAGGTAGGTAGGTAGGTAAAAGTGGCTGTCCACTCGATGGAGTCATGAGCGGACACACTTAGGCCCCATACAGGGTCCATTGTGACACCACAGTTTCATCTTCTCCCCTATCCCAGGAACCATTCGGAGCTTCCGATGAAGCGACTCAGACTGCCAATATCCATGCATGACAGTTCATCTAGGTCTTCCATGTAGTAGGCACCCAGGTGTCTCTGCCGGGCATGTGCACAGTAGGTGAAGAATAGTTTCATCCTCTTCCTCATCTCCACAGCTTCTGCAGAAATCTTTTTAGAGAAGATACCCGCACTATTTGTAGAGAAGGTACCACTACTTTATAGTGAATGTGGCTTTAAAATATATGGACCTAATAATAGGTCACATCACCACGCTTCTAGTTGGACTTGAAGTTAATGAAGCTTGTTATTTTAATAACTATAATAAGTGTACTGAATTAAGGCATCATATAGTCGGTGTTGATCATACTTTTTCCAAAAAAAATTTTTTTTATCGGTTTTATTATTCCCATTCCTAATTTCCTTTCTTTAAGTGTCTAATTACGCCCCTCTAGCTTTACGTGTAAGTGGGTGGCCCTTATTATTCTTTTCTTTTTACCGTTTCGGTAAAATCCGTCTATTGCCAAATTTTCATAATTTTTTGGTTTTGGTTTTTCGGTTTCGGTTTTATTTTTAATCATACGCAGTACATGTCATCGACAGTTTTCCGTTTTGCATCATCATGAAGGAAAAACTTCAATTTTGGACAAGTGCCATCATAATCATCCATCGGTTTTGGTCATAAAATCATAAATTTTCATATTTATTACAGACTTCTTGTGTTCATCTTCATCTTTTTCGTTTTCCTTTTCTGTTTCGTGTTCTGTTTTACCATTCGAGTGATTTATTTAATTTGTTTTTTTTTTTGTTCTTTTAAAATTTATTTTCTTTAATATTTATTTTAATAAATAAACTGATCGCCGACATACGAGCATAGACGTACATATGAAGACAGAAGGTGTTGTATGACAGGAGGAAGACACACAATTTGACTTGACACACAGTCTTTTGAAGTCACTTTATGGTTCAGGTGATTTGGTTTAAAAGATTTTCATTTTCATTTTTTTTCGTTTTCATTTAATTTTAAACTTAAAATGTCATTTAAAATGGGTCAGTTTTGTTTTGATGAAAATTTTCTGTTTAAAAATAGAAAAATCGAATACTTCCGATCAAAAGAACGACTACAGTGATGCAATAAAACAGAAAACTCTAACGATGACAGAAGAAAGACATAGAGCCACAAGGCATAAGCAAAAGTTTGGAGCGATAAGTTATCGTTTCCCTGAACAGAAACAAATTGTCGTAATAACGAACAAACTCTCCAATTTGTAGGTGCAAATTAAGAATATGATGGTTGAGGGTTTATTATGATACTTTCACTGAATCGTTTCCGCTTGACGTTGTCATAAGTGACTCAGTTGTCACACTGATATTCAGTGTAAGAAGCCTATTTACCTTAACTCGTATAGTTTCATTTAAGAGGGTCCAAAGTGGTTTAGCTACTACTAAGAAATTAAATATTTTTTAATGATAATAGAGAGTAAAACGTAACGTGTTTTAAAAAGTACCTTTTGAACCATAAATATTTTATAAACTGTATTTGCTTCAACGAGAAGTGCTTGATAACATGTTCATTGTCAATCACCCTTATTCTGGTTGTCGTCGTCGACGTCGTCTTGCGTCGACAGTTTAAAATTGGTATTGTGTTTGTCGTTATTGACAGTTATAGATGACTGTCGACACACATTTGGTATTCTGTGAGTCAATACGCCGTCGATATTGTGTTGTGTCGACTCTGATTTTGTCGACTCTGATTTTATCGACATCATTTTTGGTAACAACGACGGCGACGACGACGACGACAACCAGAATAAGGGTGAATATGATATTCTACAGAACGGCCAAGCGACATTACTTTGTGAAGTATGTAATCTCCTAGCACCTCTTCTATTACTAACTCATATAGTTTGTACAACAGTCAAGGTCTCGCAGTCTTTCGTTAACTGCTATTGTGAACGTATTGACTGGATTTCAGTTGTCATCAAACGACAGCATCACTTCAATTGGAAGGATTCATTTTCTTTTAGTTTCGTTGCCAGTAAGAATTGGGGTTATCCTGGTGAGTTGCCATCCTTCAAAATGTTGAAGACAACTACAATCAAGAACGGGATTATGTGGTCGTAAATTCTTTCGGTCGATCTGATTACATGCCAAATTCTGTATTTTTCAGATTTCGCTCCCATACTGGCAACCACCCCAGGAGAGTAAGAATATTGACATTATTTTAGTTAGCAAGTGATTATCATGTCAAACCATTAGCTTTCTCTCTGCTGCGGTTGCCTTATGAGTACAGTTTTTGTGTTTAATCTTGTGATTAGATTAGATTCATTAATTTCGTCCTGAATTAATTCAATCGAAGGGCCCATTTTCAGTTTTTTTACATTTCATTTGCTAATAATCATTCACAACATAAAATGTTGAAGCAACATTGTTGCTACTACCAAATCTAGCCAAGGCGCACACCCTCCCCATTTCGTTCAAAGAATATCGAAACCAAACATATGTTCATTCGGTATATCCTATTGTAAACAACACACACTTTCCAAAATGTAAACAACAACACAAGGAGAGAAGTGTATACAAATACTATGTGAATAATTAAAAAGAGAATAACAGACGTACACACACTTTGTTAAATGTAAACAAATAGTGTAGCAACAATACTACAAAAGAAAAATGAGCAACATTTGCAGCAACAAAACCGGACGAGAATGACAACAAATAAGTGAGTAAGTAAACACAACATTCGTATAAGAAACGCGTACAAAGCAACAACGTGTTTGCGGAAAAACACACACTTTAATTTTTATTTTTATTGTTTTGATTTTTCACATCTATTGTGTGTGAGAGAGAGAGAGAGCGCAGAGAGTGAGAGTTTTAGATAAATTTTAAAGTATTAAAAATGTGCAATAAAACGGAGAGCAGCAATGAAATGAAAATCGTGCGTAAACCGCTAAAAACTAAAGAAAACGCTGAATTGAAAATCATTGTGAAATAACGAGTGCCAATGTACACAACAAATTTGAAAATAAAATGGAAAATATTTTATAACGGGAATAAGGAAAATAAGAAAATAATTCAATTAAATTAGAGTGTAAATAAGAAAATAAAGAAATTATTTTTAAATAAAATGCGTTTCAATTAAACGAAAAAGAAAAAAATAAAAACACAAAAGTTTAGTACGGGAAAATAGAACGAAAAATTAATTGAGCGTAACGGTATCGAATTGTTATTGAAACAAATATTTTTTTTTTTACAATTTTGTTGATGTTGTTGTTTTAAAGTGATTTCATACTGTGGTATTTATTAAACGAATTTTTATTACATTTTTTTAAAATTAAACAAAATTTAAAAGAAACAAGAAGAAATAAAGAATGAAGACACAAGAAAAACGATGGAAATGTAGAAAATTGAAAATAAATTTTGTGTTCCTCTTCTATTTTATCTAAATTGCTAAAAGCGTGCGCCAAAGTGCCGTTAGTATAGCTTTGTTGTTTTTATAAATGACTGCGTAAGTGTGTTTCGTGTCGTTCAGTTGCGTTCTATACTTAACGGTTCTTTTCTAGGGGGAAAATCGGCCCCAATTCCCTCTTCATCACCATAGAAAACTAAAAACCCCACTAAAAAAAAAAAATACATGCCAGACACTAAAAGTTCTTCCTCTTGGTTTTGTCGTTAAAATTTTAATAAAATAAATACGAAAAAAGAAAAAAAAAATAAAAAGATATCAAGAAGAAGCAGCACTAACAGAAGCAGAAGAAGAATGAAATTTTTAAAAATAAACTGCACATTTTTATAAGTAAAAAAAGTGAAAAAAAAGAAATAAAAAAATAAGATATTATAAGAAAAAGAGTCGAAAATAGCAAAAGAAAACAAAATAAATTTGTATTAAAAGAAAAATAAAATAAAAATAAAAAAAAATAATATTTTTTAATAATAAAAGAAAAAAATTTAAAAAAAAATTATTTTAGAATATTAATGTATGTATACAAATATGTGCCTTCAAAATGTTTGAAATTCTGTAGAATAAATTTTACACGATTGGAAAAAAAAAATAGAAAATATTGGTTTCGATAATTTTTTTTTAAATTAAAATAAATTCAAAATAGATAAATCAATACAAGAAAAAAAAATGAAATTGTGGAAAACAAAAAAACCCATCAGTTGCGTTTCGGGCAAAAGTGGCACCCTTAAAAATGAGGATAAACTCGATTCGAATGGTGGCACCAGCATACAAATGGCCCCAATGCTTTCGGGTAAGTTTTCTGTTTTTAATGGCTTTGTGTTCTCTTCTCTATTCTTTTTTTTTTGCTTTAAATAGGCTAAATTTGAGTAGATTTATAAAAGAAAAAAAAAAAACAAAAAAAAGAGATTTTACACCGTTTCCATGAATTATTTTTTTTTTACAAATATTTTTTGAAATACAACTACGTATGAAATTGGGAAATTTTTTGAAATTTTTTTTTATTTTGGTCGATAATTTGCAGCAAGTTAGCTAAATTATATCATAATGCCCCTGTCATAAACATTCTTGTCCTTGTTAGCATAAAACTGGTACAATGGATTTTTAGAAAATTTTGTTTTACTTACTATATATGTATGTACGTGAGGCCACGGTTCAAACCCCAGGTCAGACATCTCCAACATAACGAAAATATGAAAAAAATTATTTCTTAGGTGACTTCCTTTCAGCAGATTTCTGGCAAAAACTCTGAGATTAAAAAATTGCCATGAAAAGTTTCTCAAAAATCTGTCGTTCGGAGTCGACTTTAAACTGTAGGTCCCTTTACTTCAGTGGTGTTGTGCTAATTTCTTTTTTACCGGAACGCGTATATATAATTATATAGACAGGGCCGATCCTGGGTAGGCGGCCGCTCTGTGCGGTCTCATGTCCCAAATTTAACGGGGTCGGGTTCACGTATTTGTTTCGGTTCGGGTCGAGTTTCGGTTCAGCAGAAAAAACGTTACGGACTCCGGTTCACGGTTCGTTCCGGTTTTTGTTCCGGTTCGGGTTCGGTTTATAAAAATACATATAAAAATTCGTCAAAAATTAGAAAAAAAAAAATCAGCAATTCTTTTTAATTTTTTTTTTTCAAAACGTCAGCCAATTCTTGTTATCAGAAATCATCTTTAGTTCCGGAACGCGTTCCTGTCCAAAAAGGAAGTACCGGACGTTCCGGAGCGTTCCGGCTCGACAACACCACTGCTTTACTTATAGATAAAATTGACGCAAACAACATAAGTGGTGTGAGAAGCTAGGTCGTAATTCTGACTGAAGGATTGTAATGACCAATTATGTATGTATGTATGTTTTATTTCTATTCGTTCTTTCTTACTTTAAGGGATAATAAGTCTCCTTCATCTGCTTAATATTTTCTGTATCTCCTCTGTTGCTTGCTTGGCGGGCTAAGTCGAATGAATATTGAAGTGTAATAGAACTTCATTTGTACTATTCTATAATTTGATTCCGTGGTTGACCCCAGTATTATAAGAATACGTCTGAGGCTTTAGTTTTCAAAGACAAGCATGCAGTCTATCCCCCGATAAGATATGTTCCATGCCGCACAATATAGTTTTAACGCCTTACTTTAGCAGAATTGGTCTTGCTTTGTCTTGATGCAGCATAGTTTCCGTTCTCCTAACCGTTTTGTAGGTGATTGTTTCCTTTACAAGCTTAAACTGTTGACTATATCGACGCCTCCATTCTATAACGTTCTAAGTACACTTAGAACGTTTTTAATGTTCTTGCATTTTTAAATTCTACGTTCTCTAACTTAAATACTGTCAAAATTTGGTTAAAATCCACCGATCCGTTCCGAAGTTATAGTGAAAAATCTACTTAGAATGCGCATATAGTCGTATGTAGCGTGAAAACTTTGAGAGCTCATAACTCAAAACACACTTTTGCGACTTAGAATGTTATAGAACGGAGGCATCGATATGTGTTCGAATCAGGATTCAATAACAAACATTTTTGCAGACCGCTGCTGAATGTTAATGATTTTGTATCACCAGAAATGGGTCGAATTGAGCGATTCTTAATTGTTTCATAGATGAAAATATGGACCATTCGACACATTCGACGAAGACAAAAACAAAATTGTGCATTATTAACATCAGGAGCATAATTGTTATTAACTTTTCCTAGAGATGCTGGCCACTGCGCGGAAATTCTTTCGAGACCCCAACCAATCCTGGGTCAAAGAGGAGTCCTGCTCCACCGCTAGACTCAGTTGGCCCTCGATGGATAGAAGGCGCACCAATCAGTTATTTGGACTTGGTCGTAGCGTCATCTCGATCACAGTGGCCATGCTTCCAGGCTGTTGTGCGATAGAAAGACACGCTGAAAGAATGCAGCTCCCATCTAACGCCTTCTGCCGTGGGTGCAGATCCGCTGAGGAAGAGGAGACTGTTCTCTTGCGAGGTGTAGATATAGGTTATTTGCCTTTCTAATTCTTGTCAGCTTGACGGAGCTATCATCCATTGATGTCAAGTATATAGCTTCGTTTATTAAACGTTCGGGCTCGTTTTCCAGCATGGTTTAGTCGTGCTTTAAATGTGCAGCCCTTACGCTGTCCACCTTCTTCTTCTTGCCTGGTTTGGTGAAACTTGTTCAGTACAGAGACTGCGTTCACCTGTGGCGTCACAACGGGCCGCAATGCGTGCTCAAGTGTACTTTTGGTATCAAAGGTACCACTCCAACCTAAGCTTTCCTAGAGATTGGCCTCTTCGATGTAAAACTGTAAAATAAGGTGTCCATATTGAGTCAAGCAACTGTACAAAAGCCTTTCCTTCTAAGGTTTATATCGGGTCCGCCATCTAACGTTTTTTTTTTTTCAACTAGTGCTTATTTCGTGAATGGTAACACTTAGCTCATATCTGATTTGACAGATAATTAGTTTTATCCTTCCGCTGAACGAATATGGTTGTGTATTCGCGTTTTCGCTTCGCTAAGTGGGCCTGCGATCGACTTACAGAAGATGCCGATTTTGGCAAAAAAATCATCTTTTCAGATGAAGCTCATTTTGATCTTGGCGGTTATGTAAACAAGCAAAATTGTCGCATTTGGGGCACAGAAAACCCGCACGCATACCTTGAAAAGCCGATGCACCCAAAACGAGTCACTGTTTGGTGCGGATTTTGGTCCAGAGGCATAATTGGGCCATTTTTCTTCGAAAATGAGCAAGGAGTGGCCGTTACAGTCAATGGCGATCGTTATCGGGCCATGTTGAACGAATTTTTGTTCACAAAAATTGAAGAGGAGGATATTGGCAACATTTGGTTTCAACAGGACGGCGCTACGTGCCACACAGCCGAAGCTACACTCGATGTTTTGCGCCCTGTTTTTAAAGATCGCATTATCAGCCGCAGAGCTGATGTCGTTTGGCCACCTCGGAGCTGCGATTTGACACCGTTGGACTATTATTTGTGGGGTGCCGTTAAAGATAAGTGTTACGCCGACAAGCCAGAGACAATTGACGCCTTAAAGGACAATATTTGTGAAGCCTTTGGTGAAATACAGCTGCACACAATCGATAATGTGCTTAAAAATTGGACCGATCGTGTAGGCTACTGCATGGCCAGCCGAGGCAGCCATTTGAATGAAATTATTTTCCATTATTAACCGGAAGAATTGTACTTTCAAATAAAAAAAGAAATTTGAGAAAATATTCAGTAGTTTTTTTTTCAATGGATTTTCAAAAAAAAAAAAAGTTATTTGGCGGACCCTTTACAATAGCTGATCCAAATAATTATTTAGCATTGATGACACTGATTTCGGACTCGTTTTTATATTTCTCTCAACCACACAGTTTTTGCGCTTTAATTTGTTAAAATATTGGGATTTAAATTGTGACGCTCAGTTTATGATTTCGAATGGATTTCCTTACAACAATTAAATTGCGTAGATTTGTATTGATGTCTTGTACAGCGTGGGCCAAAAGAAACCAAGGGGTGTAAAAGTTTATAAACTTTTTTGTTTATTAACTTTTTTTATTTTTTCTTTCAGATTATATAATATACAAAATGGAAATTTTTTTACACTAAGTATGATGGGCTCTTTTTAGAGCATTTTCCATAACATCTTTCAAAACTTGTGGCTGTAGCGTTCGAATTTCTGCAACAATGTTTGCCTTGAGTTCAAGGATTGTCTCTGGCTTGTTCACATACACTCTCTCCTTCAAAAAAACCCCAAAGAAAATAGTCGGGTGCTGTCAAATCTGGCGATCGCGCTGGCCAAATAATTTCCGAATTTCGAGAAATTATTCGCTCTCCAAAAATTTGACTTAAAAGTGCCATTGTGACTCGGGCAGTATGGGCAGTGGCTTCGTCTTGCTGAAACCACATACCAGGTCTGTTTTCAAGAGCAGGACGTAAAAAATTTTCTATCATAAACCGATACCGCTCTCCATTTACGGTTACAGCACTTCCATCTTCATTCTCGAAGAAGTAGGGCCCAATGACATTTTCAGATGTGATCCCACACCATACTGTACACCTGATGGGGTGCAATTGGCGTTGATGAATGGCTCTTGGATTTTGAGAACCCCAGAACCTACAGTTCTGCTTATTAACAAAGCCATTCAAATGAAAATGAGCTTCATCACTCATAATCAAATTTTCAATAAAGTTGATTTCATTTCTGGCCAACTCTTGAAATTTAACTGCAAAATTTAGACGTTGCCGATGATCTCCGGGTTTTAATTCTTGGACCAATTGCACCTTATATGGGTATAACTGTAAATCTTTTTTTAAAATGCGCCGTAGTGACGTAGGAGACATTCCTAGCTGAGCAGAACGCCTTCTGCAAGATGTTTCTGGTGCTTCGTTAACACTTTGCTGTACTCGTTCAATATTTTCCGCAGTGCGACTTAAACGTGGTCTACCGGTTCGAGGCAAATCTCTTACGCTGCCATGTTGGTGATGACGATTAACTAAGCAACGAATCATCGCTTCAGAGGGCGAAATTCTGACGTTAAAATGTCGACGATATGCTCTTTGCGTTAAAATAATTGATCTCTGGTTTAAATAATAAAATTCTATTGTTCTGGTTCTCTGTTCAGTTGTGAACCTCTCCATTATAAATTCTCCAAGTGTTGTCTATATAATCTGAAAGAAAAAATAAAAAAAAAAATTAATAAACAAAAAAGTTATTAAACTTTTACACCCCTTGGTTTCTTTTGGCCCACCCTGTATATTGAAAAAAGGAAAAATGTTTATCATTTAAGAAAAATGTTTTTTAACCTGTGTTAGCAACCCTCGAAATAAATTCCACACATTATTTTTGAAACCAGAAATACTTGGCCTGAGATTTCCTATCGCACAATTTCAATATGAATTCCACTTTTGATTAATAAATTATGCAGCCGATCTATTAATGTTTTCATATCTGAGCAAATAATCACACGTACACTCTGTACATTCCTGCAGCACAAGCAAGCCACCGGCCAGGCACAATCGTAAGCTGAATGTGAAGTAGCAACAGCAGAAGCTTTAGAAGATCGTTTCAATTGTTAAGATTTTAAGATTTCAAATGAAATGGAATTGCATCATAATTTTCAAACACTAAACAAACGCATTTCCATTAGACAGACACAGACTATGTATGCATGTATGTAGTATGTACGTTGACTATAACATAGGCTTCACATTTTTTTTCATATTAAAGTTTAAAGATACGAGTGCTCGTTCAGTAGCTCGCTCGCCACTGTGTCATTCAAAAGTTTAATTTAAATTTATGGCCTGTTATTGCCAGTGTTTCTAATGTTTCGAAGGCTTTGTTCATTCGGTATATCGTCTCATGTCGCTTGTTCTATTACGACGATTCTATTAAATTGTGATTCTAAATACAATTGCCAGCCAGTTTAATGGCCAGCCAGAGTTTAAAGACAATTTATGACTTGTAATGAGTTATGCTCTCTTCTCGTACAATAAATTTTTGATTTCATTTAAAATGATTCTTTCATTCAACACTCATTTAATAGCTATTTGTATTTCAAATAAAAAAATCATTTTAAATCTGTTCGTACGAGAAGCAAAGCTTTAAAAAATCATTAATTTTTCCATAAAAAAATTATTCTTTTATTTTTTTTTTTCATCCAATTTTCATAAAATTTCATTCGTTATGCATACTTAATGGTTAATTTAATTACAAAAACGTTTTCAAAAATTCACTTTAACGGACGTTAAAAGCGGGAAATTCGATTTGAAGACTTTTCCAAGCATCAATTTTGTCGCGTCTTCATTGAAAACGTATTAAATTTTTATTATTTTGATTTAATGTCTTGCATAACTTTGTTTTTCTTCAGAATATTTCTTCATTTTTTCTTCAGTTTTTTTTGTTGTTTTTTGCATTATTTTGTGGGTGTTTTTCTAAGATTTTACAAATTTAAAAATACACTCTGCTTGCATGTTGACTTGGCGGCGTATCCTCATTTTTAATTTACGAGTATTCGTACAAGTATTACTCACTCGGTCAACGAATTTTGTGTTTAATTTTCTTAACAAATTCTTTTTAATTTTATTTGTATTCTTCATTTCATAAAAGAAGATCTACTCTTTCATTCATTTATTTCCCTTTAATTAATTTGTCATCATTTTTCAATGAAACACAGACACAGAGATTGTTTCAATTTGGGGGGAAGAAAAAAAATTAACCTGATCACAATTGAATTGAATTTGTGTTGCCATCTGCAAGGTTATAAAATTACATTATTGGCTTTTACATCCATTGTAACGATAACCATTTTCTGAGTTCGATATCTAAGCTCAGTTGGAACGAACCTGTACTATCTGAAGTATCGCTCTCAAATGTATCGTCACATTTCAGTCGAGATTGTAAGTACTTCTCTCCCAGTCGGATATAGAAGATTTGACGCCATTACCTCATTAGCTCACACGTTGAGTCGTGTAGTGATATGTAACAACTCGATAGGTAAGCTGTTCTGTTCTTTAATTGAGTAGATGTAATTGTAGTAGATGTACACAGAGGGAAAAAACCGGTAGAAAAGTACCGAAATTGATACAATCCGTTGTCAAAAGTGAGCTTACCACGTTTGTTAACATTTCGACAACGGATGTGTATACAATTTTAATAACACCCAGCTATCATTTTGACAACCACCGTGGTAATTTTGACAACGCATCATTGTCATTGAGATAACGCATTGTTGTTATTTCGACAATGCAACGTAGTGTGTTTGACAACTTAGCGTTGTCACTTTGATAACACATATATTCACTCCGTAAAGATACCCCATTCTGAACCCGACGAGTATAAAAACAATTGTGATATATATTTTATGATTTTTTTTATTATAGCATTAATCATTTTATACATATTTTATTCTAAAATAAGTTTTAGAATTATTTAAGGAATATAAATGAAATGGGAGCCTTATAAAATCTATAAAACTAGACTATAGGCTATTCTATAGTCTAGTCTATAGTCTAGACTATATGTATAGTCTATATATACTAGACTATAAACTATACTATATAGTCTATATATACTAGATATAGATACTAGATATAGTATACACTAGAGCCCCGACTTGCGTCGTTAATGGGGACCATAGAATTGCGACGCAAATCGAAACGACGCAAATCGAATCAAATTTTTCTATACAAATGCATTGAAATTCATCAAAATGAAGCAAAAAAACTTAATATTTCGGATAAAACAGAATTATGAAAACATTTTTCATTAGTTTATTAAGTTCAGTAAAGTTTTCTCTAATTGTTATAAAGAAATAGCAAAAATATAAATTAACAAAAAAAAACTTAACAAAAATCAATAAAATTCATTTATAAAAAAATAAATTTTAAAGAAGAAATTGTGCTTTGTTTAGTTTATGTGGTGCTTTCTTCAGATAATAAATTCAAATCAACAACACTCCATTTGATTACGTGGTCTTACAGGTTTGTTAACAAAAAGGTTTGTTGAATTTTTAGAGATTTTTTTGCTGATATGTTTCCTTGTAACAACTAATGGCTTGGTCAGCAGATGCTGATACGCCCTCGCTACGATTTTCGTCAGGATCGTTTTCAGAAAATATATCCAATGCATGGGAAATTAATTGCATAGCTTTCGAAATATTGGAGATTGTTATTTTTTTTTTCCTCTAATGTATTATCAATTATCATAACATCATCTTCTAAAGCATGCTGAATATTAATGGATAATAAATTTTCATTATCAAGCTCTTCATCGTGAGACAGTAAAAGTTCATTAATGTCATCCTCTTCCATTCCTTCAAATTCGGCTAAATTTAATCAACGCAAGTTGAAATTGCAACAACGCAAGCTAAGTTTTATCAATTTTTAAAAAGCGACGCAAATCGAAACGACGCAAATCGGATCGACGCAAGTCGGGGCTCTAGTGTACTATATATATAGACTATAAACTAGACTATAGGATATACTATAGACTAGACTATAAAGTAGACTATATACTAGACTATAAACTAGACTATAGTCTAGACTATAAACTAGACTATAGTCTAGACTATAAACTAGACTATAGTCTAGACCATATAATAGACAATATTCTAGACTATAGGCTAGACTAGACTAGACTGCAGATTAGTTTATATATTTATTTTCTTACTTACTTTCATAGTGTTTTCAAAAGGAAACAAGGAGCAAATTTCCGTAGCCCTTGTCCACATATGTGGACGTTTGATTTTTTTTAATTATAATTGTAATAATAATAAATACAACAAAAATTTGATAATAATTTATTGACTACCAAATCTTCTAACAAGAGAAGTAAACATTTTACCCGGAATGTATGAAAGCATTTGACACATATATTACCATTAACGTTCAGTGGCCACAAATGTGGACGTTATCCCTTTTTGTGAATTTTCATTTTTTTTTTTTGCTTTTTGAATTCCTATTAAAATAAAGTTAATTAATTTAAAAAGAAAACAAAATTTAATCATTTTTTTGTCACCATAAAAAAATCGTCCCTGAAGAGGTTAAAATGTCTCTATCTTTATCTGATGCATATAACAATATCTTCAAATCCTAAAATTAATTGTAATTAAGTTTATTAGTTTTTAAACGTTGCTGGTTTTATTTTACCTTTTTATCGCTGATGAAGGAACTACTTGGGGACATGGCATCATTTTGGTTAAGCCATAACTGAACTTTTGATGGCTCGGAAAGGGTATCATTGTTAACTCCTAGCTGATGAAATACATATATTTGAAATTATATGTATTTGTAAAAGTAAACACTTTTTCTCACCTCGGTTTTTCTCCAGTTAAGTAGTTTATTACGGAATTCTGCACGTAGCCCCAAATGTGCAATAGCTTCTGCAAGATCACCATTCGTAATGTATGGCAAGCTTCTATATGTGACATTTGCGGCTTAAATTGAATAAAAGTTAAGTATTTTTATATTATTTAAGTTTTTAAAAACTTACCTTTTAATGTGTCGAATAGAGACTCCATATCTATGGTTTTTAAGAATTTTTGTAATTCAATATCTTCGTTATTGATTGTTTGACAATTTACTTCTATTATATTCTGATTTGACAACGTCATGTATTATTTACTTTTTTTTTTTTGTGTTTTGAGTGATAAACACTTTTGTGTCAATTTGATACCAAACGTGTATAATTTTAAAACGTCTTTTTTCCATCTGTGTATGAGTGCCCACACCAAACCTATGTCCTACATATTAGTACAAAGCTAACAACCGCACTTTACATTAAGCATATAATGAAAGGTTTGAGATTTTATTCAAAGACACAAAAAGTGTTCTTTTCGTCCACTTTATTTTCTCACGTCTAATAAGCCAACGCACTACCTACTAGACTACGGTGACTTCGCAGCAAGAAATATTTTGTTCGTCAACTTCCTCTCAGCAGTCTTTTGGTAAAACACAGAGCGTTTTGAGAAGTATCTCAAATCTGTCGTTTCGAGTCGATAAGCTATGTATGTAGGTGTGAGAAGCTAGGTTGTAATCAGTGGTGTTGTCGAGCCGGAACGCTCCGGAACGTCGTTCCGGTACTTCCTTTTTGGACAGGAACGCGTTCCGGAACTAAAGATGATTTCTGATAACGAGAATTGGCTGACGTTTTGAAAAAAAAAAAAATTTAAAAGAATTGCTGATTTTTTTTTCTAATTTTTGACGAATTTTTATATGTATTTTTATAAACAAGGGTTTGAACCGAACTCGACCCGAACCGAAACAAATACGTGAACCCGAACCCGAACTAGTTACTACTTAAGAATTCGAGTATTTAAAACCATTTTTTTAACCCTTTCGGCCGCATTTAAATTTAACTGTTGCTACCAAGAGAATCACTTATTTTTTCCATACAAAAATGAAGAGCAGGTATTTCCTCCTTTTTATCGTTAAATCATGGTTTTTAACTCCCCCCGTCGTCAAATTTGGGACATGAGACCTAAAAAAAAACGCCGCCGCCAGGATTATCATGGAAAATCACCCCCGTCGTTAATGAGACCGCACAGAGCGGCCGTCTACCCAGGATCGGCCCTGTCTATATAATTATATATACGCGTTCCGGTAAAAAAAAAATTAGCACAACACCACTGGTTGTAATCCTCACTAGTGTTGTAATTACCAATTAAGTAAGTCATATGGCACGTTCACCTTTCATTCCTTTACTAGTTTATCTATTCTATTGCCACATCGAGCTCTAATTATAGGCGAAATATTGGGTCCTTTTCTGCCGCTATCATAGTTCTCAAGAGTACATTCAACTAAACTAACGGCTTTGGTAGATGTATTGCATTATATTAAAACGTCTGAGCTTTTCCTAAACGTATAACTCTATAACGTATATCTCCTAAACGTATATATCTCTATATGTATGCAGTAATAGGATCTATTATGACTAGGAATAAAGCATGTTTATGCCGGTCCGTTTACATAATTTTTCCAATTTTCTTTACTTCTTCGTTTCATTGTTAAAGTCTTGCAATTAATTCTTCTGAAAACTGTGATTAGCCTTAATAAAACATCTCTTTCCATTTCTATTTCTATTTGTCATTCTATTTATTTAACCAATTTAAAATTTTATGCTTTAAAATATTGCAAAACGGATTCAAAAGAGGCCAAGAGACAGGGATAAACAGGGTGAGAGAGGTAGAGATGCCTTTTAATTTAACAAATAAACAACAACAACAACAATAAATTGCACTGAATATGCACAAATTTGAACTTCCTACTCTTCATAATGGAATGCCGATAAAAAAAACTTAACAGTAAGCGCACATACACACAGACAGCCACATACATATGTATACGTGTATGTATGGTATGATATGTACGGCAAGCGCATATAAATTTCTTTAAGTACTATTTTTGTTTTTTTGTTTTTTCATATAAAAGTACTTTCCCTTCTTTAAAATATTGTAATGCCAAGCGTATCTCACATTAGAAAATAAAATGATTTTTAATCCATCAGACCCACCGAACGTCTGTCTTTTATTTTATGAGTAGCAGTAGTGAGTGGTGAATATATTCACCATCATAGAACAACAATAATGAGAATATATGAGTGTGAGTGAATGTGTGTGTGTGTTTGTCGTTGGTTTTTAATGCTTGGTTTGTTTTAAGAGCATAAAAATTATTTCAGAGTTTTCGGTTGAAAACAAAAAAAAAAAAAGTACGAAGAAGAAAAAAAATCACATTTCCTTAGATTTTATTTGCAAATGCGTGTGTGTGTATGCGTGCGAGTGTGTGGCTGTGGAAATTGTGGTTGTTTATGAAAAATGAAGAGTGTGTGTGTGTGTGTTTGTGCGTATGTGTGAATTGCATTTAATGAATTTATGGCATTCGTACGCGTAATTAAGATTTTAATTAAATTTTCTTATAAATTTTTTTGCTCGTACATGCATATGCTTTTCTTCGTTTCCTATGTCTACAAAAAAAAAAAAAAAAAAAACAAAAAACAATATGGCAATATGGCGTGTTTGTGTGTGTAAATGCCTTTAAGGAATTTTTATTTTTTTTTTGTAAAAAAATGTTGATAAATAGAAAACTTTAGAAACTGAGTAGAGTAATTTGTAAAAAAAAAAAATTATCTGATCATTGGCGTTTTATAGCGATGACAGTGAAAATTTTTGCTTTTCTTTCTTATCGTCAGTTTACAAACTCCGGAATTGTAATTGAATTCCAGATAAGAAGGGAAGGCAGCCTAATGTGGATAGTAGTTGCTTAAGGATATTGTGTATAAAGGAGTTGTAATGCAATAAATTGGGGTGGCAACTGTTTTGTGATACTGTAGTTAAAATTGTTCTTCCGATAAAAAACAAATGCGTTGTTAATAGGAAATGATTGATTGAGTGATATGGAAACTTTTACTGCAGTTTTGTCTTATAATATGATTCAATAAAAGTGAATTAGTTGATCAGGACTAAGGATAAAATTTTTTGAAACGTCGTTACGTGCATTTTTCATCAGTCTGCCTTTCATATTCGAGTTGTTCACCTAGTTTCATTGCTCCGGATTGTCGTAATCCTAATATATATTATAAATTTTTCTGTAAGTCTGTTTTTTGTTTGTTTGTTGGTTTGTTTGTTAGTCAATCACGTCTAAACGCCTGGACCGATTTTCTTGAAATTTGGGATATAGATCGAGCTTTTGTCGGTGCAGGTTAAAGGCTATAAATCTTTTCAAATTTTTGACCAAAAGGGGACAAAAAATGGGTCAAAGGGGGAAAAAATGGGCAAAAATTAGTACTTTTATGCATAAATGCTGGATTTTATCTGTTTTATAGGTAATTTTTTACGATTTAGCTTGGTTAAGTTTCCCAAATAGCTATTGGAGGTGTTCCGTTACTAAAGTTGAACCAAAAGGGGTCCAAAAAGGGGGAAAGGGGCCAAAACCGGGCAAATTGAGTGTATAGCCAATCACGTCTGAACGCCTGGACCGATTTTCTTGAAATTTGGGATATTGATCGAACTTTTGTCGGTGCAGGTTATAGGCTATAAATCTTTTCAAAATTTTGACCCAAAGGGCGAAAAAATGGGTCAAAGGGGAGAAAAAATGGGAAAAAATTAGTACTTTATGCATAAATGATGTATTTTATCTGTTTTAAAGGCATTTTTTTACGATTTAGCTTGGTTAAGTTTCCCAAATAGCTATTGGAGGTGTTCCGTTTCAAAAGTTGAACCAAAAGGGGTCCAAAAAGGGGGAAAGGGGCGAAAAACGGGCAAATTGAGTGCATTTATATTTAGGACTTAGAGTATTCAAAAAACTGGGTTGTTTGTTAAACCGGTTTCCGAATAATTTGAAAAATTTCATTTTTTAAGAAACCGGTTTCAAAACCGGTTTCGAAACCGATAAACCGGTTTTTTATTTATTGTTATTTTTAATGCAAAAATTACCCAATAATAATTTTTTTTAATTTTTTAAACTAATCCAAACTACATAACCCGCGCAACGCCGGGTACAATCTGCTAGTGAATCTATATATGTATATAAAAATGAATGTGTGTTTATTTGTTTGTGGATGTGTTTGTTTGAAGTCTATAGACGGCTAAACGGCTGGACCGATTTTCTTGAAATTTTAACAGTACCTTCCTGTATGCCTGGAAGGAACTATAGGCTATTTTTTATTTTAAAATTTCAAGTAGGCGAGGTGCCACGCCCACATACCCAATAAGTATTTAATGTCGCCTATTTCATAAACTGCAACAGCTAGAGTCCTCAAATTTTGTATGGACGACTTTGACGTATATATGAACAAAATGGGTGGATTGGCTATAGTGGGCGTGTCACCTCGCATAGTCTATATCTATATATATAAAAGTGGATGTGTGTATGTATGTAACGTATGGACTCCAAAACGGCTGGGCCGATTTTGATAAAATTTTCAGGGAATCTTCAGAATATTCAGGCGGGTAACACTGTGAAGTCTGATTTTTTATTTCCGGTCTGTGGGCGGAGGGGCGTGGCAAAATCCAATTTGTTTGTTTGTATGTACCTTATAGAATCGTAAACTATGCATTTGATCATGTTATGATCTTTAGCAAAGTTGTTGCGCATGAGCCGAGGAAGGTTTCTAAGTTGGTATGACTAATTTCCGGTAGGTGGCGCCACTGAAAATTACTTAAAATCAATTAAATCGTAAACTGTGCTTTTGATCATGTTATGATCTTTAACAATGTTGTTGCGCATGAGCCGGGGAAGGTTTCTAAGTTGGTATGACTAATTTCCGGTAGGTGGCGCCACTGAAAATTACTTAAAATCAATTAAATCGTAAACTGTGCTTTTGATCATGTTATGATCTTTAGCAATGTTGTTGCGCATGAGCCGAAGAAGATTTCTAAGTTGGTATGATCAATATCCGATAGGTGGCGCCACTGAAAATTACTTAAAATCAATTAAATCGTAAACTATGCATTTGATCATGTTATGATCTTTAGCAAAGTTGTTGCATATGAGCCGAGGAAGGTTTCTAAGTTGGTATGACTAATATCCGATAGGTGGCGCCACTGAAAATTACTTAAAATGAATTAAATCTTAAACTGTGCTTTTGATCATGTTATGATCTTTAGCAATGTTGTTGCGCATGAGCCGAAGAAGATTTCTAAGTTGGTATGATCAATATCCGATAGGTGGCGCCACTGAAAATTACTTAAAATCAATTAAATCGTAAACTATGCATTTGATCATGTTATGATCTTTAACAATGTTGTTGCGCATGAGCCGGGGAAGATTTCTAAGTTGGTATGACTAATTTCCGGTAGGTGGCGCCACTGAAAATTACTTAAAATCAATTAAATCGTAAACTGTGCTTTTGATCATGTTATGATCTTTAGCAATGTTGTTGCGCATGAGCCGAAGAAGATTTCTAAGTTGGTATGATCAATATCCGATAGGTGGCGCCACTGAAAATTACTTAAAATCAATTAAATCGTAAACTATGCATTCGATCATGTTATGATCTTTAGCAAAGTTGTTGCATATGAGCCGAGGAAGGTTTCTAAGTTGGTATGACCAATATCCGATAGGTGGCGCCACTGAAAATTACTTAAAATCAATTAAATTGTAAACTATGCATTTGATCATGTTATGATCTTTAGCAATGTTGTTGCGCATGAGCCGGGGAAGGTTTCTAAGTTGGTATGACTAATATCCGATAGGTGGCGCCACTGAAAATTACTTAAAATGAATTAAATCTTAAACTGTGCTTTTAATCATGTTATGATCTTTAGCAAAGTTGTTGCGCATGAGCCGACGAAGGTTTCTAAGTTAATATGACCAATTTCCGACTGGTGGCGCCACTGAAAATTACTCAAAATGAATTAAATCGTAAACTTTGCATTTTATCATGATATGATCTTTAGCAAAGTTGTTGCGCATGAGCCGACCAAGGTTTCTAAAATGAATTAAATCGTAAACTGTGAATTCTTTAACAAAGTTGTTGCGTATGAGTCGTTGGAGGTTGGTGCGATTAATTTCCGATGGATGGCGTCACTGAAAATTATTCAAAATGAATGACAAGCAATTGGTCGACCTACACCTCAAGCACGGAAGAAAAGTGCATTACGAGCCTCAGAATCAGACGAGCATTGAGACTGGAAAATCTTCGAGTATATGCCGTTGAGACCCGTTCGCTTGAACCATTTGAACAACGAGAAGTGAGATTAGAAACTGATCGAATGCGTACTACTCAGGCCCGTTCATCCGAATCATCAGGACAACGGGAAACAAAATCAATAAAATGATACAAAATTAATTGGACATTTGTGTAATGTCTTTCCTTCAAATTTATTTTAGTTGGTGGCGCAGCAACATGCGCAGTGTACAGCTAGTTTCATTATAAGAGGTGATTTTTTAAGAGCTATAGGAAAATTTTTCAAAAAAAAACATAAAATTCAGAAAAATGCATGAAATCTTTATTTGAATAGATAGTTCGGTCCATATAATTTAATGTTTGAAGATTATTTCATGCAAATGTTGACAGTGACTGCGCCTCAAATGGTCCATCCGCTTAGTCCAATTTTGGCATACTCTTTCAAACATTTCGGCCGGTATCTCACGAATAAATGCTTCAATGTTGTCTTCCAATGCGTCAATTGAAGCGGGCTTGTCTATATAGACATGAGCCTTAACGTAGCCCCACAAAAAATAGTCTAAAGGCGTTAAATCGCACGATCTAGGTGGCCAATTGACCAATCCCGAACGTGAAATAAAATGTTCACCGAACTCGCCTCTCAATAAGTCCATTGTTACGCGTGCTGTGTGGCGACATGTGGCACCATCTTGTTGAGACCACATGTCATGCAAGTCAAGCTCTTGCATTTTGGGCAAAAAAAAAGTTGGATATCATCTCACGGTAGCGCTCATCATTCACAGTTACGTTACGATTCGCAGCATCTTTGAAGAAGTACGGGCCAATGATGCCAAATTCAATGATTTGCAAGGGTTGTTCGTTTGTAAGACGATTCATGGTTAAATTATAGACCAAACTGAAGATGTTTGACAGTGAAACAAAACACGAAACGTGCGTGAGCTGTTTAAACCAGTGTTGCCAAAAAGATAATAGCTAAAAAATCACCCTTTATAAATGATTCTTTTATGATTCAAAATCATCGACAACCATTCTATTTTTCAAGTTCATCTTCAGTTTGACAACAATCTTCATAAAGTAATGCCACCAATTCATCAAACATTGCATGGTGATGCAGTGTTAGCTTTCAATTTCATTTTAAATGGTTTTTCCTTTTCGAACCAAAATAATGAAAATAATATTCGTTACAATGTTTAAGCCACCACACATACGGATCATTAATTATAATTAAAATTTGAATCTTTCTGAAGAACAAAATTTTGCTCTTAAAAACCATTTCAAAAAATATTTATTTTTGCGCCAAGAAAAGAAAATTAAAACACAGACAGACATAGATATTCATGAAAATTACATTTTCGTACACAGATATTTTATGAGTTTTTAACGACATCATCTCATCTTTACGTTTAAAGAGAAGAAAACACTCATTAAGTTGACATGACATTGGGGCATTAAAAATCATCATCAATTAATGCATTCACCAGTCAGTCGTCCATATATGTATGTATGTACATACATAAGTAAACAAACAAAGGATATAATATAAGCCTCCTCCTTAGAGAACAAAGATAAAAGAATATTTTACAAGAAAAAAACTAAAAAAAAGATGAATATTTTTCACTTACAAAATGTATTCGATTACAAAGAGAAAAACAAATCTCTGAAGATATTTTGTTTTTTTTTTTGTGTTGAGCCATCGTCAATATTATTTGCTTTTGAAAATTAATTACACATTGAAAATGACTTGTTAAAATACATACATACGAGTATTTGTTTTATGAGTATTTTGAGATACTTAATTAAGAAAATTGGATTTACAATACAAACATAAATGTACTCGTATTTGCAACCAGTACACAGTGGTTTCCCTTATATGAACAAGCGGTCAAAAATCAATATCTCCAAAACCAAAAAAGCTAGGCCAAAAAATTGATCAGCCCATAGCATGTCCTAAGAGCTTAAAGCATGCAAAAATTTTAACAACTCTAGCCAAAGTAGCCATTTGATCTCTGAAGTGTTAATTGGCTTATAGATTTGTTTTAAGAATTTTTGAAATAAAGTATTAAAATTCGTTTGTTTTAAAATATTTTTGTATATTTTTATTCCATTATACAAAGTTATAAAATTCGGTAAAAGTTATTATTAAATAATGTACGATAATAAAGTAAATATTCAAATATTAAGCAAATTTAAAACTCCTTGACTTATGGTGTTTTCTTTTCTACAAAGAAAATGTCACCCTCTTACAAGGTGCATTGAAACAATTTTTGACCAACCCTGTTGTAATGTAATTTTTTATTTGAGAAGAACATAACACAAATATTAAAAAAGGGTATGCCCTGTGTTTACCACTTATTAAGAAAATGAATGAGGAAATGCCAATTTCTTCAAAGGTGTTGCCAGATCGCTAATTTTTCGACTTCATTTTTTGCACGCTTTTTTTATAACAAAAAAAAAAAAATATTTTAACACTGTTCTAACATTGAATGCAATTTTTTATATTGCTGACCATGTAGCTTTAATAATGTAATATTTCCTTAAGATTACTCCACAAAACAATGAAAAAATTAACTTCAAATTGGATAGCAATACCAGGCGACTTTTTTTACATTTCATCTGGTAGCCCTATAAATAACCAAAAGTTATGTGCTTTACAGGGCATTAGCAGCACTCTCGATTTATACAGGGCATAAAATGCAATGCCCTCCACCATTGGCAAGTGCGAATTATTTAGAATAAAACATACCACCCTTTTAGAGGGCGAAACATTTTTAAGAAACAAACGCAAAATTGCATTTTGCGTTAATAAAATGCACATTTTTTGATAGAAAAGAAAACACCATAAGTTCTATATCTATTTTTTTCGCTTGGTTTTTCCCTATTGCTCGCTAGTAAGACTTTCTATGGATTTATAGACTGTTATGACTTGCTATTAAATTTATATTATTAGTTTTCTCTAAAATTTCTGAAAACTTTTTCAATGATTCTGGCCAACACTTTTACTCTCTTCGTATCGCTTTTAATATATTATTTTAGGTGGTCCTTTATATTATCTGACGATTTTTTAACACTCGTTTTGTACCTTTTCGACGTACCAGGAGTACTATAACTTCAGGTGCATCCCTCATCTTTTTTCCACTGGTGTCCGTCTTGCTTAAACTTGTAGTATCATCATCATCGGACGATGACTAAGTACTTTCTGCGCTCTCACCTCTCACTGATTTTGCATTTGCAATGCCTTCAGCAAATGCATACTATCCACATATGTAGCCTACTTTTTCCTCCTTTTTTGATATATAAATTTGGTTATACGGACCACTACTACCTGTTACCACAACTTCCATCTTGTTAGTTGAAATTTTTTTACAGTAGATTTCCAGCATGTCCATATCTTTAAAGCATAAAGTTTAGATATATATATTTAAATAAAATTATTTTAAATTATTTTTTTCCATCCAATGCATGATTTAAATTGGGGGACCTAAACTATTAAGCTCTTTAACTAGATCCTTCCACAAATTTTCCACACCGATTTTATCCCCTCGTGTGAATAATCTAGCCAAATCCGTGTGATTTTGTATAAATTCTATTAATGCGTCTTCTTGTCGTGCATTTTTGTGCGTCCCCCTAAAATACATATAAAAATTTAAAATTTTTTTGAACGCTTATTAGGCAAAAAAATTTTACTTACATTTCTTAAGTTTCAAATGAAAATTTGAAAATGAAAAATTACGAAAAAAAAAACTCTTGGTATGATCCTGTTTTAAAAGCAATTTCAAACAGATTTAATCGTTTTTCATCACATAGCAAAACTATTGTTTTTTACTTGAAACAAAATGGAATTTGAAATCAATTACACAAAACGATGTTTCCAGATGCATCACATCTTTTATCGGTTTCAAATCGTTTTTGTTTCTTAATCGTTTTTCATCACATACCTGATTATTATTTAATAATGTAAGATAATAAAGTAAATATTCAAATATTAAGCAAATTTAAAACTCCTTGACTTAAACTACATACTTGTTTTCTTTGTTGGTAAGTTTCGGGCTCCAGAAATACATGGATCTGCACTTAAAAAGAGCCTATTTGAAAGGTCTGTATTAGTAGCAGTGCGCGATATTTTTCTTGTACTATTGCAATCAAAGCTGTTTTATATTCTTATTTTTCGCTTCACTTGCTTCCTCCGATAAATTCGCCTAAGGGCACTAATGCAACAACAAGTTTTCTGGCTGACTCTACAGCATATTCCTCAAACTTTTCGGCATCAATTTCAAATCCAGAATTTATAGCTTGAATAATTGTGGCACATCTTTGCAAAATGTCCTTATCGATTCCTGTTATTTTTGATGAAAGATCGACATTTTGAAAAAATCTCCGCGCTGTGTTACCATCGTTCGAATTTCCAAAACCACCAGCTTTTGGCCTATCTACCAAAAGTTCCATTTCGGCCCGAAATTGTTGTTGAATAAATTGTTTTCTCTTCACCACAATTAACTTTTAGTTCAAAACAAAATGCGTTTTTTTTTTATTATTTTTCGTAGAATGACTATGCAAATCACATCCATATGCGAAAATATGCAAAAATCCGCGGCCACAATATTATTTAATTTAAAGAGGTATAAAAAATCTACAATTTGATGTATAATAAGTTGTGGGCAGATGAGGGCCAAATAACTAAAAGTCTACGTGAAAAATTAGTTTTTAAGAAACGTGTGTTTTGAAAAGGTCAAAAAAGTATTCTTCAGGGATTTTTTAATGGGCTTAAATTTTTGCAACTTTTATCATTTAATTTGGTAGAAAACAAGTTAAAATTTAATTTTTGTTGGGTTTTTGGAGACTTCTGCCACAATAACATGAAACATTTTTAATTAAACTTAAGTTTTTTTGTAGGACTATGCGACCACAATATATGCAATATAAACATATGTACCTCCACTTTCAAATGACGCAAATATTAATGGTGTTTTCTTTTCTACCAAAAAATGTGCATTTTATTAACGCAAAATACAATTTTGCGTTTGTTTCTTAAAAATGTTTCGCCCTCTGAAAGGGTGGTATGTTTTATTCTAAATAATTTGCACTTGCCAATGGTGGAGGGCATTGCATTTTATGCCCTGTATAAATCGAGAGTGCTGCTAATGCCCTGTAAAGCAGATGACTTTTGTTTATTTATAGGGCTACCAGATGAAATTTAAAAAAAGTCGCCTGGTATTGTTGTCCAATTTGAAGTTAATTTTTTCATTGTTTTGTGGAGTAATCTTAAGGGAATATTACATTATTAAAGCTACATGGTCAGCAGTATAAAAAATTGTATTCAATGTTAGAACAGTGTTAAAATATTTTTTTTTTGTTATAAAAAAAAGCATGCAAAAAATGAAGTCGAAAAATTAGCGATCTGGCAACACCTTTGAACAAATTGGCATTTCCTCATTCATTTTCTTAATAAGTGGTAAACACAGGGCATACCCTTTTTTAATATTTGTGTTATGTTCTTCTCAAATAAAAAATGACATTACAACAGAGTTGGTCAAAAATTTTTTAATGTACCTTGTAAGAGGGTGACATTTTCTTTGTAGAAAAGAAAACACCATAAATCTCGCAAAAAAAAACAACAAAATTTGTTAGATTCATAAAATTTAGAGTTTTGTCAATAAATTCAGTGGAATAAAGCTTAGAAAAAACAACTAACTTTTTTTGATTTTTGGCCTATGGGAGAAACCAGTGTGCAGTGTCATAAAATATCGCTGCAATAATAAACAACAAATACTGCAGCGTCATTTATAATTGTTGGCCCTGCATTAATTTATTTATTCTTTCATTCATTCATTCGTTCATTCATTTAAACAAATAACATCTGTTGTCTGTTGTTGTATTATTGTTGTTGTTTTCAAATCTTATTTTGTGTATAAAAACCTTAAATTTTTATTACACTTTACATGCTCATCTATAGGATGTAAATTGTAAGAAGAGTATCGAATAGATTTTTAAAGTGTTCCTTTGTAGCAAGTACGAATGAGTAATAAATGCCACACATTGTACAATGGAATGTTCGCAACTCCTTGAAACCTTTATCTGTCATTGAAAAGTCGAAATTAAATGAAAGAGCTGCACTTGAAACACTTTTATAGGACAGAGGTGTAAAGGAATGTTATTTTCATTTGTACACAGTTCTTGGCACATCAACAATTGGAACTCTAGCACTTACTTAAGGTTTAGAGAGAAAACTATAAATCAAGTTGGATATGATTGCTTCGAATAGGCGAAGAGGAGAATTTTTTTCACTCAAACAAGTAAATTTCAAAGAAGGAAAAACACTAAGATCCGTAGCAGGTGGATAATGACATACATACATAATTGGTCATTACAACCCTTCAGTCAGTTGACCAAGTTTCTCACACCACTTATGTTGTGTGTGTTAATTTTATACATAAGTGGCGGGACCTACAGTTTAAAGTAGACTCCGAAAGACAGATTTTTTGAGAAACTTTTCATGGCAATTTTGTTTACTCTCAGAGTTTTGCCAGAAATCTGCTGAGAGGAAATCGCCGAAGAAATACTTTTTGTATTTTGTTTTGATGTCTGCCCTGGGGCTCGAACCCTGGCTTTACGTCTAATAAGCCAACACACTACCTACTAAACTACGGCGACTTCAAAACATAATATGAGGAGGATAATGAGGAGACTATAATTCACTTCATATTGTTACGAAAATGAACAAATCTAGATACTGGTGCTTTACTTTTACATCGTTTAACATTAAGAAATTATAAACAAATGCTACAAAAACAAAACAGTGAACTTGTTTACAAATTATCGCATTGCGTAATATAACAACAAACACCAGCATATAAAAAATGGTAAACAAGTAAACAAAAATACAACAACAAACACTACAAAAATAAATGTAAACAAAATACACAAACAACAATAATGAAACAACGATGTTTACCTTTATAGAGATCTCGAGAAGCCACGAACATTCGCTTTCAATAACATTCATCAGCTTGTTTACTCTGCCATATAAAAGGCAAGGTAAAGCATGCAAGTGAGTTAGTAAAAGTTCAGTCAGTCTTGTGTGAAGACGCGGTGCGTTTGAAAAGAGTAATCGTGGTTTGAAGATCTCCGTTACTAAAGGGTCCGCCAAATAACTTTTTTTTTTTGAAAATCCATTAAAAAAAAAAACTACTGAATATTTTTTCAAATTTCTTGTTTTTATTTGAAAGTACAATCCTTCCGGTTAATAATGGAAAATAATTTCATTCAAATGGCTGCCACGGCTGGCCATGCAGTAGCCTACACGATCGGTACAATTTTTAAGCACATTATCGATTGTGTGGAGCTGTATTTCACCAATGGCTTCACGAATATTGTCCTTTAAAGCGTCAATTGTCTCTGGCTTGTCGGCGTAACACTTATCTTTGACGGCGCCACCCCACAAATAATAGTCCAACGGTGTCAAATCGCAGCTCCGAGGTGGCCAAACGACATCAGCTCTGCGGCTGATAATGCGATCTTCAAAAACAGGGCGCAAAACATTGAGTGTAGCTTCGGCTGTGTGGCACGTAGCGACGTCCTGTTGAAACCAAATTTGGCAACATATCCTCCTCTTCAATTTTTGTGAACAAAAATTCATTCAACATGACCCGATAACGATCGCCATTCACTGTAACGGCCACTTCTTGCTCATTTTCGAAGAAAAATGGCCCAATTATGCCTATGGACCATAATCCGCACCAAACAGTGACTTGTTTTGGGTGCGTCGGCTTTTCAATGTATGCGTGCGGGTTTTCTGTGCCCCAAATGCCACAATTTTGCTTGTTTACATACCCGCCAACATCAAAATGAGCTTCATCTGAAAAGATGATTTTTTTTTTTGCCAAAATCGGCATCTTCCGTAAGTCGATCGCAGGCCCACTTAACGAAGCGAAAACGCGAATACACAACCATATTCGTTCAGCGGAAGGATAAAACTAATTACACTATGCGACAAAATGAAAAAAATTAAATACACCGGCTAATGGCTAAATATAAAAAAAATATTTTTTTTTATATTTCTCGAACCCTCCAAACATTTTTTATTTGACAAAAACTGTTTTTTTAGACTTTACGCGCAAAATTCTGTATTACTCAAACATTTCTGACCCGATTTCCAAAATTTAAATCCTGTTGGAAAGGAGAGAGATGGACCTTTAGAACAGTACACATATATCTATTATTTGACTTAATATGCAATGAGTTTTGATGAGGTGAACTTGGAAAATGCGAATTTTTTTCATATTTTTTCAAGTTTGTCCGTTCATAGTAGCAAACTTTAATAAAAAAATATAGGATAAGTGATAATATTCTTAAAGTCTGTTCTCTTGTAAAGAGATTGAACTATCATTTGATAAAATCGGACAAAAATTACCGTAGTTATTGAAATATAAAAAAGGTATTTTTGAGTTCTACTCAACTAACTGAACAACATGGACTATGTTGTTACTCGGGTGTATTTTCACTGTCGCACCGTGTTATCTGTCAAATCAGACATGAGCTAAGTGTTACCATTCACGAAATAAGCACTAGTTGAAAAATAAAACGTTAAATGGCGGACCCGATACAAAGAAACTATGCATTTAAAAAATATTATACATTAATAAATTACCGTTATTTTTATTTTAAAATTGTATCACTGCCAGTATTTAAAATTGAAACAAAAAAAAAATACAAAAAATTTCGAAATATTGTCATATTTTTTCGGGCACTCTCCTTAAGTGGTAAAAGTTGAGTTTGATGATTGATAGAATTTTATCCATAGTGTAAAGTTTCTTTTAACGCTCACTGTAGATGCTCCACAAAAGGCACAAAATAAGGTGAATTTTACTGAATAAATTTGTTATTTTGTTTAGTTTAATTAATTATTGAAAATAAATTCATTTTCGTGTTTTCTTCTCTTTTAATTTGAACATCTTTAAAGAGTCTCTCTCCCACATAAAAGTGTCATCAACATTCGTAATAAAAATTTGTTGTGTTCGTAATAAAATTCCTTAAATAGTTTGCCTAGCAATGGAAATAATACAACCAAAAAGCAAACATTCTTGTAAAAAAAAAAAATCTAAAAACAATAATTAAATAAAATATTTTCCCATAAAAATAAAATAAAATTCTATTCGAAAAAGAAAAAGGAAAAAAACCCCATCAAAACTAAGTATTGTAAGCCGGCTTTAATTAAAGCTGATCTGTTCGGTTCTGTTCTGTTCTGTTACTTAAATTATGAGAAGAACATCTTGAATGATTGAGTGCTGGTGGGCGTTGAGGTCTTTATTTTTCTTCTCTTTTGTTTTTTCACAGTGGTTTAGAGCATGAAATACAATAAATATTGAACTATTGATCATTTTAATAGATTGCTTTCAATATTTTAAGTGGCTTTTTTTTACTTCTTCAATTACGAGTGCAAAAGAAAATGTCATCGATGACGGGAAAATTTATGAAATAAAACGTTTGAATTGTATTAGAAATTTAACAAAATTAGCTTTTGTCGGTGCAGGTTATAGGCAATAAATCTTTTCAAAATTTTGACCGAAAGGGGAAAAAATGGGACAAAGGAAGAAAAAATGGGCAAATATTAGTACTTTATGCATAAATGCTGTATTTTATCTGTTTTAAAGGTATTTTTTTACGATTTAGCTTGGTTAAGTTTCCCAAATAGCTATTGGAGGTGTTCCGTTTCTAAAGTTGAACCAAAAGGGGTCCAAAAAGGGGAAAGGGGATAAAAACGGGCAAAATGAGTGCATAGCCAATCACGCCTGAATGCCTGGACCGATTTTCTTGAAATTTGGGATATAGATCGAGCTTTTGTCGGTGCAGGTTATAGGCTATAAATCTTTTCAAAATTTTGACCAAAAGGGGAGAAAAAATGGGACAAAGGAAGAAAATGGACAAAAATTAGTACTTTTATGCATAAATGCTGTATTTTATCTGTTTTATAGGTAATTTTTTACGATTCAGCTTGGTTAAGTTTCCCAAATAGCTATTGGAGGTGTTTCGTTTCTAAAGTTGAACCAAAAGGGGTCCAAAAAGGGGGAAAGGGGCCAAAAACGACTAAATTGAGTGCATAGCCAATAACGCCTGAACGCCTGGACCGATTTTCTTGAAATTTGGGATATAGATCGAGCTTTTGTCGGTGCAGGTTATAGGCTATAAATCTTTTCAAAATTTTGACCAAAAGGGGAGAAAAAATGGGACAAAGTGAAATAAATGAGCAAAAATTAGTACTTTTATGCATAAATGCTGTATTTTATCTGTTTTATAGGTAATTTTTTACGATTTAGCTTGGTTAAGTTTCCCAAATAGCTATTGGAGGTGTTCCGTTTATAAAGTTGAACCAAAAGGGGACCAAAAAGGGGAAAGGGGCGAAAAACGGGCAAATTGAGTGCATTTATATTTAGGACTTAGAATATTCAAAAATCTGTGTTGTTTGTTAAACCGGTTTCGAAACCGATAAACCGGTTTTTTATTTATTGTTATTTTTAATGCAAAAATGACCCAATAATAATTTTTTTTAATTTTTTAAACTAATCCAAACTAAATAACCCGCGCAACGCCGGGTACAATCTGCTAGTTGAATTATAAAATCATGGAAATGAAAAACAAAAAAAAAAAAACATAGAAATGGTTTGCGAATAGAAAATAAATTTCAATTCGATATTATTAGCAATGTCGCTAGGGAAAAATTAACCTGGTCAAGCATAGCATAAATAGGTATTTATTTTCTAGAAGTTTTATTTCGATTTTATGTTCATGTATTCAAAATTATGAACCGATATCACAAATAAAAAGTGGAGTTCATTCCAAGATCATACGAAGCGGTTATTCTAAATTTACTTACTGAACTTAATTATACCATGTGTCCACAAATTATTTACCTGATGCTGCAATATAAATGAGCAAACACAGCTCACATAAGGGGTGATTTTTTAAGAGCTATAGGAAAATTTTTCAAAAAAAATAAAAAAAAAACACATAAAATTCAGAAAAATGCATGAAATCTTTATTTGAATCGATATTTGAATCCATATAATTTAATGTTTGAAGATTATTTCATGCAAATGTTGACCGCGACTGTGCCTCAAATGGTCCATCCGCTTAGTCCAATTTTGGCATACTCTTTCCAACATTTCGGCCGGTGTCTCACGAATAAATGCTTCAATGTTGTCTTCCAATGCGTCAATTGAAGCGGGCTTGTCTGTATAGACATGAGCTTTAACATAGCCCCACAAAAAATAGTCTAAAGGCGTTAAATCGCACGATATAGGCGGCCAATTGACCGGTCCCGAACGTGAAATAAAATGTTCACCGAACTCGCCTCTCAATAAGTCCATTGTTACGCGTGCTGTGTTGCATGTGGCACCGTCTTGTTGAAACCACATGTCATGCAAGTCAAGCTCTTGCGTTTAGGGCAAAAAAAAGTTGGATATCATCTCACGGTAGCGCTCACCATTCACAGTTACGTTACGATTCGCAGCATCTTTGAAGAAGTACGGTCCAATGATGCCAAATTCAATGATTTGCAAGTGTTGTTCGTTTGTAAGACGATTCATGGTTAAATTATAGACCAAACTGAAGATGTTTGACAGTGAAACAAAACACGAAACGTGCGTGAGCTGTTTAAACCAGTGTTGCCAAAAAGATAATAGCTAAAAAATCACCCTTTACAATTACAATTAAAAACCATTAAAAACAAGAAGCAGGGAAACATTCGTAATACAGTAATCCCTCGATTTACGTCGCAGTTGGTTCCAAAAAAAGGCGACATAAATCGAATGATAACGCAAATTGAAGTTAGAAGGAAAAAAAAAATTGACGATGTAAATCGAAACGACGTTAATCGAGGCGACGTAAATCGAAGGATTACTGTATTACGAAATAAGAAAATCAAATCCAAATCCAAATGAAAAAAGTAATTATTTCTGCACGTCTGTAATTCAGTCGTTGAAATTATCGCATTTCCCTTTTTAAATTAAACTTATTCGTTTGCAAAAAGGAGTAGAGAGTGAGAAAGAGAGAGAGAGAGAAAGAAATCAAGAGCAAAATAGAAGAAAGAATTCTTAATCAGGGTGCATTTTCACTTCTGCTGTTGTTGGAATTTAACGCTGTTTAATATTATTCCTGTTCTTGTGGCAAAATAAAAGAAATCATGGATGTAAAAAGGAAAAATTAATGATTTTATGAAATGGAAAAATGTCTATGATTTTTCATTTATAATATTTGTTTTCTATTTGGTGACTCGACTCAACTTGACTTTGAAGAGATATTCCCAATTGCAGGCATTAAATGCAACACAATCATCATCATTATCGTCAGCAATAAAGTGGGAATATTACCGTGCACGTTTGTTGGGGTATCAAAAGCATCGTTACAGACGTAGTTCAGGCAGTTCTTTAAATGTATTTATAGTTGAAAATAAAGGAGAAGTCTTAGGTTTTATGTAACAAGGAACAACAACTGATAGAATAGCCTTAATACCATTGGCGAATCAACTGAATAATCTATGAGCATTTTTAAGGATACTATCATAACCTGACAGTAGAACAATACCGTATAAATTAAAGGAGAAATTCCCTTTTGATGTTTAAAACCTATTTTAGAGACAACACCTCTACAATCCATAGGCTGCAGCTGGAATGTTTTGTTTACCATTTACAAAGTAACACTAAGTGCCTTCTATGTGGTCTTAATATTCCAAAAATAAAAATGAAATCAAATATTTTTATTCAAGTGTTTTTAAATGTAAAGCAAAATGGCGCATAAGGTATGAAAAAAGTGTGAAAATGCTAAAGATTTCCAATTAATAAAAATTCCAACAAAAAAATCTAAAGTAATTGAAATTAAATTTTAATTAATTTTGAAAATTTTTAAAATTAAATTTTCGAGACATAAACATTTAATTACTTTAAATGTCTGCATCTCCCGTTTATTAACGTTATTTATCCTACACTAGACGATAGATTTTTTAGGCATAATTTTGTGGGATTCTCATTTCATTCGTCATTCAGTCAGTCATATGTATGTCTACTCATTCGTCTAGGGAGTCAACATCATCATCATCATTATCAGCAACAGCCGAGACGACAACAGCATCATCAACAACACAACACAACACTTTACAGGCGGTATATGCATGTATGTATGTGACATTTTTTGTTTTGTTTTGTTTTATTTTAAATGTTTTGACATTTGAATTGATTTTTTTGGATTTGTTTCGTTTTTCTTTTGTTGTTGTTACAATAATTGTTTGTGTTGTTGCTTTATACTCTCAAATATTCAGATTTATGGCGTTAATGAGGCTTCAGCTATGGCTGTAGTTGCTGCATTGCTGTGCCTGGTGATATCATTACAAGCAATTATTGTTTGCTGTTGTAAATGTATTTGTACATGTACATGAAGTACTACTATATGTACATGAAAATTCAACGAAGACAAAATTCGTTTTTGTCATCATCATTATCTTTGTTGTTGTTGTTGTTGTTTGTATTGCGATTATTATACGTTTTGTTTCACTCACTTATACGACCACAAAAAAATTTGTTTGTTTATTTGAAAATCATGAAAATGTCTTAACTTCTCTGAGAGAAAGGGCTCAGAACAGTGTTTATTTGTATTTGTATACGATAATCATTATCATTATAATTATAAACACGAAGCTAGAGCCAAAAACAACAGTAATAATAATAATACACTTATGAGTAGTTTTGTTTATTAAATCTCTTTTACATGTTCGTTTTTATTCGTGTATTTGTGTGTTTATTTGTTTCTCTTTCTCTGTGTGTCTTGTGTTGGTACATGTCTCCCCAAAGGATTTTCATTTTAAATGGGAGTTCTACGTTGATTTTTGCCTTTTTTCTCTCCACAGATTTAACAATTCGATATTTTTTTTCTTTTGTTGCTATTGTTGTTCAGTTTTTAATTTCTTTTGTAATTTCTGAGTATCGTTATGATGGTGTGAATAAAATGTGTAACACACACCCTTACACACACACAGAAAATATTGGAAATTCATGTTCGAACATTTTCATTTTATTTGTTTACTTTTCTTCGTTGTTTGCTTTCGCGCAATATGGTTGCAAGAGGTTTTTCTTGTCAATTATTGTTTATTGTTGTTGTTAAATAATGCTGCTGTTGTTGTTCGTTTTGATGCTTTTCTTATTCCTCATGAATATTATTGGGAAGAGATTGAATTTCTGTTGAGTTTTTCCCCCTTTTATTTTTATTAAAGAAAATTGATTTTGCTTTGATTCCCAAAGAAAATTTTTTTAAAATTACTTAAAAAAAAAAGAAAAATTATATCCATTATGCTTTGGAAACGTACATACTGTGAGCGTCAAAAGAAAGTGTACAATTCAAAAAATATACATTAATAAATTACCGTTAATTTTTTTTTCAAATTATTTTATTGCCAGTTTTTAAAATTGAAACAAGAAGAAAAGAATTAGAAAAAATTTGGAAATATTGTAAAATTTTTTCGGGCACTCTCCTTAAGTGGAAAACTTGAGTTGAGATTGTTAGAATTTTATCCATAGTGTACACTTTCTTTTGACGCTCACTGTATATGTGATTAAGGAAATCGGTGTAGAAGATATTGTATTTCCAATTACATAAGATTAAAAACGAAAATATTTGTTGAAAATTTTTTTCTTTCTCCTACACAAAGAAAACTGAACCTAATAAATACATAGTAAATTAGAACAAAGTTTATAAGATTTCTCTATGGTTTTTTTTTCAAGAAGAGATCCTTATTATTTTTATAAGGAAAACTTTTTTGAAAAAATCAAGAAGAAAACTTAGGGATTTTACTAGATAGTCTTCTTTATTTTTTAAAAAAGTTTTCTCCTTAATTTTATTAGGCTTTCTTTTTGTTTTTTTTTCAAAAAGGTTTTCTTCTTAATTTTATAAGACTATCCCTTTATTTTTTTAAATAATACTTCTTTCCTTGATATTATTATGGATTTTTTATTGATATATTTACTTAGAAACTAAAACCTAAGAAATAACCTATGAAATCATTATATCGTGGCCACTCTAGAAAAATATTCGTCAAAGATTTGGCATTGTGTATCTCATCAATTCTATTTTTCTTTGTTTCCCTCCAGAAAGAAAGCACCTGTTCCCATGGACTGCAATTGTGCTGCAACCAGCACTTTTGCTCGAAATATTTATTTTTGATAGAGAAAGATAGACGTATAAAGATGTACATATATTAATTTAAGAAGTTTTAAATATACATACCATTATGCAAAACTTTAAAAGTTTTGTCCGCAGTGACAGGATAATCATCGAATTTTTCTTTTTCAAAATTAGTCCAACGAGAAAATAACTATCCTGTTGGATTTTTCTTCCCGTTTCAAAAAGTATGTTTCCTAGAATAACAGAAACTGTTAATAAAAAGATATGTACATTAAATAAAATTTGGTTTAGATTTTTTTTACCGGTTTTTCTTTAGGGAATACTTCGCAGATAGCATAAGACCATTGCTCCATTTCTGCGTATGTTAATTTGGATCTTGTGCCGACATACTTTTCAATAATACAGTGCACTAACGTCTTCTGGTTTTTTGAGTCAATATAATTATTCTTATTATTATATTCTTATTAAAACATTAATAAGATAATTTACAATGAATTCAATAAGGAATACTCCTTAAAAAAAAAAAAAATTATTAAGTAGCCTAATGAATCTATAAGAAAAACCTTTTTGAAAAAATGAATTAGGTAACCCAATGAAATTAATAAGAAATTCTTGTTTTATACAATTTAGAAGAAAACACAATAGAATCAATAAGTTTTTTTCTATGGATTGTATTTTTTGTGGCAAAAATGAAGGAATTTGAGTAAAAAAATGGTAAATAACAAGTTGTCTTCTTAAATGTATGTGTTTTACTTCTTGAAAAAATTTAAAAAGATTTATCACATAAAAGTAATAATAAATCTCTACGAAAAAATCTTTGTTTCTTTCTGCTGTAATACACCTCACTCCAAAAACGTTTCGTAGAGAAAATCTTCTTGATTTTATTAGACAGTTTTCGCTCTGTGTAGAAAACGTTGTAAAGGAAAAGTTTTTCTATAGTTTTTTTGGAAAGTCAGTTCTATGTATATTTTAGGTATCTTTGAAAAATAGGAAAAATATACAGCAAGCTGTAGACTGGATCGGCTGCAATTAATCATAAGTATATCAGACAGAAGTTTTAATGATTGCTAGAAATCATTATTAGAGTTACGGTTCATATTGGTTTTAGTCTTGAATGTTCAATATTTATTTTGATTACAAGAAGACCTAATTCTAGCAAGCACTGTTTACAACCAAAATAAAAATCTTCAGTAACTTATATTTCATAGAATTCTGTTAATAATAGAGGGCTATGATCAATTGTCCAAAAACCTTTGGTTACTAAGGTTGAGAGAAGAAATTTCAGCTGTTCGATATCGAAAAATGAAATTCTATTGAATTTAAAAACATTTTAATTCGCTGCGTTTGTTAGCAGGCGGTTATTACTGTTTTTGGATTCATTCTTTGAATATTTCAGATCAAGAAAATTATCACAAACATTGCAAAACATCGTTGTCTGCTATATTTTAATTCCATGTATTTTTTTGGTACTTAGCCTTCTTCATATTTTCCTATTCCCTTAATTAATTTTAAATCAATTTAAACATTAGTTACAACATCGCTTTAGAGTACCCAAGTCTGGTATCTTTAACAATTCAAAATATTGAATCCCTTATACATCTATATAGTATATAAAAATGAATGTGTGTTTATTTGTTTGTGGGTTTGTTTGTTTGAAGTCTATAGACGGCTAAACGGCTGGACCGATTTTCTTGAAATTTTAACAGTACCTTCCTGTATGTCTGGAAGGAGCTATAGGCTATTATTTATTTTAAAATTTCAAGTAGGCGATGTGCCACGCCCACATACCCAATAAGTATATAATGTCGCATATCTCATAAACTGCAACTGCTAGAGTCCTCAAATTTTGTATGAACGACTTTGACGTATATATGAACAAAATAGGCGTATTGGCTATAGTGGGCGTGTTACCTCCCATAGTCTATATACATATATAAAAATGAATGTGTGTTTGTATGTACCTTATAGAATCGTAAACTATGCATTTGATCATGTTATGATCTTTAGCAATGTTGTTGCGCATGAGCCGACCAAGGTTTCTAAGTTGGTATGACTAATTTCCGGCAGGTGGCGCCACTGAAAATTACTTAAAATGAATTAAATCGTAAACTGTGCATTTGATCATGTTATGATCTTTAGAAAAGTTGTTGCGCATGAGCCGACGAAGGTTTCTAAGTGAATATGACCAATTTCCGACTGGTGGCACCATTGAAAATTACTCAAAATGAATTAAATCTTAAACCATGCATTTGATCATGTCATGATCATTTGATCATGTTATGAGGTTGGTGCGATTAATTTCCGATGGATGGCGTCACTGAAAATTATTTAAAATGAATGACAAGCAATTGGTCGCTCTACACCTCAAGCACGGCAGAAAAGAGCATTACGAGCCTCAGAATCAGACGAGCATTGAGACTGGAAAATCTTCTAATATATGCCGCTGAGACCCGTTCGCTTGAACCACTTGAACAACGAAAAGTGAGATTAGAAACTGATCGAATGCGTACTACTCAAGCCCGTTCATCTGAATCATAAGGACAACGGGAAACAAAATCAATAAAATGATTCAAAATTAATTGGACATTCGTGTAATGTCTTTCCTTCAAATTTATTTTAGTTGGTGGCGCAGCAACACGCGCAGGGTACAGCTAGTACTTTAATAATCTTGACTCTACTGCCATCATTAGAATTCGATCAGCAGAGCATAAATTTTTTTTCAGTGCAATTTATCGATAAATTTAAACATCAAAATCAATGTTTTATATTCATTTATTTATTTTCTTAATTTTTAATTGTTACCGTTGAATAGAATTAAATGGATGGCCTTAATTCTGCCTTATGGCACGGCACACGTGTTTAAATCATGACACGTGCCAGCTGTCTATTATTATAAAGTGCAGTTGTTGTCTGCCTATAATTTATAGCTGTCTCGGTGAAAATAGATTGTGATAAGACATTAATTCATGCAGATTAGACTCGTTTTACGATAAAAATTATCCACAATGGAATTATTTGTTAAAAGAAAGATAATTAAATTGAGAAAATAGCTATAGTGTAATACAATAACATGGTATATACAATTGAAATTAAAAGTTATTAATTTTATACAATATACATACATATATTACGCAATAATCTATTTGATCTTTCAATTATAGGCAGAAGTAATACTGTCTATATGTGATTCTTTTATGTTTAGAACTTCATGGAAATGTCTAAAATCGGGATCTACAATTTAAAGTCGTCTCCAAACGACAGAGTTTTAAGAAACTTTTCGTGGCAATTTTTATTTACTCTTATGGTGTTTTCTTTTCTACAAAGAAAATGTCACTCTCTTACAAGGTGCATTAAAAAAATTGCTGACCAACCCTGTTATAATGTAATTTTTTATTTAAGAAGAACTAACACAAATATTAAAAAAGCGAAAAAAGCAATTTGTTCAAAAGCAGTTCAATGTAAATAATAATATTTAAAATTAATTAAAAAAAAGTGTTATTACGTATTAAATGTTTTACATATAGTAACGTTAAGGTTTTAGATTTAAAAATATGTTCTATTTTTGATTTGTTTTCAATAAAATACATATGTAAATATGAGAAAGGTGTTGCCAGATAGCTAAATTTTCAACTTAATTTTTCAGCGCTGATTTTTTTAAAACCAAAAAATATTTTGTAACACTGTTCTAACATTGAATGCAAATTTTTTATTGTTTCCTTAAGATTACTCCACAAAATAATGAAAAAATAACTTCAAAATTGGATACCATGCGGTTTTTTTTTTAAATTTCATCTGGTAGCCCTATAAATAAACAAAAGTCATCTGATTTACAGGGCATTATTAGTACTCTCGATTTATACAGGGCATAAAATGCAATGCCCTCCACCATTGGCAAGTGCGAATTATTTGGAATAAAACATACCACCCTTTTTGAGGGCGAAACATTTTTAAGAAACAAACACAAAATTGCATTTTGCACATTTTTTGATAGAAAAGAAAACACCATTAGAGTTTCCGCCCGAAAACTCTGTTCAAAGAAAGTCGACAAAGAAATATTTTCTCATATTTCGAAAGAAACGAAACTTATGTTTAAGACGCTGTACTTTAGGATTTTTAAAAACTAAATATCACTGAATTATTACTACCACATAACATACATACATATGTACATAATTGGTCATTACAACCAGACGTCGGCACCAAAGCTGCCAGATTTGACGATTTATCGTCATTTTGACTACATGACGATTTATGCCCTTATTTTGACGATTTTAGCAATTAAAAATTTACATCATTTTCTTTACATTAAAAGCCAAAAAATTCCAACTCCTAAATAACATCATAGTTAAGCAAAAATTATCATATGCCGTTGCAGACAATTTTAAAAATTCGATTATAGCTTCTAATATTACCATCGGAAGAACAAAGCCAAGTGCCATTATTTTTTTCATAGGAAGGAGAAAAGAGGGAGCAGTGTTTATGGATACTAGGTTTGAATATTTTTATACTATAAGTAACAGGAAAGATCTCTGCAGGAAGGGAGTTCCACATACGAATAGTCCGCTAACAAACGAACTTTGTCTGTAATGCAGTGTGCAATACACTGGCCAATCGACCATATACGGATGTGCTGGCCGAGATAGACGAGTGTTATGTAGGAATACATGATTTTCATAAACAAGTCACCTTATTTCCCTCGAGCAATATCCGTTGTAGAGTAGCGATAGAACAGTGAAACACAAGCCACATTGCAACGATGCTGAATCAATGAATTAATGGAGTTGGACACACTATCGTGATTAACGAGCTACTACGGCCACGGTCGTGAAGCCTCAAAATAGACGTTAAAGACCAACCCATACATGAGAGTTGTATTCCATTCTCGGTCGGTTATAAATGGTTTAAATGATAGATTAGTTCAGATAAAGTGAAGTATTTATTGTACCGTCTTAAGAAACCAAGGCACTGAAAAATGTGTCAGTTCTAGCGAACATCACACTGAATTTTCTTGCCAAGATCTTCTGACTCCGTAATATTTACACCACACATGGGTATAGATGATGCAATATTATTGCTGCTTAATATTGTTTTTATATGTTTTTGTTTTTAAAAAACCTTTCAATTTATTTATTTATTTTATCTGACGATTTTTCTACGATTTCAATGAACGTCTTTGACGATTTTTTCTCAAATATTTTACGATTTGATGCTTCATTTATCTGGCAGCTATGGTCGGCACCAATGTCCCTCAGGGGAAGATTTTCTTTGGCTTTATATGTTCATATGTTCTCTTTGTGCCGACGACTGATTACAACCCTTCAATCAGGATTACTACCTAGTTTCTTATACCACTTATGTATGTTGTGTGTAGGGTTGCCAGCCTGGCTGGACTTGGCTGGATTGTCCAGTTTTTTTGGTGCTTGTCCAGTTTCAAGTTAAAATTTAATTTGTCCAGCTAAATAGAAATTTTTTTAGTACACTGCGATAACTTGGGCAATAATTTTCATGTTATCTTTGTCAAATCATGTTAGCCAACACTGATTGTACATTTGTTATACTTAAATAAAAATTATATTTTAATAAAAATTATTTACACGAAACCAAAATTAACATTTTCTCAGTATTTTTTTATGTCTAGCTTTTTTTTGTTTTGTCCAGCTTTTTAAAACCCAATGTCCAGCTTTTTGCAAATCGGAATCTGGCAACCCTAGTTGTGTGTCTGTTAATTTCATACATGAATGGCTGGGCTTACGGTTTAAAGTCGACTCCAAACGACAATGGCAATTTTATTTGCTCTCAGAATTTTTGCCAGAAATCTGCTGAAAGGAAGTCGCAAAAAAATATTTTTTTCATTCGTTTTTCGTTTTGTTCAAGTTGTCTGTCCTGGGGTTTGAACCGTGCCTTTACGTCTAATAAGCCAACACACTACCTACTATGTATTACTACCGCTCTAACAAAATTCCTAGAATATTTCAAATAAAGTGTATATGTATGCCTATCTGTGATCTTTAACCTTGAAAATTGGAATTAAAACTGGTGGTATTTTCTAATTATATTTTGTAGCATGTGGTGGTAATACAGAAGACATAACATAGCCCTGTAATCCTAATATACACCTATCCCCCGTTTTATACGGTATTCGTTTTACACGTTTTCGATCTTACACGGTTTTTGAAAATAAAATTTTTTTTAACGAAATTTATTAATTGATGAGATGTTAACCAACTTTTATCTCAATACGAAGAGGTATACGAAGATATGACTAAAAATAAATCGCAATTGCTCATATGGAGAAATAATCTAATGAGATAGTGTGGTCTAGCGATGAAAGTGATATTGTACAAATTTCTAAAAAAGGCGTATTATTGAAAGCGAAAGTGACAGCAATTAAATTTGAATGAAAATAGAATGTTAAGTCTTATTTATCGCAACCAACTTAAATGAATTTCTAATTTTAATTTTTATCTATAAAGAAAATGCAATATTTAAAATAGGTTATTAAATGTGTTTGATATTAAATATATTAATATTTATTTTTCGTTCATTGTGTTTGTTATTCATCATATTAAAAACTGACAAAAAGGGCTTTTTTATAGTGATTTTCGTTTAGCACGGTTTTTCCATATAAGAGTGAATTTTTCGAGTTACACGGTTTTTTATGGAACCTATCTTCCGTGTAAAGCGGGGGATAGGTGTATATTATAAATCTTTCTGTAAGTCTGTTTGTTTGTTGGTTTGTTTGTTAGCCAATCACGCCTAAACTCCTGGACCGATTTTCTTGAAATTTGGGATATAGATCAAGCTTTTGTCGGTGCAGGTTATAGGCTATAAATATTTTCAAAATTTTGACCCAAAGGGGAAAAAAAATGGGACAAAGGGAGAAAAAATGGGCAAAAATTAGTACTTTTATGCATAAATGCTGTATTTTATCTGTTTTATAGGTAATTTTTTACGATTTAGATTGGTTAAGTTTCCCAAATAGCTATTGGAGGTGTTCCGTTTCAAAAGTTGAACCAAAAGGGGTCCAAAAATGGGGAAAGGGGCGAAAAACGGGCAAATTGAGTGCATTTATATTTAGGACTTAGAGTATTCAAAAAACTGGGTTGTTTGTTAAACCGGTTTGCGAATAATTTGAAAAATTGCATTTTTTAAGAAACCGGTTTCAAAACCGGTTTTGAAACCGATAAACCGGTTTTTTATTTATTGTTATTTTTAATGCAAAAATGACCCAATAATAATTTTTTTTAATTTTTTAAACTAATCCAAACTACATAACCCGCGCAACGCCGGGTACAATCTGCTAGTAATTTCTATTTTTCTTTTCAATTAATATTTGTCAACCGAAAGAGAGAAACCATCATCACAATAGTTCTAATGTTTGTTTTTTGTTTAAGGAATTAAATTAGGCCTCCTATACAGACTTAGAGTTCATTAAACCTCATTTAACCCTTTACCAGTTTTGAAAGATAATTAAAGAGACTCTTGTTTATGTTTTCTTGTTTTTATTAAAACATTAATAAAAAATTTAATTTATTCCCAACTACTTTCATATCCTTTTCATTTCACTTATGTACATATGTATGTATGATTAACTGAAAACACATTTTATGAATATTTAACATGATAATGAAAATGAAAATGGGAATGGAAATAAACACGACTATGGACTCCCTTATCTTATACGTATGATATGAAACAATAATTAGGGGTGGTTTTCTTTTTTTTCGGCTGTTAATCTTTCAAAATTACTTCTCAGTTAGTTTAGGAGTCAATCATTAATTTGTTGTGGCTTTAAATATACGGGAGACCCCTTTAAATGAAATTAAATTGGGCTTAACAAATCCATTGCACGCCTCTTAAAACACGACATTGCCAGCAAAGTCTTTAAAAGGGATTTCAATGCAACACAGATTCGTTTTCAATTGACAAATTATTCCTGATAGTTGTACAGAAACTATTCCATTCTCTACCGAATTGATTGATTAAGTGGTTTAACGAAAAATTTATTTTCAAAGCAAAGCTGATAAGCCGTGACACTCGTTTTAAATTTGAAAAAAAAAGGAGGTGTTTTCACGACCATTAATATTTGTTTAGGCAGGGGATAAAAACGATTGTTTGTTTAGGTGTTTCTAAATGCCTCAAATAAATGACGATTTATGGATTATAAATCCTTCTTTTTTCTAAGTGAAACAATTTTTTTTTTTTTTTTGATATTCTTTTTCGTGCTTATTAAGGAAAAAATCTTGTCTATTTTTGGAGTTTTTTGAAATGCAATTAAAATTTTCCTAATTGGTGTTGTCATTTAAATTTCACTCTCATACATACATATGTACATATGTATTCTGCAATATTTTCACTGTTTTTGTTGTTGTAGCTGTTGTTGTCTGGTTGTTGGTTCTATGTATATTTCCTAGAATGCCATTTTTATTTTGGCTTAAACTACGTGACAACTACAACTGTGTTGAGAGATTTTCTTACAGGAAAAAAAAAAATTAAAGAAAAAAAAATACAATTATTTTAAGAAATAACGGGTGATTTTTTAGCTATTATCTTTTTGGCAACACTGGTTTAAACAGCTCACGCACGTTTCGTGTTTTGTTTCATTGTCAAACAACTTCAGTTTGGTCTATAATTTAACCATGAATCGTCTTACAAACGAACAACGCTTGCAAATCATTGAATTTTATTATCAAAATGCGTGCTCTGTTAAGAAAGTTCATCGCACGCTTCTTCCATTTTATGGTCAGTTTACTCGACTCACTGAAGCGGCTATTCGTGAGATGATATCCAACTTTTTTTTTTGCCCAAAATGCAAGAGCTTGACTTGCATGATATGTGGTTTCAACAAGACGGTGCCACATGCCGCCACACAGCACGCGTAACAATGGACTTATTGAGAGGCGAGTTCGGTGAACATTTTATTTCACGTTCGGGACCGGTCAATTGGCCGCCTAGATCGTGCGATTTAACGCCTTTAGACTATTTTTTGTGGGGCTATGTTAAAGCTCATGTCTATACAGACAAGCCCGCTTCAATTGGCCGCATTGGAAGACAACATTGAAGCATTTATTCGTGAGATACCGGCCGAAATGTTGGAAAGAGTATGCCAAAATTGGACTAAGCGGATGCACCATTTGAGGCGCAGTCGCGGTCAACATTTGCATGAAATAATCTTCAAACATTGGCACATGGAACGTCCGCACCCTTTACAGGGTAGGCGCTTCCGCCCAACTGGCGGATGCCCTCATGAAATGTAGGACTGACATCACTGCCATACAGGAAATGCGATGGATAGGGCAAGGATGCAAAAGGCTGGCATCTTGCGATGTGTATTACAGCTGCCATGTTGATAAGCACGAATTCGGATGCGGATTTGTGGTTAATAAGAGACTTCGTCACCTTGTCTCTGGGTTCACGCCAGTGAACGAAAGAATAGCCACAATCCGCATCAGGGCAAAATTCTACAACATCAGCCTAATTTGTGCTCACGCCCCGACGGAAGATAAGGACGATGTGGTTAAGGATGCCTTCTACGCTAAACTCGAGGACGTATACGATAAGTGCCCGGCCCATGACGCCAAAATCGTCCTCGGGGATTTTAATGCGAAGGTCGGGCGGGAAGGTATCTTTGGCCCCACTGTCGGACAGTTCAGCCTCCACGCGAACACTACCTCCAATGGTATGAGGCTAATCGATTTCGCCGCGGCGCGTAACATGGTAGTATGTAGCACCAGGTTTCAGCATCTCGACATTCACAAGGCCACTTGGATGTCCCCCGATCGATCAACATCCAACCAGATCGATCATATTGTGATTGACGGAAGGCATGTATCCAGTGTACTAGATGTGCGCACATTTAGAGGTCCAAACATCGACTCGGACCACTACCTTGTCGCAGCCAAGTTACGATTGCGCATTTGCGCCTCGAGGACTGCGCGCTCTAGTGCATTGAGAAAGCTGGACGTTAAGAAGCTGCGATCACAAAGGACAGCTGAGGCGTTCTCCGCTCAACTCTCAGATAAGCTCCGTCGTCCCCCATCTAATCTCAACGACATTGGCGGATTGTGGGCCAACATCTCCCACTCCTTGCGCAGTACTGCGGAAACAGTCCTTGGTTTCGAGCGCCCACCCCAACGAAATCAATGGTACGATGAGGAGTGTCGCGAGGCAGCTGCAGCGAAAAACGCCGCGTACAAGAAAACGTTGCAGTCGGCCGCTACGCGAGCCATTGTCGAAAACTACAGAGAGAGGAGAAGGGATGAGAGACGCCTTTTCAGACGCAAGAAGAGGGAGCAGGAAAGGCGTGAGCGTGAAGAAGTCGAGATGTACAGATGTAAGATGTTAAGCGTCTGACCGAGGGGTATAAGCCCGGAGCGTCTTCCTGCAAGGATGAGGATGGAAATCTAGTTACAGATCCGCAGGGGGTGCTGAGGTTGTGGAGGAAACACTTCTCTACTCTGCTGCAAGGCGATGACGACATCAATACCGCCTCTAGAGATGATGTTCCGAACCCAATCGATGATGACGACATGGAGATCCCGCCGCCTAGCCATGAAGAGGTTAGAGTCGCGATTATGCGTCTTAAAAACAACAAAGCGGCAGGTCCTGATGGCCTCCCCGCTGAATTGTTTAAGACCGGATGTAATGAGTTGGTAGGGCGCATGCACCAGCTCATCTACAAAATATGGCTAGAGGAAAGTATGCCCAACGATTGGAACCTCAGTGTCCTCTGTCCTGTCCTGAAAAAGGGAGACCCTACGATATGCGCCAACTACAGGGGTATAAGCCTTCTCCCTATCGCATATAAGGTTCTTACAGGCGTATTGTGTGAACGACTGAAGCCACTCGTCAAAACACTGATTGGACCTTATCAGTGCGGCTTCAGACCTGGCAAGTCCACCATCGACCAGATCTTCACACTACGCCAAATCCTGGAGAAGACCCACGAAAATCAAGTCGACACACACCATCTTTTTGTCGACTATAAGGCTGCTTTCGATAGCCCCATAAGGGATCGTGTTTTTGCCGCAATGTCTGAGCTCGGTATACCTGCGAAGCTGATAAGGCTATGCAGAATGACGTTGAGCAATTCCTGCAGCTCCGTCAAGGTAGGAATGGACCTCTCCGAACCTCTTGATACCGTGCGAGGTTTCAGACAAGGCGATCCCTTATCATGCGACCTCTTCAACTTCGTCATGGAGAGTGTTCTGCGAAAGGCGGGAGTACATCGCAATGGCACTATTTTTCAAAAAAGTGTTCAGTTGCTTGCGTACGCTGACGACATCGACATCATAGGGCGTACCAAGCGAGATGTCACTGCTGCCTTTAGTGCTATTGAACGCGAGTCTAAGAAGATGGGTTTGGCAGTAAATGAGGGCAAAACAAAGTATATGTTATCGACAAGTAGAGCCGTGCGGCGTATTGAGTCTCAAATTACGGCCGATAACTATACTTTTGATACAGTCAAGGAATTCATTTATCTTGGCTCCGCCGTTACCACCGAAAATGATGTCAGTCTGGAGATCAAGTGCAGGATTACTCTTGCCAACAGGTGCTACTATGGTCTCAATAGGCAACTGAGTAGCAGAGACCTCTCTCGTAAGACAAAGCTAATACTCTACAAGACGCTCATCCTACCTGTGCTTCTTTATGGCGCAGAAGCATGGACCCTATCAAGAACTGATGCAGCAGCCTTGAGAGTATTCGAGAGAAAAGTCCTACGTAAGATCTTCGGTCCAGTGCGAGTTGGCGATGATTTCCGCATCCGATTCAACAGTGAGCTGTATGAGCTCCTCAACGACATAGACGTTGTACAGCGTATTAACATCCAGCGGCTGCGCTGGCTCGGTCATGTCGTTCGAATGGAGGAGGATGCTCCGGCGAGACGGGTATTTGATGCGGGGATCTGCGGAAGTCGGCGAAGAGGACGACCTTGTATCCGTTGGAAGGACCAAATCGAGGAAGCCCTGTCATCGATTGGTGTGACCAACTGGCGTAGGCGCGCAAGAAGCAGAGGCGCCTGGAAGGATGTGTTGCGGCAGGCCGAAATCCGTTAATCGGGTTTTTATGGCCAATTAAGTAAGTAAGTAATCTTCAAACATTAAATTATATGGACCGTACTATCGATTCAAATAAAGATTTCATGCATTTTTCTGAATTTTATGTATTTTTTTTTTTTGAAAAATTTTCCTATAGCTCTTAAAAAATCACCCATTACAATGGAAAATAAGATATTTTCTAACATTGTATTGTGTTGTATCATAATCGCCGTAGTCTAGTAGGTAGTGTGTTGGCTTATTAAACGTAAAGCCAGGGTTCGAGCCCCAGGCCAGACATCAGAACAAAAATACAAAAAGTATTTCTTCGGCGATTTCCTCTCAGCAGATTTCTGGCAAAAACCCTGAGAGTAAATAAAATTGCCATGAAAAAGTTTCTCAAAAAATCTGTCGTTCGGAGTCGACTTTAAACTGTAGGTCCCGCCACTTATTTTATGTATAAAATTAACACACACAACATAAGTGGTGTGAGAAACTACCCTGCCGGCAACTCAACTAACTTTTAATGCATTATAAGTTAACTTTTTCTCAGCTAGTTGTGGTTGACTCTTAGATTATTTTTAATGGGGCCAACTGACTATTTTAACATGGTGGTGTCATTGGCAGTAGTCAATTGTCCGACTCTGCATAACTTTTGAACTAACTTAAAGTCAGTTATATAATAGTTAATTTAAAGTTAACAAATTTTTAACTAACTTAAAGTCAGTTAACAATTTTTGCCAAAATCGGCCACAACTGACTTCTTGTGCTTCTAAATAATGGTAATCCATCTATATTTAAATCAATTATAATTTTTTGGCAATCGAGTATGTCACTTAAACACCTAAATATTTGTTTTCTTATCCCAAAGTGGCAATACACGCCCGGAAAAACTTTTGTTATTTCTAATTTGTCACGTTTGTGTTTAATAAATGAATTAGTACTTAAAGGCACATCCAAATTTTCTTCGACCAATATTTTTAATAGTTCTTCGAAACACTCGCGAGATGGCCTATTTTTAAAATACCAACCTCCAATTTTTTCTTTAAAAGTCTTTTTTTCGTCAAATTGTTCATTGGATGCACTAATGCTTTCAACACTTTCTCCATCTAGAAAAGTATGTTTGGAGAAAAATGGGTGTTTCAATGGATTTGAACTATTATTTTTTAATTTATTTAAATTATCTAAATTATTAGTTTTTAATTTGTTTAAAAATTTATTTTTTTCTTTTTTAAAAAGTCTTTTTAAATTTCTTCTACTTGTGCCACTCATTTTAAACAATAAAAATTATATAATTTTTGAAGCTACAATAGCACTTAAACGAATTCAAATAGTAAAAAATAGAGAATAAAAAAACAACGGTTTCATTTTGAATAAATTCTGCATAACATTTCAATTAGCTATTAGTTAATCTAAAAATAGTTCAGAAAAAGGTGCAATTGAAAAGACAATATTATCAGAAATAGCATAAACGTTTTAAATTATGGGGAAATTCTGCATAACATTGTAGTTAGTTTATAATTAGTCTAAAAACAAAATCATCAAAAGTCTGATCTGGTAAAAGAGAGAACAGAGAGAAAACAAATCTCACAAACAAGAAGCTCTCAATAATAAATAAACGTTTCGTATTTGGGTGAGTTCTGCATAACATTGCAGTTAGCTGATAGTTAGTCTAAAAGAGTTATCTAAAAGTGTGTTATTTTCGTAGTCGAATACCAAATTCTAAGGAAGTGCTGCATTAAATTGTAGTTATATTATAGTCAATCTACAAAAGTTAACTTAAAGTGCACTACTTACGTAGTCGACTACAAAATTGCTTGCAGGGCATCACTGCACCTGTTTTTTTTTATTAGAAGACACAGATAAACCACATACATATAAAGGCTTTCAAGCTGGAGCTTTTTTCCTAAAATCAAAATAAACATTTTAAATGTAACATAAGTATATGTACTCCAGGAAAATATTGCCCAATTAGTATTAGAAATTGATCTTTCTTTAGAAACAATTAATAAAAGTTTTATACTGGTATTCTGTGCCCATTCCATAAATGTTTGTTCTCTTATAAGGCATTCCTTTGCCTTCATTCTGTTGCCACTCTCTTTGACATCAAAAGAAGAAAAACAAAAGGAAGGGAAAGAAAATAACGCAGCAATGACTTTGTAATGAAATTCTTTTGAAAGCAATGTTAACGCACTTTTTGATCTCATTTAAAATTAAAAATATAAAGAAAAAAAAAAAAACGCATAACATTTTCTTTATTTTTCTTCATTCGTTTTAAGTATTGCCAGAAACGAACGAAAAAAAAAATTGTTTATCTCATCCGATTACAGATCATAAATAAAATAAAAAAAAAAAAAATTTTTTCTTTTTGCACAAAAGACTGCCATTATTGTCTGGCCTTCTTGTCATTTTTTCCCAAAGATAGGAAGGAAAGCAAAAGAAACAGAAAAAAAAAACTCACATTTGGATGACGTCAATTTGAAAAGTCAAAAACATTATTTTTATTTAAATTTTGCCACCGTATTACCATTATCATCGTCATCATCATCACCATCATCACCATCAGCCAGGACAACCACAAAGATTTTGTTGGTTTTTTTTTTTCTTTTACTCCAAATGAAAAGCGAAAATACAACGACCCATGGATGACTGGAAATTCTAGACATTCATGACCAAAACATTTAAAAGAAAACAGCAGCGTCGTCTATTCCTTACTTTTTTTTTCCCCTCTTTAATGCACTGAAAAAGAGGACAAAGAGATGGAAAAAAAATTGTACACTTTCAAATAACAAACACAGAAGAAATTTAATAAATGATTAAAGAAAAATAAATTATGGAAAATGGGTGTCATACACAGGGTGAAGGAAAATTAAAGGCACATACGAACACCTTTATCAGAAAAATTGAAAGAGAAACTACATAATGAAGTTGAATACAGTGAATATGCTTTTCTTGCAAGATCTGTGTGACTTCTGTTGTCCAACAGAGTAGTTGTAGAAGATGTAAACTAAATACATACGTGAAGGCGATGGGTGCAGGAGAGAGACAATACCTCAGGACTAAGATATATAATTAGGATCCATTGCAGAGATCAGCAATGAATCGTTTTTTGCTACTCATAAGAACTCATAAAATTTTGCATATAAGTGCGTCAACAATATTGAAATTTAATTATGCACTCTGATTCATTCATACTCACACTACAACGTTGATTTATAACTACAGGTTGCAATGAGTATGCGTACAACGTTGACATCAAACTCATACCATTCGAAATATGTTTGATTCATAAGCCTACTCATTTAGATTTATAACTTTAGAAAATTGCTTAGATAACTTATAAATGATTAGAGTGACTCGAAAAAATTTACAGTCTTAGTTGTTGTTGAATTTACAAAAAATAAAAAAGAAGTCGTCGTAGTCTAGTAGGTAGTGTGTTGGCTTATTAGACTGAAGGCCCGAGTTCGAATCCCAGGTCAGACATCAAAAAACAAAATTATGAAAATATTTCTTCGGCGACTTCCTCTCAGCAGATTTCTGGCAGAAACTCTGAGAGTAAATAAAATTGCCATGAAAAGCTTCTCAAAAAACTGTCGTTCGGAGTCGACTTTATACTGTAGGTCGCGCCACTCATGTATAAAATTAACGCACACAACATAAGCGGTGTGAGAAGCTAGGTCGTAATCCTGACTGAAGGGTTGTAATGACCAATTATGTATGTATGTATGTAAAAAAAAAAAAGACAGAGCAGCAAGCAGAGCAAACTCCCAACCTTCTAGTAAGTATTTTAGTGTTCTTACGCGAATCATAGTTATTTTGTGATTCTTGTAAATGTTGAGTTATGGAGAGCCGAAATCAACAACATCATACGTGTTGTTAATTATGATGTATGATGAGTACTTCAAACTTTGATTATGAGTAGAGGTGGTTCCATGATATTAAAATAGGTATGAATGCGTATAAATACCAGAAATTATGAGTATGATTCGATTCTACTCATCGTTTTGAATACTTATTGCTGACCTATGATGGAAACCAAGTACGTAAAGGCGGCTGGTGCAGAAGAGAGACAAAACCCGGGAACTAAGCTATTAAAATAGGATTAAATGCAATACATATACGATATCTATTAGATATACAGCGCTATGCAGCGAAGTATCGACTGGATGAGCTGCAATTAATTATAATATCTGGCAGAAGTTTTAATGATTGCTAGAAATCATCATCAAAGTTATGGTTCATATTGGTTTTAGTCTTGGATGTTCAATATTTACTTTGATTTCAAGAGGACCTAAAACTAGCTAGTACTGGAGAATTACTACATATTTGCAACCAAAATTCTATTCTATTCAATTCTATTTCATAGAATTCTGTTAATAATAGAGGGCTATGATCAATTGTCAAAAAACCTTTGATTACTAAGATTGAGAGAAGATATTTGAGAAGTTTTAGAGTTCGACAAATGAAATTCTATCGAATTTAAAAAGATTTTACGTCACTGCGTATGTTAGCAGGCGGTTATTACTGTTTTTGGATTCATTCTTTGAATATTCCAGATCAAGAAAATTATTACAAACATTGCAAAACATCGTTGTCTGCTACATAAGGAGTGCGCACAAAAAAAAAATGGGCCTACTTTTAAGCTTATAACTTTTATCATAATTGAAAAAAATGAATACCGTTATATTGTTTTTGTTAGTCACCTGTTTCAAAATCCACGTGCTAAATCTCATTGCAATAGCAAAATTAGTTTTTTTGAAAATGGCCACCCAACAAAAATGTCGTAAAAAAATAATTGAAATTTTCAATGAAAAACCGCGCCGCTTACAAAAAACGATTGCTAGGCTCGCAGGTGTTAAACAGTTTCTAAGGTAAGAATAAAACAATATAAGGAGTCTTTAAGTATTGAGAGAAAGCGTGGAAGTGGAAGAAAAAAAGGATTTGCCGACCAAAACAAAGCAAGTAAAATAATACGTATTTTTCAAAAAACACCCTAACATGTCTGGAAGAAAAGTGGCTTAAAAAGTTGGATGCTCTGAGACCTTTGTCAGAAAAAAATTTTATACACAAAAGAATTCAAATATTATTTACTTTAATTGAAATATAAAACGAAAAAAAATCCGCCACTTAGTTTTATTTCTATAACGAAAAGTGTAAGTCCAGTTTTTTTCGTGCGCACTCCTTATATTTTAATTCCATATATTTTTTTGCCATTTAGCCTTCTGTTCATATTTTTCTATTCCCTTAATTCATTTTAAATAAATTTACACATTAGTTGCAACATCGCTTTAGAATATCTTAGTCTTTCTTTAACAATTCAAAAGATTAAATCCCTTATGCTGTAATAGTCTTGATTCTTCTGCAACTACCAAAGAACTAAGATATTAGAATAGGATCGGATACAATACATATACGATATCCATTAAATTATACCAATATTTTATGATTATTTTAAACAGGAATTTTGTTTCCACCTCTTATAATTCCTTATCCTTTTAAATTTATTTTCATCATGAAATTTTTCTCTGTGTATTTACATTTAAATTATTTGTTTTGTGGTCTTTAATATTCCTTTCTAAATTCCCTTCTAATACTTAACACATACAATGTATTTTTTTTTTGTTTAGCAAAATTTCCCCTACACCCCCCCCCCTGTTTTTGCAATACTTTACCCGATGACTTGTTGACTTTTGGCATTAAATGCTGCAGCCAGCAAAAGTGGCAAAGAAAAAAAAAGAATTTTAAAGAAAATAAGCACATGCAAGGGCACTTCTTAAAGGGATTAAAAGCAAAATTAATAAAAAAGAATACAAAAAATATTTGCAAAAAAAAAAAAAGAAAACATCCACAAACCAATATTCTTATAGACAATAAGACGCATACAAATGTTTTCATAAATCAATTTTTAAAAAATTTGTAGAAACAAAATGAGCAACCATGAGAAATATGCTGGGCTACACAGAAGAAATGCCGCCACAAAAACCGTCATATTAACTTGGGATTAATGGTTCTGTTCCGCACAAATGCTTGAAACTGTGCTTACGAATTAAGCAGGCAGGCAGGCAGGCAGGCAGGCAGCAGTTCAGAATAAAAACGTCATTTGTTTAAATGTTCTTCAAAATACAGCAACAGCAGCAGCAGTAGCAACAACAACATTAACGATAACAATGACACCAGAAAGGACAGAACAAGACCGACCATTAAACAATATGACATTACAAGACATTGTAGAGGGGAAAAGAAAATTATTTTAAAAATTTATAAAAAAAAAAAAAGAAAAAGAGTTTAATTTTTAAGGAGGACAATTGCAAATGTAAAATATTACAAGAGGGTTTAACTTTATCCGCTATCTCTCTCTCTCTCTTTTTCTTCTTCTCTCCCTCTGTCACTCACCTAAATACAAGTGTAGTTTAAAATAGTACCATTTATTATGACTGATTTGGTTGCGTGTGCTTAAAAAGTGCGTGCTTCAGTTGTCATAGTAGTAGTAGTCGTTCAAGTACTTCGGGTTTTTCTTTTTACATTCAATGTATTAGTCAGTAATAGGCGTATAAATTGTTGTTGTTGTTGTTGTTGTTGTTATAACATTAACTTCACTCACTTGCTAACGTTCGCTCTCTATTTAGTTTATATACATACGTATACGTATGCATATTTGCATGTGTGTGTGTGTATTTATTTGTATTTTTTGTTTTTTCCTGCAATCATAAATTATCATTATTTGAGTTGATGTTCAGAATAAATTTCATTACTTTTGCAACAGTTAAGGCATGAAAAGTGGCATGCAGAGCACTAAAGCAATGAATTTATTGTACAGTAGGACCTTGATTATCCGTGATTCGATTATCCGGCAACATCAATTATCCGGGATGTAAAAAGAAAATTTTTCGCATCGACTTAATTTTATTTTGGATCGTCTTAAATTTTTCTGCATCGTTTAACCGTGACTACCTCTATTATCCGTGATTATAAGCAAAAATTTTTTTCTATTATTTTGGACAAACAAGCGAAAAAGGGGAATTCCCTCTTTAGTATACGATGAACATGAAATCCTTATCTACTGTTCACTGTTTTCTGACAAAATTATTTTTTTTTTTGTATTTTTGAAACATGTATGTATGTACATATATAAAATCCTTGAATTATTTAGTTTTTATATAAACATGTACATATTCAGTTATTAATTAATAAAAATATCTATTAAAAAACTAGCCAAAATTGGTACTCAATTAACCGGGAAAATCGATTATACAGAATGCTTACGGTCCCGACCATCACAGAAAATCGAGGTCCCACTGTATTTGTTATATTTACATTTAAAAATATTCGATATTTACCGGTTATAGTTAAAGTTCCTATATATTTGGACAATTAAATTCAAATCGTATACATATACGAAGAAGAAACTCTCTCCCATTTATGTGAATTAAACATAAATATTGTTACGTTTAAAATATGAGCTCGTAGATTGTAAATAAAATTAAAATAAATTTGTGTTTAGTTTTAATTGAAATTCTTTATTTTTCGCAAAATTCTATGTGCCACTGTTCACAACGTGATGTAAACAACAACAATGGTTTTGTTTGTTATTCCTCTGTTTACACCCTTTGCATAAACAATAACAATAACAATCACTATACGACAGATCTTAATCCCTGTGGATCTGCTGGCAGTAGAGCGGATGGAGATTTATAAGGCGAAATCGGCTGGAAATCACATAACCGGTCACTTCAGGGAAAACACCATTTCAGAATGGCAACGACGATGGAACGAGGAAGATAGAGAAAGGTGAACGGCAAGACTTATTCAGGACATAAAACCATGGATTGGTCAGAAATTTGGAGAGGTAAATTACTACCTTACGCAGATGCTATCGGGTCACGGATATTTTAGAAAATATCTGCACAGAATGGTCAAGACCGCCTCCCCTTACTGTCTTTACGAGGAAGGGGAAGTAATTGATGACGCGGAACACACTGTTTTCGAATGTGCACGCTGGCAGAGCTATCGCTCTGTACTGACGTCAATGATTGGAACGATCACGGCCGCTAACATTGTCGGAGTTATGATTGCGAGTAGAGAGAATTGGGCCTCAGTGGCGAATTACGTGGAGCGCATTCTGAGACTGAAGAAGAGAGATCTGGAGGCTGCAGAACATGTTGGCACGCCGGCATAGATGACACTGGCTCGCGAGTCAAACGAAATTCCAGTCGGGAACCTGGATGAAAGGAATAGCGGAGATACTTAGAAGTCTCCTTAACCTTCGATACGCAATCCGGACGCGGATATGAACATGAAGGGGCCAAAGGACCAAAAGGACTCCACTCCGAAGTAATACCACCGTAGTTCCGGAGTGGACACAACAGTCCACGAGAAGAGGGGGGGATTTAGTGGGTGAGGGCCCCACACACGGAGGACGTGACGACTTCCTCTATGGTGCGGTTAGGAACAAGGGGTAAATGTTCCTAACCTCGGCGTAAAAAAAAAAAAAAAAGAAAACGACAGTAACGGAGATCTTCAAACCACGATTAATCTCTTCAAACACACCGCGTCTTCATACAAGACTGACTGAACTTTAAAACCTCACTCACCTGCTTTACCTTGCCTTTTATATGACAGGGTAAACAGTCTGATGAATGTTCTTGAAGGCGAATGTTCGTGACTTCGCCTTTTTGAAACAAACATTATTCACTATTGCTATTTGTGTATTTTGTTTATTCTTGTAATGTTGTTGGTATATTTTTGTTTACTTGTTTGCCGTTTTTTGTGCTGGTGTTTGTTGTTGTTTTTTGGTTACTTGTTTACCATTTTATTTTATGCTGGTGTTTTTTTTTGTAGCTTTTGTTTATAATTTTAATGTTAAGCATTCTAAAAGCAAAACACCAATATCTAGATTTTTTCTTTTCGTAACAATATCGTGATAATTTTTATCAAATACTTTTTATTTAACTTTCAATCCCCATGATTTCATTCCTTTAAGGTTCGACTAAAAGCCTAAACCTTAAAATGACAACATTCCTTAGCTTTTTTTTCCAAAACTGGCACTTGAAATAATTCCTGCTGAATATTCATTCATTCTTTCCCCATCCCCCAAAAGTCATGATGGGTGTATCATCATCTATTCATCCATTTGCACTCGCACTCGCACTCGCACTCGCATACGTAGTCGTACTTGTAGTCGCAGTAAAATGTGAATGATTTTATCGGGGATGACATTCTTGTTTAAGGAACTACACTTCACTTGAGTTGAGTTGAGTTAATTTAATTGGTTTTTGTTGTTGTTGTTTTTTTTGTTTCTTCTTGACTGTTGCGTGTGCTGAATGTGGTGTTGCATGCGAGTGAAGGAGTTCAACAATTCGTTATTTCGCTCTCTTCTTTAGTGTTTTAATACCAGAAAGTGCTAAATAGTGTTGCTTAAGAATGAAAGCGACTCTCTATGGGGATCAGTAAACAATTTTATTTCAAATAAAAAAAAAAAAACAAGAAAAACATTTTCAAACTTTAAAGAGAACAATAAAAACGAATGAGAAACGAAGTGTTTTAGAGCGACAATAATATGAAATGTTGTTATCAAGTCAAACAAAATTGTCGACATTTTTTCACACCCCATCAGAGTGGAGTATTTCAAACCAATAATAACAACAACAAAAAGGAATATAGTTTGAGGTCACAAACAAAATTTATCTGCATTTGGCTGTGTGATACAATTTGATTGTAGTATCAGAAAAAGGTTTCATGGTAAGAGGTTTCTCGTTAAAAATTATGTTTAATTGTGTTGAAGAAACAGGTAAATGGGCATGAAAGTAATTGGAACGGTTGCTTAGAAGTAAAACATTGTTACGAAAGTGGAAATACCGGTGTTTTGCTTTTACATCGCTTAACATTAAAATTATAAACAAAAGCTACAAAAACAAAACAATGCAAGTAAACAAACTTGTTTACAAATTATCGTAAGTATAACAACAAACACCAGCATAAAAAAATGGTAAACAAGTAAACTAAAATACCAACAAACACTAGCATAAAAAAGTGGTAAACAAGTAAACAAAAACACTACTATAATAAACGTAAACAACGATGTTTACATTTATAGAGAGACATTCGCCTTCAAGAAGATTTATTAGACTGTTTACCCTGCCATATAAAAGTCAAGGCTAAGCAGGCGACGGAGTCTGTGAAGTTCAGTCAGTTTTGTGTGTATACGTGGTGTGTTTGTCGAATAATTGTCTAGTAATTGTTATTGTTTATGCAAAGGGTGTAAACAGAGGAATAGCAAAGAAAAGCAATTGTTGTTGTATACATAAAGTTGTGAACAGTGGCACACAGAATTGTGTGAACAATAATGAATTTTAATTAAAATTAAACACAAAATTATTTTTATTTTATTTGCAATCCAAGAGATCATATTTTAAACGTTTTTAAAAGGTAAAAACGTAACAATAGCTACAATGCTTGGAAGTCAATTGTTGAAAATGCAATGTGAACTATACACCACTTAACATGCCTCGAACCAATTGGATAGTATGAAATGAAAGAATAAAAAACTAAAAAAACAATACCGAACAAGGTCGGCACATTTCTTAACCGGGCTTTTAAGCAGTGGTAACATGCTACATTATCAAACGAAATATTTGTGGTTCCAGTGCAATAAGCTTACGCAAACGTTTACAAAGCTGAGATTGAAGGTTTTACTTAAGAAATCCATTTGAAATGTGAAGACTACACTATATCTAGATCAGCAATGAATCGTTTTTTCGCTACTCATAAGCACTCATGAAATTTTGAATATACTGTAAGTGAATCAACATTATTGAAATTTAACTGTGTACTCTGATTCATTCATTCGTAATCACTACAACTTGGATTTATAAGTATAGGTTACAATGAGTATGCGTACAACGTTGGCATCAAACTCATACCAGAGATCAGCAATGAATCGTTTTTCCGCTACTCATAAGCACTCATGCAATTTTGAGTATGAGTGAGTCAAGAGTATTAAAATTCAACTACTCTGATTCATTCGTGCTCGCTACAACATTGATTTATAAGTATAGGTTACAATGAGTATGAGTACAACGTTGACATCAAACTCACAACGCCTACTCATTCTGATTCATAAATTTAGAAAAATACTTATAATACTTATAAGTGATTCGAGTGGCTCGAATCATTCATCAAAATTTACAGCCTTTGTTATTGTTGCATATACAAGTAAAGAAGAAAGGAAAGACAACAAGCAAAGCATACACACAATCTTCTTGTGAGTATAGTAGTGTTCGTACGTGAATCATACTTATTTTGTGCTTCGTGTAAATGTTAAGTAGAGACGAGTCAAAGTCAATAACATCATGCGTATTGTTAAGTATGAATACGACGAGTACTTCCACCTTTGAGTATGAGTAGTATGAGTATCATATTAAAATAAGTATGAATGCGTATAAGTATCAGAAATAATAAGTATGACTCGAATCTACTCATCGTTTTGAATACTCGTTGCTGATCTCTGACTCATACCATACTCATTTAGATTCATAACTTTAGAAAAATACTTAGAAATGATTCGAGTGACTTACAAAAATATTAAAAAGACACATAAGCAAAAAAGACAGAGCAGCAAGCGGAGCGGATATGTTGAGTTTATGGGGAGTCAAAAACAACAACACCATAAGTGTTGTTAAGTATGAATATGAGTAGAGGAGGTTCCATGACATTAAAATAAGTATGAATGCATATAAGTATCAGAAATTATGAGTATGATTTGTTTCTACTCATCTTTTTGAATACTCATTGCTGATCTCTGGACTACGCTATATCTAGATGGCAAATAGGTGAACAAATTGACATTGACAGCGTTCTTAAATACGGTCGTTTGACAAACTTTTATTCGTTTATTTTATTTTTTTTCTAACACTGCTCCCTCATACATACATATACATATATGTATATCTGTGCCATTAAATTGGCCATTATAAAGTTATAAAACATTAACGAAAAACATCAAAAGCGATACTTTTTTTTGTTTTTGCTTTTGTTTTTATTGTAGCATGTCTGGCTGCTTAGAGTGCTAATGGCTTAAGTGATCTATTAAATCTTCCTCTCTTCCAGAGTGCAGAATAAAAAGAAGGAGTTTCTAGTTTTTGTTATTCATTTTCTAATATTAGAAATGATGATTATTGTCTCATACTCGTACATAAAAATAAATACAATTTTTTGTCTTTTAAACAACAACAACAACAAAACAATTCATTTGTAAAAAAAATAATAGCAAAATCAACTTGAAATAGTAAAAATGCCTCTTCTATTCTGTCACTGTTATGATCATGATAATGATATTGGATTAAGGCAATCATCATTATGATGTTAATCGTGCAACTGTTGACAATAAATTCACATTTTAAAACTGAATTTCATTTTATTTTCTATTTGCAATCATCAAAATGCAATGAAACGGAAATGCTAAATTTTTATATTCTGACTACAAAGACGACATGCAGGAGCCAATATCCACCTCACTTTTTTCTGCATGGATTTGTTTAAGAGTAATTTTTTTGTTGTTGTTGTTGGTGTTGTAGTGTATTATAATTGTGGTTACAGGCTCATTGGCTGATAGTAATGAGACAATTATCTTATTAAGGCTCATTTAATATAACAGAGCGCACAAGTTTTTAGACAGAAATTGCAAGAATCCCTTATTAAAGTGCAGCAATTTAGCACATACTTTGTGAAAAAGAAAGGCTATTTAGAGAGATCGTATTACACCCTACAGCAATTGTAAATGATCGTCTTTTTTTCTTGGCGGGGAAAGCTATTTAAGGATTGCAATACATTACATTACAACCCTTCAGTCAAGATTACGGCCTAGCTTCTCAGACCACTCGTGTTGTGTGCGTTAATTTTATACATGAGTGGCGTGACCTACAGTTTAACGTCGACTCCGAATGACAGTTTTTTTTTTTGAGAAGCTTTTCATGGCAATTTTATTTACTCTCAGTGTTTTTGCCAGAAATCTGCTGAGAGGAAATCGCCGAAGAAATACTTTTTGTATTTTGTTTCGATGTCTGACCTGGGATTCGAACTCGGGCCTTCAGTCTAATAAGCCAACACACTACCTACTAGACTACGGCGACTTCAATTTTATGTCAATAGTCTGCAATAATTGCAAAGGAGAAGAATAATCTTCTATTGCCACTGTTAAACAGTTAACAGTGCTCTGTTAATAGCAAAGTTTACCCTGTTTGAGGCAAGATGTGGTGCTGCTAAAAGTGTAGGTTTGCGTCTATGGTTTTTTGCAACTCCCCGCAATTGTTAAAGAGTATTTGTTCTGTCTTGTAAATGCCCTTCTTATAATTAGAATTTATAACATATTGTTACGTTTTTACCTTTTAAAAACGTTTAAAATATCAGCTCGTAGATTGCAAATAAAATAAAAATAAATTTTAGTTTTAATTATTATTATTTAATTTTAGTTTTAAATATTATTTTAATTATTATTGTGTGTGCCACTGTTCACAACTTGATGTAAACAACAACAATTACTTTGCTTTGTTTGCTATTCCTCTGTTTACACCCTTTGCATAAACAATAACTATCACTAAGCAATTATACGACAGATCTTTGTAACGGAGATCTTCAAACTACGATTACTCTCTTCAAACACACCGCGTCTTCACTAAATCACGCGCCTTCTTTGCCTTGCCTTCTATATGGCAGGGTAAACAGTCTGATGAATATTCTTGAAGGCGAATGTTCGTGGCTTCGCCTTCTCGAGATCTCTATAAATGTAAACCTCGTTATTTCATTATTGTTGTTTGTGTATTTTGTGTACGTTTATTCTTGTAGTGTTTGTTGTTGTATTTTGTTTACTCGTTTATAATTTTTTTATGCGATTGCGCGATAATTTGTAAACGAGTGCATTGTTTTTGTAGTTTTTGTTTATAATTTTAATGTTAATGTTAAAGCAAAACACCAGTATCTTGTTGTTTCATTATGGTGGTTTGTGTATTTTGTTTATATTTATTCTTGTAGTGTTTGTTGTTGTATTTTTGTTTACTTGTTTACCATTTTTTTATGCTGGTGTTTGTTGTTGTATGTTTTTGTTTAAAAATTTAATATTAAGTTATGTAAAACCAAAACACCAGTATCTAGATTTTTCATTTTCGTAATAATATTATTTCGAAAATAAATTGAGAATCTCTGTGTAATTTAAAACAAACGATATGTTTTCTAATTGTAATAATTTAAATAGAAGGGTACTTAATTAGAATTTCTAACATACATTGTTAGAAACGAATACAATCATCTAGAATATGTTAATTTGAAGCCACTATTCTATGAACATGATAATGATTTACAACTAATAAGTGAAGCCCTAAATAATCAGTTACTGACAGAAAGGTTAATGATACTGTGTTTAGATGGATGGCTGATTAATCAACCCCCTTGTCTTTTGATATTTTCATTAATTCATAAATAAATCTTTAATTTTCGTTTCGGGTTTTCTTTTCTTTTTTTGATTTTTTAATTTAAACTCCCTATTAAAGTGTACATTTAGTCGTCATTAATTAATAAGAAATGAAACTTTAACTGCCACCATCATTCACTTTCAATTCGCATTCTTTACTTCATCATTTAACCCATAAATCCATCAAAACTTTTCAAACTTTTTTTAAATAAAAACCAGAGGAAAAACTAAAAACTGACAGCAGCTACAAATTTCGTTTGGAAGTAAAGAAACCGAAACCAATTTATCTAGTATTATTCAATGAATTTTTATTCGAGTACGGGCTACGATACATATCTAATGGATACAAGGCAATCGTTCGGATCAATGGACTGACAGACAGAAAGATAGACAGACATCTTGTAATTAATTTGATTGAATTTATAGGGCAATTCGTAATACGTATGTACGTAGACAGATCATTTGCTAAAGAACAAATAAAAAGCAAATGTACTCTCATATGCCAAAAACTCAAATGAAAAAAAGAAAACAAAATTTACAGGAAATTTAATTAATTTTTGCTCTTTAACAGATGAAGTTTGATGAATAAATGAATGAAGAGTTTATTTTAAAGTTATTTAAGGAAAAAGCAGTATAAATTAATTTCAAGTAAATAAATGCAATCAATTAATTAATTTCGATTTATTTGGTTTTCTTTAAAGCCCTTTAAAGAGATAGGTCCTCAGGCAAGTGCCAATTTTTTATTGATGTTTTCAAATCCATGCTTTTAGTGTAGTCCGAAAAGATCTTTAAGTACACAATTAAACATACTGTTACGCAGATCGAAACGACCTAATATCGTTTCACATAAAAACAAAAGCTACAACAACAAGATACAATGCGTACACAATACACACGACACAAATACACATTAACACATACAGCGAACTTCTTATAAATAAGCCAGCTACAACAAGTATGAGAGAAAAAGGGACAGACAAGTATGCAAACGCAACAACAAGCAATGCAGTCGCCATAGAGTTTTCGAGAATGCGAAACCGCGAACGTTCTTCTTCAAGAGCGTTCGATGTACTGTTCGTGTTGGACTAAAAAAGGGCAAGACAAAGCAAGCAACCAGGCAGTTAGAATTGAGACCAGTGTTGAAAAATTCAGTACTTTGGTACTTTTTTCAGTACTTTTTCATTTTAAAAATACCGCAGTACCCCCGCAACGCTTTTAGTACTTTTTTATTATCACATATTTTATGTCTTATGCGCTTTTCAACTATTAATGCATTAGCAACATGTTCTACGTAATGCTAAAATTAGAATTAGGCTGTAGTCCCGGTTAGCCAAACGTGCACGGAACGTACAAGCGTTTTAAGAACACGAAAAGCAATGAAAATGCTTGCCGAACTGTAATGTTATTTTCGGTAAGCATTTGTATTGCTTTTCATATGCTAAAAACGACAAACATTACGCTCCATCGACGTTTGACTAAACGGGGCTTTTACGTTTTTTTATGTTCCGAATCAGCTGTTTTTGTCTTGTATATGAGATACACGAATAAATCGTTAGTTTTTCTATTCCATGCCGTATGTGTATTGAGTATAAATAAATAAATAATCTAGTAATAATAATCTAGTAGTCTGACATACCCCATGTCAGACATCTCCATCAAAACGAAATATGAAAAAATATTTATATTGCCATGAAAAAGTTTCTCAAAAGGTCCCACTACTCATATATAAAATTAACACACACAAAATAAGTGGTGTGAGAAGTTAGGTTATATTTAAGGTTATAATTTGACGACGTAAATCGAAACAACGTTAATCGAGACGCCGTAAATCGAAGGATTACTGTAATCGTGTTTGAAGGGTTATAATGACCAATATGTATGCATGTATGTATTCTTTTACAAAAGTACCATTTGATGCAAAAAAGTACTCTTTCAGTTATAGTTCAGTACCATTTGAAAATTTCAGTTTTGCAACACTGATTGAGACAGTCTTGCGTGAAGTTGCGTGTTAACTATTCAGTCGCGGTGTGAAGACAAGTTGCGTGCGAAGTAAATAGTTGCGGTTTGATCCTTGCAAAAAGGTTGTAAGCAGAGAAATATAACGAAAAATCACATATTGTAGTAATTATTGTTGTATCGGTTAAGTGTGAACAGTGGCACATAAGAAAGTGTGGACAATAAAGAGAGTTTAATTAAAATAAGACACATTTGTTTTTACTTGGTTTGTAATCAACGAACTCATATATAAAAGTCTTTAAAAAGTTAAAAACGTAACAATACTTAGGGCCATTATTATAACTTGCCGTTAAACTTGGGTTTAGTTAAAGGTACCTTTAGCTAAAGGGATCTGTAAAGTTACCTTTAACTGATTTTCGTTATTACAACTTACAGATAAAATAAAATTAAAATATGGCAGTGCCGGAGCAAAGTCGATAAAACTGCTCAATGAAACAAGTTTTTTTTTAACGCAGTGGCAACAGCGGACTTTGTTTTTTTGTTGTATATGCTCATTTTGTTTAAATTTGAAGTTGCCATATCGAAAATAGTATATGATATGGCAAGTTCAAACATAAAGTGACCTTTAAATGTTAAAGGTAGGATGATCTTCCCTTTAGCTTAACGATCACTTCTATCTTATTGGGTACTCATAATAATGAAAAACAATTTATCTGCCCGTTAAAATCCTCCCTTTAGTTAACGGCAAGTTGTAATAATGGCTCTTAATCGATCATTTAAAATGGAATATTTTGTCATCTTCTTAAACCAAATTATAGTGTTCCGAGCTGTAACTTTTTAAACGAGAAACTGGAAATTTCTTCACCCCTCTTCATATTAGATTTTCGTGTAGAAACCTTCTCTAATGCATAATCGGGATATGGACCTCATGTAATGGAATCATTTGATCTTTTAATTTCAATGCTCATTAGTCGAAAACAGAGGAACAGAGAAAATTCGAAGAACCAGTTGCATTTCATGTAACCAATCCTCCTGACAAATCCCATCACATTCGAAAGTAACACTCGTCTTAGATAGTCTTGTTCCTGCAAACTACCTGCACTGAGGTGGAAAGAGTTGAGCCTCGATGTTCATTTTATCTAGTTGATAGCCGTCACCTCTTAAAGAGCCGCTCAGTAGCCCAATATCTGTCTTCCGAATACCGAAATGCTTTTGGACCCATATTATTTGATATCCCTCAAGATGATGTACTAGTTGAAGACACTTCGATCTTACTATACAGGCGTTGAGAGAACTGATCGATTTAGTACAGTGCACCTAGATATCAATAAGCGAGGTTATGAAATTTATTCTCCGAAGGTCTTATCTTTATCTTTAAGGCATTGTTAACAATGTTTCCAGCCTGGGAAACAGTGCAGTTATCTGGCAGTTTGAAGGTGACTGTAAGATCAAGGTCATCAGCATAATTACCCGAGAACATAAAGATTAAGATCGTATTGCTTCCATTGAACAGATTCCAACGGTCAATTTTTTCTAGAAGCTATTCTAATCCTCTTTTATTGAAGTTCAGAATAGGCATGCCAAGATCGTCCAGCTCGTTTTTGGTATAACAGTGCGCCGGAATTACATACATACATAATTGGTCATTACAACCCTTCAGTCAGGATTACGACCTAGCTCTCACACCACTCGTGTTGTGTGCGTTAATTTTATACATGAGTGGCGGGACCTACAGTTTAAAGTCGACTCCGAACGACAGATTTTTGAGAAGCTTTTCATGGCAATTTTATTTACTCTCAGAGTTTTTGCCAGAAATCTGCTGAGAGGAAGTCGTCGAAGAAATATTTTCATATTTTCGTTTTGATGTCTGACCTGGGATTCGAACTCGGGCCTTCAGTCTAATAAGCCAACACACTACCTACTAGACTTCGGCGACTTACCGCCGGAATTACTCCAATGCCTAATTAAGCTGCGGAAGACATTCCAACATCAAAGGACAATGAATTTACGATCGACAATATGCAATGAAACTGATACTGCTGCCGCTAGGACCATGGAACAAGGTCATAAAGATCCATTTTAATAATACATGAAGCACTCTGAACAATGAAACAAATTCATAAGGTTATCCTTGCACGTATAAGAAGGGCATTTACAAGACAGAACTAATACTCTTTAACAATTGCGGGTAGTTGCAAAAAACCATAGACGCAAACCTACACTTTTAGCAGCGCCACTTCTTGCCTCTAACAGGGTAAACTTTGCTATTAACAGAGCACTGTTAACTGTTTAGCAGTGGTAATAGAAGATTATTCTTCTACTTTTCAATTATTGCAAACTATTAACATAAAATCTAATTCTCATTATGATAATTATAATTAGTGTTGAAATGTAAAGGATGGTTGGTGGGGGTGGAGAACGGAAATTTTCTAAACTCTCAAAATTATTCCAGCTATCCCATTACCATGGTTCAAAAGAGGACCCTCTGAACTACCATTTGCATATAGTCTATATGGTGTACTATTTCCTATATACATATTGTTACGAAAATGGAAATGGTGTTGTTAAAATAATAAGCAAAAGCTTCAAAAACAACACAATGGACTTGATCACGCATAAACAAAAGCTCCAAAAACAAAACAATGCAGTTGTTCACGTGATCAACGAATGAGTAAGCATATAGCAACAAGATCGATGAATAAACAAAAATATAGCAACAACGTCCGTGTATAAAAAAATATAGCAGAAAGACAAACAAACAAAACAACAACAACTCTGCCTGGACGAAAGTAAACAAGATACACGAACAACAAAAATGGAAACAAGTTGTTTACATTTTTGGATTGTTCCCGAAGGTCGTCATCATCCTTCAAGGGCATTCATCACACTGTTGATCCAGTGATATAAAAGGCAAGATAAAGCGAGCAACGATGATTCAGTTAGAATTCAGTCAGTCGTGTATGAAGACACGTGATTCTCGGAGTTCGAGTTAAGTTAGTCGTGTGACGACGTCGCGTTGAATTGACTGAGAATTCAACCAGTGGTGTGTGAAGATACGAGATCGAGTTATAATTCGGTCAGACTTGTGTGCAGACAAGTTGCGTTTGAGAACAAAGTTGTTAGTGTAGTGCTTACAAAAAAAAAAGGTTGTGAGCAAAGAGGAATCGCTAATAAGTGTTGTTGCTTACAAGAAGGTTGTAAGCAGAGAAATATAACGAAAAAGAGCACATATTGTGAAAGTTATCGTTGTATAAGTGGAAGAAGTTCGAACAGTGGCACAAGAGTTGTGCCGATAATAAAGAATTGACTTAAAATTGATTTATTTTTATTTTATTTGTAATCTACGAACTCATATTTTTAACGTGTTTAAAAGGTAAAAACGTAACAATATGTTCCAAAATAGCTACTGATTTTCTAGAATATTTACAAGGAAAATAAATTAATATTCTCAAAGCCAATTTTCTCGATGCCATATCAGTTTATATGTGACTATGTTGCTGATTATCTGAAGAGGCCTTTGAACCTTCCTTGGCATATAGTGTGGTTCTCATAGACCTAGAGTATTTCTCAAAATTAGCTTCTAAACAAGTGGGCTTATTCAGATGAATACTGTTAAATAGCTAACAGTGCTCTGTTAAGGACAAATTTTTTTCTGTTAAGAGGAAATTTTGCTCTGTTAACACCAAATGTGGAGCTGCTAAAATTTATGGATTGCGTCTTGGATTTTCAAATTCGAATTTATCTCTACACACATTAAAAAATCTACATTTCAAAACCTTAATGATCTAAGACAGGTTTCTGCCTTGGTTTTCCTGCGTCAAAAGTCTCTTCGCCGCTATATTTCATGAATATCTTCCCAAAGTCTCTTCTTATTCTTCTTCTGTTTCTGTTTCTTTCCCCCTAAAGTGTCCGGTAAGAATAACTAGTAAAAGAAAAATGATTTTGAGCGGATGTTTTAATGAAGCGTAACACCACATATGACTGAACAGTATGATTATAAACATACAATGTCATGCGGTGCCATACCATCTCATATCATATCAAAAGATTATAATGACAATGCTAATGATGTTTAATGATGATGATGATGATTACATGATGATGAGTTTAAGTTGAAAGTAATTTTATTTCTTATTTAACTGAAACACATACATGCGTCTTTAATGGTTGGTTGGGTGATTGGTTGGCTGGTGGTCGCTATAAAATTGGATTGTTTTTTGGAAAACCCTTCATAATGTTTACATTAAAATATTTTCATGATAATTTTCCAATAATTTATATGCCTCTTATGCTTGTCGTAAAAACACAAAAAAAAAGCTTTTAAAAGTTCTTTATTGCTTCTAATTTGCATTTTCCTATAAAATAATGAAAATTCGAAAATCTTAGGCATGAGAAGTTTTATAAGGTAACCTTTGCCCTTCGTTTTTATTCAAATTTAAAAAAATACCAGCCCTGACGATTTTGCCTTGGTTTTTTTGTTGTTGTTGCTGTTGTTTTTGTGTGTGTTTCTTAAGCTTTTTCGCCTTGAGCGAGAACAGTCGTCGTGTGGTTTACACCCAAAAAAAAAAAAAAAAATTTTTTTTTAATTCATTCAAGTGATGTGCGTAAGAAAAAATAGATTTTCTTGTTCTTATTTCTTGTTCATGTTCAATTTGTATGAATTTTTTTTTTTATTTTTTTATTAGAAATCTTTTTGGATTTGTTTGGCTTTTCATAGTGGCCTAAGTGTTGCCAAATACATGTAAACATACGAGCAATAAAGGAATGCATTGTTTAGAAGAACATAATTTGTAATGAAATTGCCCATATCGTATGCAAAAATACAAAAAACTTAGAGAAACATTAGTTTTTGTATTAGTATGGCTTGACTTGATTAAATTTTGAATTTTCTTTTCATTGACTTTGTTGCCTTTCCTTTGAAATTGTTAACTCTGTCATCTAAACTTAAAGTGCCTCGTTTACTAAAAATAAACACCCTTATTCTGGTTGTCGTCGTCGACGTCGTCTTGCGTCGACAGTTTAAAATTGGTATTCTGTTTGTCGTTATTGACAGTTATAGATGACTGTCGACCAGTGTTGACAACTCGTGGTGACTAAAAATGGCTAAAATCGTGTTAAAAAATGGCTGAAAAATGGCTAAACAATTTTAGTTAATAAAACACATATATTTTATTGAAAACAACAAAAACTATTAACTTTTTTATTTTTTACAACTATGTTGTAATAATGAGATCATTTTTATTACAATAAAATATTTGTAAAAAAAAATTTATAAATAATAAATCATCTATAAAATCTGGGTCATTTTGTTTTTATCATAAGACTCATTAGTACCAACTAGTTTTAAATAATTTTTCGGTACGTCGTATTCAAAACAGCATTTATCGATTCTTTTAAGTCGAAACCTGCAAAATAAATAAAAATTAATTAAAAAGGAGATTGATTAGTTTTAGCACTCTTACCTGATAGACAAAATCGAAGTGACAGTCGATAGATGCATTTTATTTCTTAAATTAGTTTTCACCAGATTTATTTGGCTAAAAACCCTTTCAACTGCTGCATTTGACCAGGGTAAAGAAAGTAGTTTGAGCACAAATTCCGAAACTTTTTATTTCCGCCAGCATCTCTATATTCAAATACCTCTGCCCAAAATAAAATAGTGTTATTTGTGTTTTTCCATTTTGATATTTGAGTATTGCTCCTGAATTTTGAATGAAATTTCGCATCAACATCAAATAAATTTAAGATTGATAAAATATCATCTTTGGTAGATTTTAAGGCGTTATCTACAGAGAAATATTCAATATTTTGAAGTATTTCAATATTATCTGGCAACCTGGAAAATAAAGTGTGTAATAAAAATTTTAATTTAAAATAATATTTATGAATTTAAATATGTTTACAAACCTCTGTTTCAATTGATTTATAAAATCGACAACAAATTTAACACAATTTCGCCTAATTTCACATTCTGTCTTCTTTTTCATGTTTCCGCTTTTTTAATTTCCTTTAGATAAGTTTCAAATTCATAACTGAGGCTGCATGTGTATAAAATAAATTCGTCGAAATCTGAATATAAGACGTCTACATAGTCGTCACCAACTACTTTTCATTTCACAAAATTTATAAGCAATAATAGTTCCTTTAATAGGCGAGTTGGATCATTTTCATGGCCTTGAAAAATTTTGTTGACTAGTTGGACTTCATGTAAAATGAGTTTCAAAAATAACAAATATAACCGAATATTGTCGTCGTTGTACAATTCAGAAAAGATTTTAACCTTGCTGTAAAAATATGAATATGGCTAAAAATGGCCAAAAGAAAATAAAAATGGCTAAAAAAATGGCAAAACTTATTTTTTGATGGCTAAACATGATTGAAATGTGCTAAATTTAGCCATGAAATGGCTAAATTGGCAACACTGCTGTCGACACACATTTGGTATTCTGTGAGTCAATACGCCGTCGATATTGTGTTGTGTCGACTCTGATTTTGTCGACTCTAATTTTATCGACATCATTTTTGGTAACGACGACGACGACAACCAGAATAAGGGTGAAAGTGCGACACCAAATAAAGCGATGCGATAATCTTTTACCAAACCTTTAGTCGCCGTGCTGTAGTAGGTAGCGTGTTGACTTATTAAACGTGAGGTCTCGGTTCAAACCCCATGTCAGGCATCTCCAACTAAACGAAATATGAAAATATATTTCTTAGGCGGCCTCCTCTCAGCAGCCTTCTGGCAACATACCAGAGATCAGCAATGAATCGTATTTTCGCTACTCATAGGTACTTATGAAATTTTGAGTATGAGTGAGTCAAGAGTATTGAAATTCAACTACTCTGATTCATTCGTACTCGCTACAACATTGATTTATAAGTATAGGTTGCAATGAGTACGAGTACAACGTTGACATCATACTCACAACATTCGATTCATTGTTTGATTCATACGCCTACTCATTCAGATTTATAAATTTAGAAAAATACTTATAATACTTACGAATGATTCGAGTCACTCGAATCATTCATCAAAATTTACAGTAGTAGTTATTGTTGCATTTACAAAAGAAGAGAAAAGAAAAGACAAAGACAGCAAGCAAAGCACACACACAACCTTCTTGCGAGTATTGTGGTGTTCGTACTCGAATCATACTTATTTTGTGCTTCGTGTATATGTTGAATCATGGAGAGTCGAAATCAACAACATCGTGCGTATTGTTAAGTATGAGTACGATGAGTATTTCTAACTTTGAATATGAGTAGTATGAGTATGATATTAAAATAAGTATGAATGCGTATAAATAGCTGAAATTATAAGTATGACTCGAATCTACTCATCGTTTTGAATACTCGTTGCTGATCTCTGCAACATACCTACATAATGCGTCATTACAGCTCTTTAGTCAGGAATATGACCTAGTTTCTCACGCCCCTTATGTTTTTTTTTTTTTTTATGAAACCAGCACTCAGGGGATGGCCCCTACTCATGCAGTGCATTGTTCAGGTTTTTTTTTTTAGGAAAGGTGGAAAGTAGGAAGATGCGAACGGCAAGGAAACGAGTTGCTGCTAGGTGACTATAAAATGGCCAGTGCTATACCTTCACCATTAGACAGTCTACAGGCAATCGTCCCCAAGAAGCCCGCAGTTTCTCACACCACTTATGTTGTGTGTGTTAATTTTATACATAAGTGGCGGGACCTACAGTTTAAAGTCGACTCCGAACGACAGATTTTTTGAGAAACTAAGAAGAAATCGCCGAAAAACTACTTTTTGTAGTTTTTTTATTTTTTGATCTCTGGCCTGGGACTCGAACCCTGGCTTTTACGTCTAATAAGCCAGCACACTACCTACTAGACCACGGCGACCCCTGTTGTGTGTGTTAATTTTTATACGTGAGTGGTGGGACCCACAGTTTAAAGTCGACTCCGAACGACAGATGTTTGAAAAGCTTTTCATGGCAATTTTATATTTACTCTCAGAGTAGTTGACAGAAATCTGCTACTGAGAGGAAGTGGCTGAAAAAATACTTTTTTTTTCATATTACGTTAAGTTAGAGATGTCTGCCGTGGAGTTTGATCCGAGGCCTACAGCGTTTCACAAAAGTTTTAATAAACGAAGAAAATTAAACTAACTTTGATAGGCGATGACCTAGATGTAATACAGTAGGACCTTGATTATCCGTGATTCGATTATCCGGCAACATCAATTATCCGGGATGGAAAAAGAAAATTTTTTTGCATCGACTTAATTTTATTTTGGATCGACTTAAATTTTTCTGCATCGTTTAATCGTGATTACTTCTATTATCCGTGATTATAAGCAAAAAATTTTTTTCTATTATTTTGGACAAACAAGCGAAAAAGGTGAATTCCCTCTTTATTACATGAAATCCTTATCTACTGTTCACTGTTTTCTGACAAAATTATTTTTTTGTATTTTTGAAACATGTATTTATATATAAAATCCTTGAATTATTTAGTTTTTATATAAATATGTACATATTCATTTATTAACTAATGAAAATATCTATTAAAAAACTAGCCAAAATTGGTACTCAATTAACCGGGAAAATCGATTATACAGAATGCTTACGGTCCCGACCATCACGGAAAATCGAGGTCCCACTGTAGTTAGACCATAAACGCTGCATTTTTTATAGTTTTTGCATTTTTATGATTTCATTCTTTTAAATAACTGTGTTAATAGTACATTCTGTGTTTGTATGTTTGTGTGTTTGATTTTCTAAATTATACACAAATATAGTTTTAGTTTATTTTGTTTTTAAATCATAATTATTGAAAAACATGCCACTGACTACTGATTCTACGTATGTATGTATAAATAAAAATGTAAATGATTGTCTGACTGTCTGTTTGTCTGTTTATCGACAACACCGATCCTTCTCTATTGGCCCACAGTATGATGTACTGCCTGCTATAAATGTATGCGTAAATATTCCGCAATTATTTCGTTTTTGTTTCCAATTAGAAAAGAAACCACATACTCCTATATGGTCGGTCGGTCGGTCGGTATAGTATTTTTTTTTTTTGTTAATTTTCTTTAATTTTATGGATTTTATGCGTTAAATTTGCATACATTTGCTCTCCCTCTCTCTCTCTCTCTCTGACTGTGATAATTTATTAAATATTTTCCCATTCTGATTTGCTTTCTCCCTTCGTCTTACATGTTTTTGTAAAATATTTCATAAATTTTGTTTCAATTAAAATATTTTCTGTAGTCTTGTGTTGGGATTTTGATTATCCAGTTTCTGTGTGAAGTATTTAAAATATTTTTGTTTTTAAATTCTTTTATTAGTTGAATGTGTATTCATTTTGGGAGGGGGATTGTATAAGTATTTCATAAAATTGAAGGTCATTTGTAATACGTCCGGATATAAAACAGAGAAATTAGATTATAAATCAAAATCAAAAACCAAATAATATAATTCATCTGAATCGTAATTGTACTATTAAATAACAATACAGGGGGCAATAAATGGTAATGAAAGTAATTAGAAGAAAGAGGAGGAATTTTATTGGAAAAAGAAAAAAAAAAACAGAAAATATTATTTCTTGTTTTTAAAATTGTATCGACTGAAGAGGCACATGTGTTCAATAGCGCCGATGTGTATAAGCTGATTTACGTATACCATATAGATGTATGAATTCAAATTAAGTCGGATTACATGAACACCAAATCGTTATAGTCTTGTCTAGTCTAGTAGGTCATGTACAGTGAGCGTCAAAAGTGAGTAAACACCGCTGAAATAATTCATTTTCTTAGGATAGCAAGAAAAGTAAATGAGAATAGTCGAATAAATTTCCATAAATTAAAAACGTTTATTTATTACTTATAAAATGTTAAAACAAAAAAATCGCAAAAATTACACGGTGCGACAGCGAAAATACACCCGAGTAACTACATAGTCCACGTTGTTCAGTTAGTTGAGTAGAACTCAAAAATACCTTTTTTATATTTCTCGAACCCTCCAAACTTGTTTTATTTGACAAAAACTGTTTTTTTAGACTTTACACATAAATTTCTGGATTATTCAAACATTTCTGACCCGATTTCTAAAATTTAAATCTTGTTAGAAAGGAGAGATATTGACCTTTAAAACGGTATACACATATCTATTATTCGACTTAATATGATATGAGTTTTGATGAGGTAAACTTGGAAAATTCGAATTTTTTTCATATTTTTTCAAGTTTGTCCATTCATAGTAGCAAACTTTAATAAAAATATGTAGAATAAGTGATAATATTCTTAAAGTCTGTTCTCTTGTGAAGAGATTGAGTCATCATTTGATAAAATTGTATAAAAATTACCGTAGTTATTAGTTAAATAGTATAACAGTCGTGTTATGTTTTTTATACATGACATCTCATCAAATGAGCTTTTAGTTAAAAAATTTTCAGAATTTTTGATGGATCTTGATTGTTTATTACAAATTGTGTCAATTTCACGTTTGCACGACTTCCAGAAGTCGGCTAATATTTGTGCTTTTTGCAAATATTATTATTTCTCTTTGCGCAAACACTGGCCAACTTCTGGTGGTCGCTCAAACGTGAAATTGACACATTTTGTGATAAACAATCAAGATCCATCAAAAATTCTGAAAATTTTTGAACTATAAGTTCATTTGATGAGATGACATATATAAAAAATATAACACGACTGTTATATTATTTATATAATAACTACGGTAATTTTTGTCCGGTTTGATTAAACAAAGTACCAATCTCTTCACAAGATAATGCACTTTCAGAATGTTATCACTTATTTTATATTTTTTAAGTAAAGTTTGCTACCATGAACGGACAAACTTGAAAAAATATGAAAAAAATTCGCATTTTCCAAGTTTACCTCATCAAAGCTCATAGCATATTAAGTCAAATAATAGATATATGTGTACTGTTCTAAAGGTCCATCTCTCTCCTTTCCAACAGGATTTAAATTTTAGAAATCGGGTCGGAAATGTTTGAGTAATCCAGAAATTTGTGCGTAAAGTAAAAAAAAACAGTTTTTGTCAAATAAAAAAAGTTTGGAGGGTTCGAGAAATATAAAAAAAATATTTTTGAGATCTACTCAACAAAACACACAACCTACATTATGTCATTAGACGGGTGTATTTAATTTTTTTTATTTTGTCGCATAGTGTTATTGTTGTGCTACAAGTATATTTTTTATAATAGAAAATTTAAAATTATAGTGGGTGTTGACTCACTTATGGCGCTCTGTGTAGTTCAAGCTCTGGCTCAGAAATTTAAACAAAAATTTCTTTCAGCGACTTCCCTTTAACAGTCTTCTACCAAAAACATACATACATATGTACATACATAATTGGTCATTACAACACTTCAGTCAGAATTACGACCTAGTTTCTCAAACCACTCATGTTGTGTGCGTTAATTTTTATACGTAAGTGGCGGGACCTACAGTTTAAAGTCGACTCCGAACGACAGATTTTTGAGAAACTTTTCATAGCAATTTTTTATTTACCCTCAGATTTTTTTGCCAGAAATCTGCTGAGAGAAAGTCGCCGAAGGAATACTTGATGTCTGACCTGTGGTTTAAACCCTGGCTTTTACGTATAATAAGCCAACAGACTACCTACTAGACTACGGCGACTTCAAGTCGGATTACATGTACACCAAATCATTGCAGTCTTGTTTAGTCAAGTAGGTAGTATATTGGCTTATTAGACGAGCGTCTGCGGTTCAATCTCTAGCTCAGACATTTCGAACATAAAAAAATTTAACAAAAATTTCTTTCAGCGACTTCCCTTTAACAGCATGCTGCCAAAAACCCTGAGAGTAAATAAATTTGACATGAAAAGTTTCTCAAAAAATCTGTCGTTTGGTGTCGGCTTTAAAATGTAGATGCCACAACTTATGGCTAAAATTAACACACACAATATGGGTGATGTAAGAAACTAGGTTGTAATCATGACAAATTGTTACGTTTTTTACCTTTTAAAAATGTTTAAAATATGATAAAATAAAAATAAATTTGTGTTTAGTTCTAATTAAAATTCTTTATAATTCGAACAATTCTGTGTGCTACTGTTCACAACTTGATGTAAACATCAACAATTGCTTTTCTTTGTTATTAATCTGTTTTTACCCGTTGCTTAAACAATAACCACCACTAAGCAATTATACGACAGATCTTTGTAACGGAGATCTTCAAACCAAGATTACTCTCTTCAAACACACAAACACACAATACTGATTGAACTTCAATTGGAATGACCAATTATTCCCTTATAAAATAGAAATCTTTACTTTTCACTTTCCCTAAAGAGTTAGTTATTACAGTGGGTGTGTCTTAAAACACCGTTGGATTACTTATCCTAACTTATTTGTTATTCTCGGTAATTTGGTTTTGAAATGTGCAAATTTGCCAATTCGATCTTTAATAAAGTTAAATATGGTACAGTAACGGTTAGCATTAATGAGACGTACATACCCGTCATTTGTGTTGAGTGTGTCACTTTCAATATTGCAACAGCAACAACTTTCGACCTGTGAGGAAATGTATGCCACAAGTAGTATTTCTTCCACAAATAAATCAAATCTAAAATGTTCCCTTAAATGGTGGGTGGCTTTGATCTCTCATCTGTCTGGAAATGGGTGAAAAGTTTATCACAACTTTTATGCGAATACACTAACTTAGTGAGTGTAAGTAAGCCTATCTGTTTTTCATCTGATATATTTCCTTCATTGTTTATTTGGTAAATTATCATTCAATTACTCAGACAATTGCATTCAATCAATTTGTTCAACACCTCAATTAATAATTTCTGGTTTGGTTGCTGCTTCGCGTTTTTTTCCTCTCGCATCCATTTAATGATGGATTTATTTCAATGGAAATAATGGATCGATGCATAAACAATTAAAAAAAAAGACCGTGCTGCTGTAAACTTTAAAAGCAATATTTTTTTTTTTTTTTTTGTGCATTAAATGCAGCTGACAATAATTCGCCATGGACTGGTCCCCACCCGCAGTGCAAGCCTGTGTATATTGCATATGAAGAGGATGTAAGCATTTCAATTGGATTTTTTGTGGTGCTGCTGTTTCGGGGTTTTTTTTTTTTTTGGAAGAAGTTCCCGTATAGAATTTGGAAGTTGAGAAAAAATTAAAATTGGTCATGCATTGTGTGTAATACTTTATTTTTTTTGTACCTCTCTCAAGTGTTTTTTTATTTTGTAAAAAATAAAATAAAAAATATTCCTATGAAATATTAAAATTTTAAAAGTTGAATACGAAATTTAAAAGCGCTGCTCTCAAATACTTGGATACTTGTTCGATTGTGCAGTTTGTATTAATTTGATTTGATTTTATTTTAGAAATTGTTAAAAAAAAAAGTTTAAAATACGCTCCCTTTTTTTGCTTTTTTTTGTACTTTTTTCAGTACTTTTTATTTATTTCAAAAATACTGCAGTACTGCATACTTTGTCTTGCGCTTTTCAACTATTAATACATTACCAACATGTTTAACGTAATGCTAAAGATAGAATTAGGCTTTAGCCCTGGTTAGCCAAACGTCCACGGAACGTACATTCGTTTTTAGAATACGAAAAGCAATTAAAACGCTTGCCGAACCGTAATGTATGTAGTTTCGGTAAGCATTTGCATTGCTTTTCAAATGCCAAAAACGAACGTATGTTACATTCAGCGTTACCGCTGGAAATTTTTAAGAAGTCGCACAAAAAGGGGATTTTTAAAAAAAAAGTCGCACATAAAGGGTATTTTGGCAGTAAAAAGGGGCAACATTTTTAAAAGAAAAGAAAATGAACTAATACAGATAAAAAAATAAATTTTTATTGGATTTTGTATTGTACATTAACAAACATATAATAAGTTTATTTTTTAATAATTTTTCCAATTTTTTATAATAGAAACAAATTTTTAGCCAAAAATTAATAAGCCTAAACAAAAATTTTAATTTTTTTAAAATTATTTGTTCTGTTTTATTTCTAGCTTTAAAATGTAATTTCATTCAAATTTATGAACGTTAGGACATTTAAATTTCAAAAATAAAAAATGCATTTTTAAATTTATAAAAATTCCATTAAATAAAACTTTTTTTGCTAACACACTATATAATAATACAAAACACAAAACAAAACTATTATTATAACTAAAAACAGTTCATTAAAAATAAATAAAATTTTATACAAAATTGCGTATTTTGTAACAAATTAAAAAAAAAAAAAATAACAAAAAATATAATTTAAGGAGTGCGCACAAAAAAATGGGCCTACTTTATAACTTTTATCATAATTGAAAAAAATGAATACCGTTACATTGTTTTTGTTAGTCATCTGTTTCAAAATCCACGTGCTAAATGTCATTGCAATAGTAAAATTAGTTTTTTGAAAATGGGCACCCAACAAGAATGTCGTAAAAAAATAATTGATATTTTCAATGAAAAACCGCGCCGCTTACAAAAAACGATTGCTAGGCTCGCAGGTGTTAACCAAAAAACAGTTTCTAAGGTAATACTTAAAACAATATAAGGAGTCTTTAAGTATTGAGAGAAAGCGTGGAAGTGGAAGAAAAAAAGGATTTGCCGACCAAAACAAAGCAAGTAAAATAATACGTATTTTTCTAAAACACCCTAACATGTTTGGAAGAAAAGTGGCTCAAAAAGTTGGATGCTCTGAGACCTTTGTCAGAAGAAAATTTTATACACAAAAGAATTCAAATATTATTTACTTTAATTGAAATATAAAACGTAAAAAATCCGCCATTTAGTTTTATTTCTATAACGAAAAGTGTAAGTACAGATTTTTTTGTGCGCACTCCTTATATTTTAAAATAAAAAAACAATTCAAAAGCTGATTGTTCCGAAAAATGTAAATAAAAGAAAAAATCCTTTTTCTAAAAAAGGGGAAAAAAGGGTCAAAAATATTGAAAAGTGTCAGATTTAGTTCATTTTAGTAAGGGGGCACAAAAAGTGGCGGGGTCGCTGAAAAAGTGTCAAATTGCGACTTTAGTTGCTCAACGGTAACGCTGGTTACATTACATTTCATTGACGTTTGACTAAACGGCGCTTTTACGTTTTGTTACATTCCGAATCCGCTGTTCTTGTCTTGTATGTGAGGAACACGAATAAGTTCTGTTCGACTTCCTTCTGGCAAAAACTCTAAGAGTAAATCAAAAGTTGCCATGATAAAGTTTCTTAAAAATCTGTCGTTCGGAGTCGACTTTAAACTGTAGGTCCCGCCACTCATGTATAAAATTAACACACACAACATAAGTGGTGTGAGAAGTTAGGTCATAATCCTGATTGAAGGGTTATAATGACCAATTATGTATGTACAGAAGTACCATTTGATGTAAAAAAGAACTCTTTCAGTTCTAGTTCATTACCATTTCAAAATTTCAGTTTTGAAACACTGATATTGAAGCTCGAAAGTTGCCTATAAATGTGTTTACAACACACTTTCTTTTAAGCGCAAAACAACCGTATAATGCATCTATACTAATGGTGATTTCTTTTCTGGTAAAAAATGTTGCCTACATATTTTGTAGCACTTATTGGAGGTTACACGAACCCTCATAATATGTTGCATTTTAAAAGATTATAAAAGAACAAAAATCATTGCCTTTTATGCAATAATTTTTGTAGTCCTCATCTGACGATGAAGAGGATTGCAACAAATCTTCCAAAATAATATTTTTTGCTTCCATTTCAACACTTTTAAAACAAATATTTTTTGTTATTTTTTTTTTTTTTTCAAAACAATAACAAGAACAGCTGTTTTAATAATGCTGCACTTCCAACCCTTTGATTAAATTGAGTGTCAAACATGCAGCATATTTTTTGGATTTTATGGCAAAATTTTTAGAAAAGAACATGTTATTAATTTACAAAATTGCATTTTTTTTCAGAAAAGAACAAAAAAGGGCAAAATTCAGAATAAAGGCAAAATTTATGCCAGAAATGAAATCACCATAAGTAACTTGGCAGAATTTTTTTTTGTCCACAAACTGAATCAGCAAACCTGTTGTAACATTAGGTCGATAGTGCACAATTGTTTGTTATTGTAAGTTAACATTACAGTATTACCATCCGTAGGGTATTGCCTACACAATATTCCTTTATTTTTTTTTTTTGAAAATGTTATTAAAAAGCTTAATGAAAAGAAGTATTATTATGTGTATACCGCTGGCAAATTTGTCTTAATAGGATTACAAACAGACGCATGGCTGGACAGACGCTAAACTCAACTGCAAAAAAGAAAAAAGAAAAGAAACTGCATAACGGATTGGAATTGCTCTGGCGGTGGTGGTGATGATGGCGGTGGTGATGGTGCTTGTTCTCGTTTTCTTTCTTGTTTAAAATCAGGAATCTGGTGCATACAAATTTCATTTAACTTTGATGTTGTTTGTGCAATTTTTTTCTGTTTAAACCAGATAAACAGTAGAGGGTGTTAAAGAAATTTAGTTTAAAACAAATAAAATCTTTATTTTAAATGTAAACGAAATAAAAAAAAACTAAAAAAAATATGAAAAATATGAACAATTTTATTGCTGCGCCTGCAGTTCTAGGCGTATAATGCGTTTTAAATAGTCACGGCAAATTAAACACTTTGATAAAATTATCTTAAGTTTTCTAATTTCATTTAACGAAACTAAATTGAATTTAGAAAAAACGAGAGATATTTACCCCTAAACTAAGGTAAAAAAGTTGACAGCGCCTTAAACATTTTTTTTTTATAAAAATTTTCTGTTAGAGTTGCAGAGAAAGAAGCAAGACTGTTATTACACTATTGAACAAAGTTTCTTCCTAAAAATTCATTAAAAAAAACCACTTTAGACGGGAATCGAACATGAAATTCCCTATATTTCCTTATAAAATATGAATCTTTGGATTTCACGCCATCTGAAGGGCTAGTTACAGTAGCTGTCTCGTAAAACCAATTATTTTTTAAGATATTCTCCATGAGTTTGTTTTTAAATGTGTAAATTTTCAATTAGCATTTGCATGACGGTTATACACGTCATATGTGTTTAGTGAGCTTCATTTAATATTTCAGCTTTTTTTTAATACATTACAATAGAGTACCGTTCTAGATTAAGAACAGTCTATAACAGTAACGATTAGCATTTACATGACGGTTATATACGTCCTTTGTGTTTAGTGAGCTTTTTTTAATATTTCAGCTTTTTTATACATTACAATAGAGTACCGTTCTAGATTAAGAACAGTCTATAACAGTAACGATTAGCATTTACATGACGGTTATATACGTCATATGTGTTTAGTGAGTTTCTTTTAATATTTCAACTGCCGACATTCATTACAATAGAGTTCCAGCATATTTTTACACCAGAGTACCGTTCTAGATTAAGAACAGGCTAGAACAGTAACGATTAGCATTTGCATGACGGTTATATACGTCATTTGTGTTTAGTGAGTTTATTTTAATATTTCAACTTCCTTCATACATTACAATAGAGTACCGTTCTAGATTAAGAACAGACTAGAACAGTAACGATTGGCATTTACATGACCGTTATATACGTCAAATGTGTTTAGTGAGTTTCTTTTAATATTTCAACTGCAGACATTCATTACAATAGAGTTCCAGCATATTTTTACACCAGAGTACCGTTCTAGATTAAGAACAGGCTAGAACAGTGTAACGATTAACATTTGCATGACGGTTATACACGTCATTTGTGTTTAGTGAGCTTTTCTAAATATTTCAGCTTCCTTTTTACATTACAATAGAGTACCGTTCTAGATTAAGAATAGACTAGAACAGTAACGATTGGCATTTACATGACGGTTATACACGTCAAATATGTTTAGTGAGTTTCTTTTAATATTTCAACTGCCAACATTCATTACAATAGAGTTCCAGCATATTTTTACAGCAGAGTACCTTTCTAGATTAAGAACAGGCTAGAACAGTAGGTAACGATTAGCATTTGCATGACGGTTATACACGTCATTTGTGTTTAGTGAGTTTCTTTTAATATTTCAACTTCCTTCATACATTACAATAGAGTACCGTTCTAGATTAAGAATAGACTAGAACAGTAGCGATTGACATTTACATGACGGTTATATACGTCAAATGTGTTTAATGAGTTTCTTTTAATATTTCAACTGCCGACATTCATTACAATAGAGTCCCAGCATATTTTTACGCCAGAGTACCGTTCTAGATTAAGAACAGGCTAGAACAGTGTAACGATTAGCATTTGCATGACGGTTATATACGTCCTTTGTGTTTAGTGAGCTTTTCAAAATATTTCAGCTTCCTTTGTACATTACAATAGAGTACCGTTCTAGATTAAGAACAGTCTATAACAGTAACGATTAGCATTTACATGACGGTTATATACGTCAAATGTGTTTAATGAGTTTCTTTTAATATTTCAACTGCCGACATTCATTACAATAGAGTCCCAGCATATTTTTACGCCAGAGTACCGTTCTAGATTAAGAACAGGCTAGAACAGTGTAACGATTAGCATTTGCATGACGGTTATATACGTCCTTTGTGTTTAGTGAGCTTTTCAAAATATTTCAGCTTCCTTTGTACATTACAATAGAGTACCGTTCTAGATTAAGAACAGTCTATAACAGTAACGATTAGCATTTACATGACGGTTATACACGTCATATGTGTTTAGTAAGTTTCGTTTAATATTTTAACTGCAGACATTCATTACAATAGAGTTCCAGCATATTTTTACAGCAGAATACCTTTCTAGATAAAGAACAGGCTAGAACAGTAGGTAACGATTAGCATTTGCATGACGGTTATGCACATCATTTGTGTTTAGTGAGCTTTTTTAAATATTTCAGCTTCCTTTATACATTACAATAGAGTACCGTTCTAGATTAAGAACAGACTAGCACAGTAACGATTGGCATTTACATGACGGTTATACACGTCAAATGTGTTTAATGAGTTTCTTTTAATATTTCAACTGCTGACATTCATTACAATAGAGTCCCATCATAATTTTACACCAGAGTACCGTTCTAGATTAAGAACAGGCTAGAACAGTAGGTAACGATTAGCATTTGCATGACGGTTATATACGTCCTTTGTGTTTAGTGAGCTTTTCTAAATATTTCAGCTTCCTTTATATATTACAATAGAGTACCGTTCTAGATTAAGAACAGACTAGAACAGTAACGATTGTCATTTACATGACGGTTATATACGTCAAATGTGTTTAATGAGTTTCTTTTAATATTTCAACTGCCGACATTCATTACAATAGAATCCCAGCATATTTTTAAAGTAGGTTACCGTTCTAGATTAAGAACAGACTGGAACAGTAGCGATTAGCATTTACTTGACGGTTATACACGTCATATGTGTTTAATGAGTTTCTTTTGATATTTCAATTGCAGACATTCATTACAATAGAGCCCTATCATATTTTTACACCAGAGTACCGTTCTAGATTAAGTACTTTGCATATGAAAAAGTATTATTTTTTGCTGTTTTTTAAATTTAATTTTCATCCCTCATTCATCACACTGTGCCTGGGTGCAATTTTTTCAGAAGAAAAAAAGTCATCGAAAATTGTTGTTTTGTTCTTAGTCAGAGGGATGTAGTGGTTATGGCTATAAAAACAATATTTTCTGTGCCTCCTTCTGGTTAAGAAACAAAAAACAAAAAAAGTATGGAAATCCTTTTGTTATCACCTCATAAAAATTTTTATTTTTTTTTTCCAAAGAATAAATAAACATCGATGGATAATATTTTTCCAATTTTTTTTTTCTGTTCCGACTTAAACAAACATTAAAACGAAGGCAATAAAAGCAGACATTTAATGGCTTTATTTTCATTATAAGAAAAAGAAAAAAAAATATCGAATAAAAATTTTTATTCCCTAAAGAAGGAGTTTAATACTCGTATGTGGCTGCTACAAGGAATTGAATGCTTTTTCGCACATTAATTTTCTAGAGAGTGGGAAAATCAAATTGTTTAAACTGTTTTAAGACCACCAAGGGGTTTAAGCTAATTTAGTAGGCAGTGAAACCAAAAAAAAAAAAAAAAGAAAAATTATTTCTTCAATTTTTTGTTTTGCCCTCAAACTACATATTTGGTTTTGTTATTATTTTTTATTTTTTAATTTTCCTGTAAGTTTTTCAATGTTTTATGGCAGATTTGTTTAAAATTCTTAACGTCTTTTTCGTTTGTAAATTGTTTAATTTGTTTAAGTTTTTAATGAAAATGTTGTTGGTTTTTTTGTTTTTGTTTTTGTTTATTTGAAAACGATTTCGTATTTTATGTTGAATGTTTTTGTTCTTTTCTTTTGTTTTTCTTTCTTGTAGTCGATCGCGCCATGAGTCCAGCACAATCAGAAGATTCTGGTTTGGCACCAGATCGTGGAACTACATACGCAACCATAACATTGCCACGAGATAACACCACAAATATGGGCATTACATTGACAGGTGAGTTAAAGCATTCCAAAATAAAATTCTTAATAATACGTGGAAAAATGTATGATTCCTTCCGATCACTTGAAAAAGAGTTATGACATGGTCTTTGATCAGCATGTTTTAAAATTTCAAAAGTCAGTGTCTTGTAATAATATTAACAATATTAGATCTTATCTATTAAACTTGGAAGATTTGATTATCATATGCATACTCAATTTTCTGAAGAACACTTTTAGGGCTTATAGGAACCAACAGTGTTTTATAAGAGATTCAAGTTCAAGTCGTCGTAGTCTAGTTGGTAGTGTGTTGGCTTATTAGACGTAAGGCCTGGTTTCAAACCCCCAGGTCAGACATCAAAACGGAATATGAGATAATATTTTTTCGGCGACTTCCTCCCTCAGCAGATTTCTGACAAACACTCTGAGAGTAAATAAAATTGCCATAACAAGTTTCTCAAAAAATCTGTCATTAGGAGTCGAATTTAAACTGTAGGTCTCGCCACTCATGCATAAAATTAACACACGCAACATGAGTGGTATGAAAAGCTAGGTCGTAAACCTAAAGGGTAGTAATGACTAATTAATTATCTTCCATTTTATCTATATATTAAAGCACGTAAAGAATAAATTTAACCGATTTTTTGATCTTAAAAGTATTCACTTGCAACATAATATTGTTACGAAAATAAAATATCTGGATACTGGTGTTTTGCTTTCACATTGCTTAACATTAAAATTATAAACAAAAGCTATAAAAACAAGACAATGCAAATAAACAAACCTGTTTACAAATTATCATACTGCTTAATACAACAACAAATACTAGCATAAAAAAAATGGTAAACAAGTAAACAAAAATATACCAACACTACAATAATCAACGTGAACAACGATGTCTACATTTATAGAGATGTCGAGAAGGCGAAATCATGAACGTTCGCCTTCAAGAACATTCATCAGACTGTTTACCCTGCCATATAAAAAGCAAGGTAAAGCATGCGAGTTAGTTAGTGAAGTAAACAACTATTAATCAGAGATGTACTTCTCTTCATCACAGTATCAAGGATCGTGTGTGTGTGAAAACATTAGTAGGTTAATGTGATGTTTTTGTAACACAGGCTATTTCACTTGCCTGCCTGTTTGCATGGAAAACACAAACAAAAACACTCAATTTTGTTTTTGTTTCCCATATAAACAGACAGGCAAGTAAAATAGCCTGTGTTACAAAAACCTCACATAAGAGTTTCCGTTCTATATTTTTTTTTTTATTTTATGATATATTTATAGTTCCTGTGTCCCTTGTACATGCTACTGTATTTATTTATAAAATTAGAAAAAAAAATTTATTAGCATGCCTATGTATGTATATGGTTATAAAATTTTGTAATGCACTGTAATATAATTTCATTTGCTAATTAAACCATATTTCCTTTCTTTTGATTTCAAATTGGCGTAAATAAATATTTGCAAAATGAAAACATATTAAATCATCAACATTTACATTCGAAATAACATTCACATTCACATGAGGGTTTTTTAATGCTTCATTAAGCAAAATTGTAACAAATTATGGCGCAAACAAAAGTGGCATTTAAGTTTTCACATGAAAAATTAAAAAAAAATACAGAAAAAACAAAAACCATTTAAAAGTGAAACTGAAACTGTTTCATGTTGAAGATTTATGAGCAGAAATTTACCTCTTTACACACGCTATCAAAACGCTCAAAAATAAATATTTATTTCGAAAATATTTGCTTTTAGCACATACTCCTCTACAATACTACACAATACTTGTACTAGCAAGGGGGGGCTATGAAATCCATTTTTGAAAATCAAAGAGATGAAAGGAGGGTAGTGAGTAAAAGTTTATATTTTCCATCACTCAAACCAATACGATAAACAAATAAATAGACTGACTGACTGACTGACTGACTGACACACCAACTAACATACAGACGAGTATACAAAAAGAAACTCCAAAGAAAAATTCATAAGTTCTTCGTGAGGAAGATTGGGACGAAAAATCCGTAGCAACTGGGAACTGGGAACTGACAGCTGTCAAATATTGTTTATCTCATTCATACATACACATACACGAATTGCAACAACATTTTCCAACACACACAAACAAATTCTTCTTTTGAGCTACACATAAACAATTTCGTTAAAATATTTCAATTTTCCTCAAATACTACTCACCGAACTGGCCACACTTTAGCCTTCGCTTACAAGCAGCCGTAATTTTATGAAATTTCAGAACTCTTAAGAGTTCAGTTGTCTGTAATAAACCAACAATTTCTTAAAGTGTGTTGATAACATTATTGCCAGTTTTTTTTTGTTTTTTTGTTTATTTACAATTAAAATTTCTTCTTTCAGAGTCCGATTATGTTTTCTGTCTTCACTAACATTGGCTAACGCTCAACCTACTTTCAGGGTTCATATTTATTGGTTTTCCTGTAAAAACAAATTCCACTTTTTGGCACTTCCGTCAACGTTTTATGTCAGTATCTGTTTACATTAAAGGTTGTTTTTGTGGTTGCCGTTAATACATAAGGTTGCATAAATATAATGTCGTCATTGGAATATGGTTGCAAATCTTTTGCAAGGTTTTATTCAAAGATTTAATTTAAAGATGTATCTGCAGAATTTCAGAATGATTTTAACTGAAACACCATCACAGAGCAACAAAATAAAATGTTGAAATCGTAATGAAGTAATTTTCAGAATAGTCTTGCAAACCGAATTTTATGCTACAAGTTCGATAATAGAAATGAATCACACTTCGTTACTGTAGGAGTTTTGAAGAGTTCTGTTTTCGTACCATTATTGGGTAATGTTTATGAAGATAATTTCGAATTTGAAAATCCAAGACTCAATCCACAAATTTTTAACAGCGCCACATTTGGCCTTAACAGAGCAACATTTCCTCTTAACAGAACAAAATTTTCCCCTAACAGAACACTGTTAGCTATTTAACAGTATCCATCTGAATAACCCCATTGTTTAGAAGCTAATTTTGGGAAATACTCTAGGTCTATGAGAACCACACTATATGCAAAAGAAGGTTCCAAAGCAGTGTTACCACCAACAGCTTTATGATTTACACACAACTGGCATCGAAATTACACATATGAAAAAAAATTACACACAACAAATTCTATTTTTACAAATATTGCATACATATATTATGTAAACATTAAAATTATATTTTCATACACATGCATACATAATTGGTCATTACAACCAGTGGTGTTGTCGAGCCGGAACGCTCCGGAACGTCATTCCGGTACTTCCTTTTTGGACAGGAACGCGTTCCGGAACTAAAGATGATTTCTGATAACGAGAATTGGCAAATTTGGGATATGAGGCCTAAAAAAAACGCCGCCTCCAGGATTATCATGGAAAATCACCCCCGTCGTTAAATTTGGGACATGAGATCGCACAGAACGGCCCCCTACCCAGGATCGGCCCTGTCATATAATTATGGGTCCGCCAAATAACTATTTTTTTTGAAAATGCTTTGAAAAAAAACTACTGAATATTTTCTCAAATTTCTTTTTTTATTTGAAAGTACAATCCTTCCGGTTAATAATGGAAAATAATTTCATTCAAATGGCTGCCTCAGCTGGCCATGCAGTAGCCTACACAATCGGTCCAATTTTTAAGCACATTATCGATTGTGTGCAGCTGTATTTCACCAATGGCTTCACGAATATTGTCCTTTAAAGCGTCAATTATCTCTGGCTTATCGGCGTAACACTTATCTTTGACGGCACCCCACAAATAATAGTCCAACGGTGTCAAATCGCAGCTCAGAGGTGGCCGAACGACATCAGCTCTGTGGCTGATAATGCGATCTTCAAAAACAGAGCGCAAAACATCGAGTGTAGCTTCGGCTGTGTGGCACGTAGCGCCGTCCTGTTGAAACTAAATATTGCCAATATCCTCCTCTTAAAATTTTGTGAACAAAAATTCGTTCAACATGGCCCGATAACGATCGCCATTGACTGTAACGGCCACTCCTTGCTCATTTTCGAAGAAAAATGGCCCAATTATGCCTCTGGACCAAAATCCGCACCAAACAGTGACTCGTTTTGGGTGCGTCGGCTTTTCAATGCTTGTTTACATACCCGCCAAGGTCTTCCAAAATCCGTATGCAATTTTCGCACACATTCTGCAACATTACCATGATTTTCAAAGTAATGTCGCAATATTTCCCAGCGTTGTTCAAGCGTATACACAGCCATATTCGTTCAGCGGAAGGATAAATTTAATTATATGTCAAATCAGACATGAGCTAAGTGTTACCATTCACGAAATAAGCACTAGTTGAAAAAAAAAACGTTAGATAGCGGACCCGATATATTGTATACGCGTTCCGGTAAAAAAAAATTAGCACAACACCTCTGATTACAACCCTTCAGTCAGGATTACGACCTAGCTTCTCACACCACTTATGTTGTGTGCGTTAATTTTATACATGAGTGGCGGGGCCTACAGTTTTAAAGTCGACTTCGAACGACAGATTTCATTGAATTTCATGGCAATTTTATTTACAAAGAAATTTTTTATATATTTTCGTTTTGATGTCTAACCTGGAAGTTGAACTCGGGCCTTACGTCTAATAAGCCAACACACTACCTGCTAGACTACGGCGACTAAACATTAGCCTTACATATTTAAATTAGAAAGAGAAAAATGTATGTAGGTGTTTATTTTTGCAACCTGGTGTTAGAAATTGCAATAAATTTACAAAACAAATGAGTGTTAACAAATTGACTGTTAAAAATTAGCGATTAAAGTAAAAGGTAGAACAAAAAGTAAAATTACACACAAATTACACACGAAGTTAATTACACACATGCTACACACACAATCAAAAATTACACACAATATGTGTAATTACACACAAGGTGGCAACACTGTTCCAAAGCCACTTAATATAATCAGCAACATAGTCACATATAAACTGATATGGTATTGAGAAGTTTGGCTTTGAAAATATCAACTTTTTACTTGAAAATTCTCTAGAACATCAGTGGGCATTTTGGAACATATAAGAAATACTACACCATACAGACTATATGCAAATAGTAGTCCAGAGGGTTCTCTGGAACAATTTTGTGAGTTGAGATAATTTCCGTCCTCCATCCTCCACCAACCATTCTTTACATTTCAACACTTTTGTTCACAAATAATAATGATCATAATGAGAATTATGTTTTCTGTCAATAGTCTGAAATAATTGCAAAGTAGAAAACTAATCTACCATAGCCACTGTTAAACAATTAACAGTACTCTGTTATTAGCAAAGTTTACCCTGTTTGAGGCAAGAAGTGGCGCTGCTAACAGTGTGGGTTTGCATCTTTGGTTATTAAATTTGAATTTGTCTTCACACACATTATTGGGTAACTTTATGTATGACACTATGTTAGTTTTATAATACCTACTGATCGCCGAAATTAAAGGTCATATGAACACCGTTTATGGCATTTTCCATCACAGTTGTCAGAACTGCCACCGATAGATTTCCATATTACTTATGGAGGACTGCAATGCTCTCAGGTTTGTTAGCACAGACTTCCAAACAAACCCCACAAAAAAGGATTATTAAATCGGGCGATCTTAACGGCCAGTCTCTATCTCCAAAACGATAAATGTTGGCTGTAGATCGTGGAGTATGTGCCATTTTGTCACAACCACATGTATTACAGTCCCAATTCATCCAGTTGTGGTAGGAGAAAGTCATTTGATCGGCCATGCATATACTCTATGGATAGTTGTCTTATTCTAGGTAGAGGATTAGTATGGCTTCAGCAAAATTCTCTTGTCTGATCAATACTTTAGCCATAGCCTCGATATTGTGACTACGACTGCTCCAGAACTGCCATGATAGAACAGAATTTCGTATTTTCTTATGGTCTTCTAAACCAGCATCGAAACGCTGTAGTGCTTACGCAGTTGTTATCGGAAGATCGGAAAATTTGCGCTCTAGCATAAAAAAATGGTAAACAAGTAAACAAAAATACAACAACAAATACTACAAGAATAAATGTAAACAAAATACACAAACAACAATAATGAAACAACGATGTTTACATTTATAGAGATTTCGAGAAAGCGAAGCCACGAATATTCGCCTTCAAAAAACATTCATCAGACTGTTTACCCTGCCATATAAAGGCAAGGCAAAGCAGGCGAAAGAGTTAGTGATGTTGGTTGTGTGTAGACGCAGTGTGTTTGAAGAGAGTAATCGTAGTTTGTAGATCTCCATTACAAAGATCTATCGAATAATTGTCTAGTAATTGTTATTGTTTATGCAAAGGGTGTAAACAGAGAAATAACAAGCAAAGCAATTGTTGTTGTTTACATCAAGTTGTGAATTGATGATGCACAGAATTATGCGAATAATAAAGAATTTGAATTAAAATTAAACACAAATTTATTTTTATTTTATTTGTAATCTATGAGCTCATATTTTAAATACTTTTAAAAGGTAAAAACGTAACAATATTCATAAAACTATGAAGTAAAATAAAAATGCAGATATCATGTGCACAAGCCGTACTGACTGGCCTTTAAGAGATTGGAACCGAAGTTAGAAAATTATTCCTGTATGTAGTCGGATGGATATAAATAGAAATATAGCAGGGCTCATTAATCTGGGATCAGGAAATTATAGAGCATTCACAGTGTATGAAATTAATTTTGAGTTACACGGTATGAAGGTTTTATTTTTATTAAAAACATCGTCCACATTATTCAATGATTTTACTGATTTTATTTAATTTTTCCTTTCAATTTAATAACCAAAATTAAATTTTTTAAGAAATATTATTGTAAACACTTGTTTGAATAATTGGAAAAACATTTGTTTTCATTAATTTTTTTAGTGGCATAAAAATATTTTAAGTACTTGAGTGCCGGCGAATTCCTTTGAATTTTTTTTTTTTTGGAGAGAGTCAGCTCTCAAAGACATATTTTTTTCAAGTGGTTTTTAAAATCAATAATAAGAAACAACATATTTTAAATACAAGCAACAACAACAACAATTTAATTCAAATTGTTTTTTCTTTTTTAAAAATATTTCTCTAATGTTTGAATGAAGAAATGCTGATGAAATATGAAGAAAATGTTTCACAGAGAATAATTTGAAAATTGCTTCACTTATTTTTCTTGGCGTTTTAGAAATTTACTAAAACTTTTATTTATTATTTGTTGCATAATTAAGATTGGGTAATCCAAATCGTTCTTGGGTATATGTACCTAGTCTCGAGGAATATTCACCCTTATTCTGGTTGTCGTCGTCGACGTCGTCTTGCGTCGACAGTTTAAAATTGGTATTCTGTTTGTCGTTATTGACAGTTATAGATGACTGTCGGACACACATTTGGTATTCTGTGAGTCAATACGCAGTCGATATTGTGTTGTGTCGACTCTGATTTTGTCGACTCTGATTTTATCGACATCATTTTTGGTAACGACGACGACGGAGACGACGACGACGACATCCAGAATAAGTGTGATTATTTCTAATGTGATGTCATAGTTCCATGGCTGGGCGGCTTCTGACATGAACATAGCGACGTAGAAAATCTGACCAAGGCTGGAAGGAAGACTCGCGGTAAACAGAGTTGACGAACGATAACTTTGTTTAAACTCCACAGAAGTATTGTTGCATTGCCTTATGTGCACGCATGCGAGGGGCATTGGTCTTGAACACCTCGCGAATGATTTCTGTAGAATCTGTAGAGATTAGATGAAGCATGAGACTATTCTTCGCCTATTCTGTATACGTCAGACACTATGCCTGGTATGAAATATTTTTTTTTTTCATATTTCGTTTTCTTGGAGTTATCTGGCCCGGGGTTTGAACCTCGGTCTCACGTCTAATAAGCCAACACATTAGCGATTGGTCTACGGCGACTTTGTTCTTGCACTTAGCAATTTGCGTCTTAGAACGTTTTAGAAGAAATCACAGTGTAAACATTTTTGAGCTCTCGATTGCTTTTCAGTCACCATATTCTTTGAAATAAGAAAATTAGGGCTTCTCCGAAATGACAAAATCAAGCACGCAATCGTGTCAAAACTGGGCTTGTGAGGTTAAAATCGTTCAGCCCTTACTATTGGTGCTATCTACTGACAAATAACGGGACTTATGGTGTTTTCTTTTCTACCAAAAAATGTGGATTTTATTAACGCAAAATGCAATTTTGCGTTTGTTTCTTAAAAATGTTTCGCCCTCTAAAAGGGTGGTATGTTTTATTCTAAATAATTCGCACTTGCCAATGGTGGAGAGCATTGCATTTTATTCCCCTATAAATCGAGAGTGCTGATAATGCCCTGTAAAGCAGATGACTTTTGTTTATTTATAGGGCTACCAGATGAAATTTAGAAAAAGTCGCCTGGTATTGTTATCCAATTTGAAGTTAATTTTTTCATTGTTTTGTGGAGTAATCTTAAGGATTCATTACATCAGCAATACAAAAAATTGCATTCAATGTTAGAACAGTGTTAAAATATTTTTTTTGTTATAAAAAAAGTGTGCAAAAAATGAAGTCGAAAAATTAGCGATCTGGCAACACCTTTGAACAAATTGGCATTTCCTCATTCATTTTCTTAATATATAAGTGGTAAATACAGTGCATACCCTTTTTTAATATTTGTGTTATGTTCTCCTCAAATAAAAAATGACATTACAACAGGGTTAGTCAAACATTTTTTTAATGCACCTTGTAAGAGGGTGACATTTTCTTTGTAGAAAAGAAAACACCATTAGTTGTGCACCTAATGCACTCCCTCCTACTTTTGACATCGTTTTTGCCACTTCACTTGCAAAGCTTTGTTATCGTTTTGCACGATGTAAGGCGAAGATAATACAAGTAAACGACGGTTAAGTTAGGTAAGTCAGTTTGCCAAGGAAAATCTCAATAAAATTATTCTCCAATATGCTGCAGTTTACAGTCTTTTTAAGAAATTAACATAAAAAGGTGAAATATGTGAACAATGTTCCAAAAAGTTCACACAGGATTGACGGTCGCTATCCAGCAAATTAAGCTGGCATTGGAAGCCTTGTACAGCTTGAAGGCTCTCTCTCTGTCAATTGCGTGTCTACAATTAGACCCAAGTAAACAATAAAAATTATTTCATTTAAAGCATGATATGTGTAAAGATAAATTCGAATTTAAAAACCAAAGATGCAAACCCACACTTTTGGCAGCGCCACTTTTTGCCTCTAACAGGGTAAACTTTGCTATTATCAGAGCACTGTTAACTGTTTAACAGTGGCAATAGTGGACTATTCTTCTATTTTGCAATTATTGCAGATTATTGAGATGAAATATAATTTCAATTATGATCATTATTATTTGTAAACAAAAGTGTTGAAATGTAAAAGATGGTTGGTGGGGGATGAACGAGGGAACTCCTCAAAATTATTCCAGCTATCCTACTACCACGGTTCGAAAGAGGACCCTCTGGACTACCATTTGCATATAGTCTGTATGGTGTAGTATTTCTTATATGTTCCAAAATGGCCACTAATCTTCTAGAGAATTTTCAAGCAAAAAATTGATATTTTCAAAGCCAATATGTTGCTGATTATAAGAAGAGGTCTTTGAGCCTTCCTTTGTGTATGATATGGTACTCATAAACCTAGAGTATTTCCCGAAATTAGCTTCTAAACAAGTGGGCTCGTTCAGATGGATACTGTTAAACACCTAACAGTGCTCTGTTAAGGGCAAATTTTGTTCTATTAACAGGAAACTTATGGAATGGTGGGGTACTCCGGGGGCAGAGTGGTATACCCATTTTCACAGATGGGTCTAAGTTAGGTGGATGTACAGGTGCTGGGGTTTTCTGTAGGGAACTCGGTCTTGAACTCCACTTCAGGTTGAATGATGACTGCAGCGTTTTTCAGGCGGAGATTTTCGCAATACTGAAGGCTATTGAGGCCATAGCTGGTGGCCCATCTTCGGATTCGGAATCTTACATGATCTTCGTTGACAGTCAGGCTGCCCTTAAGGCCATTGCGTCGGTCTGGTGCAAATCACGACTGGTTCGCGAGTGCAAAGAGTCGTTGAGGTCTTTTGGACCGGACCGTATCCGTCTATGCTGGGTTCCGGGTCATAGCGGAATACTGGGCAATGAGACGGCGGATGCCCTCGCTAGGTTAAGTTCCCTTTCGGGGGGCGATTTAATAGTTGGTCCTGAACCCCCAGTCTGCCACCTCTATGGCCTCATCGATGGATGGGTTAGGGAGGAAGAGCAGAGGCGTTGGAGGAACGGATCAGGTTGTTCTGTCTCTAGACGTCTATGGCCTGCTGTGGACAGTAAGAGAACAGATTGGCTGCTGGGCTTGGTTAAGGCCAGCGTAAGGTTGGTTGTCGGTTTTATCACAGGGCACTGCGAGATTAGGTCGCTGACGGGGATCTGGAACAGATCCCAGCCGGACTATTGCAGGGTATGTTGCGATGAGGAGGAGTTAGAGACTATCGAACACCTCCTCTGTAACTGCCCAGCCCTTGGTAGGTTGAGGTTGAGGACCCTTGGCAGAGCCTTCTTTGAGAGCTTGAGTTCTGTGTCGAGAGCCGACATCAAGGCTCTTCACAGATTCATTAGCAGTTTGAGCTGGTTGAGAGGTGCTAGGGCTTCATAAGTGTAGTCGCGCGCTCAACCCTTGTTTTGTGTCTGTTTCTTTCTGTGTGATTCCCATCCTCCCCTTACCCTTATGCCCTCCTTTCATCCTATTCCCTCTATTTCCTTCCCTCTCTAAGGACGTTGTACAATGGGTCAATTTCGACCTCCGGGTATTGTACTTGTCTTAACGGACAAGTACACGTCCTCTAACCTAACCTAACCTAACCTAACCTAACAGGAAACTTTGCTGTGTTAAATGTGACGCCACTAAAATGTATGGATTGTGTCTTGGATTTTCAAATTCGAATTTATCTTCAAACACATTAAATCGTGAGGCTGCCAAAATATTTAAGCAATAAAAAATCAAATTCAATGCGGTCTTTGAATGCCAACTAAAACGGAACTGATGTCAATTCTATTTTTTTTATTATTTGTTTCTACTCTTAATTAATTCCATTTAAAATTGAAGCATAAATTAAAAATCTTTTTGTCAAATTTATTTGATTTACGATCAGAAAATTTATGGCCAAAATATGGTCTCCGAAAAGTAAGTAAAAATTTCAAATTTTTTTTTCATTTTCTTTTAAAATTAAAATCCAACCCACTTTTAAAAATATTGGTTCCTTCCTTAATTAAAACATTAAATGTGTGTTCAATTTTACTTAAAAAAAATTTTCAGATTTCATTTCATTTTTTTCTTCACTTTTATTGATGATTTATGTTTTTTAATAAGAAAAAACCAAAAAAAAGCGAAAAAAATTTAGAAGCGAATCTTTTCCTTTGAATATTTTTATCTTTTAGTACGCCAGCGGGTGTAAATGAATTTTTATTTTTCAGTTTTTGTTGCTGTTTTATTACTTGTCACAAATTTTAAGAGCCACTGTAATTTATATTTTTGAAAAACAAAAAAAAAATTGTTTTATTTTTTATTATTGTTATTAAAAATTTAATGTTTTAATGCTTTTGTATTTGTATTTGTTTTTGTTTTTCTTTAAAAAGTAACAAAATTTCGTGTGTGCTTTGTTGTTAATTTTTTTTATTGGCTCCATTAAAGCCTACAAAGTAGCATATGAGTAGCAAGCAGCAGTGGGTGTTTTATTATCCCAGCCAGCACATCACAGTGTACTTGTAAATCTTGTAATCTCGTAATAAAGAAAAAAAAAATTATTTAATTTCGATTTAATTTGGAATTGAAATTTTATTAGGAGACATATTAAGAGGCATGCTAAGAGCGGTGCCATGAAATTTTTTTTTTTGACTACAGATTTTTTATACACCAGATAACGACTGTCATACAGAGAATTCCGTTTCAAAACCTTATTATGTATCTGTAAATCATAAAAAGATACATGTTTTGTATTCTCTGCTGGGACCTGAAAAATAGTACGTATGCATATACATATATAAGAAACTATTGGCTTGTCTACGCAACTATGTACATATGTTTTCTTATGGCTACTTAGTCTTGTCATTATAAATCATTGGAGATCATCAGATAATATCGGCAATTTGTTATGTTTTACTTCAGCGTTTACTTTTATTTTTCTTTTAATATTTTCCTAAATTATTCAATTCATAATATGTGTTCAATACATATGTTGTAAGGAAGTGTCAAAAGTTTCATGCAAAACCTAACATTAAGCCTGAACTCTATTAACGAGTTGGCAATCAATCAAAGTGTTGCAATAGAACAATCACCAGCAATTAGTTGCAATGCAGATAAAAGTTAAAACTTATAAAAATCTCTATCAGAAGATAGCAAGTGGCGATGAATTTCAAGATAGTGGCAGGTACGGACTTTCGGAAAAGCCACCGACTATTAGAGATGAGCGATATTTTCAAACCTGTGATTTAATCACGGTGATTGATAATTCACTGGTAACTACAGTGATTGAAATTGCCAAATAACAGGTACTAATAATGTCGTTCTTTCAAAATTGTTACATACACAAATTTATTTCATTTTATTTTGAGCGAGGCAGAATTACTATTAGATTTTGCTGATTATTTACTTTTGTCTTTTATACATGAAACTTAATTGTCAAACTTCATATAAAAAAAAAAGTTACATTAAAAATAATAACATTGATGACACCATCAGTGTTGCCACGAAATAAAAAAATATTGTAACCAACATGAAAAAAATCACCAAATAAGAAAAAATATAACCAAAACTAAATTCACAGTTTTTTTATTTTATTTTTTTCAAATTTAAATTACAATTAATACAACAGAGTAAGAAAAGAAACAAAAAATCACAAAATAAAATTTTAGTCTTACTAATTAATACATTTCTACAAACAAAACAAAAGCTCTTTTTATAAGAAAAATAAATAACCAAAACCAATACACATCTACACATTGAACAAAAAATAACCAATTTTGGTTAGAAATAAGCAAAAACGGCAACACTGGACACCACTTTGATTTTGTTTAGTAGTCTTTTCGTAGTATGTATCTAGTTGTCTCTTTCTTACGACTTAATAAAATACGTTATTGTCATTATTGTATTATTGGAATACTGTGATCACAATCACTGTTTTAAAGAACAGTGATTAACAAATCACGTTCACTGAGAACAATGTTCTTCAAAAATCACTGGATCGCTCATCTCTACCGACTATATTGTGCCTGAGGCTATATTCCTGCCTCGTTTGAGGATACTTATACCATATAGGGCACTATGGAACGGTGGGGTACTCCAGCAGCAGAAAGGTATACCCATCTTCACAGATGGCTCGAAGTAAAGTGGAGGTACAGGTGCTGGGGTTTTATATAGGGAACTCGGTCTTGAACTACACTTCAGGTTGAAGGATGACTGTAGCGTGTTTCAGGCAGAGATCTTCGCAATCTTGAAGGCTTTCGAGCTGGTAGGGCTACTTCGGATTTGGAATCTTATATGATCTTCGTTGACAGTCAGGCTGCCCTAAGGGCCGTTGCGTTGGTCTGGTGTAAATCACGGCTCGTACGCGAGTGCAAGGAGTCGTTAAGGACTTTTGGTTGGTTCCTGGTCATAGCGGAATACTCGGTAATGAGACGGCGGATGCTCTCGCTAGACTAGGTTCGCTTTCTGAGGGCGATGTGATAGTTCGTGCTGATCCCCCAATCTGCCATCTCTACGGCCTCATCAATGGATGGGCCAGGGGGGAAGAGCAGAGGCGTTTGGGAATGGATCGCGTTGTTATGTTTCTAGGCGTCTATGGCCAGCTATAGACAGTGCAAGAAAGCCAACTTAATGGTGTTTTCTTTTCTACCAAAAAATGTGCATTTTATTAACGCAAAATGCAATTTTGCGTTTGTTTCTTAAAGATGTTTCGCCCTCAAAAAGGGTGGTATGTTTTATTCTAAATAATTCGCACTTGCCTATGGTGGAGGGCATTGCATTTTATGCCCTGTATAAATCAAGATAATGATAATGCCCTGTAAAACAGATGACTTTTGTTTATTTATAGGGCTACCAGATGAAATTTAGAAAAAGTCGCCTGGTATTGTTATCCAATTTGAAGTTAATTTTTTCATTGTTTTGTGGAATAATCTTAAGGAAATATTACATTATTAAAGCTACATGGTCAGCAATATAAAAAATTGCATTCAATGTTAGAACAGTGTTAAAATATTTTTTTTTTGTTATAAAAAAAGCGTGCAAAAAATGAAGTCGAAAAATTAGCGATCTGGCAACATCTTTGAACAAATTGGCATTTCCTCATTCATTTTCTTAATAAGTGGTAAACACAGGGCGTACCCTTTTCTAATATTTGTGTTATGTTCTTCTCAAATAAAAAATGACATTACAACAGGGTTGGTCAAAAATTTTTTAATGCGCCTTGTAAGAGGGTGACATTTTCTTTGTAGAAAAGAAAACACCATAAGGTTAGTTATTGGGTTTATTACGAGGCTCTGCGAGATTAGGTCGCTGACAAGGATCTGGAACCCGGATCCCACCCGAACTATTGCAGAATATGTTGCAATGAGGATAAGTGGTGTGAGAAACTGCGGGCTTCTTGGGGACGATTGCCTGTAGACTGTCTAATGGTGAAGGTATAGCACTGGCCATTTTATAGTCACCTAGCAGCAACTCGTTTCCTTGCCCCCTTTCCACCTTTCCTAAAAAACCTGCACAATGCACTGCATGAGTAGGGGCCATCCCCTGAGTGCTGGTTTCATAAAAAAAAAAAAAAAAAGTTGGAGACTATCGAACACCTTCTCTGTAACTGTCCAGCCCTTAGTAGGTTGAGGTTGAAGACCCTTGGCAGGGGCTTCTTTGAGGGTTTGAATTCTGTATCGAAAGTCAACATAAAGGATCTCCATAGATTCATTAGTAGTTTGAGCTGGTTGAAAAGTGCTAGGGCTTCAAAATGGGTCAACTGGACCTGCGGGTACTGTACTTGTCTCAATTGGCAAGTACACGTCCTCTAATCTAAACCTAAACCTAGTGGCGATAGGGAGGAAGATAAGAAAAGCCAAAACAAATAAATGCCATTCGGATCTGTTCAGAATTAATACTAGAGATAGTTTGAGATTGTTTCGCTTAAAAATGTCATTTGTCAGGTACATATCGCTCCTTTATTGCAACATAGTCATATCTCAAAAAAACTTGAACTTGGCAAAATGCGATTTAAGTTTTCAAGACATAAGTCCTATGATCTAATTCCCGCAAACACTTTTTGCTATAACTTCGGTACAGCTTGGGATATAAAACTTCAACATGTACAGAAGGTCTAAAAGAGCAGTTTTGCTTAAGTAACTACAAATTTTTAATTTTTTGAGATATGACTATGTTGCAATAAAGGAGCGATATGTATAATATTACTTTCTTATTTGGTCATTACCACCCGTTTACTCAGCATTACGGTCTAGCTTCTCACACCACCTATGTTGTGTGTGTGTTAATTTTATCTATGAGTGTCGTAACCTACAGTTTTTTTGAGAAACTTTTCAGGGCAATTTTATTTACTCTAATGGTGTTTTCTTTTCTACCAAAAAATGTGCATTTTATTAACGCAAAATGCAATTTTGCGTTTGTTTCTTAAAAATGTTTCGCCCTCTAAAAGGGTGGTATGTTTTATTCTAAATAATTCGCACTTGCCAATGGTGGAGGGCATTGCATTTTATGGCCTGTATAAATTGAGAGTGCTGCTAATGCCCTGTAAAGCAGATGACTTTTGTTTATTTATAGGGCTACCAGATGAAATTTAAAATAAGTCGTCTGGTATTGTTATCCAATTTGAAGTTAATTTTTTCATTGTGTTGTGGAGTAATCTTAAGGAAATATTACATTATTAAAGCTACATGGTCAGCAATATAAAAAATTGCATTCAATGTTAGAACAGTGTTAAAAAATAAAAGCGTGCAAAAAATGAAGTCGAAAAATTAGCGATCTGGCAACACCTTTGAACAAATTGGCATTTCCTCATTCATTTTCTTAATAAGTGGTAAACACAGGGCATATCATTTTCTAATATTTGTGTTATGTTCTTCTCAAATAAAAAATGACATTACAACAGGGTTGGTCAAAAATTTTTTTAATGTACCTTGTAAGAGGGTGACATTTTCTTTGTAGAAAAGAAAACACCATAAGAGTTTTTGCCAGAAGAGAGGAAGCCGCCGTGAGAAATAAGTTTTTTTTTTGTTTCGTAATGTTCGAGATGTCCCTGCCACGGGTTGAATCACGGGGCTCACACATTACCTATTAGGTCTACGGTGACTTCACGTACTTAATATTATATTTTCACATAATTAAGAGCTGTAATGCTAAAAGAATGCTGAGTATTACTCCGAATTATTTTCCAAAAATGTCTTTTTGTAGTTTGTAAAAATAGTTTTTTGCAAATTTATTTAAATTTTTGCATTTTACAATACAATGTTGCCAGCTTATGAAAATTAAAAATTTCCCCCCCCATTGTGGCAGAAGTCATTCAAGCAAATAAAACATATTAAATCGGATAAATATTAAAATAATGACTACACAGCAAAGAAGAGATCATTAAATAATAAAAATATTACGAGAAATATTTTAAAATCATATTAAATATGACTGACCAAAATGTCTAGACGTTCAGAAAAAAAAGAAAAATTATTTTTATTTATTTTTTTATTTTATTTTGTTGTTGTTTTTTTAAATAATGTATGCACGGGTACTTACTGCCTGTATTCTACTAAAACAACAGAACAGAACAGAACAGTACAGAATAGAATTATGAATCTTGACGACACATTATCCATGCGTAACAGAAATTTTTAAATACAAATGTATCTACAGAATTGTATCTTGTATCTAGACGATGAGCCATAACGAATACAAAACAAAACAAAAAAAAAAAAAAATTGGCACATGGCAGAAAAATATACACGAAACATATCTAAAAACAAAAAAAAAATATCTAAATTTTGATACAAGGAAAACCCCATTCAACAGCAGCCAAAACGAAATCAAGACAAATTATTTTCGTAGCAAAAAATAATGAAATTTCTCAAATACCGGCAAATATTACCGGCGCATATACTACATATGTCATCACTTGTCAAGAGGCGAATTTGGAATGACCTACACATGTGGGGATACTACTATTGGTATAACCATACAAAACCTAATAAAAGTTTCTTAACAAAAATATTTTTTTTTTGCTATAATTGACTTATCTCACATCCTACGTTGTAAATAATTTCGTATTTCAATTCAATTGAATTAAATCATCACAATAAATCACATGAAACATCCACTCATTCATTCATTCATTCATCCCCTAAGCATATGCAATGTTTATAAACAAATGTTTGTAAGCATATGTTGTCATACAATAAATGTTTCTAAACATTCTAAGCAACATGTTAACTTTGGAAGTAAGCATTAAATTTCTTAAATTATTGTGTTATGCATTGTTGTTGCAACATTTAAAATGATATGTTGAAATACTTTAATTCAGTGTTGCAAAACTGAAATTTTCAAATGGTACTGAACTATAACTGAAAGAGAACTTTTTTGCATCAAATGGTACTTTTGTAAAAGAATACATACATACATGCATACATATTATAACCCTTCAATCAGGATTACAGTAATCCTTCGATTTACGTCGTCTCGATTAACGTTGTTTCAATTTACGTCGTCAAATTATAACCTTAAATATAACCTAACTTCTCACACCACTTATTTTGTGTGTGTTAATTTTATACATGAGTAGTGGGACATTTTGAGAAACTTTTTCATGGCAATTTTATTTATTCTCAGCGATTTTGCCAGAAGGAAGTCGCCGGAGAAACATTTTTTTCATATTTCATTTTGATGGAGATGTCTGACATGGGGTACGAACCGTGGGCTCACGACTAGTAAGCCAGCACACTGCCTACTAGATTATTTATTTATATTCAATACACATACGGCATGGAATAGAAAAACTAACGATTTATTCGTGTATCTCACATACAAGACAAAACCAGCTGATTCGGAACGTAAAAAAAAAACGTAAAAGCCCCGTTTAGTCAAACGTCGATGCAACGTAATGTAACATGCGTTCGTTTTTAGCATATGAAAAGCAATGCAAATGCTTACCGAAAATAACATTACAGTTCGGCAAGCATTTTCATTGCTTTTCGTGTTCTAAAAACGAATGTACGTTCCGTGCACGTTTGGCTAACCGGGACTGAAGCCTAATTCTACTTTTAGCATTACGTGGAACATGTTGCTAATGCATTAATAGTTGAAAAGTGCATAAGACATAAAATATGTGATAATAAAAAAGTACTAAAAGCGTTGCGGGGGTACTGCGGTATTTTTGAAATGAAAAAGTACTGAAAAAAGTACCAAAGTACTGAATTTTTCAACACTGCTTTAATTAGATTTTTCTAACACTTCGACAAAATAAAAAGTGTTGCGTGTTAAAAGCAAACTCAAAGGAGACTGAAGTTGCACTGGATAATGTTCGATTATGGAATGGCATGCATTACATAAAGCCTTCAAGCAATCTTCGGATATAAGAGCTGAAAAAGGAATCTTATTTAATTTCTCGTTACAACCCTTTAGCCAGGATTACGACCTAGCTTTTCACACCATCCATGTTGTGTGTGCTAATTTTATCAATGAGAACAACGACAGACTTTTTTGAGAACCTTGTTTATTTGATTTACACTTTGGTGCTTTTCACGCCACTCATGTTGTGTGCGTTAATTTTTATACATGAGTGGCGGCACCTACAGTTTAAAGTCGACTCCGAACGACAGATTTTTTGAGAAACTTTTCATGGCAATTTTATTTGCTCTCAGAGTTTTTGCCAGAAATCTGCTGAGAGGATGTCGCCGAAGAAATATTTTCCTATTTTCATTTTGGTGTCTGACCTGTTCTTTGAACCGTGGCCTCACGTGTAATATGTAGACTCACTATCTACTAGACTACGGCGACATTGTTTTCTTAAATTCGATGTTAAGCCAAAAATTGATTGAATGCCGTTCATTATGATGATTTTTTTTTTCTAATTTTATGTAAAGGGCTTCAGGAAGACCTGTGATTTGGTCTTACTCCATCGTTTTGTTCTCCAATTGAATTAATTGAATTAAGAAGATGATCAAAAAAATTAGATCTTAAAGCTGATGTTTATTGACAAATGGTCACTTTTTCATGCTAGCAAAACACCGGTTCCTTCTTATTACAGCAGATAATAGCAATATGCTGCATCCATTGTGATCTAAGGAGTGCGCATGAAAAAAACTGGACTTACTCTTTTCGCTATAGAAATAAAACTAAGTGTCGGATTTTTTTCGTTTTATATTTCAATTAAAGTAAATAATATTTGAATTCTTTTGTGTATAAAATTTTTTTCGGACAAGGGTCTCAGAGCATCCAACTTTTTGAGCCACTTGTCTTCCAGACATGTTAGGGTGTTTTTTGAAAAATACGTATTATTTTACTTGCTTTGTTTTGGTCGGCAAATCCTTTTTTTCTTCCACTTCCACGCTTTCTCTCAATACTTAAAGACTCCTTACATATTGTTTTATTCTTACCTTAGAAACTGTTTAACACCTGCGAGCCTAGCAATCGTCTTTTGTAAGCGGCGCGGTTTTTCATTGAAAATTTCAATTATTTTTTTTACGACATTCTTGTTGGGTGCCCATTTTCAAAAAACTAATTTTGCTATTGCAATGACATTTAGCACGTGGATTTTGAAACAGATGACTAACAAAAACAATATAACGGTATTCATTTTTTTCAATTATGATAACAGTTATAAGCTTAAAAGTAGGCCCATTTTTTTTTTGTGCGCACTCCCTACTATGGATCTTTAGAAATCGATGAATACCGTAAACTAGACAATGAGGCCAAATATGATTCTGCTGGGTTTTTGATAGACCATGTAGTCACAAACAGCAGATCGATTATTAAATTTTCAAATCAACAGTCTATGATCAATCAATGATTGGAATTACGATCACTCCGATACCCGAGACCCATCAAAAGGTAGAATCTGATGATAAGAAAAATATTTTCTTAAGTTATCTTACATGCAAGCCATCAAATTGGCCGAAAAAATCTTCTTTCCTTGCTTTTTAACTTCGTGGTTGATTTGAGCGAGCTTATAGCATTTATAAGTAATACGTCTCGTTTACATCTCGGGTCACCTAATTTAAATAATTGTGTGCGCTCTCTGGTCAAATGACAAATAAGTTTTGGATGCCATTCAAACTATTAAAAATATATGCAAAACTATACGTAGAATTTTAATGATAATAATATTTAAAAACATTTCAAATTAACAACAGAAACTTACGGAAATTGAATATTTTTCAAAGATAAACAAAAACAAGAAAAAGAAAACTTAAGAAATATTGGCAAGCCAATGAGCCAAAAAAAAAGCGGCGAGAAATTCATTCAAGAAAATTTTAAGAAAATTTAAGCCAGACACACTAACAACTACAACAGGAAACATATTTGAATTTTTATTTTTAAAATTAAAGAAACTTTTTTTTTTTTTTTAAATAAATAAGAGAATAGAATAGAATAGAATAACAAAAGAACATTTGCTTTTTATCAGACGTTTTGGCTTATTGCGATAGACATTCAAATCGATTGCAAGTGAAATTTATACTTCAGACACGACATTCAAACAAAACGAAATAGGAAAAACAAATAAAAGAGAAGAAGAAATATTCTATTTTGTATGTTTAACACAAAAATTTGTTTATTTTTAAATGAAAAACATTAATTTTAATTATTTTTTCTTGTTTAAATAGAACGCAACGACCTCTCGTATCCACCTGTTATTGCTTCTTTAAGTCCACTGGGTCATGCTGCTGATTTTCTAGCGCCCGGAGATCGTCTTCATCAAATTGGCGGCATTTCTACCATCGGTTTAACGAATCAACATATTATGAGCATGCTGTGCGGCGGCGGTTCAGCAGATGGTCCTGCCGTTGTTGAAATTGAATATTCCCTGCCCGAATACAGTGAGTTGCAAAATTTTTAAATTAAAAAAAAAAAATTAAAAATCATTCACCCTTATTCTGGTTGTCGTCGTCGTCGTCGCCGTCGTCGTCGTTACCAAAAATGATGTCGATAAAATCAGAGTCAACAAAATCAGAGTCGACACAACACAATATCGACGGCGTATTGACTCACAGAATACCAAATGTGTATCGACAGTCATCTATACAGACAAACACAAATACCGACAAACAGAACACCAATTTTAAACTGTCGACGACGACAACCAGAATAAGGGTGATTATTTTGCTATAATTGACTTATCTCACATCCTACGTTGTAAATAATTTCGCGTCTCAAGTCAATTGAATTAAATCATCACAATAAATCACATGAATCATCCACTCAGTCATTCATTCCTTCATCCCCTAAACATATGCAATGTTTATAAGCAAATGTTTATAAGCATATGTTGTCAAACAATAAATGTTTCTAAACATTCAAAGCAACATGTTAACTTTCGAAGTAAACATTAATTTCTTAAAATATTGTCATGTATTGTTATTGTAAACGTTAAAATCATATGTTGAAATACTTCAATTAGATTTTTCTAACACTTTGGATTTGTTAGAAAATTCTTTCCTTTCCCCTTGTGTTACATTTTAATGCAGCACAGTGTAGACAAACAACAACCCCTCAGGTTTATTTTCATACTAAGCGTGTCTATTCTAATCTTTCAACACTTTTAATTGCATTCTCTTCCAATTTTTTTTTTTTATTTTCTGTTCTTTCCCTTATGAAATGTTTAGTTTCCCAAAATAGTTTGTGTGTAACATCGAAATTGGCTCAAATAACAGTGGAACGAGAAAGTGGTTGTCTAGGCCTAACACTACGCGGTGGTGGTGATTATCCCTTGATTGTAACGCATGTAAGGCCACATGGCCCTGTTTATAAAACGGGTCGAATAAAACCGGGTGATCGTTTGTTAAGAGTCGATAATGTAAGTATTTTCTTCTTCAGTGATTTTCGTGTAATTTTTTAATTTTTTAAAATTTATTGCCTCACAGGTCTCTTTAATTGGCAAAACTTTGGCCGAAGCCCAGCAGATTATTAAATGCGGTGGCCATGTTTTGGGCTATACAAACCTAACCATTGAATATGATGTTTCGGTTGTTCAAAGTGTGGAATTCTCCATGGGTCCTTTGCTGATAGAAATCGAACGGCCCATGAACGATAAATTGGGTTTGGTTTTGTGTAATTATACATCAGCAGCTGGTCTGACTGATCACAGCAAAATCGACGAAGTAAGTCAAGCGGGCGTGTATATAGCAAGTATTTTACCAGCCGGTATAGCTGATCGGTAAGCAGATTGAAATTTTTCTTATCATTTTAAAATTTGTTTTTAAAAATCAGAAAAATAATTGTTCAACTAAATTCAATCATAAAAAAAGAAAAACTAACAATAATCATTAATATTCGATGATATGTGAAGGTAAATTCGTGCCCCTATTGCGGTTGGCAACTTTTTCAGTAGTTTGGTCGTCTTTCAGGAATCGGTATTATCATTCTCAACTTAAATGCGGTTGACTTTTTGGTTGTGTGGTTGATTTTTTAGTTGTGTTTTATGGTATTGCGATTCACCACTTTGTATGAGTTTGGTTGACAAAAACGTTAAATATAGACAACTGCTTATTAGCAGTTGAGTCTCTGTCAGTTATAGAGTTCACTTATATGTTTAATACATTTTCTTTTTAAAAATAATAGAAAAAAAGATAAAAAACGGAAAAATCGTAAGTAAGTTTTTTCCTACTTAAAATAAATAATTAAATATTTAATACGCAGGAAATTGAAAATAACAACCAAAGCCGAATTTGAGGGGCTTGTGAAGTTGATGGAAAATAATCCAGAAATTTCTAAAGGAAAGCAAAAATTTCGGATGACCAAAAATCAGTGCAAAGAAGCGTGGGAAGGATTTTCTACAGAATTGAATAGCTTGGTTTCAGCTACAAGAACCCCTTCCGAATGACAACGTTTAAATATGCAGCATCTAAGGTGTAATATCCTTTCGTATTCAGGTAAAGGTGCTGAATATTTTTTTGTGGAGACACAATGCGAACGTGCGTACCATCAACACAGCCCAATACGGCGGAAAATTATTCAAAAAACCATACTTTGAAAGCATTCATTTCGTCTTCGCTCATTTGTGTTTTTATCAATTTTCTACAAATGCGATCCTCTAATGCTGGTACCACTTCCTTTAAAATAAGTGACATTGTGGATTGAGCTACTCCAACATTGAAGTCATTTCCACTGCACTTTTGATAGCTTCCGTCGGCCAAAAATCGAAGGACAGCGCACAGCTTTAATATCGGTGGTATAGCTGCCATACGCCATACATAACAAAATGCTTCTTTGTTCAGCAGAAAATAGCTAATAAATCTATAAAAAAAAATCACTTCTTATAAATATTTGTTAATAATTTTGGACATTTCTTACTTCGCACTGGGTAGTTCAAGAGGATTTGAATCATCGCGTCATGATTTTCATCTTCGTAAAATAAATCCACACTTAAATCCATTTTTAATTTACTTTTATTTCTACAAAAACTTGATTTTAACTTATTTTTGAGTTTCTTTTCTTCTATTTCCAAATAAATTTCATGGTGTTACCAACATGAAAATGAAATTTCATACCGGCAACACCATAACAATTACAACTAAAAAACGTTGAGTTCCGCAATATCAAAAAATAATTTGGTTGAGTGAAAGTTGGGTTGACTGGCAGACGACCAAACTCAGTTGAGTTGAGAACGGCAATAGGGGAATCGAATTCCAAAATCCAAGACGCAATCCATAAATTTTAGCAGCGCCACATTTGGCGTTAACAGAGAAAAATTTCCTCTTAACAGAACAAAATTTGCCCTTAACAGAGCACTGTTAGCTATTTAACAGTATTCATCCGAATAAGCCCACTTGCTTAGAAGCTAATTTTGGGAAATACTCTAGGTCTATGAGTACCATATCATACTCAAAGGAGGGTTCAAAGGCCTCTTCATATAATCAGCAACATAGTCACATATAAACTGATATGGTATTGAGAAAATAGGCTTTGAAAATATCAAATTTTTTGCTTGACAATTCTCTAGAAGATCAGTGGCCATTTTGGAACATGTTAGAAATAGTACAAAATACAGACTATATGCAAATGGTAGTCCAAAAGGTCCTCTTTCGAACCGTGGTAGTGGGATAGCTGGAATAATTTTGAGGAGTTCCGTGCTTCATCCCCCACCAACCATCTTTTACATTTCAACACTTTTGTTCACAAATAATAATGATCATAATGAGATGATGATGATATTTTATGTCAATAGTCTCCAATAATTGCAAAGTAGAAGAATAATCTACTATTGCCACTGTTAAACAGTTAACAGTGCTGTGTTAATAGCAAAGTTTATCCTGTTAAAGGCAAGAAGTGGCGCTGCTAAAAATGTGGGTTTGCGTCTTTGGTTTTTAAATTCGAATTTATCTTCACACACATTAATATTGGGACTTTAACCGGGCTGACTTTGTTAATTTATTTGTTGTGGTACCGTGCCAATGAAGGGTTCTTGAATTTTAACAGCTTTTTTTAAAGCTTATTGTGAATAACTTTGATCAGCGGAATTTACAATTTAAAGGCATTAAACAATTAAGATTTGAAAAAATTCTGTTAGTGAAAGCAAAGCATAGTTTCTGGAATGTAATTGGCCAACAGCATGAAGTAAAATATCGAAACTTATGGTGTTTTCTTTTCTACAAAGAAAATGTCACCCTCTTACAAGGTGCATTGAAACAATTTTTGACCAACACTGTTGTAATGTCATTTTTTATTTGAGAAGAACATAACACAAATATTAAAAAAGGGTATACCCTGTGTTTACCACTTATTAAGAAAATGAACGAGGAAATGCCAATTTCTTTAAAGGTGTTGCCAGATCGCTAATTTTTCGACTTCATTTTTTGCACGCTTTTTTATAACAAAAAAAAAAATATTTTAACACTGTTCTAACATTGAATGCAATTTTTTATACTGCTGACCATGTAGCTTTAATAATGTAATATTTCCTTAAGATTACTCCACAAAACAATGAAAAAATTAACTTCAAATTGGATAACAATACCAGGCGACTTTTTTAAAATTTCATCTGGTAGCCCTATAAACAAACAAAAGTCATCTGCTTTACAGGGCATTATCAGCACTCTCGATTTATACAGGGCATAAAGTGCAATGCCCTCCACCATTGACAAGTGCGAATTTTTTAGAATAAAACATACCATCCTTTTAGAGGGCGAAACATTTTTAAGAAACAAACGCAAAATTGCATTTTGCGTTAATAAAATGCACATTTTTTGGTAGAAAAGAAAACACCATAAGATTTGAAAAAATTCTGTTAGTGAAAGCAAAGCATAGTTTCTGGAATGTAATTGGCCAACAGCATGAAGTAAAATATCGAAACTGAGTCTTAATGGCCAAAACCATAAAAAATATTCGAAACACATTCTTTAATAATACTTTTGAGTTGTTTTTTTTTTTTGATTTTTAAATAATTTTTGTGTGTTTTTTTTTAATTAAAATTCTTTTGAAATCATCTCTTTCTATACATAATAATAGATGCGGTGCTTTAACAGTTGGCGATCAAGTACTTTCCATAGACGATATAAATATAGAAAATTCTACCTACACTCCGGATGAAGTCATGACCATATTGGATACCAGCTCTGGCAGGGGTTACACACAAATGCAAATAATGCCAGCCCATGCTTTGGCTAGAAGGGGTAAGTAGCACAGAAACACAATCTAATAAATTTCCCAAAGGTGGACAATTAAATACCCGAGAAACAAGACATTACAACCAACCAACATCTAAAAAGAAGGGGAAAAAATGATAATAATTATGAAGAGTAAACAAGTAAAACTCAAAACATAAAATTCTACAGAAAAATCATCATGTTTTTCTAGAAGATGTTGCACAGAACCGAGGGAACCGAGGACAGACTGTAAAGAAAAAAAAAAAAAAAAGAAATGAAAGGGAAAAACAAATTTGTAGCGACACATAAATGAGTGAAAAATTGGTTTCTTGACAGGAACATACATGTCGACTTTCAAGTTAACATGGCGCCAAATATGTGGAAAATCACAAGCCACGAGACACTAGAAAAGCGAGTAACATGCCACAAACGAAGAAAAAAAAAATTAATTTTGATTTTAATTTGGTTGTTACCTCTACTAGTTCAGCAAAAAAAAAAAAATAAAATTAATGTTTTTTTAGATTTTTTCTTCAATAATTTGTATTTCATAATATTCTTGAAAACTATGAATGTGGCGATCGTGAGTGTGCCATGCATTTCATTAATGATTTTTGCATACTGTTGGACATAAATTTTTGCCAAGAACGTCCAGCAATCAAGGCTTCTAAGCACACACGCACATTTTAGTTCATCTAGAGACCAGAACAGAATCGAAATTATCAATAATCGACACAAAATATGACTGACAATCTCATTATCATTAAGCAAACTGTGTGTGGGGTGCGCTAGCGAGTATCACAAAAGCCAGTGGCTGCCATCATAAGGCCATTGGTGACATCAATTATCATTGAATATCAATTTAAAAATCTTTGCAATCTCTGAAGAAACAATTCGAAATATCGTACATAATTAACGAAACAAAAATACACTGAAAAAATTTTTTTTTAAAAAAGTCAAATAGAAAAAAACAAAACATTATCAAAAGTTCGTCGTGCATGAGTAAATGGAGGATATTGTTACGTTTTTACCTTTTAAAAACGTTTAAAACATGAGCTTGTAGATTGCAAATAAAATAAAAATAAATTTGTGTTTTAATTAAAATTCTTTATTATTTGCACAATTCTGTGTGCCACTGTTTACAACTTGATGTAAACAACAACAATTGCTTTTCTTTGTTATTTATTTATTTATTTATTTAAGTCAATGGACAAATTCCCTACTGACTAATAACAAAAATAAGTACGAATAAAAATAAATACAATTACAAACAGTTTCTTCAAAAATAACGTAATTATTACAATAAAAATAGGAAAAGTTAAGAATTGAGAAATACAATAATATTCCGTTGTATCACGCAAGAATTTAAAGAAAAATAAACAAAGTCTGACAAATAATTAAATTGACGGCAAATTCTAGTTAATGGATCAGCAACAGCATAATTAGTTCTGCAGAATTGAATGTAAATAAGATTATAACAGCGGAAGTTACGACAAGGAATATTGAATTTAACCGATCTTAACAGAAATTCACATCAAATATTACCATTGATCAGGTTAAACAAAAAGGATATATTTAACATCGTTCGACGGCTCTTAAGGGTAGGCAGTTTTATTAATGCCAGTCTGCTAGTATATGGAGGCATATCCGAATAATTCCATCCAAGGCCACGCAAACAGAAGAGAAGAAATTGTTTCTGCACAGATTCGATGTGTTCACTGTAAACATCATAGTGAGGATCCCATACAATGGATCCATACTCCAAAATTGGTCTGACAAGTGATACATATAGCTGTTTCGTAATATAAGGATCAGAAAATTCTTTTGCCCAACGTTTTATGAAGCCAAGAGTGCTTCTTGCCTTATTTACAGTCAAAGTGATATGATCATTAAAGTTTAATTTTGTGTCTAATAGGATCCCAAGATCAATAAAAGAGTCAACATTCTCCAATTGATGACCTCCAATTCCTCTGTTTATACCCTTTGCATAAACAATAACAATTACTAGGCAATTATTCGACTGATCTTTGTAACGGAGATCTTCAAGCCACGATTACTCTCTTTAAACGTACCGCGTCTTCACATAAGACTGACTGAACTTCACTAACTCAGTCGCCTGCTTTACCTTGTCAAGATGTCTGATGAATGTTTTTGAAGGCGAATGTTCATCACTTCGCCTTCTTGATATCTCTATAAATCTAAACATAGTTGTTTACGTTGATTATTGTAGTGTTTTGGAATATCTTTGTTTACTTGTTTACCATTTTGTTATGCTGGTGTTTGTTGTTATATTAAGCACTACGATAATTTGTAAACAGGTTTGTTTACTTGCATTGTTTTGTTTTTGGTAGCTTTTATTTATATTTTTAATGTTAAGCGATGTAAAAGCAAAACACCAGTATCTAGATTTTTCATTTTCGTAACAATATAATCGCCTAGTTTATGTTGAGACAGTTGATGAACCTTTTGGAATTTTTCTTTACATATTTCAATTTGATTTTTCAAAGTGCATGCTAATGATCATTGTACAGATTTAAGTGTTTAGAAACATACAAGCACACATATTTTATTGACTTTTGATGACTCAAAATATTGTGAAGAAAAAAACAAAATAAAAAAGGAGCGCATATGACTTGTGTCAATATGATTTCGGTGACATTTGTCGATCGTAAAAGAATACTAAAAGGGGAGAAACCAATTTTCTTGTATTTCCTATCGCATTAAATGAAAAGAGTTGCCTGTACACCAACAGAAAAAAAAAGAAAAGAAAACATAAGGAAAACATATTGCCTTTAACGTGAAATCCATACACAGAGTTCGTATTGCTTGGATGGCATTATGAAGCGTAGCATAAATTCTTGTTGAAATCGGGCGTCATTCAGGCATAATAATACACGACAATTCTTTTGGTTTTCCGCTCTGCTTTTCATAATTTATTTTTTCTATGGATTTGTGTTCTTCTTCTTCTGCTTTTTCCAGGGTTTTTCGAAACGTAATGTTTTTTCTTTTTCTTTTTCTTTCACTTTTCTTTCATAATTTTTCAAAAATTATTGAAACGATAACACTATGCGACAAAATAAAAAAAAATCAATACACCCGGCTAATGACTTAGTGTAGGTTGTGAGTTTTGTTGAGTAGATCTCAAAAATATTTTTTTTATATTTCTCGAACCCTCCAAACTTGTTTTATTTTACAAAAATTGTTTTTTTTAGACTTTACACACAAATTTCTGGATTATTCAAACATTTCTGACCCGATTTTCATAATTGAAATCTTGTTGGAAAGGGGAGAGATGGACCTTTAAAACGGTATACATATATCTGTTATTCGACTTAATATGCTATAAGTTTTGATGAGGTAAACTTGGAAAATTCAAATTTTTTTCATATTTTTTCAAGTTTGTCCGTTCATAGTAGCAAACTTTACTTAAAAAATATGAAATAAGTGCTAACATTCTGAAAGTACATTATCTTGTGAAGAGATTGACTCTTCGTTTGATCAAATCGGACAAATATCACCGCAGTTATTATTTAAAGAGTCTAACAGTCGAGTTACATATTTCATATAGATATTTCTTCAAATGAACTTTTAGTTCAAAAATTTTCAGAACTTTTGATGGATCTTGATTGTTTATCAGAAAATGTGTAAATTTCACGTTTGAGCGACCACCAGAAGTTGGCCAATTTTTGCCCAAAGAGAAATAATAATATTTGCAAAAAACACAAATATTAGCCGACTTCTGGAAGTCGTGCAAACGTGAAATTGACACATTTTGTAATAAACAATCAAGATCCATCAAAAATTCTGAAAATTTTTGAACTAAAAGTTCATTTGATGAGATGACATATATAAAAAATATAACACGACTGCTATACTATTTAACTAATAACTACGGTAATTTTTATACAATTTTATTAAATGATGACTCAATCTCTTCACAAAAGAACAGACTTTAAGAATATTATCACTTATCCTATATTTTTTTATTAAAGTTTGCTACTATGAATGGACAAACTTGAAAAAATATGAAAAAAATTCGAATTTTCCAAGTTTACCTCATCAAAACTCATAGCATATTAAGTCGAATAATTGATATATGTATACCGTTTTAAAGGTAAATCTCTTCCCTTTACAACAAGATTTAAATTTTGGAAATCGGGTCAGAAATGTTTGAGTAATCCAGAAATTTCTGCGTAAAGTAAAAAAAAACAGTTTTTGTCAAATAAAACAAGTTTGGAGGGTTCGAGAAATATAAAAAAGTTATTTTTGAGTTCTGCTCAACTAACTGAACAACGTGGACTATGTAGTTACTTGGGTGTATTTTCACTGTCGCACCGTGTAATTATTTTGGCCTCTTTTTGGATTTTTCTTAGATTTTTTTTAAAGTTGGCCATGAGTTTGTTTGATAGTGGAAAGTGCTGTGAGTGCTTAACTGTTGAAAGAGAGGGTCGTGTTGGGGTTAAAAGTGTTGTGTTGTTGCAACTGATTTAATAGAAATTTTCTTTTAAAAATTTTCAATTTTATTGCATAAATAAAATTAAATTGATTTGGTTTCCTTAATTAAAATGTGATTTATAATAAAAACAGAATATTTGAATACATACGGAAGAAGCAGGTGCTTCAAAAAAAATTCCTTTTATGTTAGAAAATTGTTTTGGGCATGGCATGGCATGGCAATAACAAGACATACGATTTACGATAATAGAAATGTTTAAGAAGTTATGAAGACATTTATTAACAGAATTGGAAGCTTCAATCTTTCACTGCATATCTGTTTTTACTATTAAGATACGGTGACTTTTACAAATCTTCCACAATTACTTTGTTTTTCAAGCCTACACTGCTGGTTGCATTGTAAAGTTTTCTAAACATAGGAAACTAGGTCGTAATCGTGGCTAAAGCGTTGTAATGACCAATTATGTATGTATGTATGTCTTCTAAGAAACCCATTCTATCCTATATGAACATCAGTCGAGGCTAGCAGCTAAAAAATGCTTAAAATGTTGCTTGTAAGGATTGTCAGAATCTGAATGCGTAAAGGATTTTTTAACTATTCCCTATCAAATACATACATATGTACATCAGGGTGGCCCCAAAATAAAAGTTGCGAATGTTCCCAACTAAAATGAAAGTTTGATTCATTCTAAGACTACGTTTCTCAACTTTTTCGTCCTGGGGTCAATATTTGGTGAGCTGGATCAAAGGATAAAAAGGTCCTTTTTTGAGGTTTTTTGGATTTTTTTCATATTTCTTCCAAAGGAACTATATATAAATTTGGTATCATATGAAAGGGTTTTTAAGAGGAGCTTTCAATAGGTTATCAGAAATTTTAAAAATATTTTGAAAATTCAAAAATTTTGATACTTTCGAACAAAATTTTTGTTTTTTTAATTTTTTCATAGAATTTACTTAACTAAATTGTTGAAATTTCTTGATTATAAAGACCATGTAATTTTACCAAAATGGTTTTTTCCGTTTTTCAAAATTCAATCTAGTTCAATTTTTATTAAAATTTTTTAAACCTAATTTCTTTCTATCTGACAACCTCTGTTAACTCAATTCATATATGTAATGGGCATCAAAATAACGCAAATTTCAATATTTCAATTTAAACCAAAACATTTGCGATACATCCCGCTATAATGTAATTTTCTTGTTATTCCGTAATAATAATAATAATTTTTTTATGTATAAGAAAATTACATTATGGCGGGATGTATCACAAATGTTTTGGTTTAAATTGAAATATTCGTTGTATAACAAAATAAAAGTATAAAAAATTATACATCAATGGAAAGCTTATAAAATTTGCGTTATTTTGATGCCCATTACACATATGAATTGAATCCTTTGATCCAGCTCACCAAATATTGACCCCAGGACGAAAAAATTGAGAAACGTAGTCTTAGAATGAATAAAACTTTCATTTTAGTTAGGAACATCTATACTTTATTTTTTCTCCATACAAACGGGGCCACCCTAATGTACATACATAATTGGTCATTACAACCCTTTAGTCGTGATTACTACCTAGTTTCTCACACCACTTATGTTGTGTGCTTTAATTTCATACATGTGTGGTGGGACCTACAGTTTAAAGTCGACTCCGAACGAAAGATTTTTGTGATTTTGATTTTTAATTACTCTCAGAGTTATTGCCAGAAATCTGCTGCTGAGAGGAAGTCGCCGAAGAAATATTCAAATTTCATTTCTAGTTGGAGATGTCTAACCTGGGGTTTGAATCATGGCCTCACGTCTAATATGCCAACACACTACCTACTATACTACGGCGTCTGCATATTTTCTAGCGTGAATACAAAAAAAAGGTTAATAAGTAGTCTATTATTGGGTGTTGGACAGAGATCAGCCATGAATCGTTTTATCACTACTCATAAGCACTCATGAAATTTTGAATATAAGTTAGTCAACAATATTAAAATTTAACTATGTATGTACTCTGATTCATTCGTACTCTCTACAACGTTGATTTATAAGTACAGGTTTCAATGAGTATGCTTACGACGTTGACATCAAACTCATGCCATTCGAAATATGTTTGATTCATAAGCCTACACATTTAGATTGATGACTTTACGCAGATCGAAACGACCTAATATCGTTTCACATAAAAATAATATACAAAAGCTACCGGCCACACTAACACATATGTACATCGAATCATACATAAACCAACAATAACATCAGTATGAGTATGAGAGAGATGGATAACGCAAACGCAACATAAGAGAACCCAACTAGAGGCAATGTGTGCACAATACACACTCACAAATGCATCGAACATCTTCCAAATAAGGCAACAACAACAAGCATGAGAGTAAAAGGGATGGACAAGTAAGCATACGCAACAACAAACAACGCAATCGCCACAGAAATTGTGAGAATGCGAAATCGCGAACATTCTTCTTCAAGAACGTTCGATGTACTGTTCGTGTTGGACTATAAAAGGGCAAGACAAAGCAGACGAGTGAGTTAGTTGTAATTGAGTCAGTCTTGAGTGAAGTTGCGTGTGAACAAAATAGTCGTGTTTGAAGATATCGGTTGCGAGCAATAGTTGTGTGTGAATAATAGCAAGCAATTATTGTTGTATCGGTTAAGTGTGAACAGTGGCATAAAAGTGTGAATAATAAAGGGAGAGTTTAATTAAAATAACACACACACGAACTCATATTTAAACGTTTTTAAAAAGGTAAAAACGTAACAATACTTATAAATGATTCGAGTCACTAGAATCAAAATTTTCAGTCTAAGTTATTGTTGTATTTACAACAAAAGAAAAAGACACATAAGCAAAAAGGACAGTGCAGCAAGCAGAGCAAACACACAACCTCTTAGTGAGTAGTTTAGTCTTCGTACTCGATTCATATTTATTTTGTGCTTCGTGTATATGTTGAGTTATGATAGAGAGTCGAAATCAATAACATCATACGTGTTGTTAAGTATGATGTATGATGAGTACTTTAAACTTTGAATATGAGTAAAGGTTCCATGATATTAAAATAAGTATGAATGCGTATAAGTATCAGAAATTATGAGTATGATTCGATTCTATTCATCTTTTTGAATACTCATTGCTGACCTTTGGTGTTTAATAGGCAATTTGGACAGGGAAAAAGGGAATGATCTATTTTGCCTTACGTGTATCTTATCGAAATCGAAAATTTGGGAAAATATAATATTTTATTTTTAATTTATTTTTTAAAATCTAATTTTTAAAGTTCGAACGTTCACACATCTCTATTACATACATAATGGGTCATTACAACCCTTCAGTCAGGATTATTGACCTAGTTTCTCATACCACTTATGTTGTTTGTGTTAATTTTATACATAAGTGGCGGGACCTACAGTTTAAAGTCGACTCCGAACGACAGATTTTTTGAGAAACTTTTTCATGGCAAGTTTATTCACTCTCAGAGTTTTTGCCAGAAATCTGCTGAGAGGAAATCGTCGAATAAATACTTTTTGTATTTTTATTTTGATGTCTGGCCTGGGGCTCGAACCCTGGCTTTACGTCTAATAAGCCAACACACTACCTACTAGACTACGGCGACTTCATCTCTATTACAGATGTTAAATCGATTACAATTATAACCGATAACAAATATTATTATTTTTTTTTTTTAAATCGAAAATTCAAATAAAAATCATTTATCGCCGTCATAAAAATCGTTCAACAAGTTGGGCGAATAACAACAATTCAGCTTCAATGACATGATCAATTCAAATCTGAATCTTAAAATAAATTGTCACTGAAAATAATGATCGAATTTGACGAAGAGACAGACAGACAGACATTCACAAAAATTAAATAAAATAAATTCAAATAATCGAATGACAATGACAACTATTTTTAACCGAAAACAGCGACTGACTGTCAATGTCAAATTTACGAATAAAAAAAAAACTGAAAAAAAGAACTTATTTTTTCTAAGGAATCGATAACAATAAAAGAAAAATTTGTGAAAATATTTTAAATGGAAAATGAAGTGACAACAGGAAAAATTAAGAAAAACGAAAAATTCCAAAAAAACAATAACAATAACAGCAATAAGTTTAGAACAGTATGTGTAGTTGTAATTATTTATTAGAGACTCTGACATCGAAATGCTAACAAATGTGAACAGCTTTACCAAAAACAAACAAAAAAAAAAAAAATCGATTTTTTTTCGTCTTTTTTTTTTAAATTTCATTTTTCATCCATTTGAGAGGGCGTTCGCGTGTGTGTGTGTGTGTGAGGAAAAGCCCTTTTGGAAATCCATAAATTATGCAGACATGTAATGGAAAAACTATAATCGAGGGGGATTGGGCAAAGCTCCTCTACACTTACATATACGTATGAATGAGAGGAGGCGTATTTATTAATAGATTTTCATTTCTAATTGATGTCTGTCTGAATCTTCTTCTTCCGTTTTGTACTCAAATGCTCTCTACAGACAGCTCTCTACAGATCTTTTAATACAAAAACAAAAAAATCATTTTTCTTTTTTTCTTCTTTTTTTTTTTTTTTGCTGTTTTGCCTTTTAGGTCACACCACTTTGAACAGCCCCAAATACGGTTTCAATACGTTGGAATCGCGCAAATCACGTCAGCGCCAACGTTTTGTGCGCAAAAGTTCTTTGCCTTTGGAAACGAGCAATGCGCCAGCCTCTACCAGTGCAGCAAGTGCCGCCGGCAGTAGTGGAAGTGTTAGTGGCCCCAGTGGCAGCAGCAGTGTAAGTGGCAGCAGCACTACATCCGGTTTACATCATTCGACCAGCATGGGAATATGTCGTGCTGAAACATTTCCGGTTCTATTGGATTGCAGCATGGGCAGTGGCCTGGTATTGGGCCCGCAAACACCCTGCGGTCGTGCTGTAACCATAGCGAAAATCATGCCCGATTCGGTAGCTGATCGTTGTGGTTGCCTTCAGAAGGGTGATCGTATAGTGGCCATAAACAAAATGTACAATCTGGACCAGCAAACCATGCGACAATTGTTGGGCGATGTAACAACAAGGCCGGCTCATGCTCCTGCCAATTGGCTCGAATTGGAAATAGAATTTGATATGCCCGATACCGTGGTGCCCTCAAGTGGTGTCTTTAATGTCAAAGTATTAAGAGCCGGCAAAGCTGGTCTGGGTTTAAGTGTTAGCGGCTCTAGTCTTGGTGGTTTTGTTATAGCCGATGTCAAGCCCGGCAGTCCAGCCCATCGCACGGGTTCTTTACGTTCGGGCGACATACTTTTGGCCGTGGACAATCAACCCGTACAACACTTTAATATTGATTCGCTTCTAAAGGATGGCTCTATGGGTGATTTTTCTACTTTAACCGTTAAGAGAGTCATGTTACCGGATTTCCTTTTCGATGCCCAGCAAAAGGTATCCAATCACATCTACAGCAATTGCCCTAATAGTCCCTCGACGGAACAAGATTTATACAGCAGTGCCTACATGGCCAAATATCACGATTGTTTATTTCCCAAATCCAATACACCCCAGCCAGAATACTATAGAGGTCCTACGCTTGATGACAGCACATTGAATTCGGTACAAATGCGGCATCATCTGAATGCCAGCAATTGGGCCAATACGGGTACCATGGGACGATCGTTTCATAACCAGAACACACAAAGCTTAACCACCGAATTGCCTGAGGATAATGTCAGCTATAATGAGTTTGTGGGCTATGATTTGGATCGACATGCCAGGTAAGTAAGAAGGAATGTTTACGATAATCTATCGATTACGATAACGAATTTTTGTTTTTTTTTTTTTTGTTCATATTTTAGCGTTGATTGCACTACACTGCCGCCACCCATGGAGAATAAAGTTTATGGTTCGGCTGCCAGTTCGAGTAGCAAGAGTAGTGGCTCTAGTTTACATCAAATCATATTCACGGTACGTTTAGAACCCAAAGGAGGTCTTCTAGGCATTACCTTGGCTGGCAGTGAAGATACTACGAAACCCATTTCCATAAGCGGCATTGTGGAAGGTAGGTTTCTAATGCAATTTCTATTTTCTTTTCAATGAATTAGAAATGGTTTATTTGTTTGTTTGTATTTTAGGGGGCATAGCACATAAAAATGGCCAAATCCTAGTGGGTGATCAATTATTGGCTATAAACAGCGACTCTATACAGGGTATGCCACTTTCGCATGCCACCAATTTATTACAAAACTTGGGTGATATTGTGGACTTGAAGATACTCAGAGCCCATGATAGTCAGAATAATTTTAGTACGGCTACAGAAACTGCCAATATGCCACAGCCCCAAGCTATTTATGCCAAAGTACAAAGGAGACCTCGCAGCCCCTCGGCAAATACGGACAATGGCTCAGCCAGTGGTAAACCGGAGAAGACACGTGTATTTCACGTTACGCTGTATAAAGATAAGATCTATGATGATTATGGTTTCTCGGTATCGGATGGTCTTTACGAGAGGGGTGTATTTATAAATCGCATTAGAACAGGAGGGCCTGCAGATAAATGTGGCCTTTTAAAGCCATTTGATAGGATAATGCAGGTGAGTAGGGAATACTTTTCATTGCAATTATATGTATTGGTTTTCTTAAATGATTTTCCAATTAAAAAGGTTAACGAAATGAAAACCCAAGACTTTGATTGCTGTCTAACGGTTCCCTTAATAGCAGCGGCAGGAGATAAAATCGAATTGATTATACAGCGTACAGAATAGGCGTTTAAACCATCTGCCTGCCATCTGCTGATACAGACAGAAAGTGCCTTTTAGAAGTGAAAATCCTTTTTTTTTTCAATGATAATAAAAACAAAAGAGTTGTATTTTAAGAAATTAAATTTTAATTTAGTTTTTATGAAATTTATATGGAGAATATATTGTAGAATATCGTTTAAAATTACGCACAGTAAATGCCAAAAAAATCTAATTTTTATTAAGAAAAAATAAGAAAAACAAAAAATTAAAAGTATTTTCAATTTTCAATTTATTTTTCCTTTTTTTTTTTTGTAATTTAAGTTTGTTAACCAGAAAACCAAATCAATCATCATCAATTTGAGCCATAATATCGAGCCATAACCGCAAAATATATTTTAAGCGACATATTTTTCATATATCGTTTTTTGTAATAAATAAATTCATTGGCATCATTTGCATCATCTATAAAAATTTCAGGGTCACACGGTGTACCGTTATGAATTTATAAAAAAAAAAAATTTTAACTTAAGTGCACTTTGTAAATTTGTTTGTTTTTTTTGACAGCGACTGTCGCTTAAGATAAAATTTTCTTAATAAAAAAACTGAAAAACATATTTTTTTTTAAATTATAATATATAATAATACAAAAGTATTATTTTAATACTTGTATGTAAATATGTTGTACATCTGTAAAATTTATAAAATATGATAGAGGTAAATAAGGAAGTGTTAAAAGCATATCAAATGCTCATATGTAATTTATAAAGAGAAGTCAAAGGATATTTTTTAGCGGACCAGGAGAAGAGCAAAGCTGATTATTCATTTCTGTGTGTTAGTTTCGATCTGCAAAAGGTACTTAACACACCACACGGAAACGCTATAACACTGTTTTACTGTAGAAAGTATGCATTCTATAACGAAAGCTGTTACAAAAGTGGCACCAGAAACGGGTGTTGCTTTTTATGGAGAGAAAACGATGGAAAATGAGGTTATAATGAAATTTCAACCCTTGTCTTCGATATATGGTCCGTTTCATTTATCATAATTACCCAAAAAATCTGTACTTAAAAAACACGAGTTAGGGCCTTTCTATATTGAGGCAACGATATGTATGTATGTACGCGTAACAAAGAAAAAATTGGAGTCTTTTAACACCTATTTCCCATATTACATAAATACATACATAATTGGTCATTACAACCCTTCAGTCAGGATTATTGACCTAGTTTCTCACACCGTTAATTTTATACATAAGTGGCGGGGACCTACAGTTTAAAGTCGACTCCGAAGGACAGATTTTTATGAGAAACTTTTCATGGCAATTTTATTTACTCTCATGGTGTTTTCTTTTCTACAAAAAAAATGTCACCCGCTTACAAGGTACATTATAAAAATTTTTGACCAACCCTGTTGTAATGTCATTTTTTATTTGAGAAGAACATAACACAAATATTAAAAAAGGGTATGCCCTGTGTTTACCACTTATTAAGAAAATGAATGAGGAAATGCCAATTTGTTCAAAGGTGTTGCCAGATCGCTAATTTTTCGACTTCATTTTTTGCACGCTTTTTTTATAACAAAAAAAAAATATATTTTAACACTGTTCTAACATTGTATGCAATTTTTTATACTGCTGACCATGTAGCTTTAATAATGTAATATTTCCTTAAGATTACTCCACAAAAGAATGAAAAAATTAACTTCAAATTGGATAACAATACTAGGCGACTTTTTTTAAATTTCATCTGGTAGCCCTATAAATAAACAAAAGTCATCTGCTTTACACGGCATTATCAGCACTCTCGATTTATACAGGGCATAAAATGCAATGCCCTCCACCATTGGCAAGTGCGAATTATTTAGAATAAAACATACCACCCTTTTAGAGGGCGACACATTTTTAAGAAACAAACGCAAAATTGCATTTTGCGTTAATAAAATGCACATTTTTTGGTAGAAAAGAAAACACCATCAGAGTTTTTGCCAGAAATCTGCTGAGAGGAAATCGCCGAAGAAATACTTTTTTTTATATTGTTTTGATGTCTGGCCTGGGGCTCGAACACTGGCTTTATGTTTAATAAGCCAACACACTACCTACTAGACTACGGTGACTTCCTATTTCCCATATTTATAATAATAATTCGTACTGTTAGACATTGATTGTATTGGTTACAAAAATATTTAATTTCTAGTACAAATAAAAAGCCTTTCATATGTAAATACATACATTTATATATAAAATGTTGTAATAATGACCTAAAAAGAAATATATTACAAAAAATATAGTTTAGTAAATGAAAAAAAAAACCCCTCCGTCATAAGAATATTTTATCTTAACCGAAACAATTTTTTCCCAATAGTTAATCAGAATGACAGCAAAAAAAGCTTAAGCGCCAAAAATTACTGTTATTATGCTGATATGAGAAATCAATTGGATTTATATTATGCATTGGAACAAAATGTGTCTTCGTACAAAATTTTGTTGCTCTAACTTGATTTGAACAAGAAATAAATAATAAAAACCTTCCCCTGTAAAATTTCGTTTTTGTCGCTTGAGATATTTTTGCGGTTATGGCTCGATATGTAGTTTTTAGCCAAAGTTTTATTTGATATACAATTTAAAGTTCATTAGATTGTAATTAATTAAACAAGTTTTTCTAATTTAATCTCTTATTAATTATGTTCTTAACTATCATTTAAATTAATTTAAATTAAATTTGAATATGACAATAACAATAACAAGAAATAATAATCAATGAGTATAATAAGTGATGAACGTAAGTAATGCAAGGAATTGTAATTTGAGTTTAAAATTTCCTTCTTTTAATTCTTAATTCAATTTCGTTTTTGTAAATTTTTTTTTATTAACACACACACACACACACACACTTAATTTGTAGTTATAAAATAAAATAAAATACAATACAATGCATTAATAATAAAATGTAACGCCTTACTATTAAGAAATCAAACCAAAATTTTTTGAAAAAAATCTGTGTTTTTACCAATTGTCGCCATCGTTATAGTAATTCGTTGTCATTTTTGTAAAGACGACGAAAGGACAACGATTACTGTTGGCCATAAATTTTGGAAATAAATCAAAAAAAAATATGATTGTTTAGAAAACAATGTGTACGTTTTTATAATTATTTTTTAAAGGATTTCTGCTTAAGAATATTGGCAATACAACTGTAAGTAATAAATAAAAAAATATAGATTTTGCAACTTTTCTACAGAAAAAAGTGACTTTATTCGATATCGTCGGAAAGGTTAATTTGTCTAGTAACTCGGTATAAGTTTTATTTTAATAAGTAATAAAACTTACACAGAAATAGGAAAAAAATGAAAATAGTGCATATGGTAAAAATTGAAACACTTTTTTCTTTGAGTTTCAAAAAAATAAGTTTTTCCACTCGCATCCCATTAAGTGACTACAAAGCTCTTAAAGGAAAAGAACTAAGCTTTCTTTGAGCAAAAAAAAAACATCCATTAAAAAAAAAATATGGTTAAATTTAAAAACTTTGGTTTTGAGTTAAAATATTTTTTTTTCTAGATATACCTCTTGCTACTAAGTGCCCACAAAGATCTTAAAGGAAATGGTCTAAGTTTTCTTTTGAGGAATAATAAAAAAAACTCCATTTCGAAAAAAAAACGGGGGAAAATGAAAATGGTACATGTGCCAAATATTGAAAAATCTTATTCTTGAGTTAAAAAATAATTTTTTTGATAGATATCCCACTCGCATCCCATTAAGCGATTATGAAGGCCTTAAAGGAAATTTTATAAAGCAAAAAAAAAAAAAAAAAGGCCAAAATTGAAAAAAAATTAAAAATTTAAAAAAAAAAATAAAAAAAAATTTGTTTTCAAAAATTAAAAAAATTATTTTTGGAAAGATTGAAGAAATAGCTATCTAATATCCTTCGGAAAATTCTTGCTAGGACCAATAGGTGAAAAGTTACACACATTTTAAAAACCCTGTATGACCAAAATGTCCAACTTTGAGCCCCCTCTAACTCCGGCTGTTCTTGACTGATAGAGCTGAAAATTTGTGTCTGGCCAACTATCCAATAGTACTAACCTTGTTGCAAATTTCATCCAAATCGGAAGACATCGATTTTAAAAATTGGGTCACTTGACACGAAATTGCCCATATACAGTTCCATTGCGTATGTTAAGAATCGGAACTAAGCGCGAGTACTGGACAGTAGCATATTACATGACAGACGTGTTTTTTTCTCACCCTCCGAGTTTCATTTTCTGCAGAAATCGATCGAAGGATGCCATAGCATCGAACACGCAGTGAGTTAGACCGTTGCCTGTAAGGGCAAAGATGCAATTGAGAGAGAAAAATCAGCAGTTTCATCCTTTCGCCGGTTAAGATTAGATCATCTCAAGCTAGCTGTAGAATAACTATTTTAGTCTTCAAGGAGTGGAGTCTGGTAGAAAATCCTAAAATATGTACATGATATTCAATATGTTCACCACTTATACATCCGATTTTATAATCGTGTATTGTGTGCAGCGTTGCCGCAAAGAAAAATTGTTCCCTACCAATATTCTTACCCAAAACCTACCAAAATTATTCCAATCCTACCAAAATTTAAATTTAAGTAAATCTAAATTATTCAGTATAAATGAAATTAACGTTTTATTGCTAAAATTAACAAACATTTCGTTGTTCCTTATGTAAACACAGATATGTTAAACGTTAAGGTACGTTAAAACAAAGTTTCTTTCTAACTACATATTTTCTTACTTGAACATTTTATTTTCGTTTTTAGACCTAAAAATAAATAATTCTCCCAACTTTAAATCATACAGATATTAAATTGTATTTTTCTACCAAAAAATAAATGAAATTTGAACAAAGCAACCAAAACTAACAAAATCGTAGCATTTTTAAATAAAAACTACCAATTTTGTTTGGTCCAATTGGTCCAAAACGGCAACGCTGATCGTGAATGCATGAATTACAAAATTTTATTAGAAAAGCCTACTTTCAGGCTTAAACCAAAAAATGCAAAATAATGGGTGATTTTTTAAGAGCTATAGGAAAATTTTTCAAAAAAAAAACCACATAAAATTCAGAAAAATGCATGAAATATTTATTTGAATCGATAGTACGGTCCATATAATTTAATGTTTGAAGATTATTTCATGCAAATGTTGACCGCGACTGCGCCTCAAATAGTCCATCCGCTTAGTCCAATTTTGGCATACTCTTTCCAACATTTCGGCCGGTATCTCACGAATAAATGCTTCAATGTTGTCTTCCAATGCGGCCAATTGACCGGTCCCGAACGTGAAATAAAATGTTCACCGAACTCGCCTCTCAATAAGTCCATTGTTACGCGTGCTGTGTGGCATGTGGCACCGTCTTGTTGAAACCACATGTCATGCAAGTCAAGTTCTTGCATTTTGGGCAAAAAAAAGTGGGTCGATTAAACTGACCATAAAATGGAAGAAGCGCGCGATGAACTTTCTTAACAGAGCACGCATTTTGATAATAAAATTCAATGATTTTTTGCAAGCGTTGTTCGTTTGAAAGACGATTCATGGTTAAATTATAGACCAAACTGAAGATGTTTGACAGTGAAACAAAACACGAAACGTGCGTGAGCTGTTTAAACCAGTGTTGCCAAAAAGATAATAGCTGAAAAATCACCCGATACATGCAGCAAAATTCTGCTTTTGAAGTCGCCGTAGTCTAGTAGGTAGTGTGTTGGCTTATTAAACGTAAAGCCAGGGTTCGAGCCCCAGGCCAGACATCAAAACAAAATACAAAAAGTATTTCTTCGGCGATTTCCTCTCAGCAGATTTCTGGCAAAAACTCTGAGAGTAAAATAAAATTGCCATGAAAAGTTTCTCAAAAAATCTGTCGTTCGGAGTCGACTTTAAACTGTAGGTCCCGCCACTCATGTATAAAATTAACGCACACAACATGAGTGGTGTGAGAAACTAGGTCAATAATCCTGACTGAAGGGTTGTAATGACCAATTATGTATGTATGTATGTAACTTGCTTTCAAATATAAGGCCCCTCCCTCAAAGGGCCGCCAAAAGTCTCAATAAATAAAAATAAAAAACTGCAAAAAAACTGCAAAACGAAAAAAAAATTTTTATCGTAATTTTTATTTTTCTTTCTTTAATTTCGCAACTGTAAAATTTAAAAAAAAAACTTATTTTTGAAAAATTTCAAATTTTTTCTATGCTGCAATGCGGTGTGAAAAATGAATGCAACATTTTTACTGCATGCAACACAAAATGATGCAACATTTACTGCATGCAGCACAAAATTTTGCTGCATGTAAATTTGGCTTAAGCCTAAAAATATATAAAATTTTTTTTAAACCTTCCTTCTTTCTTCATGAGCAATTTAGAGAAAATTAACTGATGACCAGCGTTGCCAGATTTTTTTTTGAAAATCTTTTTATTTCTGGGAAAAAAACTTTTTTTTACCAAAAAAAAAATTGTTTTTTGCAAAAGTACATACATTTTTAAAGCAAACGCCAGAGCCCGGTGCCGTCTGTTGGTGTTTCCTTGCTTCTTTTGCCCGGGACTAATAAAATACACAATATTTTATTTAAAAATGTAAATACAGTGGGACCTCGATTTTCCGTGATGGTCGGGACCGGAAGCATTCTGTATAATCGATTTTCCCGGTTAATTGAGTACCAATTTTGGCTAGTTTTTTAATAGATATTTTTATTAATTAATAAATGAATATGTACATATTTATATAAAAACTAAATAATTCAAGGATTTTATATACATATGTACATGTTTCCAAAATATAAAAAAAAATAATTTTGTCAGAAAAAGAGGGAATTCTCTTTTTCGCTTGTTTGTCCAAAATAATAGAAAACAATTTTTGCTTATAATCACGGATAATACCTCTATTATCACGGTTAAACGATGCAGAAAAATTTTAATCGATCCAAAATAAAATTAAATCGATGCAAAAAATTTTCTTTTTCAATCCCGGATAATTGATGTTGCCGGATAATCGAATCACGGATAATCAGGGTCCTACTGTATTACGTGTTATTATTATTGAATTTATTGAAAAAAATTTTAATATAATTTTGTCGAAAAAACTTGTTTTGTTAGAAAACAAATTTAATGAAAACTTTTTCGCATCTCAAAAAACTTGGGAAAAAAGGCAAAAATTTGGCAAATGGCAACGCTGCTGATGACCCACCCATCCGGTTATTAAGGTGCGTGTTGTGTATGTCGGTTACTACTTACTCCTAAAAATTTGTCTTCATTTAAAAAAAAAAAAACATTTATTTGTTGTGTTGTGTTTTTTTTTAAGTTTTTTTGAAGTTTATTCTGAAAAACTCCATTTTTAATGTAAAAGTACAACAATGAAGACTTTTTTCTTCTTAGCAGAAGACTTGTTTGAAAAATTGAAGAACATTCATTATTAATGAGAAAAATATATATTTCTGTTTTGAAATCCTTGATCCAATAGCTAACCAACCAACCAGCCCACTAGGTTAGAAACCACAGTTTTTTAAGTTTAATCGAATTTTAATAGAGAATTAATTAGGTGTTCTAATAATGTACGGTACGCGTTTTCTAATATGTCTTTCAAATAATTTCTAGATTTTGCAATTTTGCAAATATCTTACTTGTTTAAATATCTTACGAGACGTACAAATTGTTTTTGTATTGGAAACAGAATGCATTGATAATTTACTGCAGATACTATACAAATTAGAGATGAGCGATATTTTCAAAACTGTGATTTAATCACGGTGATTGACAATTCACTGGTAACTACAGTGATTGAAATTGCCAAATAACAGTTACTAATAATGTCGTTCTTTCAAAATTGTTACATACTCAAATTTATTTCATTTTATTTTGAGCGAGGCAGAATTACTATTAGATGATGCTGATTATTTACTTTTGTCTTTTATATGTACATGAACTTTCTGTGAAACTTAATTGTCAAACTTCATATATAAAAAAAAATTACATTAAAAATAATAACATTGATGACACCACTTTGATTTTGTTTAGTAGTCTTTTCGTAGTATGTATCTAGTTGTCTCTTTCTTACGACTTAATAAAATCCGTTATTGTCATTATTGTATTTACACTTATTCCTCTTTAATGTGTTTCTTTTGAAAATACTGTGATCTCAATCACTGTTTTAAAGAACAGTGATTAACAAATCACGTTCACTGAGAACAACGTTCTTCAAAAATCACTGGATCGCTCATCTCTAATACAAATAATATGAGTACAAAAATTTTCGATACGGAATTAAGATGAAAATTTCTTCCGATAAATTTTGGCTACAATTATCTCTTCTTCTTCTTAGGTAAAAAGCTGATGTGGAGCCATAAATTTTGTAGTTAAACAGAAGCATAACGTCAAATAAGAAAATAGTCACTGGTTTTTCTAAAACTTTACAATCGATAATGCCGTATGTAACAATATTGATGGAATTCTTTTCCACTAAGGTTATCGATTTTCTTTTTTTTTATTAAATTTTTAAATATTTGTAATGCTCAGATAAATAAATATTTTTAATCTATGAATTAAATCTCCTAATGACAAGACCCTCATTTTCAAAAATAAATCCAAGTTATTGAAATACTATCGTGCAGCTGTTGGTCTAATATTTAAGTTGATTTCTACCTCGTGGCTGTTTTAATATTTCCGTATTAAATACCAACAAATATATTGTCTTATAACACGGCTCTTTATCATGATTTATGTCTATTTAAAGTTAAAATGCATTTCAACAAAATACTGTATTTTAATCGATTGTGTCTAGAGATGAAATAAGATATGAGTGCGCATTTAAAATTCCTAAAGATTCCTCAGCAAATGATTGTCATCATTAGGGTCAATATGAGTCTCAACGTCAGCGCCAGCGCCAGCATCATTTTTTTGTTTCTTTATCTTGCATTACTTTCTTCTTCGAATTTTTGTTTTCGATTATAAAGTTCAAATCTTGTCTTGTCTTGTCTATTATTGTTTAAAAATCTATTAAAAAAAATTAAATTAAATTTAATTTTGATTTTCCGTTCGAATAGAGAGTCTGGGTCTAAAGATCAATATGACTGTTAGAAATTTTTTTTTTTTTTTGATGAGACCGACTACAAGCCAGCAGAAGACATAAATTTGTGAAAATAATCTTTAATTTGAATCTAATGCGCACGTCGAGTTTGTATTTCGTTTCGTATTTTCTTAATTTTACGAATTTTGGTTAAAAAATAAAAATCATTTTTTTACGTTTTTTTATTTTCTTTCTTTTTGCTTTTGAAAATTACTTTCTTTCAAATATCAGTTGCAGTGCGGAGAATAATAATAAAGACACTAAATTTGGTAATTTAAGGGATTTTACTGATTTTTGCAGTTCTACCTTCACTAAAATACAACTTAAGAGCAGAATAGTTTGTAATCTGTTGGAAAAATTATTCACCCTTATTCTGGTTGTCGTCGTCGACGTCGTCTTGCGTCGACAGTTTAAAATTGGTATTCTGTTTGTCGTTATTGACAGTTATAGATGACTGTCGGACACACATTTGGTATTCTGTGAGTCAATATGCCGTCGATATTGTGTTGTGTCGACTCTGATTTTGTCGACTCTGATGTTATCGACATCATTTTTGGTAACGACGACGACGACAACCAGAATAAGGGTGATTGTGTCACCGATTTCTTGAGGTAACAGTCACAGCTGAAGCATTACTACAATAAATTCAATAGATTTTCCAAATATATCGTATCAAATTCAAAAATTTTCAACTTTTACAGATGACTTGGTCCAGAAGATAATGTCATTGTGAATATAAACGTAGACAGTGAATCATCACTGTTCGGATTTTACTCCAGTTTATTCTAATTTCTCTCTCTTTAATCTAATAATTTACGTCATCGTATGGTATGAACTTTGATACGTATTTTGAGTTGTACTTCATGTTTGTTCAAAGACATTTTAATTTCTGTTCATCACTCCTGAGAACATTTTAAAAATGTGTGTGAAGATAAATTCGAATTTAAAAACCAAAGACGCAAACCCACACTTTTAGCAGCGCCACTTCTTGCCTTTAACAGGGTCAACTTTGCTATTAACACAGCACTGTTAAACAGTTAACAGTGGCAATAGTAGATTAGTCTTCTAATTTGCAATTATTGCAGACTATTAACAAAAAAATATAAAATTCTCATTATGATCATTATTATTTCTGAACAAAAGTATTGAAATGTAAAAGATGGTTGGTGGTTTCTCAACTCTCAAAATTATTCCAGCTATCCCACTACCGCGGTTCGAAAGAGGACCCTCTGGACTACCATTTGCATATAGTCTGTATGGTGTACTGTTTCTTATATGTTCCAAAATGGACCACTGAACTTCTAGAGAATTTTCAAGCAAAAAATTGTCATTTTCAAAGCTAATTTTCTGAAACCCATATCACTTTATATGTGACTAGCAGATTGTACCCGGCGTTGCGCGGGTTATGTAGTTTGGATTAGTTTAAAAAATTAAAAAAAATTATTGGGTAATTTTTGCATTAAAAATAACAATAAATAAAAAACCGGTTTATCGGTTTCGAAACCGGTTTTGAAACCGGTTTCTTAAAAAATGCAATTTTTCAAATTATTCGGAAACCGGTTTAACAAACAACCCTGTTTTTTGAATACTCTAAGTCCTAAATATAAATGCACTCAATTTTCCCGTTTTTCGCCCCTTTCCCCATTTTTGGACCCCTTTTGGTTCAACTTTTGAAACGGAACACCTCCAATAGCTATTTGGGAAACTTAACCAAGCTAAATCGTAAAAAAATACCTATAAAACAGATAAAATACAGCATTTATGCATAAAGTACTAATTTTTGCCCATTTTTTTCTCCCCTTTGACCCATTTTTTCTCCCTTTGGGTCAAAATTTTGAAAAGATTTATTGCCTATAACCTGCACCGACAAAAGTTCGATCAATATCCCAAATTTCACGAAAATCGGTCCAGGCGTTCAGGCGTGATTGGCTATACACTCAATTTGCCCGTTTTTGGCCCCTTTCCCCCTTTTTGGACCCCTTTTGGTTCAACTTTTGAAACGGAACACCTCCAATAGCTATTTGGGAAACTTAACCAAGCTAAATCGTAAAAAATTACCTATAAAACAGATAAAATACAGATTTTATGCATAAAAGTACTAATTTTTGCCCATTTTTTCTCCCTTTGTCCCATTTTTTTCCCATTTTGGTCAAAATTTTGAAAAGATTTATAGCCTATAACCTGCACCGGCAATGGCTCGATCTATATCCCAAATTTCCAAATTGGTCCAGGCGTGATTGGCTAACAAACAAACCAACAAACAAACAAACATAAAAACAGACTTACAGAAAGATTTATAATATATATTAGGATTATGTTGCTGATTATATTAAGTGGCCTTGGAACCTTCCTTTGCATATAGTATGGTACTCATAGACCTAGAGTATTTTCCAAAATTAGCTCCTAAACAAATGGGCTTGTTTAGATGGATACTGTTAAATAGCTAACAGTGCTCTGTTAAGGGCAAATTTTGTTCTGTTAAGAAGAAATTTTGCTCTGTTAACGCCACATGTGGCGCTGCTAAAATTTATGGATTGCGTCTTGGATTTTTAAATTCGAATTTTATCTTCACACACAGTTTTTTAAAACAATCATTGGCTTCTTTAATTTCTCTTTAATTTATCATTCGGTACGTGCTATTTACGTTTATTACGATTACGTGTAGTAATCCTGACTGAAGAGTTGTAATGACCAGTTATGTATGTAAGTGCTAAATGGAAAGTATGGAACCAGTTGAATGAGGATGGATCTTAAAATAATTTCGTTTTTGGTGGAAAAATTGTTCTTTGCTAGAAAACTACATTGAACTCGACAACGTTAAACGCAAAAACAGGGTAAGTGCTACGGTAACCAAAATTACTAATGTTTGGTAGGATGCCCTAAGACTTAACTTGGATTTTGTATCTGTGATATCTAATTAGAGAAGAATTTTGTTTCATCAGTAACATCGTAAGCCATACACATGAATAGTGACATGCCAAGCTTTAGAAGAAACTATAGCTAAGGTTCTGGTGCATGTACCAGACAGCTTCCGAACATGGCATCAAGGTATCACGATCTATTACTTTCTTTGCTTAGCTCCTTGCGTGTAACTTTAATTATTTTCAGTGCTTTAAACTGTTATGAAACAAAGTCCACGTTGTGTTTTGCTTGTCTTCTACAGGGAATTTAAATGACACTCCGTCTGACCTCCAAAAAAATGTTGCTGGCGAATGCCAAAGAAATGCTTTCGCCAGTGTTAACTCTGTCTGTGTGTGTGTGTGTGTGTGTTCGAGTGTTTGTTGTTGAAATCAATTAATTTTTTAAAGAAACAAGAACCAGGATTATATAGATATTTTGTATGTCTATTGACGTCAATAGCGAAACAATGTGATGGCAGAGGTGAACGAGGATCAACACTAATTGAGTGTGTAAAAAAAAAACAATTCAAAAGCTTATCACCACCAACTGCTAGGCTGGGTGGGGTGGTGGGAAGCGTCTATGAAGAGGTTAATCAGAGTAAAATTAATGGCGGCTTAATTGCGAAACTATTTCAACGCACATGTGTTGAGAAAAGTTTTAAAATAGATTTGTATGATCACCACTACACCACACTACAGTTTTGCCAATAAGCAGCAGCAAAGCGGGGTTTGTAATGGAACATCGATCAGTGATGCTTGTTTATTATTTTTTCCAAGATAATGCTTATCAATCGTTTCAATTCCTTTGTAAACATACACACCCAATTTAATATTTGAGTTAATCGAATGCAAAGTTCGTTTGGGGTATACAAAGTCCAAATGGCACGTTTTCGTTTTTTACACGTAAACGTCTTAAGAATTTAATTCGAACGCAATTCTGAACTGCAAAATGGAATCTAGAATCTTCAATATTTTCGTAAATTTTTTATATAATTTTTGTTATTGTTTTTTTTAGATTTCATATACCTTTCTGACGTACACAATTTGTGGTAATGTTTTGTAAACAAGCTCAAGTGATAAGCCCGGCTTTTGGAAAAACAAAATTTATTTTTGTTTGTTTACCTCATCGTTTGTTGCGGTGTAAACAACACGATTTGGATGTAAGAGTCACGTAAGCCAGCGTAAGAAACTAATTTTTGAATGGAAAATGGAATTTGAATTAAAAACTCCGTATATTCTGAAGAAAATTTATTGAAATCCTAAAGGTTTTGTGCAAAAGAATTTTGTTTTGACAGCCTTTTCTTGGACTCACATACATACATACATAATTGGTCATTACAACCCTTCAGTCAGGATTATTGACCTAGTTTCTCACACCACTTATGTTGTGTGTGTTAATTATATACATAAGTGGTGGGACCTACAGTTTAAAGTCGACTTCGAAGGACAGATTTTTTTGAGAAACTTTTCATGGCAATTTATTTACCCTCAGAGATTTTGCCAGAAATCTGCTGAGAGGAAATCGCCGAAGAAATACTTTTTGTATTTTTGTTTTGATGTCTGGCCTGGTGCTGGAACCCTGGCTTTACGTCTAATAAGCCAACACACTACCTACTAGACTACGGCGACTTTGTTTCTTGGACTCTCTCTCTATAATTCGAAATGTGGTCCAAAAAGTACAACGAATTTCTGAATGATTCTTTTTGAAGGATGTCTACTCTTGATTAAATGTTTTTCTAATCCTTTCAAGTATACATTGAATTGCATTCTTTGATTACTGCCTACAAGTAAAGAATGTTTGATGTCTTAACGATTTTGCATAAACTTTTGGGGTAAAAAAATTAATTGCTGAACTCTGGAAATATTGACAATATTTCATTCATTTTTAGGCAGTGACAGTTGCTAATTTAAGTAAACAAATCTCGCCAACTCCTGCTTTGGATTCTGCATCATATTAACAACTAGAGATGAGCGATCCAGTGATTTTTGAAGAACGTTGTTCTCAGTGAACGTTATTTGTTAATCACTGTTCTTTAAAACAGTGATTGTGATCACAGTATTCCAATAATACAATAATGACAATAACGTATTTTATTAAGTCGTAAGAAAGAGACAACTAGATACATACTACGAAAAGACTACTAAACAAAATCAAAGTGGTGTCATCCAAGAATGATAAACTAAAGATTACGCCATCGCGCACACAAAATTAAAACTTTCTGCGCATGTTGAATCAATGACGTCACGCAGCTATGTTTCTATTGGCTAATGATAATGTAAGTTATATTGCAGGGCTGCCAACTACTTTCACGTAGTGCACACATTTTTCAGAGAAATGTTAATTTTCACATATAAAAAAGACTTGGTAACCTTTAAAATAGCGCAACTACGTCATCTAACGGGAAAACATGCGCAAGGCGTAATCTTTAGTTTATCATTCTTGGTGTCATCAATGTTATTATTTTTAATGTAATTTTTTTTATATATGAAGTTTGACAATTAAGATTCACAGAAAGTTCATGTATAAAAGACAAAAGTAAATAATCAAAACAAAATGAAATAAATTTGAGTGTGTAACAATTTTGAAAGAACGACATTATTAGTACCTGTTATTTGGCAATTTCAATCACTGTAGTTACCAGTGAATTATCAATCACCGTGATTAAATCACAGGTTTTAAAATATCGCTCATCTCTATTAACAACTAATGAAAATGAAATTCGTGACTAAGCATGATGCACGCATCTAGTTGGCTCATGCATTCTAATTTTTCTGAAATTTTAGGCAAGAAACATAAAGTGTTTACCAGAAATACCGAGTATTGTTCAGTAAGAGTGGTGTGATGTCAATAAATATCTTAATTCGCTTGAAAAGGCCTTAAATAATGGCGAAAGATAAGTAATACAACTGTGATATCGAAACCTATGCTCATCCAATCTAATAAAAGAATTTTAGCTTTTCTTTCTTTCTTTGATCACCTTGGGTTAGTTTATACTGAGTTCTTGCAAAGAGAACATGCTGTGAACAAGCACTATTGCTTTAAAGTAATGAGGAATACGTCCGAATACCATGGGAAACCAGAGATCAGCAATGAATCGTTTTTCCGCTACTCATAAGCACTCATGCAATTTTGAGTATGAGTGAGTCAAGAGTATTAAAATTCAACTACTCTGATTCATTCGTACTCGCTACAGCATTGATTTATAAGTATAGGTTACAATGAGTATGAGTACAACGTTGACATCAAACTCACAACATTCGAAATGTGTTTGATTCATACGCCTACTCATTCTGATTCATAAATTTAGAAAAATACTTATAATACTTATAAGTGATTCGAGTGGCTCGAATCATTCATCAAAATTTACAGGCTTTGTTATTGTTGCATATACAAACAAAGAAGAAAGGAAAGACAAAGACAACAAGCAAAGCATACACACAATCTTCTTGTGAGTATAGTAGTGTTCGTACGCGAATCATACTTATTTTGTGCTTCGTGTAAATGTTAAGTAGAGACGAGTCGAAGTCAATAACATCATGCGTATTTTTAAGTATGAGTACGATGAGTATTTCTAACTTTGAATATGAGTAGTATGAGCATGATATTAAAATAAGTATGAATGCGTATAAGTCTCAGAAATAATAAGTATGACTCGAATCTACTCATCGTTTTGAATACTCGTTGCTGATCTCTGTGGGAAACATTTCATGATCTATACTGACCCTCATAATTGCTAACATTTCGTAGCTTGTGAGATTGCTGAGAAGGATATAGTCAAACATGTATTCACTAGCGATGTATTAATTCCGATCAAAAGTGCATTAAAAATGTCATCCATTCGGATATATCCAGCAGAGTTCTCCACTGTTAGTAGCACACCTTAAACTGTATGCATGATAGCCTGACGAAATGAGTTCGGATTTCCTCAATGCCTTCACTTATTCAATAATAACCATGAATTGATTGATATTCCCTCATGCAAAACCCAAGTAGAAATGTTAATACATATGTACATACATAACATACATACATAATTGGTCATTACAACCCTTTAGTCTGGATTACGACCTAGTTTCTCACACCATTTATGTTGTGTGTGTTAATTTTATACATGAGTGGCGGAACCTACCGGTTAAAAACAGTCCGAACGGCAATTTTTTTGAGAAACTTTTCATGGCAATTTTTTATTTACTCTTAGAGAGTTTTTGACAGAAATCTGCTGAGAGGAAGTCGCCGTAGAAATATTTTTTCATATTTCACTTTGTTGGGGATGTCTGACCTGGAGTTTGAACCGTGGCCGCACGTCTAGTAAGCCAGCACACTACCTACTAGACCACGGCGACTTATCATGCATTTTTTTTTTCCTATGTATTATTAGGTTCCTGGACCATTATCTAACAGACTCCACTCCTTGAATAATGTTTCCGAAAGGAATTATTCTATCGCTAGCTGTAGATTATCCAATCTTAACCAGGAAAGGATGAAACTGCTGATTGTTCTCCCGCAATTGGATATTTGCCCTTATAGGCAACGGTCTAACTCACTGCGTGTTTGATGCTAATGGTGTTTTCTTTTCTACAAAGAAAATGTCACCCTCTTACAAGGTGCATTAAAAAAATTTTTGACCAACACTGTTGTAATGTCATTTTTTATTTGAGAAGAACATAACACAAATATTAAAAAAGGGTATGCCCTGTGTTTACCACTTATTAAGAAAATGAATGAGGAAATGCCAATTTGTTCAAAGGTATTGCCAGATCGCTAATTTTTCGACTTAATTTTTTGCAAGCTTTTTAAATAACAAAAAAAAAATATTTTAATACTGTTCTAACATTGAATGCAATTTTTTATACTGCTGACCATGTAGCTTTAATAATGTAATATTTCCTTAAGATTACTCCACAAAACAATGAAAAAATTAACTTCAAATTGGATAACAATACCAGGCGACTTTTTTTAAATTTCATCTGGTAGCCCTATAAATAAACAAAAGTCATCTACTTTACAGGGCATTATCAGCACTCTCGATTTATACAGGGCATAAAATGCAATGCCCTCCACCATTGGCAAGTGCGAATTATTTAGAATAAAACATACCACCCTTTCAGAGGGCGAAACATTTTTAAGAAACAAACGCAAAATTGCATTTTGCGTTAATAAAATGCACATTTTTTGGTAGAAAAGAAAACACCATAAGGCATCCCCCGCCCGAGTTCTGCAGAAGATGCAACTCGGAGGGTGAGAGAAAAGCCGTCTGTCATTTAATATGCCATTGTCCAGCGCGTAGTGCTTGTCCTTAACATATGTACGTGATGGAACTGTCTGTATATACAATCAGAGAGTTTAGGTGGCTTGAGGGCCGCGTCAGCACCACCTTCTACGCAAAGCAATTTTGTATATAAAATCGTATATCAAGAAAAAAAAGTATTAAGAGGCAGTCTCATAAACTAATTTAAGGATCTAAATATCATGTAAACATACATAGATGAAGTAAACTGTCAGTATAAACATTTCTTACAAATATACATACATACGTATGTATGTATGTATCTTAAAAGCATTCTAAACAATTTCAATTTAATTTGTGTTCCTTTGAAATCCACTTTATTTTTTCCAAGTGCATCAAAAATATTTACAATTCGTTCTACATGAAGATGATCTTTAAAACAGGCTGCCCCCCGACATAGCAAATGAAGTTTTTTCCAAAAATAAATGCTTGAGTAATATACACACGCAACAACAACAAAAATAATAATTTTGCAATTAAAAATAAACAGAAGAAGAAAAAAGAACAATAACAACCATACCGAGATCATAAGCATTCAATAGAAACTATTAAAAACAATAAAACAAAGAAGAAGAACATGATGAAGAAGAAGAAGAACAACAATAGTTGGACCACTGTATGACCGACCACCAGCTTAAAGCCGGCAAAACTATAGGTTTCCACATGAAAGAGCCGACCACTTACGAAGACAAACCCCATTGGGCACTCTCGTGCCAACAGCAGAATAATTGATAATGAAGCCACAAGCAGCGTTGCCGTTTTGGTTATTTTTAACCAAATTTGGTTATTTTTTTTTTGTAATGTGTAAATGTGTATTTTTTCTTCATTTTGGTTATTTTTTTATTATGGTTAATAAAGCAATTACTTCTTTAATTTTATTTGAAAATTTGCATTATAAGCTTTGCAATCGTTAGCAAAGTGTTTTAATTCTTTAAGCGTTTTTATTACGTTCAATTGAAATATTAAAAAAATTTTAATACAAATAAATAAAAACCTTAATTTATTATTTGTAGTTTAACCCTCTCATTCCCGATGTTGCGTATATGCAACATTGTGTTTATGAGCCTCTAAGTACAGCTATTTTAAATATTTTATTCTGATTCTTTCGCAAAAATATAGCCTCATGTGTTGTTTAAGCTTACAGCTAATTGGTTGGTAGTCAGCTGTGCACGTGCTCACTTAGTAGTTATTCTCCCGAGAGCGAAATTGACAAATTCATTTTGCAAAATATCCCTTATTTTAAAAAGTGTTAAAACACATTAATATAATTAAGTCATCCTAAAACCAAGTTCGACAACTAAATAATGAAAGGTACGTGAGTAATTTAACACGTTGACTGCCGACTACGAGATAACTCGTAGATTGCGTTCTCTTCTAGGGAGCCAAACAACGAGTTATCTCGTACTCACTAATGTGAAAAAAATCAAGTTGTCATTTATGGCTAGTTTTTTTGAAAATTGCCGCGGCAGTCGACGTGTTAAAAAAACCCGGCTTGAAAATATTATTTGGTTTGTCTGTAATAGTTTTATAAATGTAGTGTTGCGTATATACGTATTATGGTAAGTTTCGAAAAATAAAAACTTATTTTTGTATTCACATTCTAAGATGAGCCCAAACGGTCTGACACAGGATGAAATTGAAAAATTTGATTGGGATGATTGGGCTGACGAGGAAAATGAAGAAGAAGAAAATGTAATAAGAGGGTACAACTAGTTTCAAACTATGCAAATAAGAATGCAAGTGAATGCAAGAGATGGTACCGCAAAGACAAGAAGTTCATAACTATACCTCGTCCAGGTATAGTAGAATGCTACAACAAGCACATTGGAGATGTTGATCTTGCGGACATGATGCTTGAATTGTACAAGTCAAACTATAGTTGTCGCAAAAAAGAGAGGTTGTCCATCATCACTCCTTTTGACAATTTGACAATGAATTCAGGAACTTCATCACCTTCTCCATCGACCCCAGCTCCTTCTACGGGTTCTGAATCAATTCCCTATAAAAGAGCACATGTTGCACAGTCTGAAAAATCCCTACGATTTGATGGTTATAATCATTAGGCGGAATGGGGAACAAGGGGCAGATGTAGACTTCGGAAACCCTGTAAATGCAGCAGATGCAATGTGCACTTGTGCTCCAATCCTCAAAAAAATTGTTTTGCATCCTTGCATACATAAATTGAAATAAACGACATTTGAAAAAAAAAAATCAACTTGTATTTAAATTTATAACACCATTGCCCAATGTTGCCTATACACAACATCCTGTAGCTCTTGAACCAGGACACCTATGACATTGAAATTTTTGTCAGTTGATATTGAGGTCAACTCTATCTTATATGCCTACTCAAAAAATTTTAGCCACTCCCATTTTATTTCGGGCATGAGAGGTTAACTATACTTAAAAAAATAAAATTTTTGTATTAAACCTTAAATTTGTTAAAAACAAATACATTTATTTAAAAAAAATTTTTTGGTTATTTTTTTCCTTATTTGGTTATTTTTTATTTTAATTTTGGTTATAAAATTTTTTTGGTTGTGGCAACGCTGGCCACAAGTAAATAAATAAATACACACGATGAGTTATTATACTCTCTTTGCAGAAAGCAAAAAGAGTACTTAGAATTTTACTGTATTGAATACACTTGTCTAGGGTTGCCAAATCGAAATTATTTATTATATTAATGGGAATTGATATTTGCTTCTATCAAAATTAAAATCAAAGGAAAGAAAGGCCTACGATTCCCATTATGTTGATGGATTTTTTTTTTTTTTTTTTGAACTGTAAGCCTTAACACTAAAATGTTCACTGAGGGCAGGAATTATTGAAAGAATTTTTTGCTTCCATATAAAGATTATGAGCTTAGTTTTCAGTTTAAGAAAGTATAGCTAACAAAGGCTCCATTGTTACCCATCGGACTTACGTTGAAAACTAACTCTATGCTCGTTAGGATTTCTGAAATTTCAATTAAGGAATAGAGAAGTGTCAATTGGATCAATTTAAGGCAGATTTCTATCATTCCCCCTTGAAATTGTTTTCTATCTTCTTTCTACTCTACGAGTATTCTACTATAGCACCACAATGCTATCATTTTACTCTGCCTATCATTTTACAATGCCTATCATTTTACTCTGCCTTATTTTGCTGTGAATTCGAAAGCTTAATAAGGTCAACAGATACAAGCTTGAATGGAGTAGCGAGCGTAACAATAAGTTAATACAAGGAAAATCAATTGCGCCTTAACTTTTTGTGTGATTGAGAGTACATCAGAGACAAGGAAGTGAGAATTGCGCCATCATAGCCACGAATACGAAAGCAGCATTTCTTAGCCTAATTCAAGGATTTTTATCATCTTAACACGCAATTGAAGTCACCGTAGTCTAGTAGGTAGTGTGTTGGCTTATTAGACGTAAAGCCAGAGTTCGAGCCCCAAGCCAGACATCAAAAAAAAAAAAAAAATACAAAAAATATTTCTTCGGTGCTTTCCTCTCAGCAGATTTCTGGCAAAAACTCTGAGAGTAAATAAATTGCCATGAAAAGATTCTCAACGAAATCTGTCGTTCGGAGTCGACTGTAGGTCCCGCCACTTATGTATAAAAATTAACCCATTTACGGACTCTGTGCCAATTTCGGAACACTTAATTATTAAGGCTGTATAAAAAAACTATTTATTTTAGTTTATTTATTTTTGCATTATTGAGTAGTGGAAAGTGCTCTGAATAAATATTAAATGAAGCAATTTAACTGCATTTATTGTTATTGTTGTAATAATCTATTAAACTTCATTAACAATACACATGTAGAGGTAGGTCAATGGTAACCAAAGTTATATTTTCTATCTAAAGCTTATAGTCGTTATTTGTATTATAATATAAAATTCAATAAACAGTGAATCATTGAAAAGCATTTTTAGTTTCATACTACAAATGTATAAGATCTTAGAAAACATATAATAATGCTGTTCCAATTTGGGTACAATGGCCACAAGTACGAGTATACAGTATTTGCATCACAGTAACATAACAGTATTTGCACAATGGCGACCAATTACGATTCTTATGAACCAGTAGGAAAAGTTAAAAGATGGTCTTCTGAAAAAAAAAAAAAAAGTTGATATGCAAATACCTCACTTGTTCCAAACTTACAAAAAAAAGCATGGGCGGAGTTGATGAAATGGACCAATCTATATCTTTATATGGCTATATGAATTTTGTGAAGAAAATGCTATGCATCAATTACAATTTCATCGATCCATAGCTAGGTTTTATCTAAAACAGTCGTCCAAAAGACATTCTGCTCGGCCTTCGTCACGAAATATTGAGGGCCTACATCTAGACGTCGCAGATCATGTTCCAGAAAAGCTTCCTAAGCGTGTGAGTTGTGTCATCTGCGACAATAGAAGCCGCTGGAGTTGCAAAAAATGCAAAAAAACGCTCTCCGTTAAAAAAAATTGTTTTGCAAAATATCACTCATAAGTGGCCATTGTACCAATTTGGGTACACCCCTCTAATGTACTGAATTTTTTATTTTTTTTTTACTTTTTTTTACGTTTCTGTTTCTTTGCATTGTTAAAAATAAATATACATTAAAATTTTAAAAATTTTACTTGTAGTTTTTGTTTGGCTGTAAATGGGTTAACACACACAGCATAAGTGATGTGAGAAACTATGTCAATAATCCGGACTGAAGGGTTGTAATGACCAATTATGTATGTTATGTAAAACGCAATTCACTTTATCTCTCAAATTTTGACAGCAGTCAGCTGTCAGATGCTCCTTGATAAGTCATCAACTCATACAGATCTCAGCAACCTAAACTTTTATTACAGGATTTGCTTCAACATATAGACGGCAAAACTGATAACGAACGTGTTCTAATAGGATTCATATTTTGCAGTTTAAGATCAGATTGGCATTACACAATAATTATTTATTTAAACTGACTTGGCAACCCTAATCAGACACTGCTATAGATGGAAATATTAAATCAAACCCAATACCACCGGAGCAAAGAAGATCACAAACTTTAAAACACAAAACGGAATGTAAGCCACTGGACAAAAGTGAATAACCATCATAGGAAAACAATCACCGATGAAGAGAAGAGAGGAAAGGAGAGAGGGAGAGAGAGGGAGAGAGAGAGAGTGAGTGTATGTGTGTGTAAATAAGACAAATGAGAGACGAGCCCTATAAAGTATAAATAAATAAAAACGTTGATTGACCAGCGAATTAAACTCAGTGTAGCGGTGAATTTTTAAAAGAAAACGTCTCAAGAAGACAAGTGTTAAATGAATTTAAATTAAAAAATAAAAAAAAACATACCAAGAAAACGTGAAAAATACAAAACAACATTTAAATGAATTGCTATTTAAAATAAAACAAAAAAAAAACTCTAAGCAAGATAAGATTACAAAGGATAAAATTAATTCAATTTAATTAAATTAATATATTTATTAATATATATATTAATAAAATAGTGAACGATTAATAATAAAAATAAAATAAAGCTTAGTTTTGGTTTAAGAAAAATGGTCTTGAAATTGAAAGTTTAACTTAAAAAAAAAGAAACAAGAACTGAAGTGCATAAAAAAATAATTGAATTTCAATTGTTTAACAAAAACAAAATAAAAAAAGAAAAAACATTTCAAAAGCATAAAAACATAGAATAAATCAGAATAGAATCGAATAGAACAGAGACAATAAAAATGTATGTGTCCAATTCTACTGGCGGTCTGATGCTGCAGACCATGTTGTATTTGGCAAATCATACTAGTAGAGCGGCTGTTAATACTTTAATCGATCTACCTCCAGCTCCTAAAAGTGGTAAGTTCTAGAAGCCAAAATATATGAATTTTATTTGTTTCTGTTTTTGTTGTTATAATTTGATTTCTTTGAACATTTGCAAAATGTTCTCGAAAATTCATTGATTACAGCTATTTTGTTACCTTGTGTTTGCCACACACCATTCAATCAATTGAAAATACAATCAAACTCGTTTATAACGAACTCGGTTATAACGAATTCTTGGTTATTACGTACATATTTTCAAGTCCCAACGTTTTAATAACAATTTTCATACAAAAAACATCGTTTATTACGAACTCGTTTATAACGAATTCTCGGTTAAAAGGAACTACTTTAAATGGTCCCAGTAGTTAAATTTCATACATTTTGCCTTTTTATAACGAACCCTCAGAAATACCTTTGAAGTGTCGCAATAGTCTTTACTTTTATTTAATATGGCAGCATTAAATTATAACTCAACATCTTTAATCAGCTGATAAGATATAAAGGCTTGGAAAAATGTGAGCCAAAGTACTATTGGCAATTGTTTTCGTCATTGTGGTCACAGGTATACAGATACGTCACGGTTTTGACGTTTAACCCTCACTTAGAAAGGGACAGCAAATATTACCAAAAAAGTATTTCTGTCCCTCTCTGACTGCTTGTCTGTTTTGTTTATGTTTTTTTTAGATTTCGGGGTGGATTTTTATTATTCTATTTTGGTAGACATTTTTGGTATTTTTGTAGAATATTAGAATAATTTTGAAAGGAGATGAACCGTTTTATTAGGGAAACGTAATTCGGAATTAATGTATTTTTTATGACAGCTTTCATCGGTCGCCACTGACTTAGTATTTAACCAATTTAAAGGTATATTCACAAATTCCTGAAACAAAAAGTTTTGAGTATATATTTTGTTATATTTTTTTATTTTTACTTACCTTTTGCACACGGAACTTTTTCAGTGTGAAGGGAAATTGCTAAGAATTCGATTAATAATGAAAAAATTACCGAATTTTAACTTTTTCATTCAAGAAATTAATAAATACTAGTAATATACACAAAGTTCTAAAAGAACAAATTTTTATAAGCAATATGTCTTATTTCATCTTGATGTATTTAACTGCTTACTTACCTTTTGCACAAGAAACTATATTCATTCTGACCAAAAACCAGTCACATTTCGATTAATATTTAAATATTTAAGAACTTTCAAGATTTTCATTGAAGAAATTAAAAAATATTCCAAATTTGCCCTTTTTTAACACAAAATAAATGTTTATTTACATTTAATTTTTCCACTTTATCCGCCAGTTTTCACTCTGTATATCTGTTGCTTCTAACACATTTGCTTTGTAGAAACTTTTAACATTTTTTTTCTCCCTCTACGAGGAGGGTTAAAACTGCTGATTTAAGCGTTTTTCAAACGTCATAATTGTCGCCACTGGTTACACTGTGATTGTGGTTTTGAGCAAGATTTTTTGATTTTGGATGACAATGTGAATGAAATGGCGTTATGAACACTGTGGGAGCAAACAAATGTGGAGCGCTGTCTTTGGAAGAATATATAAATATAGATGAAAATACTTTAACGTCGGCGCCCCTTTCTGACCGTGAAATTTTGGAAATAGAGGATCAAATACCTAAAATTGAAAATGTACATATTTTTTTTTTGCAAAAAATAAAAAAATATTTTCAATCAAAGCCTTATGTAGAAGAAGCAATTGACCCTTTATATGCCTTGGAAAAATGTATATCAACAGAAATTATCAATGCTGCTATACAAAGAAAAATAACAGACTTTTATATGTAAATATACATAAAAGTTTATAGTTAATTATAGTTTTTTGAAGTTATTTTTGTTATTTAGTTTTATTTTGTTATTTAATACTATTTTATTCAATTTTTCACTGAAGTACATATGTATTTTTGGTTTTTATTAAAAAAATTTTTTTTTTATGTATGAATTTTATATTTTCTTCATGACTTCACCCCGTTTATTACGAACTTTGCCTATAACGAACTATTTTTTTGGTCCCACGGAGTTCGTTTGACTGTATAATCAAACTTGATTGCCATCAATCATTAAGCCACTAAGCCTGGTATGGCTGTTGCTGCTATTTGTGGTATTTTATGAGCCAATACAACGTGATCCAATTTGGCCAGACTTTTATAATTGTTTTGTGGTCTTTCTCTCATATACTCGTAAAACAATTCAATTTTTTCCAAATTGCATTTGATTTATTGAATCTGATTTCGGTTTATTGGCTTTGGTTTTGGTTTTTGTTTTGCTTTCATTCCATTCCAATCCATACATTCGATAGATAATGCCGATTATAAATTTTAAAGATAATCTTTTTTTTCTGTATTTATTGCTTATTTATGAATGGGAATTCCTCTAATTTGCCATCGAAATAAAATCGTCAATTGATAAGAAAGAAGTCTGTTCTGTTCTTTTCCTATTTTTTTGTTGTTTTATTTTCTTTGTTGTTTTTGAATGACATCCATAAAATTATCTTCTAAGGAAATGACGGCAAAAGAATTGCAAGCCTAATTAAAATATTAAACCATAAACGTGTCATGGGGGTCTTTAAAATTAAAAGCAGTAAAGAAATAAATAAAATTCAGATTTAAATTTGCTGAATTAAAAAATTTGTGAAAAGAAATGAATTGTCATAAATCGTTTGATTTAACCCGATTTCGTCCGCTTTAACAGATCCTAAAGAGTGCGCACAAAAAAAAAAGGGCCTACTTTTAAGCTTATAACTTTTATCATAATTGAAAAAAATGAATACCGTTACATTGTTTTTGTTAGTCATCTGTTTCAAAATCCACGTGCTAAATGTCATTGCAATAGCAAAATTAGTTTTTTATGAAAATGGGCACCCAACAAGAATGTCGTAAAAAAATAATTGAAATTTTCAATGAAAATCGCTCGCAGGTGTTAACCAAAAAACAGTTTCTAAGGTAATACTTAAAACAATATAAGGAGTCTTTGAGTATTGAGAGAAAGCGTGGAAGTGGAAGAAAAAAAGGATTTGCCGACCAAAACAAAGCAAGTAAAATAATACGTATTTTTCAAAAAACACCCTAACATGTCTGGAAGAAAAGTGGCTCAAAAAGTTGGATGCTCTGAGACCTTTGTCAGAAAAAAATTTTATACACAAAAGAATTCAAATATTATTTACTTTAATTGAAATATAAAACGAAAAAAATCCGCCACTTATGGTGTTTTCTTTTCTACAAAGAAAATGTCACCCTCTTACAAGGTACATTTAAAAAATTGCTGACCAACCCTGTTGTAATGTAATTTTTTATTTGAGGAGAACAAAACACAAATTTTAAAAAAAGGTATGCCCTGTGTTTACCACTTATTAAGAAAATGAATGAGGAAATGCCAATTTGTTCAAAAGATGACGAAGATGAATCTAATAACTGATTTATTTCAATTTTCGCAAATAAAATAGATGCAGCAATATCCGTATTTCAAAATTTAATTTAAAAATATGTTGTATTTTTTGATTTGTTTTCAATAAAATATGTAAATATGAAAAAGGGGTTGCCAGATCGCTAATTTTTCAACTTAATTTTTTGAGCACTTTTCTTATAACCAAAAAAAAATTTTAACACTGTTCTAACACTGAATAAAATTTTTTTTATATTACTGACCATGTAGCTTTAATAATGTAATGTTTCCTTAATGTTACTCCACAAAACAATGAAAAAATTAACTTCAAAATTGGATAACGATACCAGGCGACTTTTTTTAAATTTCATCTGGTAGCCCTATAAATGCCCTGCTTTACAGGGCATTATCAGCACTCTCGATTTATACAGGGCATAAAATGCATTGCCCTCCACCATTGGCAAGTGCAAATTATTTAGAATAAAACATACCACCCTTTTAGAGGGCGAAACACTTTTAAGAAACAAACACAAAATTGCATTTTTTAAAATAAAATGCACATTTTTTGGTAGAAACGAAAACACCATTAGTTTTATTTCTATAACGAAAAGTGTAAGTCCAGATTTTTTGTGCGCATTCCTTATAAGAGTAACGGTGGTCGTCCAAATATGATCCAATAATTTACTTCTGTAGAAAGCAATGTTAATGCGGAAATTGTGAAAAATGCATATATTAGTCGGGTTAAGTATGACCCTCCATCAAAATGATTCTATCACTAAAAGAGCTCATAATCCATCATGATCTGTGATCAGAAATAATATCAAGTATCATCATCAAAATTAAGACCAAAAAACCGCTTGCATCTCCAGAATAGTATTAAAAGCGAAAGATTTTAAAATAGTCATCTTTATGACTTGACCCTATAAAGTTTAAGTCTCACTCTATAGGGTAAACAACACACTTTATAAGCTGACAGCACTTAACGTATATTATACAGACCTCAGGGTTAGTTAGGATTAATACTGAGGGTATTCATATAGAGAGGGCATTACAAAAGACAGATGTTGTCAAAGACATCTGAGCACCTTTGATTTGTTTGTACACAAAAAGTTTAAAATGTGAATTTGAATCCAAAATTCTTTTTAATTTACTTGCAAATGAATTGAATTGGGATAAATGTTTCTACTTTACTTCCTAAGTAAGTCACATTTCAGTACTATGGAAGTCGTCATAATCTAGTAGGTAGTGTGCTGGCTTATTAGACGTAAGGCCACGGTGCAAACTCCTTGAAATAAATAAATACAGTGGGACTTCGATTTTCCGTGATGGTCAGGACCGGAAGCATTCTGTATAATCGATTTTCCCGGTTAATTGAGTACCAATTTTGGCTAGTTTTTTAATAGATATTTTTATTAATTAATAAATGAATATGTATATATTTATGTATATAAAAACTAAATAATTCAAAGGTTTTATATACATATGTACATGTTTCAAAAATATAAAAAAAAAATAATTTTGTCAGAAAACAGTGAACAGTAGATAAGGATTTCCTATACTAAAGAGGGAATTCCCCTTTTTCGCTTGTTTGTCCAAAATAATAGAAAAAAAAATTTGTTTATAATCATGGATAATAGAGGTAATCACGGTTAAACGATGCAGAAAAATTTAAGTCGATCCAAAATAAAATTAAGTCGATGCAAAAAAATTTTCTTTTTCCATCCCGGATAATTGATGTTCCCGGATAATCGAATCACGGATAATCAAGGTCCTACTGTATGAAAAAAATATTTCTTCGGAAACTTCCTCTCAGCAGATTTCTGGCAAAAACTATGAAAGTAAATAAAATTGCCATGAAAGGTTTCTTAAAACAAAATCTGTCCTTCGGAGTCGACTTTAAACTGTAGATCCCCCTTCAATCATGTAGAAAATTAATGCACACAACATGGGTAAAGTGGGAAGCTAGGTGGTAATCCGGACTTAAGGGTTGTAATGACCAGTTATGTACATACAATGTTATGTATGTAAGTCACATTTTTCCCCCTATGAATCTGTTTTATTGCTTGCATTTGGCATTTTCCACTGTAAACAGAATTTAAAAAACAAAAAAAATTATTTCATGGAATTCTAATGATTGATGATGAGTTATTTGATAACACAATTCGTATTAATTTTAGTGTCCAACAACATTTTTTAATCTGGGGGCTAATTCTCGCAGTCGATACCGTGCGAAATTTACTCGAAGTTGGATTTTTTTTTAATTTTGGGATTCTCGCACTCGCTATCGAGTAAGTTGTATCGAAATTTCTTATGATGGCACTCGATAGCGAGTGTACGATCGAATATAACCGTGCGAGTTTTATTCGATACCAAATTTGGTGTCGAAATTTTATTTTTAAATAGTTCGTTGGATAACAAGTGTTTATTTAAGATTTTAATTGTTATATTAATTAATTATTCGTATAAATTTTCGTACTTTTTTGTATTACTCCCTTTTTTTGCACCTTTGTAAAGGAGTTTTTACACAAACTCTAACGAGTAACTTAACAGTTTATTGTTTTTGTTAAAAAGTAAAAAATAATTATTCTTGTTTGAACGCTTTACAACTATCGGTACTGAAATTTATAAATTTTGGACACAGTTTCATTTCCATTTCATCCAGAACTCTTGAAACTATTTTCGAAAGTGCGCTTTGACTTATACCAATAATAAAATCGTTGCCGACAGTATTTTGAAAGCCTCCGGAAGCCAAAAGCAATAAAGTGGTGGCCAATTGTATTTTTGCTCGTACGGCAGTTGTCAAATGTCCAGCAAATTCTAACTCCTCAAGAATATAGTTAAAAGCTTCCTTGGAAACTCTAAAACGTTTCTTAAACCTATAAAAATAAATTTTTACACGTAATTTTTACAAATCAAGGGGATGTATACTTACTCATTGTTTGGCAAGCCCAATGGATCACTTGTTACTCGGATTTTCCTTCTAATTGCATTTATATCACACTCACTCTCAGACTCTGATGACGAAGAATAAAAAAATTAATTTACGTCCATGACCGCGATAAAAAAAGGAAAAACTTTCAAAATTATAAAACAAATTCGCAATTATTTGATAAATTATTTAATTTTCTTTGTAAGCATATGTTTTTTGTTTACATATTTGTAGTGTTGGTTAAGGCTTTTTTTTATCTTTTACAACACTTTATTAAAAAATCGATTCGCAAGGTAACGAGTGCCATCATCAGAAAAACTCGCACGATCGAAATTAATTTCGATACGAATTTATTTCGATCACGAGTCCCGGAATTAGCCCCCTGGTTTCTTATTCATAGCAACATAATCGTTCAAATCTCGGCTTAAATTCTTTAACTTGACAACAAAAAAGTTTTCCTTAATTACTACCCATAGTAAATGAAACGATTAAAAATAAAAAAAAAATTAACCCAACAAGTGAATTTCAAAAAGAATTTTAAATCCATTGAACCATAGAAAATGCAAAAAAAAAAAAAAAAAAAGACAAGAACAATATCATAACCGGGTTATCAATGGCCCCAATAATAATGTAGTTGAAGGGTTCAAGCATGAGAGATTATCTAGAAGACCGCTCACACAGCAACAACAATACAGCAAAAACAATCCACTATTAATTAAATAAATATTATTATTATTGTTGTTGTTGTTCGTATATACATACGTATTGTATTGAATTTAAATGATAACGAACAGTTTTCTAAAAATAATAATAAATTACACTGAAAGAAATAATTTGTAAATGTTCTCCTCTCTCTCTCTCTCTCTCTGTGTCTTACAGATCCCAATGAAGTGAAATGTTATGGCGTATACGGCTGTTTCCCCTTGAATGGACCCTGGACGGCCAAGACTAGACAAATCAATGTTCACCCCATGAGACCGTCACAAATTGAACCTCACTATACTTTATATACATCGCGAGACTTTAATCAACCGAAATATATTGACTTAAACGATCCGGAAGGAGTACAGAATATGGGCATTAATCCCAAAGGCAAGATATTCTTTATATCGCATGGATATCTAGAGGCTGGCAATATACCATGGGTAAGTTAAGTTTAGTTTGTTTTCAATTCGAACTTTTTCGTATTCTGATTTCATTCCCTTTTCTAATTATTCTCCTTCTGTATTTCTTTTATGGCAGATGATGGAACTGGGCAAAACCATATTGGCCCATGAACCTGAAGGTGAGGCTGCTGTAGTACTAATTGATTGGGGTGGCGGTTCCAGTCCTCCCTATGTTCAAGCCGTAGCCAATATACGTCTTGTGGGTGCCATTACCGCCCACGTCATACACATGGTTTATGAAGAGCTGGGCCTTAAGAATTTACACAATTTCCATTTCATTGGCCATTCCTTGGGTTCCCATTTGGCCGGCTATGCTGGTTTTCATTTACAAAAGGATTTTGGTTTGAAACTAGGACGCATCACTGGTTTGGATCCGGCAGCTCCTCTATTTGCTGAAACCGATACCGTAGTAAGATTGGATAGATCAGATGCCCATTTTGTGGACGTCATACACACAGATGCCAATATGTTGGGTGGTTTGGGCCTTTACCAGAGAATAGGCCATGTGGACTTTTATCCAAATGGTGGCATGGATAATCCAGGTTGTGATGGCAAACTGCAGGATTATATGCGTAAGCGCCAGAACTCCTTATTTGCCAACATGCAAGAGTTTTTGGGCTGCAATCACATCAGAAGTTATCAATACTTTACCGAGAGCATCAAAAGCAAATGTCCGTTCATGGGTATAACCTGTGATTCGTTTGAGAGTTTCCAAGAAGGCAAATGTGCCCGTTGTGATGAGAATGGTCAGCAGTGCATGCGCATGGGCTATCACAGTTTTCATGACTACAATCACCAAATGAAACAAAAGAAAGTGGATCACAACAAGCCTCCAATTTTCTATCTAATGACAGGCGATCATGCACCCTTCTGTCGTAAGTATTTTTTCGGACTATTTCTCTTTTGATAGAAAGCCTTCTTATTTGTATCTTATTTGTTTTTTAGGCCATCATTACAAAATAACGGTACGTGTTTCGGGCCACGATGAAAGCACTTTGCATGGCGGTGAAATTGGCACTTTGTCGGTGCGTTTGCATGGCAAGAACCATAAGAGAACAACTGAAAAAATGAGATTCTCCAGTAAGCCCATGTATTTTGAACCCAGTTTCGAGTATACATCCTTAGTGGCTGGCAAAGATATCAAGGATCCCATTTATGCCAGCGTATTCTGGGAATATCAAACAAGCCTCTTCAATCCGCTCACCTGGCGTATTTTGGCATCACCCAGAATTTTCATATCACATGTACAAGTGGAATCATTAGAATCACCACGAACGCATCTTAAATTATGTCCCATCAGTGAAGAGTCCGCTGTAATAGCAGGCAGTGAAAATATAATGCAAGAAAAGTATTGTGAGCATAAGAAATTTTAAATTGGGCAACCAGACTACGACGATTAAAGGGAGAGGGAGTTTATTTGCGAAACAAAATTTAAAATCCCAAACAACCCCACAAGGTTGGGGTTTTATTTGAAAAAAAAAAAAAACTGCAAGAAATTGTAAAAGACCGTGGTCGACATAATAACGAAAAATTCAACAAAGTCACCATTTATCGAAGACATGAACCTGTGTGAACCAAATATTCAACTCATTTTGGGAAATTTAGTGAAAACATTTACCGGGCATAGAAATTTCCTGCCACAGCAAATACCACAACCATATTGATATTTCGGGTTTATTTATTGAATAAGTTTATGTCTGCACTAACCGTAGTGTCATTGCTTGCTTTACTTCCTGTATAACGTTTAAGAAAGCAATATAGTTACCATACTTTCGATTTTTTTTTTTAAATTTTATTTTAACAAACTTTTCTACAAATTGGGGAAATTAGATTTGCAAATTCGGCTTGCAGAGCTACAAACAAACAAACAAAGTATTTATTTATTAATTATTTTATTTAATTATTTAAGCAATTACCTACCTACCAATCAATGCATTTTACTTTTATTGTATATTATTTTTGTTTTTATAACAATTGGTTTTAAGTTCATTTTGTAAATATAATTTGCATTTCATTCTCATTGTTATTCATTTATTATCTCCATTTAAACATTATAATTTTAAGGCTATCTACATATCTCTGTCCATAATAATTTAGTTTATAAAACAACTACAATAAGAACATATTTATGAATTATATTTAAGAAAGAAATAAAAATTTATTAAATAAACAAATCAAAATTAATAATATTCGAACGTATAAATCACTAGCTGTATCCTGCGCGCGTTGCTGCACCACCAACTGAAATAAATTTGAAGGAAAGACATTTCACAAATATCTAATTAATTTTGAGACATTTTATTGATTTTGTTTCCCGTTGTCCAGATGATTCAGACGAACGGGCCTGAGTAGTACGCATTCGATCATTTTCTAATCTCACTTCTCGTTGTTCAAGTGATTTATTCGAACGGGTCTCAGCAGCATGTACTCAAAGATTTTCCAGTCTCAATGCTCGTTGCTCGTCTGATTCTGAGGCTCGTAATGCTCTTTTCTTCCGTGCTTGAGGTGTAGGTCGACCAATTACTTGTTATTCATTTTGAATAATTTTCAGTGGCGCCCTCTATCGGAAATTAATCGCACCAACTTAGAAACCTCCGTCGACTCATGCGCAACAACTTTGCTACAGATTATATCATGATTAAATACACAGTTTACGATTTAATTCATTTTTAGTAATTTTCAGTGGCGACACCTGTCAGATATTGGTCATACCAACTTAGAAACCTTCGTCGGCTCATGCGCAACAACTTTGCTAAAGATCATAACATGGTCAAATGTATAGTTTACGATTTAATTCATTTTCAGTCATTTTCAGTGGCGCCACCTGTCGCAAATTGGTCATACCAACTTAGAAACCTTCCCCGGCTGATGAGCAACAACTTTGCTAAAGATCATATCATGATTAAATACACAGTTTACGATTTAGTTCATTTTTAGTAATTTTCAGTGGCGCCACCTGCCGAATATTGGTCATACCAACTTAGAAACCTTCGTCGGCTCATGCACAACAACTTTGCTAAAGATCATAACATGGTCAAATGTATAGTTTACGATTTAATTCATTTTCAGTCATTTTCAGTGGCGCCACCTGTCGCAAATTGGTCATACCAACTTAGAAACCTTCCCCGGCTGATGAGCAACAACTTTGCTAAAGATCATAACGTGATCAAATAATGACGAAACACAGCATAGTGCAGTAGTTCTTGAGTTACGGTGCAAAAATACAAAAAAACTAAATATTGCGCCATCTGTCGGACTTCAAACTACACAGAAACACTCCTCGCGCCCCATAGAGCATGTATATAAAGTTTGGTCAAAATCGGTGCAGTAGTTCTTGAGTTACGGTGCAAAAACACAAAAAACTAAATATTGCGCCATCTCTCGGACGAACTTTAAACTACACAGAAACACTCCTCACGCCCCATAGAACATGTATATTAAGTTTGGTCAAAATCGGTTCGTGCGTTCTGGAGTTATAGCGTCAGGAAGGAAAACCCGACTTATTTTTATATAGTAGATTTAAAATAGTAGGAGAAATTGGGAATTTGTTTTGAAAGTCGGAAAAATCCCACGATAATATAACAAAAGCTACCAGATTCCATTAAAAATTGGTTGCGTCAACTACTAATTACCTCGGATATAAGCAGGTAAAAAGAAAGAAACATAAACGGATCGGATAGCTACACTGAGAGCTCTATCGTGTAACAGCATAACATAAGCGTAAACGTCTTCAAAATCTGTAAAATAAACCGAGATCCATAGCATTAGACAGGGGTAATTAGACATTCTATCTATACGGCCTACGTTTCTGAATGAATTTGTTGTATACATACATACATAATTGGTCATTACAATCCTTCAGTCAGGATTATTGACCTAGTTTCTCATTTGTTGTATAATTTATTCCAATTTTTTTACATCTCCAAGAACAGTATACTAGACTTTTGTTAGCCAATAACCAGAATGTCATTATTGTTCTGTATTCATGGTCAGGGTGTTATTACACGGGAATTAATGCCCTCAAGAACTACCGAAATGTTAGTGCGATTAAATAATTAATTTCTTTCAATTTCTAAGCCGGGTAACTAAGATTACAAGGTCGTTGTAAAGTAAATAAATAAGGCATCGAATGGGATTCATGCCCACAACACACTAGTGCTAGACTAGCATATAAGACACTAGGCCACTGGATATCCGGATCATTGAACGAAATATTGATTTATTAAATAATTACACTATTTGAAAAGCTTCTCGTATTGAGACACAAAATAAATTCTTGAGTGCTTCAATTGACAAGATTGACAAAAATCCGTTCCTAAATGGCTGAAATAATGGCTATTAAAATTGCCACCATGCGAATTCGGTGTCAGAGAATATCGTATGTCTAAGATTGTCCAAGAATCTCGGGTGTCTTTGGAGGAGATTAATGGTGTTTTCTTTTCTACAAAGAAAATGTCACCCTCTTACAAGGTGCATTAAAAAAATTGCTGACCAACCCTGTTGTAATGTAATTTTTTATTTGAGAAGAACATAACACAAATATTAAAAAATGGTATACCCTGTGTTTACCACTTATTAAGAAAATGAATAAGGAAATGCCAATTTGTTCAAAGGTGTTGCCAGATCGCTAATTTTTCGACTTCATTTCTTGCACGCTTTTTTTATAACAAAAAAAGAAAGATATTTTAACACTGTTCTAACATTGAATGCAATTTTTTATATTGACAATGTAGCTTTAATAATGTAATGTTTCCTTAAGGTTACTCCACAAAACAATGAAAAAATTAACTTTAAAATTGGATAAAGATACCATGCGGCTTTTTTTAAATTTCATCTGGTAGCCCTATAAATAAACAAAAGTCATCTACTTTACAGGGCATTGTCAGCACTCTCGATTTATACAGGGCATAAAATGCAATGCCCTCCACCATTGGCAAGTGCAAATTATTCAGAATAAAACATACCACCCTTTTTGAGGGCGAAACATTTTTAAGAAACAAACACAAAATTGCATTTTGCACATGCACAATGCACATTTTTTGGTAGAAAAGAAAACGCCATAAGAGATATTTGACGGTTACATTCGAGCACATACATAGAAGACAATAACAAGGCCAAAGCACTTGCAAAAGCTGGCACCATGGAAAATTCAAATGAATTCTTACATAAGGTAGCCTCTCCTCTACAGAGAGGCAAACAAATGGTCTCTCAAAAACTCCATTCATTGGCAAAGGTTGAGAAAGTTGAGATATACTAACCACGAGCTATAATTACAATGCGGAATAGTGTTACAACGGGACCTTAAGACCCCTATTAAGCTAAGCCCAGTAAGGCGACAGTCAGTTTAACATAACCTAACTGCCACGAAGGTTTTTGTATTGTTACGCAGAACGAAACGACCTAATATCGTTTCACATAAAAACAATAAACAAAAGCTACTAGCTACACTAACACATATGCACATCGAACCATACATAAACTAACAATAACATCAGTATGAGTATGAGAGAGATTGATAACGAAAACGCAACATAAGCGAACGCAACAAGAGGCAATGTGTATACAATACACAAATACACACTAACAAATACATCGAACATCTTCCAAATAAACCAACAACAACAAGCATGAGAGCAAAAGGGATGGACAAATAAGCAAGCGCAACAACAAGCAATACAGTCGCCATAGAAATTGCGAGAATGCGAAACCTCGAACATTCTTCTTCAAAAACGTTCGATGTACTGTTCGTGTTGGACTATAAAAGGGCAAGACAAAGCAGACGAGTGAGTCAGTTATAATTGAGACATCCTTGCGTGAAGTTGCGTGTGAACTAATCAGTCGCGGTGTGAAGACAAGTTGCATGCGAAGTAAATAGTCGTGGTTCGTAGATATCCGTTGTGAGCAGTATAGCGAATAGTTGTGTGTGAATAATAGTGAACAAGCAATAAATTGTAGTAATTATTGTTGTATCAGTTAAGTGTGAACAGCGGCATAAAAGTGTGAATAATAGAGAGTTTAATTAAAATAAGACACATATTTGTTTTTACTTGGTTTGCAATTAACGAACTCATATTTAAACGTTTTTAAAAAGGTAAAAATGTAACAGTATAATGAAAAAAATCCAGAATTTTAAACTGTTTTGCAACAGAAGTACTACCTTAGAAGGTAAAATATAAAACGAGTATTCAAACGAAATTGTGTTAATGTGGCACAAAGTTCGGTATCATCAGGCATGGCAAGTAGTTTTGTTTTTCTAAATGCCACCTTTGGAAACGTTTGTCATTGTAATTTACCATCACCTTTCGATCTCACTTGCCCGTGTTTAATAAATTTTACAAAAAAAAATGTTTGAAAAAAACTTTCTTTTTAACAAAAACTTCAGAATATTTCGAAAATCTTTGGAATTTTTTATAATTTATTTGAAAACGTAAAAGAGCATTTCGAAAAGGAAATATTTTCGTTTGAAACTTAAAATACTCGTACACACAAGGGTGGTGGTGTTGGTTGCTAATGTTGCCATAAATAAAGAGAATGAATGAGTGAATGAATGAGTGAATATGGATAAAGTCATCAAATGTGGCCTATTTAATGGGAAGACAGAAAAAGATACAAAATGTACAATAATAATAATAATGAGATTTAGAAACAACAACAACAACAACAGAAAAAAAATCATTAAATCAACCAAGTGGAAACGGCCTAAAATTGCAAACGAAAAAAAGGACAGCAAAGCGAAATATTAAGGAAAACAAGAGTCACATATCGTGTGCTGCGGAGCCTGAAATTGGATTTGCTACACAGCTCCACATACAAAAGAAAGACACCAGCGGAAACTCAAATTAAAAAAAGGAAATGGAAAACAGCTACAGTAGCTACAAACATTACAGTATTCCCTCGATTTACGTCGTAGAATGTTCCGAAAAAAGGCGACATAAATCGAAACGACGTAAATCGAATTTCATATTGCTCTTACTACAAAGTACACTCGGGTCTCGTTTTATGCGGATTTTTTTTATGCGAATTCGAATTTATGCGATTTTAAATAAAAAAATTTTTTTTTAGATTTCTTATAGATTTTAAAATGTTATGATACTTTTTAAACTTTTACATCATTTTTAAATTAAAATAAGTTTGCACCACTGATATAATCATTATTGTTAATCCTATCTGAAGGGTTGTAATGACCACCGCTGTTGATTTATGGTGTTTTCTTTTCTACAAAGAAAATGTCACCCTCTTACAAGGTACATTAAAAAAATTTTTGACCAACCCTGTTGTAATGTCTTTTTTTATTTGAGAAGAACATAACAGAAATATTAAAAAAGGGTATGTCCTGTGTTTACCACTTATTAAGAAAATGAATGAGGAAATGCCAATTTGTTCAAAGGTATTGCCAGATCGCTAATTTTTCGACTTAATTTTTTGCACGCTTTTTTTATAACCAAAAAAAATATTTTAACACTGTTCTAACATTGAATGCAATTTTTTATACTGCTGACCATGTAGCTTTAATAATGTAATATTTCCTTAAGATTACTCCACAAAACAATGAAAAAATTAACTTCAAATTGGATAACAATACCAGGCGACTTTTTTTAAATTTCATCTGGTAGCCCTATAAATAACCAAAAGTCATGTGCTTTACAGGGCATTAGCAGCACTCTCGATTTATACAGGGCATAAAATGCAATGCCCTCCACCATTGGCAAGTGCGTATTATTTAGAATAAAACATACCACCCTTTTAGAGGGCGAAACATTTTTAAGAAACAAACGCAAAATTGCATTTTGCGTTAATAAAATGCACATTTTTTGGTAGAAAAGAAAACACCATTAGATAGCGGCAGTGATTTCTCTACGATTTGAAAACCTTTTTTATATGGGAATCTCTTGTGAATGTACGCTGTAGTTTGAGCCTGACACCTAATACTATCAGATCTCTATGCCGAATAGCTTGTGAAAATCAATCGTTCTAGTTTGTTTCCAATTGGAAAGGCAATTGATTAGCATCAGATTGCTCTAACTATGCCAATAAAAGCCTTCAAAAGTCAATCCTTACTTATGATTTAAAGAATCTTTTATTATATTTAAAGAAGCAGCTACCTTTTTAATAACTGGCACTTTAATACTCTTATTCAAAAGAAACAATTAAACTTTCTAAAAATTCGTTGATCTAGTCCCCTACATATGTATGCACAACCCGATATGTAGGTATGTAATGATAAAAGTGACGTCGAACCAATTCCAAAACGATACAGAATGATTGATCGTACATTCATATTTTTTGGATCATTTTGGTTTTTTTTCTGTAAATAATGAATTAATATTTTATTTTTGTTTATTTATTTTTAGAAGTTTTTGTTTTTATTGTTTAAGGAAATGAAATAAATACTATACTTTTGTTGATTTTTTATGCGATTTTGCTTTGATTTTTCAATTAAAATTTGAATTTATGCGGTTTTCCAGGATTTTGGAACGAATCGATAATTTTTATATGAAGCTAGAGTATCGTTTTATGCGAATTCAATTTATCCGATTTTTTTTTTTTTTGGAATGAATCTATCGCATAAAACGAGACCTGGGGGGTTACTGTGTAATTCGATTCGAAAATTGAAATCTTTCGAATAGCTTATTCGATACGAAAATTAAATTGTACTATCTAACGCTTTCGAATTACTTGCAGCGAAGTATTAATTCGTATGTGGGTAAAAACAGCATGTACTTGGTGGCACTTGAACTTAAATGTTAAAATAACTAAGAAAAACTTGGTAGCACTTTCTAAGTTACAAATTTAAATTTAATTTTGTTTTAAAAACGTTGAAATATAAAAGTGAAGTGTAGCATAAAATGGATTGTGTTTTTCTCTGGATGGATGACAATGACGACGATTATCTACCGGAAAGAGTCCAAAGGAAATTGACAAGAGATAATTCCAACATATTATCTCTTAATGAAAAAAAGTAAGTACATAATACGCAAATATTCCAAGAATTTATAACTACATTTATTTATATCTATGTATGTATATTTTTAGTTTTATTAAAAATTTTAGACTCAGTAAGGATGCCTTTCTGTATGTCTTTAATTCCATTAAGGACAACTTAAGTGCTCCTCAAAGGTCCACAGCGATTCCATCTTTGCTGAAATTAGCTGCTACACTAAAATTTTTAGGCCAACATCAAATTGGCCGAGATCGTCTCTTAGGAATATCACAACAGTCAATTTCAAGTTGTATTGCCGAAGTGTGTCAAGCAATAGAAGATATTCTCTGACCGAAACACATAATATTTGAAATGACAGACGAAAAAAAACGGGATGCAAAATTATATTTTTATAATAAGTGTGGAATACCGGGCGTTATAGGTGCTGTTGATGGTACCCACATACAAATTATTAAACCATCAATTGATGAACATTTTAGGAAGAAAATTAAAGCACAGCATTAACGCAATGGTTGTAAGTTATAATGTAGATACATATATTATCATTATATCACTTTTTTATGTATAAATATTAAATATACATATTAAAAAATGTTTTCAAGTTGGTTTTCATTGAAGTTAATGATGAGTAAATTATTTTAGACTTGTGATCATCAATTGTATATAAGGGCTGTCAATGGACGTTTTGGTGGTGCAAATCATGATTCCCATATTTGGAGTTTATGTAATGAAAGGCAATATTTAATAATATAATAATAATCTTTCCCACAAATGCCTTGACTTACTTTTAACTTCTGGGATACTCTACCGTAAACTCAACCATTAACTCAAAGTTAGTTGTCTAGTTTTTGTATGGAACTTTGTTTTTTGAACATTCCTTAGAAAAGTAAAAAAAAATTAATAAGGTCCACTTCAAAATACACAATGCTTCTCTTTTTCTTTAAAAAAAATTTATTTTTTTTATAAAAAAAAATACTTACATTTTCTATTTTTTTATATTTCCACTACCAATATGTCTTTCGAATGAAATACGAAAAAATATAACGTTTTTGTCATTCGTTTTCGGATTACACAGTTGCACTTTCGACAGGGATATTCATGAATACGAAAAGGGAAAAAAAGTACTTACGTTCGAAAATAAATTTCCGATAATTGTATTACACAGTTCCTTTTTTTCGAATTCGTATAATTTTTCTTTCGAATCGAATTACACAGTAACCCCCCTGCTGAGTGTAGTATGTTTTTAACAAGGAACTTAAAAAAGTTACAGTAATCTTTCGATTTACGTCACAGTTGGTTCCAACAAAAGGCGACGTAAATCGAATGACAACGCAAATCCAAGTTGAAGGGAACAAAATTTTTGACGACGTTAATCGAAACAACGTAAATCGAGGGAATACTGTATTCAACATCCTCTGCATCATCATCACGGAGACATCATTATCATTCATTTGAATTTGTTATGGCGGATAATTTTTGTCGATTAAAGACACGTGATTGTGATTTCGTTGGCATTAATAAATTAAAAAGGCATGCAAGGAATTAAATGAAATAATTTAAGGCTAGATCTGGTAGAAACGAAAATCCTTCATTTTATTTCCAATTCCAATTAACAATGTAGCGCCTAATTTTAAACAAATTTTCCAAAAACTCCCTCGACATCATTCGAATGAAAAAAATTCCTTAAATTTTAAATGTTATTCCCCCCTTTTACATTCAATACGGAAATACCTTGAATGCCAGCAATTGCTGGCTGCTTTAGTTTTGCTGGGGAAATGTGTGCCTGATTTATGATCTTCAACGTGTGCAACTTGGTTGCCGTCAATTTCTGCTCTCAACTTCATGGTATGCTTTTTAAACAAAGAAGAAATTCTTTTTCCAATTTCCGTATTGTTTATGAGAGGGATTATGGACTTTAGTGCACATCTTTGAAGGGATTTAAGTGATAATAATGAACTAAAGGAGAGAAAGTAAAAAAAGAAAATTGAATTTTCAATTTGCAAACACTACCCCCTTATGACTTCAATCGAAAGTTTTTTAGTTAAACATGTTTTCTTTTAACATTCTTTCTAAAATCAGCTACAAAACGTCAAGGGAACGAATCGCGGCAAACAGAAAAACAAGACTACGTTGAGTTAAATATTAATACGCAGCTTAGGTTAGCTTAGGTTAGAGGACGTGTACTTGTCCGTTAAGACAAGTACAATACCCGGAGGTCGAAATTGACCCATTGTACAACGCCCTTGGAGAGGGAAGGAAATAGAGGGAATAGGATGAAAGGAGGGCATAAGGGTAAGGGGAGGATGGGAATCACACAGAAAGAAACAGACACAAACAAGGGTTGAGCGCGCGACTACACTTATGAAGCCCTAGCACCTCTCAACCAGCTCAAACTGCTAATGAATCTGTGGAGAGCCTTGATGTCGGCTCTCGACACAGAACTCAAGCTCTCAAAGAAGGCTCTGCCAAGTTACAGAGGAGGTGTTCGATAGTCTCTAACTCCTCCTCATCGCAACATACCTTGCAATAGTCCGGCTGGGATCTGTTCCAGATCCCCGTCAGCGACCTAATCTCGCAGTGCCCTGTGATAAAACCGACAACCAACCTTACGCTGGCCTTAACCAAGCCCAGCAGCCAATCTGTTCTCTTACTGTCCACAGCAGGCCATAGACGTCTAGAGACAGAACAACCTGATCCGTTCCTCCAACGCCTCTGCTCTTCCTCCCTGACCCATCCATCGATGAGGCCATAGAGGTGGCAGACTGGGGGTTCAGGACCAACTATTAAATCGCCCCCCGAAAGGGAAATACGCAGCTTAATATCGAGATTTTTGCCACCTGATGGAAGATGACGACTCCGAACAACAGATTTGAAAAGCTTTTGGCGGCCATTGTGATGCTCGTTGGAATGATCACATTTTTCGAGTGTCGAAGGAAGCATTCAAGTGCCTTTGTTTTTTAAAACGGTGCAGAAAATACTTCACTCCATCCGACCTTCTTACTATTTACAGGACCTTTATCCGACCTAGGATGGAGTACAACTCTCATGTATGGGCCGGTGCTTCAAAGTCTATTTTGAAGCTTCTCGACCGCGTACAGGAGAGGGCAAAGGCGCTTATTAATGACAGTAGTGTATCCAACTCTATTGATTCGTTGGAGCATCGTCGCAATGTGGCGTGTGTTTCATTGTTCTATCGTTACTATAATGGGAGGTGTTCTCGAGAGATAAGGGGCTTAGCTCCCGATAATCACATATTTTTACGTGGTACTCGTACCTCTCGCAGAGCACATCCTTTTGTGGTTGATTGTCCAGTGAACCGCACAATGCATTACAGAGAAAATTCATTTTTTGCCCGCACTGCTCGCTTGTGGAATGATCTTCCTGCGGAAGTTTTTCCCGTCAGTTACGATATTGGTAAACTTAAATCAAATGTCCACAAACACTACTCCCTCTTTCCACCGTCCTATAACCTATTTTCTTAAACCGGCACAATGCACTGCATAAGTAGGGGCAATCCCCTGAGTGCTGATTTTTCAAAAAAAAAAAAAAAAAAAAAAAAAAGTTAGTCTCACAGATCTCATTATTGGATCGAATGCGGAAATCATCGCCAACTCGCACAGGACCCAAGATTTTACGAAGAACTTTTCTTAATAGTTCTTAATAGCATCCATGCTTCTGCCATGCCATAAAAAAGCACGGGAAGGATGAGGGACTTTTAAAGTATAAATTTTTTCGTACGAGTGAGGTCTCTGCTACTCTACCCTGTTGCTTATTGAGACCATAATAGCACGTGTTGGCAAGACTGCACACTGATGCATGTTCCTGTTTGTCGACAACATATACTACTTTTTGCCCTCATTTACTGCCACACCCATCTTAATTGATTCCCGTTCAATAGCGCTGTAGGCAGCAGTAACATCTCGCTTGGCATGTCCTATGACGTCAATAACATCAGCATATGCAAGCAACTGGACACTTTTGTGGAAAAAAATCGTCATAGCAATGCACTTTCGCCACAACGAAGTTGAAGAGGTTGCATGATAAGGGATCGTCTTGCCTGAGACCTTGCACGGTATCAAAAGGTTCGGACCTCAATGGGGCTGCTAGAGTTTTCAATTTTTCTTTGTGTTTAATTTAATGACTAATATGATAACAATGCTACTTGTTTGGTTATTTGAAGCATTGAAAATGAAATTAATCGAATACTTTTACCTGACACGATAAACGCTATATTATAATGTTAGGGTAGGACAATACAGTCTGAAAAATCCATTCATATTTGGCTGCAATTTTGGGCAGCATTTATTAACTACAACCATCATCTAGATTTCGAAAAATTTAAACCCGAGTTCAAGCTCCACACAGCTGTAAAACCAAATGGAAGGTTACATGAGACTGATGTTGATTGCGTTTCATGCTGCCAAGATAGCTAAGGGTCTGGTAAGTACATACATACATATGTAATTGGTCATTACTACCCTTCACTCAGGATTACGACCTAGCTTCTCACACCACCCCTGTTATAAGCATGCATAATGCATAATTGGCCATTACAACCCTTCAGTCAGGATTACAGCCTAGCTTCTCACACCACTCATGTTGTGTGCGTTAATTTTTATCCATGAGTGGCGGGGCTTAAAGTTTAAAGTCGACTCTGAACGACAGATTTCTTTGAGAAACTTTTAATGGCAATTTTATTTACTCCCAGAGTCTTTGCCAGAAATCTGCTGAGAGAGCAAGTCACCGAAGAAATATTTTTTGATATTTTTGTTTTGTTGGAGTTATCTGACCTGGAGTTTGAACCGTGGCCTTACGTCTAATAAGCCAACACACATTTTCTTACAAGGCCATGCAACTGATCGAAGCGTTCATTTATTTCCTTTATAATTCTGTCCATAGATGAAAACATTTCTCTTCGTACTTCTTCTTCTAAGGATAGCCCCACGTCTCGCGAATTTTGCCCACTCATATTTTTCTCCTTCTAACTCGACGCTCAGTCGATATCTCCAACTCTTCGCAAATTATTTTGGCTGCTATAACAGCGTTTTGTACTAGCGTATCTCTTTGTTCCATGAAATGTGTTTGCAAAGAATTTAGTTTTATATGGCATTGGTGCACATTTAACCCTTTTATTTGCAGGTATTTTTGAGCGTCATTAATTTCCAAAAGGACGGGTTCCCATAAATGAAGGTAACATAGAAAAGAAAAAGATTGCATAGAATTGAATAATACTCCAGCATCTGATATCGTTTTACTATTTTCTTCTTCAGATGTCAATTTTTCCAAAGCGCTTAAAATGTAAAAAAAAAAATGTTTTTTTACTATAGTTACCGCGGCAACTCTAGCGCTTCAGCGAGTTTCTACACTGCGTTTAACACCTTGACCAGTGACAGAAAGTAAAACATTCCATCTATGAGTGGAAGAAGAAAACAACGTAAACAACTGTTCGATAGTTCCAAAAGATGTGATGGAATTGATATGTAGCTGTAGAAGCTGCGTGTAAACATGCCAGATTTAAAGAATGATTTGTACATGCTACAAATTCTGCATTTGGATTTATATCTTTAATACGAGTTTGAACACTGCTGTGCTTTCCTGCCATAACGGCAGCATTATCGTAAGCCTGTCCTCTGCAATTTTTTATATCTAAACCGTCATTTTCTAATTTCGTTAAACTCATGTCTGTGATTTCACCAGCAGTTTTTCCTTTAGTTTCTACAAAGTCAATAAACGATTCTACAACTTTTACTTCGCTACCATCAATAACTACATAGTATCTAATAATTTGACTGGTTTGATCTTTGTGTGAAATGTCAGGAGTGCTGTCAAATATAATACAAAAGTATTTAGCTTGCTTTATTTGATCCATAATTGTTTTTCTGACTGCGCCTCCCAATAGCTCTATGAATTCGTTCTGAATCTTCGGCGACAAATAAGAGATACTATATTTATTACCCATCTTAATTTTTACTACGTGTTCACGTAATACTGGGTCGTACTTAGCCAATAAGTCAACAAGCTCAAGAAAATTTCCTCTATTTTCCATTGAATCGATGTTTTCCTGATGTCCTCGAAACGTCAAATTATGTTTTGCTAAGAATTTAATTATATCAAGTATTCTGGTTAGAATTTCCTTCCATTTTTTTATTTCTTTATCAATATTCTGTTGTTGTCAATAGTTGCGCCACGTCCAAGTCTTATTTCTAATTCCTTCCATTTGGAATATGGTCGAATGTGCAGTGGAAAAATCGATGATTTAAAAAAATATTGATATTACACTTCAAAGTAATCATATAAACTTTTCAAAAGAAATGACATTTATAAACTGATATCAGAAAATTTTAGTTAGGAAAAATTGCCGAACAAAATCGTTAAGATCCTTTTACGAATTCAACGAATTGTAATGAATACAATAAAATAAAATTATTATTTTGTTCTTGAATTAGAATTCAAAATTTACACTAAAATGCATTTATATACACCGAGGAATAATATGCGAAATCATATAGTTAATCATAAACCAAATATTAAACTTATAATAATCATAATAATCATTTATTATTCAAGAAAGAAAATAAATATGAAATGAATAAGTTGCTTTTTACAACTATAAGTAAATATAAAAAATGCCGCCCCAAGATAAGTGTCGCCCGGTGCGGACCGCACCCACCGCCCCCCCCCCTAGGTACGCCACTGCAACACACTACCTACTAGACTATGGCGATTCGGGTCTGGTAAGTGTTGCCCTTAAATTTCCTCTTATTCTTTAGAAGTGTCTTGCAGAGTATGAATATCGTTGTGTTATTTCAGTAAGAAACTTTGCTTCTTCACGTTATATGCAATTTTCATAAACTTACTTGTGTTTTTTTCAATATTAAGCACAGCCTAGAGTGTATAGTGATATCGTTTTAAATACCTCGAAGTCTTGAGATCTTAATCTAGCAACCGCATCTTTATTGTTTAATTTAGGCAAAGAAAAATTGATGGAAAACTAGATTCATATCTTTCCTCTATGTGAACTCTAATTCAAATAACTTTGTATAGGGTGATTTTTTAACAGCTATAGGAAAATTTTTCAAAAAAAAAAACACATAAAATTCAGTAAAATTCATGAAATCTTTATTTGAATCGATAGTACGGTCCATATACTCGTAATTTAATGTTTGAAGATTATTTCATGCAAATGTTGATCGCGACTGTGTCCATCCGCTTAGTCCAATTTTGGCATACTCTTTCCAACGTTTCGGCTGGTATCTCACGAATAAATGCTTCAATGTTGTCTTCCAATGCGTCAATTGAAGCGGGCTTGTCTGTATAGACATGAGCTTTAACATAGCCCCACAAAAAATACTCTAAAGGCGTTACGATTCGCAGCATCTTTGAAGAAGTACGGTCCAATAATGCCACCAGCCCATAAACCGCACCAAACTGTGACTTTTTCTGGATGCATTGGTAGCTTTTGCAATGCTTCTGGCTGATCTTCACTCCAAAATCGACAATTCTGCTTATTTACGTATCCATTGAGCCAAAAATGAGCTTCGTTGCTGAACACCATTTTTCGATAAAGAAGTGGATCTTCGGCCAACTTTCCAAGAGCCCATTTTGATAATAAAATTCAATGATTTGCAAGCGTTGTTCGTTTGTAAGACGATTCATGGTTAAATTATAGACCAAACTGAAGATGTTTGACAGTGAAACAAAACATGAAACGTGCGTGAGCTGTTTAAACCAGTGTTGCCAAAAAGATAATAGCTAAAAAATCACCCTTTATAAAAAAGAAGAGGGCGTTTGTCTAATATTGACTATTTTCGTCATCAGTTTGATCTTTATTTTGATGATCGTCATGCCATATTTTCATCAATATTTTGACGGACATAAATCATGTCCGTTTTTATGTGAAAACTTTTTATGGTTTTTGTAATAAAAATTTGAAAACATTTTTTAAAATTAAATTTAAAAGTTACGTGAGTCTAAAATAGGTTGCTGCTGATGCCTAAAATAATATATTTTGGCTCGCAATTAATGAAATCCACAAGCAGCGTTCAATTCCATTAGTACTGCTGCCTTGCTTGTGCTACAGCAAATTGTGGTGAACAACAAACAACAAACAAGAAAAAGTACAAAAAGAATACGAATTTAATTGTTTGTAAATGTGTTTTTAATTGAAACATGATGTTGCCACAACTGCCACACTCTGTTGAAAGAGAATATCAAATAAATATTTCACATACTAAATGTTTAAAAGATCTATTTGACATCTGTCAACAAGACACTCTGGTTTAATGTCAACATAGCATAAACACCACACACACACACACACTCATACATACATCTTTCTGTTTACACATACCATTACACTCGATCGTACCACACATACATACATTGCAAACTGACACCAAATGTAACGCAGAATACAAAGTAGAACTGAACGAAGTTGAACGATTTGAGGCACATAAATGAATTTCAAATGGAATAGCAGATCTAAAAGGCTGTCCCCCTCTAATTGAAGAGGAAGAAGCATACGAGTGCTGATGCCTTTCTACACAAATTGCCTAATTTATGATTAACAATTTTCCCCATTTGAAACCAAAGTACTTAAAAGACAAACATTTTGTTCTCTTCTTCTGGTTTTCTGTTACAATGTGATCAATTAGCAAACATTGAGTGACTGACTGACTGACTGCCTGTTGCTACTACTCCCCTCTCATATTCGATGAGAGATGTCATATGAAACGATATGAAATTGTTTGTTAAATTGAAACATTCATTAAAAAAATCTAAAAATGCATCAAATATTTCATTATTTCCACACAGAAGAAGAAGTAGAAGAAGTAGAAGAGGAATAAGACAAAACTTAAATTATATGCAACATCAGCAGCAGCAGCAGCAACATAAACAACTTGTGCGGCTGTTTTCCCCCCGGGGGAATACATACATTGTCGTTAATGTTGCATTTGTGGAAATTTCAAAAATTTTAAATTGTATCCATTACTGTCGCTCTAGTATGAATGACTGCTTTTATGCCTCAACTCCCTATCCCCATTCCCCTCCCCCACCACCATCTGTCCGTATATATAGAAGAAAGACGTTCATTTTGTTCGTCATTTCAGTTTTATTTTCATTTCAATTTCTTATTATTTATAGGCCTGTCAACACTGTTCAGCTGTTTTATTAACATTTAAAGAAATTCGCCGTTTTTTTTTGGAAAACAAAAAACAAAAACAAAAAAAGAGAGGAGTTTTTTCAAAACTGATAGACATTTTTTTAAATCTCACATGTTGTCCTACAGCTTTCAGCAGCAAACTTGTTTTTTTTTTTTTTCGCTAAGCAAGCCAAATTTAATTTTTTATTCCATCTTTAACATGTAAACCCATCAGTAGGAGCTCCCGTCTTATAAACACGGTACATACATCTGGAATGAGCAGAGGTCATGCTCTTTCAAAATTAGCGACAACTGCAACAACTTCTAGAGACCACAGGTACACATAGTATGTGCACCAGAGATCAGTAATGAGTATTCAAAAAGATGAGTAGAATCGAATCATACTCATAATTTCTGATATACGCATGCATTCTTCTTCATTCATAAGTGTTATAAATATTTTTCTAAAGTTATGAATCTAAATGAGTAGGCTGGCTTATATATCAAACATATTTCGAATGGTATGAGTTTGATGTCAACGTTGTACGCATACTCATTCCAACCTATAAGTACTTATAAATCAACGTTGTAGTGAGTATGAATGAATGAATCAGAGTACATAGTTAAATTTCAATATTGTTGACGTTTAACAGATGGCTTGAGTTTGTCGATGATTACTCGTACATCGACAGGATTAAAATCCCCCGTTGGGTTAAATTAACCCTCAGTATGAAGTTTAACTTCATGCATTTTGTGGTGCTTCTGAGAAAGCATATGCCATTCTGTATAGTAGAGTCCTAACCCCGTCTGGTGACTTTGTCACCCACTTGCTCGCTGCCAAAGTAAAGTTGTGCCTGTATGAGTTTAAACTTTACCCCGTTTAGAGCTCTGCAATGCAACTCTGTTGGTCCTGGTATCAAAAACCCCCGTGCCATTGGCCAACTTTTGTGGCATGTCGAGTATCGTTTATCGTGGACCAAGTAGGCACTGACAAATGGAATCTCCCTATGATGGCTTTTTACTCATCAAGGAACATATCAAAGAGAATGTTGTTGTTGTCGATTTTGTTTTCATTACTTAAGGCAATTTACCCCCTAACAATTGGAAACTAGGTCGAATCAAATAAATTTATTTCGCCCCTGATTAGAAGTGCGAGTGGCGAAATTCGAACTGCCAATGGCGTTCTAATATTGTCAATTGAGAAGCTCGTGCTGCTCCCTTACGAAGAGCAAAACTAATTCGTTCTCTTGTTTTTCTCCCTGTTGCGTGTCTGTCGTTTAATTCCAGATAGTATAATACCTCGTAGACTAATTGTAGAACGCCTAAGAGACAAACACCTCGGAAGAAGCTGGCAATCAGAAGGAACCTACTCACACCGAACGCAAAGAAGAGCGCAACCCACAACCAGGCTCTCATGTTCAGTACCAGCTAAAAACTATATTATATATACTCATATTATACCAGAATTAATGTACTTTTATGCGCAAATAATATTGTAGTATACACCCTGAATTGTCAATTTTTTGATCTCTGGCCAGGTGACTTCTCGGTCCTCTTGTTGCAATGTTGCAAGGGGGGCGGGATGTTCACGCTGGCCACCCTACTTTTAAGTTTAGATTTAAGTTTTGTTCAAGTGTATAAACCACCCCTGTACTTACATTCTAATTATTGTGAATTACAAAGAATTATGGAAAAGAGATCACTATCCGATCCACCCCCGAAGCTAAAGTTACGTTTATGTACTCAAATTAATAATAAATTGATTATTAATACTAATAACTTTTGTATTTTATTTCCCCGCATTCTCGCCAAATATTTTATTTTATTCTTTCCCCGCTCACCCCAACAAATTCAAAATTTCACAAGTGCTTATGAGTAGCGAACAAACGATTCATTGCTAATCTCTGGTACACATATGTCCACCTTATATTTTAAAAATTTTTAATTTTAATTTTTTGCCTTGCAGGCAATAAAAGGGATTGAAAAAGAATAAAAATTCATAAAATATAGTGAAGTCTTTCATGCAATCCACTCAGTGAAAATTTATTGTAAGAATTAGGCTCTTAGGGCCTGTTTTTGTAAGACAAACGACATCTGTGTCGCCGTTGTCTCGTAGATAGTGAGTTGGCTGATTAATTGTGAGGTCGTGGTTCAAACCCCAGCTTAGACAGCTCCAACAAAACGAAATATGAAGGAAATACTTCTTTGGCGACTTCCTCTCAGCAAACTTGCTCTTAAAACTCTGAGAGTAATTAAAAATTGCTATGAAAAGTTTCTCAAGAAATCTGTCGTTCGCAAACGACTTTAAACTGTAGATCCCGCCACTCATGTATAAAATTAACACGCACAACACAAGTGGTGTAAGAAGATACATATGTATATAGCTCGTAATCCTGACTCAAGGGTTGTAATGACGAATTATGTATGTATGTACATATTAGAGGTGTGCACAAGACATATAAAATTGCACAGTATTGCATTTTTCCCAAGACCGAATATTGATTGTAGCTGCAAATATAAATAAGTGTGAAGCAAAGATAGAGAACAAAAAAACAACTGCACTCGTAAACCATTGTACAACAGTATAAAAGAGAGTTGTGTGAAGAGTGCAACAAAAAATATTGTACTCTTCATAGAGTCACAACATGCATTTGTTGTTGTTTGTTTTTGTTTTTTAACAACAATGAATAAGAAAGGTCCGAATGTTTTGCTCTCGGGAACCGAACATCTTCGTCGACGCCTGCATTGCCAGTAACTTTTTTAAACTTTTTATTTCGGGGAAAAACCTTTTTTATGAGTTTATTGCGAAAGCAAAGAATGTATAGAAACACTTATGTACACATATTTTTCAATATGGCAATACTGAAAATGTAGCTTCAGTAGGAAAATATGCTCTTACAACACAAAGCATAGTTCCGTTACTTCACAGACAAACGAGTGCTGTTGTATACATTGAATAAATGAGAAATACACATTTCAGTGCACTCGTAAAATCAAGAGCAACAGAAAAGAGTACAATATAGTATTGCATTCGGTGAAGGGTAAGCTAGCAGAATGTCTTGTGCACACCTCTAGTACATATGTACGTATGTATGGATGTATGTATGTCAGTATGGAAAACTCAAATAAAATTGAGTGTCTTACAATCGTTTGTCTTACAGAAACAGGCCTTAATACTTTATACAAGAACTCAAGTCAAACGACCACCAGCAGTTTTATTTTTTAAGAAAAATCATCTGATTTTTCTGAGACTCAGTTTATTATATGGGTCCGCGACGAAGTAAAAGTTGTCCAGGTATTCGAAAATTCATACTAAAATGTTTACAAAGCATTACATTCTCTCAAATTGCGTATCCTGCTCTTCACTATTTTCACTTTTCGCTTTCGTCAACTGAATACGATTCGAAACATGCTGTCTACTTTAGTGATCAAATACAATTCGGATATTAAACAACCATCAAATGTAAAAACCAAACTTATTTTGATAAGATAATAGTCTTAGGGCCATTATTACAACTTGCCGTTAAACTTAGGTTTAGTTAAAGGTACCTTTAGCTAAAGTGAACGGCAAAGTTACCTTTAACTTATTTTCGTTATTACAACTTACAGATAAAATAAAATTAAAATATGGCAGTGCCGGAGCAAAGTCGATAAAACTGCTCAATTAAACAAGTTTTTTTTTAACGCAGTGGCAACAGCGGACTTCGTTTTTTTGTTGTATATGCTCATTTTGTTTAAATTTGAAGCTGCCATATCGAAAATAGTATATGATATGGCAAGTTCAAACATAAAGTGACCTTTAAATGTTAAAGGTAGGATGATCTTCCCTTAAGCTTAACGATCACTTCTATCTTATTGGGTACTCATAATAATGAAAAACAATTTATCTGCCCGTTAAAATCCTCCCTTTAGTTAACGGCAAGTTGTAATAATGGCCCTTAGGGCCATTATTACAACTTGCCGTTAAACTTGGGTTTAGTTAAAGGTACCTTTAGCTAAAGGGAACTGTAAAGTTACCAGAGATCAGCAACGAGTATTCAAAACGATGAGTAGATTCGAGTCATACTTATAATTTCAGCTACTTATACGCATTCATACTTATTTTAATATCATACTCATACTACTCATATTCAAAGTTAGAAATACTCATCGTACTCATACTTAACAATACGCACGATGTTGTTGATTTCGACTCTCCATGATTCAACGTATACACGAAGCACAAAATATGTATGATTCGAGTACGAACACCACAATACTCGCTAGAAGGTTGTGTGTGTGCTTTGCTTGCTGTCTTTGTCTTTTCTTTTCTCTTCTTTTGTAAATGCAACAATAACTACTACTGTAAATTTTGATGAATGATTCGAGTGACTCGAATCATTCGTAAGTATTAGAAGTATTTTTCTAAATTTATGAATCTGAATGAGTAGGCGTATGAATCAAACAATGAATCGAATGTTGTGAGTTTGATGTCAACGTTGTACTCATACTCATTGCAACCTATACTTATAAATCAATATTGTAGCGAGTACGAATGAATCAGAGTAGTTGAATTTTAATACTCTTGACTCACTCATACTCAAAATTTCATAAGTACCTATGAGTAGCGAAAATACGATTCATTGCTGATCTCTGAAAGTTACCTTTAACTGTTTTTCGTTATTCCAACTTACAGATAAAATAAAATTAAAATATGGCAGTGCCGGAGCAAAGTCGGTAAAACTGCTCAATTAAACAAGTTTTTTTTTAACGCAGTGGCAACAGCGGACTTGGTTTTTTTGTTTAAATTTGAAGTTGCCATATCGCAAATAGTATATGATATGGTAAGTTCAAACATAAAGTGACCTTTAAATGTTAAAGGTAGGATGATCTTCCCTTTAGCTTAACGATCACTTCTATCTTATTGGGTACTCATAACACGTTCACTGTCCAAGGTAAAAACTGGGGAGTGCCCCGCACGTCCGATTTTTTTTTTTTTTTGGCATATTCGGTGTATTTCGGATAAGCCCCAATAAATATAAATATCTACATCTTTTAAAATGTATATAAATAGCTAAAAGGGTGTTTTTGTTAATAGCCCACATATGGGCTGTGGACTCCATGAAACAAAATCTTCTATAAATCGTCTTCAGAGTCCACAGAACACATGTGGGCTGCGAATATTTTTAGCTTTTAGAATACATTTTTGGTACACAAGTCTACCATTGGCTAACTATTTGCTCCAACGTAAAACCGATCTTTGTGGATCTTTGAGAAAAAACCGAACAAGAAACTAAAGAGAGGCGAGCAAATCGCTGCTCAAAAAAGCCATGTCACTATACTAAAGTGGAAGAATAAAATGGATGTCCTTATGTTATCTACATGCCACGCAAATGAACAAACGATGCCCAGAGGCCTAAACCAACGTCTTAAACCGAATATGATATTGGAATACATCCAAACTGTTAGGTCCACGTCAAAAAAACGAGATTTCCTCCATGTCCCAGCATATATTTTGTTTTTTATGGTCTGTTCTGTGAAGTTTAAGTCAAATAAACGATGTTCTCTCAACGTCCACAATTTTAAAGCTCTTTAAATTTGTATGGGTAAACAGCCCACATATGGGCAGTGGACTGCTGGTGCTTTCCGTTCATAGCCCATATATGGGCTGTGGACAGTGAACGTGATAATAATGAAAAATAATTTATCTGCCCGGTAAAATCCTCCCTTTAGTTAACGGCAAGTTGTAATAATGGCCCTTAATGAACTGATACCGGGAGAGCTTGCTTTCTCTTTATAAAGACAAGATTGTTTATGATCCTTTTAACCGAATCGTGGTACTACGGCTCTGGTTTTAGGTGGTTTTTTCCAAAACAATCACATTCACAAAGTGCGTTATAGTCCTTAGAATCGCAAATATTGCTTCACTATAAGATATTGTTACGTTTTTACCTTTTAAAAACGTTAAAAATATGAATTCGTAGATTGCAAATAAAATAAAAATAAATACCTATGTGTTTAATTTTAAGTCAATTCTTTATTATCTGCACAACTTTTGTGCTACTGTTCGAACTTCTTCCACTTATACAACGATAACTTTCACAATATGTGCTTTTTTCGTTATATTTCTCTGCTTACAACCTTATTGTAAGCAACAACACTTATTAGTTATTCCAACTGTGTTCTCAAACGCAACTTGCCTGTACACAAGTCTGACCGAATTAAAGCTCGATAGATTTAATTCTCACACCGACGTGACGTCGTCTTACACGATTAAATTCAAACTCCGAGAATCACGTGTCTTCATACACGACTGACTAAATTCTAACTGAATCCTCGTTGCTCGCTTTATCTTGCCTTTTATATCACTGGATCAACAGTGTGATGAATGCCCTTGAAGGATGATGACGACCTTCGGCAACAATCCAAAAATGTAAACAACATGTTTCCATTTTTGTTGTTCGTGTATCTTGTTTACTTTCGTCCAGGCAGAGTTGTTGTTGTTTTGTTTGTTTGTCTTTCCGCTACATTTTTTATACACAGACGTTGTTGCTATATTTCTGTTTATTCATCGATCTTGTAAACAAGCCTGTTGTTTTTGTTGCTATATGTTTACTTATTCGTTGATCACGTGAACAACTGCATTGTTTTGTTTTTGGAGCTTTTGTTTATCATTTTATGTGTGATCAAGTCCATTGTGTTGTTTTTGGAGCTTTTGCTTATTATTTTAATAACACCATTTCCATTTTCGTAACAATATGATAGTGCTAGACGGTTACCACAAAGTTCTTTACTTTCTTTATCCACTTACGGTGAATAAACCGGTTTCCAATGAAACCGAGACTGTAAGTGGTTAAAGAAACTCCCAAACGAAATTCCAAATTGTTCGATTCAATTTTCTAATGCTTCAATGCAATGATTGTTCAATTGTTCAAATTAAATTATTCTCTTGGATTCTATAGAGTCATTAAAGTCAAATGTTGGTCGCAATAATGGAACCATATGTTCACTTTGTAACAAATCAAGTTGATTATCACATACTGAAGTTGTTTTACACTAACAACTTGTACTAAAGAGATATGTATGTATGAGAGCGAAAGAGATAAACAATAATCCATCAAATCCAAATAGAACGTCTTTATTAATAGAGATTTGCTGTTAAGTAATGTCCATTAACCAAAATGCTACAAGTACTTCTCAGTGTATACGATACGATACGATACTTGACACATAATGGACTCAAATGTGTGTTGCAAGTAACCCCTAATGTTTTGAAATTTTCAAAATAAATGTCGAAAATACAATTTAAAACAAATCATTTCAAATACATACATACATACATTTGTATGTACATACATACATCTTGTCGTAATTATCCTTGAGTTCTGTTACATGCAACACCCTTGTTGAACCCAAAAATGAAAAAAAAACGGATGTCGTGAGTACACAGAGGGAAAAAAGACGTTTTAAAATTATACACGTTTGGTACCAAATTGACACAAAAGTGTTTATAATTTTTCAACAACATCTGTTGCTGATTTGATACACGACGTTATCAAATCAACAAAAAAAAAGTAAATAATACATGACGTTGTCAAATCATAATATTTATAATAGAAGTAAATAGTCAAACAATCAACAACGATGATATTGAATTACAAAAATTCTTAAAAACCATAGATATGGAGTCTCTATTCGACACATTAAAAGGTAAGTTTTTAAAAACTTAAATAATATAAAAATACTTAACTTTTATTCAATTTAAGCCGCAAAAGTCACATATAGAAGCTTGCCATACATTACGAATGGTGATCTTGCAGAAGCTATTGCACATTTGGGGCTACGTGCAGAATTCCGTAATAAACTATTTAACTGGAGAAAAACCGAGGTGAGTAAAATTGTTTACTTATACAAATACATATAATTTCAAATATATGTATTTCATTAGCTAGGAGTTAACGATGATACCCTTTACGAGCCATCAAAAGTTCAGTTATGGCTTAACCAAAATGATGCCATGTCCCCAAGCAGTTCCTTCATCAGCGATAAAAAGGTAAAATTAAACAGCAACGTTTAAAAACTAATAAACTTAATTACAATTAATTTTAGGATTTGAAGACATTATTAAATGCATCAGATAAAGGTAGAGACATTTTAAAATATGCGGTTGAATCGAAAAAATTAACATGTCAACAGAGGGAAGACATTGTAAATATAATAATAGAAGATGTCATCTCCAACAACACCGTGCTTTATACAAATGATTTTCAACAGTTATCTACGGAAATTTGCTCCTTGTTTCCTTTTGAAAACACTATGAAAGTAAGTAAGAAAATAAATATATAATCTAATCTACAGTCTAGTCTAGTCTAGCCTATAGTCTAGAATATAGTATATTATATAGTCTAGACTATAATTTAGTTTATAGTCTAGTATATATGTAGTCTACTTTATAGTCTAGTCTATAGTATATTCTATAGTCTAGTTTATAGTCTAGTATATATAGTCTAGACTATAGACTAGACTATAAACTAGACTATAGAATAGCCTATAGTCTAGTTTTATAGATAAGGCTCCCATTTCATTTACATTCCTTAAATAATTCTAAAGCTTATTTTAGAATAAAATATGTATAAAATTGTTAATGCTATAATAAAAAAAAATCATAAAATATATATCACAATTGTTTTTATACTCGTCGGGTTCAGAATGGGGTATCTGTACGGAGTGAATATATGTGTTATCAAAGTGACAACGCTAAGTTGTCAAACACACTACGTTGCGTTGTCGAAATAACAACAATGCGTTGTCTCAATGACAATGATGCGTTGTCAAAATTACCACGGTGGTCGTCAAAATGATAGCTGGGTGTTATTAAAATTTTATACACATCCGTTGTCGAAATGTTAACAAACGTGGTAAGCTCACTTTTGACAACGGATTGTATCAATTTCGGTACTTTTCTATCGGTTTTTTCCCTCTGTGTAGATGTTACAACACACTACGTTTGATTTTAAAGTGAAATCATTTGTACTTCATACGATGAATGTCACCAATTGAAAGTACAACAACACTATCTGCCACATTGTGTAGCAAATGCCAGTGAAACCAGTTGTTGCAGAAATGACAAACAAACAATATTTTGTCAATTATTATTGCTGTTCTGTTGTACAAACACTAACAACAATAGCGTATAACAATAAAAGGACAATACAACAAGTGGTAGTGTATTGTTATTGTTATTATACAGTACAATAGAATACAAGGGGGATGTGCAAGGATATGCAGTACACAGCAGGAAATAAAGTAATCAAGTTAACACACTCATACCAAATCATATACGAGTACATACCTCCCCTCTCCACCACGATAATGTTCATGTCCTTGCTAAACAAATCTATTTTGAATTGAAAATAATCGCTAAAGGACAACAACAACAACAAAAAAGGAGAAAAAACAACATCAACAAAATCTTTTTTTTCTTTTTTCCCTCGTACCATTTTTAAGAGGGTGTGGTGAAATTTATGACCTGCAAGAGCTTAATTCTCTCTACCTCTTATGACAACTTCGTTTTTCGTTTTTCTTGATACTTTTGACTTTGGATTACAAATCTTTGGGCATTAAGCCATATAGTGGTGGTGGTGCACAGTGTTGATGCTTCACTGAATTTCACTTGCTAATGTGATTAAAATTTTATTCGCCAGTAGAAGGGCGAAAGTGGATTGAAATAATCGCTGTTCATTTGATCATCATGTTTGAAGAGGGAAATTGTTTCAAGATTTCAAAATTTATTCTGATTTTAATAAGAAAACCAAAATAAGTTATCGTTTGCTTTTGGGACACTGCCTCTGGTCATATCTTTTCCTATATAGGCCTCAGTATTATCCGAATGGATAGGCAACCAATTGTTTTATAAGAGTCCGTTCAATATTCTTGCTCGCTTTCAAAGAGTTAGTGGTACGCTGTTTTTAATTTATCTCATCATCATTTTTATGTATTTGGGTAGATTACACTATGCGACAAAATAAAAAAAATTAAATACACCCGGTTAATATCATAGTGTAGGTTGTGAGGTTTGTTGAGTAGATCTCAAAAATATTTTTTTTATATTTTTTGAACCCTCCAAACTTTTTTTATTTGATAGAAACTGTTTTTTTAGACTTTACGCATTAACTTCTAGATTACTCAAAAATTTCTTAACCGATTTTCAAAATTTAAATCTTGTTGGAAAGGGGAGAGATGGACCTTTAAAACGGTATACATATATCTATTATTTGACTTAATATGCTATGAGTTTTGATGAGGTAAACTTGGAAAATGCGAATTTTTTTCATATTTTTTCAAAGTTTGTCCGTTCATAGGAGCAAACTTTACTTAAAAACTATGAAATAAGTGATGACATTATGAAAGTGCATTATCTTGTGAAGAGATTGGCATTCCGTTTGATCAAATCGGACAAAAATTACCGTAGTTATTATATAATTATATTTATTATATTATCATGCAAACGTGAAATTGTCACATTTTGTAATAAACAATCAAGATCCACCAAAAATTCTGAAAATTTTTGAACTAAAAGTTCATTTGATGAGATGACATAAAGAATAAAAAATATTACACAACTGTTATACTATTTGAATTATAACTACGGTAATTTTTATCCAATTTTATCAAATGATGACTCAAGCTCTTCAGAAGAGGACAGACTTTAAGAATATTATCACTTATCCTATAGTTTTTTATCAAAGTTTGCTACTATGAATGGACAAACTTGAAAAAATATGAAAAAAAATCGAATTTTCCAAGTTTACCTCATCAAAACTCATAGCATATTAAGTTGAATAATAGATATATGTACACCGTTTTAAAGGCCCATCTCTCCCCTTTCCAACAAGATTTAAATTTTGGAAATCAGGTCGGAAATGTTTAAGTAATCCAGAAATTTGTGCGTGAAGTCAAAAAAACAGTTTTTGTCAAATAAAACAAGTTTGGAGGGTTCGAGATATATAAAAAAAGGTATTTTTGAGTTCTACTCAACTAACTGAATAACGTGGACTATGTAGTTACTCGGGTGTATTTTCACTGTCGCACCGTGTTATTAATTTGAAAGTCCAGTTGGAATGATCATATGAATTAGTTTGGGTTATGAAAGTTTAGGCTTAGGTTTCGGTTAGAGGACGTATACTTGCCAATTGAGACAAGTACAGTACCTGGAGGTCCAGTTGACCTATTGTACAACATCCTAAAGGGCAGATGGGGAAAAAGGTGAGGAAGTATGAAAGGGAGAATGGGGAAGCAGAGGAATTACACAGACTAATGAAACACGCAAGAGAACGCGACTATACTATTGAAGCCCTAGCACTTCTTAACCATCTCAAACTAATAATGAATCAATGGAGAGCCTTTATGTCGGCTCTCATTACATAATTCAAAACCTCAAAGAAGCCTTTGCCAAGGGTCTTCAACCTCAACCTACTAAGGGCTGGACAGTTACAGTGGAGGTGTTCGATAGTCTCCAACTCCTCCTCATCGTAACAGACCATGCAATAGTCCAGTTGGGATCTGTTCCAGATTCTTGTCAGCGATCTAATCTTGCTGTGCCCTGTAGTAAATCCAATAACTAACCTTAAGCTGGCCTTATCCAAGCCCAGCAGCCAATCTGTTCTTACACTGTCTATAGTGGGCCATAGACACCTAGAAACATAACAACCCAATCCATTCCCCTAACGCCTCTGCTCTTCCTCCCATTCATGAGGCCATAGAGGTGGCAGATTGGGGGATCAGGACTAACTATAACATCAACCTCAGAAAGTGAACTTAATCTAGCAAGAGCATCCACCGTCTTATTACCGAGTATTCCGCTATGACTCGGAACCCAGCATAGAAGGATTCGGTCTGGTCCAAAAGTCCTTAACAACTCCTTGCACTCGCGTACGAGCCGTGATTTGCACCAGACAGACGCAATGGCCCTTAAGGCAGCCTGAGTGACAACGAAGATCAAATAAGATTACGAATCCGAAATAGGCCTACCAGCTATGGCCAGACAGCTTTGTCTCATGCAAATGTGTTGTTTAAGTGTTTAAAAATATTATGAAGGAGTGCTAACAAGTGAGTTGGTGAGTGAGTTGTTGTAATCAAAATGCCAGGTTCTCAAGCCGAGCAATCCCACGCTCAGACCATGGAGAAGGAGAAAGTAATTTTCAGCCGAATTTTCGAGTTTTTAAAAAATTAGGAGGCTTAAGCCCGCGCTTAGTAACCCTTATACGAATGCCTCATTTTCTTAGCGTATATAAATTGCGGAAGTCGGCGAAGAGAACGTCCATGTTTGCGTTGGAAGGACTAGATCGAGGGAGCCCTGCCATAAGTTGGTGTGACCAACTGGCGTAGGTGCGCAAGAAGCAGAGGTGCCTGGAAGGATGTGTTAAGGCAGGGCGAAATTCGTTAATCGGGTTGTTAATGGCCAGTTAAGTAAGTAACTATATAAATTGATTCCTTTTACAGCAAGTTTTACATTTCAAGGCAATATTCTCAATACTATGTATTCCTAATGGGATAATATACCCTTTATATGGACCCCCACCAATAAATACGATTTCCTCGCAATGTACAGTGTAGGATGTATAAAAAATCAATTACTCTGCATAATTTCTTAATTTTCCCTTTTTCCTAACGGCGACTTTCCTAGTGTAACCCTCAGTAAAAGTTACCACAATTCAAAAAGACAAGATAAACAACAACAACACTTAACCCATAAAATAAATGGCACTCCATATAAATACTCGAAACAAAAAACAGTAACAACAACAAATGCTTTTAAGAAATTACAGATGCCAGTGGGTGAGTGGTGAAAATGATAAACAATTGCGTACTCACGAGTGCCACTCGAAAGTTTAGTCATTTTAGTTGAGTTCAGTTCAGTTCAGTTTGGTTTGGAGATTAAATTAGAAAATGATTAATGGACTCAACCAAACGTTTGGAAACTGTTTCCCTTTCAGTGGCATGGCAGGCACACTTTACATTCCAATGAAATACGAAATACATACGTAATGATACTCGGGAGGATAAACAGTTGAACAGTTGTTGTCTTCGTTTTGTCTTCGAAACAGACAGAAGAGTATGTATGTATGTATGTATGTGGCAGAGAGAAAACCTCGGGTGTGGGTATTTCGTGTTTTGACAACCACATACCATGCTGGGATCTGCCCTGTTGTATCCTGTATTGAAGGGGATCCGTAAGCAACAAGGGGGACTGCTGCAGTAAATTTACTCACACTCGCATAACAATAAAAACACACACACACAAATGTAGTCTTTCGTTACGTTTACCCATACCATACATACTTATCCTTAGAAAAACAACAACAATAAAAAAAAAGTTGAATTCAAATAAAATTTCAAACAAGAGGGGGTGTATGCTTGTTGTTGTTGTCATTACTCGTATTATGGTGGCTGATTTAAAACAGTCTCTCTCTCTCTCTCTCTCTGTCTTAGCCTCAGCGTATGAATTTTAACATGAAACAGTGGAAGCATCTTTTTGTTCGTTTCGTTTCGTTCCCTTTTTTTGTTATGCATCCTTCCGTTTCGCACCATAATTACCGGGTAACTGTTCAACTTTTGGTTTTTTTCGTACTTTATGGTTATTGTTGTTATTGTTGTTGTAGAAAACATACTTAAATTATGAATCAAATTTCATTTCAAAAAAAAAAAAAAAAAAAAAAAAAAAAAACCAAATCCTTTTAGATTTTAATCTGAAGGGTTTCTTGACAAATGGATTTCCATGGCAATTTGTTTAGAGACTGTGCTCTTTGTAAGCAGCATTGGTAGTGGCATTGCTTACAGGGTTCTCTGAATTTAATTTTCACTTTTTTTTTTTTTTTTTTTTTTTTTTTGAAAATATGTTGCAAACAAGGGATGCATTGGGATTATATGGTGTTGTGTGCTAGGCAATGTGTCATGAGTTCAAAATACGTTTTGACATAATCTTTGTTGTAAAATCTCTGATTAGAATTTCATTTGCTGCAAATCGAAAAGACAAAAACCAAGCCTTTTTTGGTTGTTGTTGTGTGTTTTGTTTTGTTGTTGAGAATTTTGACACTTTGGCGAAAAGATTTAAATTTTGAGATATTAAAACAAGGCAACTGACTGTCCCTGTCAGTCTCTTTTGACAAATTAAACCAACTGTGTTGATACTGTAAAGAGATGTCACACCGATAATGGGAATTTTATTAAGAAAACAGTTTTTTTTTTTCTTGTATACTGACTTGTGATGAAATTTTTTCTTTCAATCAAATACTATTTCGCACTTTGTGTCTTAACTGAACAAATCTGGCATGTATCTGAAACCAATGAATTTGGAAAATTAAAATTGAGCAAAGGGGCGCATGCTTGGAGATGTCAACTCATCTATCCTTGTCCTTCCGTGCCTCTTTAAGGCGCTGAAGTATGGACACTATTAAGCACCGATGTAGCAGCCTTGTAGAGGCTTAAGTTTCGCCGTAGTCTAGTAGTTAGTGTGTTTGCTTACTAGACGTAAGGCCACGGTTCAAACCCCCCAGGTCAGACATCAAAACGAAAATATGAAAGAAATAGTTCTTCGGCGACTTCTCTCAGCAAATTTCTGGTAAAAACTCTGAGAGTGAATAAAATTGCCATGAAATGTTTCTCAAATATCTGTCGTTCGAAGTCGAATGTCCCGCCACTCATGTATAAAATTAACACACACAACATGAGTGATATTTATTTTATTTATTTATTTATTCGATATTCTATACAACAAGACCTGAGGTCTTATGATTATAGTACAGAATCAGATATATGCTTAAATACACTGAAAAAAATATCGTAGGTAATTTTAACTAAAAAATTTAGTAAACCTTCAACGAAAAATATATTCAAATCTATAGATTTTTTATTCAAGTCTACATAAATTTTCTTTGAATCTACATACATTTCATTAAAAATATAGATTTTTATTTAAATTAACGAAATAAGATTTTTATTTAAAATTTAATTAAGTACAACCTGTTGATTTGAATAAAATGTTGTTAAAAACAATAAATGTTTTCTTAAATTAACTAAAATTTACCCAAAATTAAAGAAATCTACTATAATAAAAATAACAAAAAACTTTAGTTAATTTTTAGTCATATTGAATAATTATTTTTAATTAATTTAAATATAACTTAGTAGAATTGAAGAAAATTTGTTTAATTTATTATGGTACTGTGAAATTAAAGAAATTTCATCAATTTAACTCCTTTATTATAATAAAATTGAAGAAAGTTCGTTAATTCAACTCTTTTTGTTTTGAAATTAAAAAAAAAAAAGTAGGCGCTGAAAAAATTATTCTCAGAATGTAAGAAACAAAATAGGCGTTGGCAGAAATATTGTCAGAATTTTAGTTTAATAACTGCTACGGAAGTGTGTGTATTAAAAGGTTGTGTTTTTAGTTAAAAAAGTGTATATATTAAAAATTGCGTTTTTAGTTAAAAAAAAAAAGTGTGAGTGAGATTATTTATTAAAATTTAACAAAATATGAAGTAAAACAAAAATATTTTTTTCAATATGGTATAATAATATCTCCTATTGCTACTCATTTAAAAAGTTTCCGTTCTCATATTTCCAGTTATGAAGCAAAATCTTATTCAAACGATATTATTAATTATACCTCCGATCCATTTTACTTGTGCAAGATTGATTACTTAATGAATAAATGTTTAAAAAGGAATGATTTTTTGGAAGACTGTGTTCAATTTTCTGTTGACAAACTATAAGACCTGTAATATATCTTGGTGATGCTGTTTAAGACGAAGTTAACACTAAAGGAATTTTGTTGCCTATTAAGTTTCAGTTCAAAAAATGCTTTGAGAAAAACAATTTTCTTAGAAAAATATTTAATATTACCACAAATGCAGACTTAAACAGCCCACAAATTAATACATTAATTTCAAGTTTCAAATAATTTGTTTTAATTGTAAACTTACGTTTTTCATTACATATTTTTAAGATTTCAAACTTAAGTTTTTTTTTTTCCTAAAAGTACATATGTATGTATGTATATATAATAATAATAAAACTTTTTTTAACTTTATAATATTTATCTTTTAATATGTACTTAATAATAATAATATTGTATACATATGTATATATATTAATACATATAATATATATATTATATAATAAGAGTATGTATTTATTTATTAATAAATGAAATTGAAAGAAAGGTTTTAAATTTATTTTTATTTTTGCCTACAAGTTACAAAATGGTGAGTAATAATTCTTTAAAAAATTTTAAAATTAACGAAATTCATTAGTTAATTTTAAAATCAATTCGTCAATATAAATAAATATTAACGAAAAATATTAATAAAATTAATTAAAAATTCTTTAATATGAATAAAAATTATTAGTAAATTCAAATAAAATTTCTTCAATAAGAATAAAGTTTTTTATTAAATTCAACTAAATTTTGTCATATCTACATCCCTCAAAAAAACGAAAGCATTTTATTCATATTAAAGAAATTTCTTTACTATGAATAAATGAAGAAATTTCTTCAATAAGAATAAGAACACGTAGATATGAATACACATTTTTGTTAGCTGATATATAACGAAATTTCTTCAATTCTACACCCCTTTTTACAGTATTTACGGAAATTTTTGGTTAATTATAGAACAAAAAAGTAATTCTAGCACGTAGTTTAAAAACATGAAAAATTTGTTTAAAATTAGAACGTACAACAAATTAGTAAAAAAAAAAAAATTCCAAATAAAAATAAAAAATTTCCAGAAATTATTAAAAAAAAAGAAATAAAATAAAATTAAAGTATATATGTAAATAATATTTAGGAATAATATTTAAATAGAGCCCTTTTAAATTGCAAAGCATTAACTATAATTTTTGTGCCCGTGGGTAATGAATTCCAAAGACGTATAGAATAGATGAATAATTTCCATTCGGATATTAGAGATCGATATCGGAACTGCAGAAGATCATTTAATCTATGAGAACGAGTAAATGACAGCCTCCTAAAAAGGTAGTCCGGTTCATGAGTGTGAATGATCTTATGTAAGAATATCAGAACCCTTATTTTCAATAAATCGCTAAATAATACACCATAGAGTGACCTCCCAAAATTAGATACGTGGTCGTACTTTGATAATCCATAGACATATCTTACAACAGCATTATAAGCCACATTCAATTTCCTTAGACTAGCACAGTCACACGAAGCAAATACTTCACAACCATATAACAAAACAGGAATTAAATAAGTTTTAGCGAGCAGCTTACGCACCCTAAGTAAAGTAAAGTACTCGTATTGTGTCCTCCATAAATTTCTCAACATAGAAAAAGTTCTTCCTGAGGCATAATTTACATGATCCTTCCATGTCAGATTATAATTAACCCTCTCATGCCCGATGTTGCGTATATGCAACATTGTGTTTATGAACGCCTAACTTCCGCTATTTTAAATATTTTTTTTTGATTCTTTCGCAAAAATATAACCTCAAGTGTTGTTTAAGCTTACAGCTAATTAGTTGGTAGTCAACTGTACAAGTGTTCATTTAGTAGCTATTTTCCCGAGAGCAAAGTTGACAAATTCATTTTGCAAAAAAACCTTGTTTTAAAAAGTGTTAAAAAAACATTAATATAATTAAGTCATCCTAAAACCAAGTTCAGAACTAAATAATGAGAGGCAGGTGAGTAATTTAAAAAAAACCCGGCATGAAAATATTATTTAGTTTATCTGTAATAATTTTTTAAATGTAGTGTTGCGTATATGCAACATTGGTCTATTATGGTAAGTTTCGAAAAATAAAAACTTATTTTTATTTTGTATTTTGTACATTCTAAGATGCGCCCAAAAAGTCTGACTCAGTCTGAAATTGAAAAATTTGCCAACTTTGATTGGGATGATTCGGCTGATGAGGAAAATGAATAAGAAGATGATAATAAGAGTGTACAACTAGTTTCAAACTATGCAGGTAAGAACCCTATGAGTGAATGCAAGAGATGGTGCCGCAAAGACAAGATGTTTATAACTATACCTCGTCCAGGTTTAATAGAATGCTATAACAAGCACATGGGAGGAGTTGATCTTGCGGACATGATGCTTGAATTGTACAAGTCAAACTATAGTTGTCGCAAAACAGAGACTTCATCACTCCTTTTGACAATGAATTCAGGAACTTCATCATCTTCTCCATCGATCCCGTCATCACCAGCTCCTTCTACGGGTTCTGAATCAATCCCCTATAAAAGAGCATATGTTGCACAGCCTGCAAAATCCCTACGATTTGATAGTTATAATCATTGGCTGGAATGGGGAACAAGGGGCTGATGTAGGCTATGGGTTTCCAAGCTGCAAATGCAGCAGATGCAATGTGCACTTGTGCTCCAATACTAAAAAATATTGTTTTGTATCCTTCCATACATAAATTGAAATAAACGGCATTTGAAAAAAAATCAACTTGTATTGAAATTTATAACACCATTGCCCAATGTTGCATATACACAACATCCTGTAGCTCTTGAACCAGGACACCTAGGACATTGAAATTTTTGTCAGTTGATATTGAGGTCAACTCTATCTTATATGTCTACTCAAAAAAATTTTAGCTACGCGCATTTTAATTCGGGCATGAGAGGGTTAAAAATAATCCCAAGATTCTTACCCGATCTAACAATTTCAACCAGCTGATTATTCAAAAAAATCTCAGGCCGTATAGAAAATTTCATAGATCTAGGAGTTATTACCAAACATTTAGATTTAGTGGGATTGATACAAAGACCGTTCGCACATGCCCAATTATGTACCCGTTTAAGATCCACATTAAGTCTGGACACACGTTCGTCAATATCATTTCTGTCAGCACTAATGTAAATTTGCACATCATCGGCGTACATACGAGTATGTACCCTACTAAACAACAAATGTCCAATTAAATCATTAATATAGATTGTGAAAAGAAATGGACCGAGAACCGAGCCCTGAGGCACTCCCCTAGAGACATGTAAAGGACATGAAAAATTATTCTTATTATAAACCGATTGTCGGCCATCAGCCAAGTACGATGATAGAAGACACATTGATGTTTGGGAAAAGTTAAATAAGTGTCTCAGCTTCAAACAGAGATTTTCGTGATGGACCATATCAAATGCCTTAGAATGATCAAGTAAAACTAAAAACACAATATTCCCTTGATCCAAGCATCTTCGAATATCCTCTGACACTTGATATGAAAAGCTAGGCCAATTATGTTATGTGTTATGTAAGTAGCAGCCTTGAGGGAGAGAAAAGTCCTGCGTAAGTACTTCGCTCTTGAACGCGTTTCCGCATCCAATCCATTGTGTAGAGCATTAACATCCAGGGGATGTGCTTTCTCGGCCATGACGTTCGGGTAAAAGAGGATGGACCGGCAAGATGGGTAATTGCACAGAAAAAAATAAAAATCGTATTTGACTACAAAATTCACAGATCTGAATCCAAAATTATTCAATTTCCAGCCTATAAAGATTTTTGTCTCATTGACTACGAAATTTGTAATTTTTTGTCTTGTTTTGGTTTTTTACAGTCGATAAAAAAAAATAATCAAATCAACTAAAATATTATTCGGTCAATTTTTTACTCCCCAACAAACTTTTTTATCAAACCAATAAAAGTTTTTGTTGAATTTTTTACTTATTTTTCGGTAAAATAATTTGTTGGTTTGATTATAAAATTTGTTAAGTAATTAGAAAAAAATTGATAATTATTTTTATTAAATCAACAATTTTTTTTGTCGGATTTTATGCCAATTTCAATTAAAAATATCATTGATTTGACTAATTTTTTTTTTATCAAATTTCCTTTTTTCCACCCCAAAAAAATTTTTTTTTTTTAAATTTATTTTTACTTTTATTAAAAAAATATATATATAATAAAGTTATTACAATAAAATATAATATGTATATACATATTTATAATTGTACATTTTAGTAACATAAATAATCCATTTTTAATATATTTTCATTGTATTTAAAATAACATTTAAAATTGAGAAATAATTTTTAAGTTTTAAACAATGTTTTATAGTTTTGCATTATTCTTTTAAATTAAGTATTTCATTAATTACAGTGAATACTTTTGAATATTTCTTTTCTGAATTAATTTCATAAAAAAAACTGTTGCATAAAATTATAAAATAAATCAGATTCTATAGGAAACTCCAAGTTAAACACAAAGAATATTTTAAATAGAATATCTACAGCGGTGATTATTTGTACCATTGGATATTTAATTTCATCAAAATAAACAAAAATTTCTTTAACATTTGCAATTTCACCAAGAATTAGCAACCTTGGTTGGATGTTATATTTTTGAAGTTTAAGGAGTTTTAATTTCATATCCAGTTCCTCTTTGGTTTCTGCAACTATGGCAAACGAATCTTGGGAATCTGTTACGGTAAACTTTTTTCTGATTTTTTTCTGTAACTACTTTCTGCTGAGGTGGAAACAAATAATGCAGGCAATATAGAATAGAAAATATCCTTGATTCTAAAAAAAAAAAAAAATTCAATGTAATTAAGTAAATATTAAATGTCAATTATATAACAAGTCAAGGCTTACCACTATCGCACAACTTTAAATTTTTTAGCATTATTGAAACGGAAAAGTTGGGTACTTTAGTCTGAAGCAGATGTAACAATTTACTTTCCGTTAAAACCCACTTAGTTTTCATGACTTTAGCTTGTTGATACTTAAGACCAAAATCTATGTCAATCTGTAAAATTTAAGTTAGTTAAAAATAATATAATACATTGTGTAAAAAGAGTTAACTTACTAATGTATATCCGGAAGGTTTGATGTATTCAGGCCATAATTTTAAGATATCGGATGTAGACTTTGATTCCTTAATTTGCTGAAATCTACATTGATAACATTTTAACATTGTTTATAATCACTCTTCACTTTAAGCAAAAACGCATATTAATTTATTGCAATTGTAATTACTTTTATTTTTTAACAGATCACTTTTTACAAAATACGTCCGTCCACATTGACTAGCAAAATAAAACTAAACATAAACACAAAAACATAAACAAACAAAAAAAAAAAAACCGTTGATAATTTTACGCGTGTCTTGTTTAGACATGATCTTTCATATAGATGTTAAACAACAACAATATTAAACTAAAATATGATTTTCCCAAAAAAAAAAAAAAATTATAACGTCTTTTTAAAGCGTAGTAACAGCAAATTGCATAGCAACAGCAAAGAAAAGTACAAGAAAATGCACTCGATGACAAAATTGTAGGTGAATTAATCAAACTGACTAATTTTTTTAGTCAAACAGATTAATTATTTTATTAAGTGAATTTATCGGTTGCTATTTTTCCAAAGTCACCTTCTGACTAATTATTTTATCAACTTAACTAAATTTTTAATCAAAAAATTGTCTATTTAAGACAAAAAAAATTGTAGGCAATTTTAGAGCTCCAGTTTTTTCTGTGTGATGCGGGGATTACCGGAAGCCGGTATAGAAGACGATTTTGTCTGCGTTGGAAGAATCTAATAGAGAAAGCCCTGCCATCGATTGTTGTGACCAATTGGCGAAGGCGTGCAAGCAGCTAAGTCGCCTAAATAGATGTGTTAAGACAAGCCGAAATCCGTTAATCGGGTTGTTAATGGCCAACTAAGAACAAGACTATAAATATGATATTAAATTGTAAATTTTTCTGTTAAAAATTGTTTTTCAGAAGAAAAGTTTATCAATGACATCAGTGTCACACAGCGATACGATCCCCGAGAAGATCTTTTTGAGTTATTGTGTTGTTTTGTAAGCAACTGCTGCTTATCCTCTTTTTAGACTAGCTTATCTCACATTATAGAGCAGGGTTTACCAAAAATTTTTTGGTTATGTATTAGTGAGTAAGAGAGAGAAAATAAATTGAGAGAATTGATTTATTTACAGCCATAGAAAAGTGTTTGTAATATACGTTATTTTGATTTTCATTTTATCAACTTACATATGTAAAGCTATCTATCTTTGGCTTAATAATTTTAGATAAATAAAAATAAAATAAAAAAATCCATTTTTTATTAAAAGATCGTAAAGGTATCCAACTTTGGCTTAAAAATTAGACCATGTTTTTAGATAAATAAAAATAAAAAAAAATAATAAACCATTTTTTATTAATAGAGAAAAAGCAAGCATTCTAAAGCATTTAAAAAAAATTATACTATGCGACAAAATATATAAGGCATTGAATATTATCAAAAGCATCTTTTAACATACAATATTTTTTGAGTGTCATTCTGAAAAAAATGGTAAAGCATCCGCCGCACATGTGTTCTTGTCGCAGTCTGATCGACAACTAAATCAAAAAACACAAGAATGCGTGTGAGTTCTCTCAGCACAATTGTGCTATGAAATGGTAAACGATGTTATAGAGCCTTTTTACCATTTTCATGGCTTAAACAAAAACAAACAAAATAAAAATAAAGTGTCGCATAAACCGCTACAAAAGTAATTCAAAGAACTTCATTGTATGCGTAGCATGTAGGAGCACATACATACATACACACATATACAAGGATACAAGGCAACTAATATGGTTGAATGGTTGGTTGGCTGGTTGGTTGGTTGTTTTGGTCGCATTGCGTGCCATATGACAATGTCATAAAAATTTATAACAACAATATTTCAATGTCACAGCAGGATATCATTGTTACCATGTTAACGCTTATTTTTTCAGACACAAAAATTGAAAAGAAGAACCAAAAATAAATACAAAGAGAAGGAGGCCTAAAAAACAAACAAGCAAACAAACAAATACATGGCCCTGTTTTTATTTGTTTTTTTTTAAAGAGGTTCACGTTATGGTAGTTAAACTCCAACAAAAAAGTGGTGAATCTTACGAATTGTTTTCCGTTTGTTTGTTTGTTTTTTTTTTTTTTCTTTAATTTATTTTCTTTTTCATGCTGAAAATATTTTGAATTTTTTTATTTTTTTTTTTTTTCGTGTATAATTTGTATAAAAATTCAAGATTTTCTTTCGTTCCTATTGTTTTTGTTTAAATTCTACGTTTTGTTTTAAGCCCAAGATGAAGACGAAGACGTCGACGACATCAACGACGTATTAAGACGATGTTTAATAATGAAGACAATGAAACCCACAACAATGACTCTCGTAATGGCGATAAAGATGATGAGGATCACCATCAACATCGTCATCATGCGGTTGAGATTTTTAATGCTGACGATGAGGATGTTATAAATGCTGTAGTTAAAGATAAAAAACAAGGATTTCTTTGCTGATTTTTTTCTTTACGTTTTTGTTTTTTTTGAAAACAGCGACGAAAAAAAATTGTATCCAGGAAAGATCATCATCACCATATCATATGATACTTCTTTATAAGCATACAGTCATATGGAAAATAAAAAGATCTGCTAAAAACTATTCACATTTAAGGTTAAATTAGAAACGCTGTCTACGCAGTGGTGTAGTGCTAATTTTTTTTAACGGAACGCGTATATATAATTATATAGACAGGGCCGATCCTGGGTAGGCGGCCGCTCTGTGCGGTCTAATGTCCCAAATTTGACGACGGAGGGGACAGAGATTTCCGCTTACGTACAGAGATTTACGCTTAGTAGATACTCAAACAATATTGCATAAATATTTTTAACAATACATGAAAACACCAATGGTTTTTATAAAATATTCCAAATAGGATTATGTTCAGGATCTTGTGGTTGAATTTTCCTTGTTTTGTTGTCATCCGCTGAACGATGAGACCTTAACCAAATTTTTACATAATCATCTGATTTAAATAATCAGCCAATTCTCGTTATCAGAAATCATCTTTAGTTCCGGAACGCGTTCCTGTCCAAAAAGGAAGTACCGGAACGACGTTCCGGAGCGTTCCGGCTCGACAACACCACTGTGTCTACGTAAATAGCTTTCCAACAATTTGCATACAATTGTAGGAATAATTTTGACGGCAGAAGTGTGTGGTTTCAAGCATGATGTTTCAAGCATAATATGCGAACGGGTTTAACCGTACACCACCTATCAAATAGGCAAATAAGTTCGGAGAAGTAAAAACCATCATCATCATATACTAGGCAACTAGAAAATTGCTTTTAATTCGCCGATAGGTGAATAAGTTTTTGCAGCAGATATTTCCATTAAAACAACAACTATGTTCCGATCAAAGATCAGCAATGCATTGTATTTTCGCTACTCATAAGCACTCATGAAATTTTAAATATGGTAAGTGAGTCAACAATATTGAAATTTAATTACAGTCGAACTTCTCTATAGTGAACTTCTATACAATGAAGCTCTCCCTATTATGAATTGATTTCAAACACACAACTTTTTCCGTTCCAATTTCATTGTTTTTGATCTCCTTATAATGAATTTCCATACAATGAAGTTTTCTATACAATGAAGCAATTTTGCAGGTGTAATATTTGACTCGCATGCGTTTTTGTCTCCATATAATGAATTTTTCAAATAATTTTCCGTTACGCATACTAACAATTCTGTGTACCGAGAAAGATGCCACATATAATGAGGGGATTCCCAAAAGAGGAAAATAAGAACAAAAAAAAGAAGAAAGCCACACCAATAACAATTTTGACATCAGTTGCCGGTGTTCAGTGATCGGAAATGACGCAGCGAAGTAGCATTTCTCTTGAAAAAAATTATTAATTATTAATAAAGTTGAAGAAGGATTAAAAAAAAAGATGTGGCTAGGCAGTTTGGAATTCTTCCCAGCACATTATCAAATATTTTAAAAAACAAGGCTGTGATTCTAAGAAATGTAGAAGACGAGCAATTGAGCACTAAACGCAAAAGACTTCGAACCTGCCATTTTGAGGATATTGATGAAGCAATGCTCAAATGGGTAACTGCCGCACGTGGTAAGAATCTTCCTATATCTGGGCCATTAATGAAGCAAAAAGCCAAAGAGTTCGCTGATGCATTGGGACACGAAGATTTTGAAGCTAGCACAGGATGGTTAGACAAATTCAAAAATAATTTCTGTATAATGAAGTTTCTATATAATGAAGTGATTTTCTGGTCCCGTCAAGATTCACTGTAGGGAAGTTCGACTGTATGTACTCTGATTCATTCGTACTCCATACAATATTGTTACGTTTTTATCTTTTTAAAAACGTTTAAATATGAGTCCGTTGATTGCAAACCAAGTAAAAACAAATATGTGTTTTATTTCAATTAAACTCTCTTTATTGTTCGCACTACTTTTGGTGCCACTGTTCACACTTAACCGATACAACAATAATTACTTGTTCGCTATTATTCACACACACAACAATAACTATAACAATATGTGATTGTTCATTATATTTCTCGGCTTACAACCTTTTTGTAAGCATCAAACCGCAACTGTTTACTTCGAACACGACTATTTTGTTCGCACGCAACTTCACGCAAGACTGTCTCAATTCTAACTGAACTCACTTGTCTGCTGTGTCTTGCCCTTTTATAGTCCAACACGAACAGTACATCGAACGTTCTTGAAGAAGAACGTTCGCGGTTTCGCATTCTCGAAAACTCTATGGTGACCGCATTGCTTGTTGTTGCGTTCGCATACTTGTCTGTCCCTTTTTCTCTCATACTTGTTGTAGATGGTTTACTTATAAGAAGTTCGATGTATGTGTTAGTGTATATTTGTGTTGTGTGTATGTGTACGCATTGTCTCTTGTTGTTGTAGCTTTTGTTTTTATGTGAAACGATATTAGGTCGTTTCGATATGCGTAACAATATTGATTTATAAGTACAGGTTGCAATGAGTATGCGTACAACGTAGACATCAAACTTATATCATTTGAAATAAGTTTGATTCATAAGCAGCAAAATTTACAGGCTTGGTTGTTAGGTATTCACAACAAATAAAGAAAAAAGACACATAAGCGAAAAAGACAGAGTAGCAAGCAGAGCAAGCACACAACCTTTTAGTAAGTATTTTAGTGTTCGTAAGCGATTCATACTTATTTTGTGCTTCGTGTATATGTTGAGTTATGCAGAGTCGAAATCAACACAACATCATACGTGTTGTTAATTATGATGTATGATGAGTACTTCAAACTTTGCATGATATTAAAATTAGTATGAATGCGTTTAAGTATCAGAAATTGTGGCTATGATTCGATTCTATTCATCTTTTTGAATACTCATTGCTAATCTTTGGTTCCGATACGATTTTTACTTTCTGGGAATTCAGTCAAGGCAATGCCTTATCATCAAAATCATCAATTTGTTGATGATCAGATATTTAATTGACTTCGAAGAGATGGAGCGCTTCTACCAACTTCTTGTGTTTTTAGCTTCTGAAAATAGCTCTTTTATATCAAGAGTCATAGACTATATAATTGGCTTTTACAACCCTTCATTCAGGATTACGACCTAGCTTCTCACATAACTCATGTTGTGTGTGTTAATTTTATACATGAGTAGCGGGACCTACAGTTTGAAGTCGTCTCTGAACGACAGATTTTTTTTGAGAAACTTTTAATGGCAATTTTATTTACTTTCAGACTTTTTGCCAGAAATATGGCGACAGGAAGTCGCCGAAGAAATATTTTTCAATATGTTCGTTTGGGGATTTGAACCGTGGCCTTACTTCTAATAAGCCAACACACTACCTACTAGAATACGGCGACTTGACAAGAGTTATAGACTGCCGTCATCTTAATAACGTTTCATAGTTTTGCTTTCACATTATGAAGAAGTTTGACATGTAATACATACATACATACATCATAACATAATTGGTCATTACAACCATAGCTGCCAGATAAATGAAGCATCAAATCGTCAAATATTTGAGAAAAAATCTTCAAAATCGTCAAAGTAGTTCATTTAAATCGTAAAAAAATCGTCAGAAAAAATAAATGAATAACCATTTATAACCGACCGAGAATGGAATACAACTTTGATGTCTGGGTCGGTGCCTCAACGTCTATTTTGAAGCTTCTTGACCGTGTGCAGGAGATGCCGTACTAGCTCATTAATGAGGGTAGTGTATCCAACTCCATTGATTCATTGGAGCCTCGTTGTGGCTTGTGTTTCACTGTCGGTACTACAAAGGATTTTTCTCGAGCGAAATAAGGGGACTTGCTTATAAAAATCATGTCTTTCTCGGCCAGCACATCCTTATATGGTCGATTGAACAGTGGATCGCACACTGCATTACAGACAAAGTTCGTTTGTTAGACGGACTATTCGTATAAGAAACTCAATTACTGCAGAGGTCTTTCCTGTTACTTATGGTATAAAAATATTCAAACCTAGTGCCCATAAACACTGCTCCCTCATGCCTCCTTCCCATAACATATTTTCAGGTTCCAAACACAATGACATCCATCCCCTAAGTGTTGCTCATACGAAAAAAAAGATAATAATGGCACTTGCCTTTGTTCTTCCGACGGTAATATTAGAGGCTATAATCGAATTTTTAAAATTGTCTGCAACGGCAAATGATAAATTACGCTCAACTACGATGTTATTTAGGAGTTGTAATTTGTTTGATTTTAAGGGATTAAGAAAAATCATCACAGGTATTCGAAAATAACTTAAAAATATAATACTTTACTCCTTGTTATTACTAACCTGAAGTTACAATAATAAGTATTCCAAAATAAATACAAAGCTTAAGGCGACTTTTAATGTACTAAAGTGAAGGAAATTTATTTATTTATTTATTTAAGTCAATGGACAAATTCCTTACTGACTAATAACAAAAATAGGTACGAGAAAAAAAAATATTGAATACAATGACTAACAGTTTCAAAAATACAATTAATTATTACAATAAAAATATAAAAAGTTACGAATTGAGAAAAACAATAATATTCCGTTTTATAACACAAGAATTTAAAGAAAAATCAACAAAGTCTGACAAATAATTAAATTGACGGCAAATTCTAGTAAACGGATCAGCAACAGCATAATTAGTTCTGCAGAATGGAATATAAATAAGATTATAACAGCGGAAGTTACGACAAGGAATATTGAATTTAACCGATCTTAACAGAAATTCACAGCAAATATTACCATTGATCAGGTTAAACAAAAAGGATATATTTAACATCGTTCGACGACTCTTAAGGGTAGGCAGTTTTATTAATGCCAGTCTGCTAGTATATGAAGGCAAATCCAAATAATTCCATCCAAGGCCACGCAAACAGAAGAGTAGAAATTGTTTCTGCACAGATTCAATGTGATCGCTGTAAACATTATAGTGAGGATCCCATACCATGGATCCATACTCCAAAATTGGTCTGACAAGCGATACAAATAGCTGTTTCGTAATATAGGGATCAGAAAATTCTTTTGCCCAACGTTTTATGAAGCCAAGAGTGCTTCTTGCCTTATTTACAGTCAAAGCGATATGATCATTAAAGTTTAATTTTGGGTCTAATAGGATCCCAAGAACCATAAAAGAGTCAACATTTTCTAATTGATGACCTCCAAGCAAGTAATTAACCGCAATAAAATTATTTCTTGAGAACCGCATACATTTGCATTTTTTAATATTCAGCTCCATCATGTTGTACTCGCACCACAAAAAGAAATTATTGAGATCATCTTGAAGATACACATGATCGATGAAATTATTAAAGGAGAGAAAAACTTTTACATCGTCAGCATACATCAAAATATTGGCAAAATTAATTATGTTGGGAAGATCGTTTATAAACAGCGAAAAAAGAAGGGGACCAAGATGGCTGCCCTGAGGAACAGCAGATAGCACATAAATATACTTAGATAAGCTATTGTTCACACATACGGTCTGTTTTCTACCAGTCAAATACGACTCTAGCCATCTTAAACTCCTATGATTTACACCCATTAAATCCAGTTTAGTTAACAGAAGTTTGTGATTCACTTTATCAAACGCTTTGCTAAAATCCGTAAAAATTACATCAGTTTGCTTCTGTTGAGAAAAGGCCTCATTTATCATGGATGTTAACTGAAGCACATTAGTCGTTGTTGAGCAGCCCTTTCGGAAACCATGTTGATGAGGTGATAATAACGAAGAAGTATGATGAACCAAAAAATCGGCAATCAGTTTCTCAAACATTTTTGGAATAGCACTCAGTTTTGCAATGCCCCTATAATTTGTAATATCAGACTTATTGCCAGATTTAAAAAGCGGTATAATATAAGAGTCCTTCCAAAACACAGGAAAATATCCATAATTAATAGAGGTATTAAACAATATAACTAATGGTGTGATGAATGACTCTGCACATCGATTTAAAATGCAACTTGGAACCCCATCAGGACCAGGACGAAAAGACATCTTTAAACTTTTCAGGTTCATCGAAATATCACAGTCACTAAATGTTGGAATAGATATTACTTGAGCCGATGTCAACGGGTAAGGGTAAGTATTTGTATCCTTGTAAGCAGAGTTAGAATAAGTACCGGCGAAGAAATCAGCAAACATATCACATATGACATCAACACTACTGGATTCTTTATCATCAAGTTTCATAAAGGATGGAAAACCAGTTGATTTTCTCTTGGAATTTACAAATGTATAGAAAGACCTAGGATTCTTAATAAAATTATTTTTCATTTTATCCATATATGTTTTATATAATACGTTATTTAGAATGTTATATTCAGACCGGCAAACAGAATATCTACCATAATCTATAATGGAGCCAGAACTTTGGTATTTCTTGTAATGCTTGTTCTTTCGATTTTTCAGTCGCGAAAGTTGTTTAAAATTCCATGGTGGACCAGCCAGAGTATACGAAGGTTTTAAGGGAACACAAATTTCAATTATTGAATGCACTTTCTTATAAAAGTTAGAAATCATCAAGTCAATATCAGAATCATTGTTAACAGGAATAGATAAGGTTTCATTCCAACATTCCAAATGATGATAAATTTTTAATTTATAAAAATCGTCAAAATAAGGTCATAAATCGTCATATCGTCAATATGATATTTTTGGAGCACAAAATCGTCAAAATGACGATAAATCGTCAAATCTGGCAGCTATGATTACAACCCTTCCGTCAGGATTACAACCTAGCTTCTCACTTTACCCATGTTGTGTGTGATAAATTTATACATGAGTGGTGGAATCTGCAATTTAAAGTCGTCTCCGAACGACAGATTTTTTGACATGCCGCCGAATTTAAATCGGCCACACTGATTGTGGTTCTTCTTTAATGATTTAGAAATGTTTCAAATCGTTTTGAGATACTGTTACATACGCTAATGAATCAGCCAGTCTGTAAATCAGGCAATATAAACTGTAGTTTAGACTGCCACGCCCATTTTATCATGGTTTATGAAGATACTTTTCATATGAAATACAATATTTCCATGGCGGTATTCTTTATTAGCCATCACTGTGCAGTTGCTTAATATTTCCATAGTATAAGCCGAGATCTGTTAAGACACACACACAGAAAAAAAATAAAAAGTAAAACGTAGAGACAGAAATAAAAAACGCATTTCGCGGTATTTTTACGCATGGCATGTTTAACGAAAATAGTTTTTTTTTTCTTCTTCCTAAATTCCTCCATATGTAAGCGATTCTTTTCTTTTAATTCCCCAAAAGAGCAAAAGAAATTCTACCTTTTGAATATAAGAAAAAGGAAACAATCCAGAGAATGGAAAGGAAAACGTTGAAATCGCTTAAATAACATGAAGCAAAATGGAAACGGAGATATGAAACGTGAATTACGTTAAAAAAAAGGTTTTAAATTTCATTCACAAGAATTTCTGTGTGTTCCTGATCGAAATGTTCAAAATGATGTACACAGTGTTTGTGTTTGTTTTTGTTTGCCTCTCTGTTTCGTTTTTCCGCGAAGGCAAAATTAACCCATTTATGGTAACAAGGGCTTATGCTAATATACACACCGTAGGACATACTATACCAATTGACCATTTGAATTGATGTACGCCTTTTATTAGGTTCGTTCCGACATCATAAGTGCACAAGTATTACCAGTGAACTAGACTTATCAGTATCTTTGGTTAAAATGAAGACCTATTGATCTTCCACGGAATAAAGACCTCACGTGTGTTGATAGAGTTGCCAAATTGGATTTATTTTTGAAAAGTTTGATGCTAAATTGTGAAAAAAGTCTAGGTTAAGCGTACATCAGGATCACAGCAAAACTTAGGTTCTCTTGCTCACTTTGCACATTGATGAGGCGATGAAAAGGATTGATATCCATCCCATTTCTATCTACTTCCAACTGTTTCATGTGTTTGAAGATAAATTCGAATTTAAAAACCAAAGACGCAAACCCAAATTTTTAGCAGCGCCACTGCTTGCCTCTATCATTGTAAACTTTGCTATTAACAGAGCACTGTTAACTGTTTAACAGTGGCAATAGTAGATTACTCTTCAACTTTGCAATTATTGCAGACTATTGACATAAAATATAATTCTCATTATGATCATTATTATTTGTGAACAAAAGTGTTGAAATGTAAAATATGGTTTCTCAACTCTCAAAATTATTCCAACTATCCCACTACCACGGTTCGATAGAGAACCCTCTGGACTACCATTTGCATATAGTCTGTATTTTGTACTATTTCTAACATGTTCCAAATCAAAAAATTTATATTTTCAAAGCTAATTTTCTTAATACAGGGTGGGCCAAAAGTCACGAAGGGATTTGAAAAATTAATAACTTTTCTAGTTTAATTTTTTTTTTTATTTTTTTTTTTAGGACTTGTAAAATAAATCTGGAAGATTAATTTTGGAAGTTTACAACGTTATCCAGCTAACCAAAATCATAGAACTTTATTTTGAACATCATCGATTAATAATTCAAACTCAACGAGCCTATCGTCGTCATTTTAATGTGCGGAATTCACCATCCGAATCAATTAGTGACACGTTTTCAGGAACAAGGCTCAGTAAGGGATCTTCCACGAAGCGGAAGACCATATTCTGTAATTAATGAAGCAAATATTCAACGCGTTCTGGAGAGTGTTGAGGAGAATCCTGAAACATCAACTCGAAGGCGCTCTGCTGAGCTGCAAATGTCTCGGCGGTCTTTACGCAGAATATTAAAGGGAAATTTACATCTTTTCCCATACAAGCTGCAGTTAGTGCAAGAACTAAAGCCACGAGATTCCCAAGAACGATTAAACGATTAAACCCCTTCGTGACTTTTGGTCTACCCTGTACTTTATCACTTTATATGTGGCAATGTTGCTGATTATATTAAGAGGCCTTGGAACCTTCCTTTGCATATAGTATGGTACTCATAGATCTAAAGTACTTCCCAAAATTAGCTCCTAAACAAATGGGCTTGTTCAGATGGATACTGTTAAATAGCTACCAGTGCTCTGTTAAGGGCAAATTTTGTTCTGTTAAGAGGAAATTTTGCTCTGTTAACGCCAAATGTGGCGCTGCTAAAATTTATGGATTGCGTCTTGGATTTTCAAATTCAAATTTCGACGCCTCCATTCTATAACATTCTAAGTGTACTTAGAACGTTTTTAATGTTCTTGCATTTTTAAATTCTACGTTCTCTAACTTAAATACTGTCAAAATTTGGTTAAAATGCGCCGATACGTTCCGAAGTTATATTGAAAAATCTACTTAGAATGCACATATAGTCGTATGTAGCGTGAAAACTTTGAGAGCTCATAACTCAAAACACACTTTTTCGACTTAGAATGTTATAAAACGGAGGCGTCGATTTTATCTTCACACACATAAAACAAGCAGTGGAGCACGCTCCCCAAGGGGTTAATCAAAAAACAAACTAAAGTACAAATTCAAATGGTACGGGATAATCTTTAAATACGAAGTTAAGAAAAAAAAAAAAAGAAACCCAGAGTAATAACATGTTAAATAATTAATAATAAATTAAATTTTACAAAACAACAACAACAATATAAAAAATATAAAACAATAAAAACAAAAATAAAAATGTTAATTGTTGTATGACACGAATCATCTCTCTAGCAGCAGCAGCAGCAGCAGTCATTTAATGTCGGTGGTTAATTATTTTCTAATTCATCAATACCACAACCAAACCAAACCAAACACGGCTTTAAATGGGTTTTTTTTTATTCGAGAAATAATAAATTACCCAACAATTAATTTTAAAAACACTACACTACACTGCTACACCAGCAATAACAATATGAAACAGAATAAAAAAAAAAACTGAATAGTATTTGGAGAAAAAAACAAAAAAAAGGCAACAATTACGAGTATTATTGACGCCTGTTTGACTGCTTGAGCAACTACTGGACTTTCCATTTGTTCCCCCCTGCATATGCATGCAGTCATTCGCTCACACATTCCATCATAAAGAGATGGCAAATGGAATTTGTTGTTTAATTGATGGCTGGCAATACATCAACCTCAACCTTAAAACTCAAACTCAAACACAACTTCAGAAAGAATGGAACACAAGTTCTGATGGTTGGCTATTCAATGTTCAAAAGGTGATTATCAGGAGCCGAAACCGAAACTGAAGCGTAACAGTAACAGAAATGCATTAGCAGTTCTTAAAAAGCCATTTTTCTTTCGATCATCATCAGTCTTAAATGCTTATATAATTTTTTTTTTTGTTTGGCTTTTCACATTTAAGCCACAGAAATGCAACACAGGTAGCATTGTCAGTGTTCAAAGATCGCACCTTGAAGCATTTAGCTTTGTGGCTCTGTGTGGTCCTCCTTAGGCTTTGGTTAATGTTTTGGCTTGCAGCAGTTTTAAATTGTGGTTTTTCATGTTTGTCTTTGGAAGTCACTCCATCTTGGTATGATGGTGTTAAAAAGATCACCGTTTTATGATCCCATAAACCTCATAAGCTTTAATTTGACTAGAAACGCCCAAAAACAAATGCCAAAAATATTTTATGGATTGTCTGTTTCTCAACAGTTGTACATCAAATTGGTATAAGCTAAATAGGGTGGCCTATTAGAAGGGTTTACATTAAAAATAAAACCGAAAAAGTAAAAAAAAAAACGTAATGTTAACATGGATATTGAATATCAATGACATATTGTTAGGAAAATGAAAAATTTAGAATACTGATGTTTTGCTTTTACATCGCTTAACATTAAAAATGTAAACAAAAGCTACCAAAAACAAAACAATGCAAGTAAACAAACCTGTTTACAAATTATCGTAGTGCTCAGTATAACAACACCAGCATATGAAAGAAATGGTAAACAAGTAAACAAAAATATACAAACAACACTACAAGAATAAATGCGAACAAAATATACGAACAACTCTACAATAATAAATGTAAACAACAATAAAAAATGTAAAATTATACACAAAAGCTACCAAAAACAAAACAATGCAAGTAAACAAACCTGTTTACAAATTATCGTACTGCTCAGTATAACAACACCAGCATAAAAAAAAAAATGGTAAACAAGTAAACAAAAACATTGTTAAGAAAATGGAAAAGGTGTTGTTAAAATAATAAGCAAAAGCTCCAAAAACAACACAATGGACTTGATCACACATAAAATGATAAACAAAAGCTCCAAAAACAACACAATGCAGTTGTTCACGTGATCAACGAATAAGTAAACATATAGTAACAAAAACAACAGGCTTGTTTATAAGATCGATGAATAAACAAAAATATAGCAACAACGTCCGTGTATAAAAAAATATAGCAGAAAGACAAACAAACAAAACAACAACAACTCTGCCTGGACGAAAGTAAACAAGATACACGAACAACAAAAATGGAAACAAGTTGTTTACATTTTTGGATTGTTCCCAAAGGCCGTCATCATCCTTCAAGGGCATTCATCACACTGTTGATCCAGTGATATAAAAGGCAAGATAAAGCGAGCAACGAGGATTCAGTTAGAATTCAGTCACTCGTGTATGAAGACACGTGATTCTCGGAGTTCGAGTTAAGTTAGTCGTGTGACGACGTCGCGTTGAATTGAGTGAGAATTCAACCAGTGGTGTGTGAAGATACGAGATCGAGTTATAATTCAGTCAGATTGGTGTGCAGACAAGTTGCGTGGAGAAAACAGTTGTTAGTGCTGTGCTTGCAAAAAGGTTGTGAGCAAAGAAGAATAACTAACAAGTGTTGTTGCTTACCAAAAAAAGGTTGTAAGCAGAGAAATATCACGAACAAGCACATATTGTGAAAGTTATTATTGTATACGTGGTATAAGTTCGAACAGTGGCACAAAAGTTGTGCAGATAATAAAGAATTGAGTGAAAAATAAACACAGATTTATTTTTATCTACGAACTCATATTTTTAACGTTTTTAAAAGGTAAAAACGTAACAATATGCAAACAAGGCGAAGTCATGAAAAGTCGCCTCTAAAAACATTCATCAGACTGTTTTCTCTACAATATAAAAGGCAAGGCAAAGCAGGCGACCGGAGTAGTGTAGTTCAGTCAGTGTGTGTTTGAAGAGAGCGGTGTGTTTGAAGAGAGTAATTGTGGTTTGAAGATCTCCGTTACAAAGACCTGTCGAATAATTGTTTAGTGATTGTTATTGCAAAGCAAAGGGTACAAACAGAGGAATAACAAAGAAAAGCAATTGTTGTTATATACATCAAGTTGTGAACAGTGGCACACACAGAATTGTGCGAATAATAAAGAATTTAATTAAAACTAAACACAAATTTATTTATTTATTTTTTTTTTTTTGTGAAACCAGCACTCAGGGGATTGCCCCTACTCATGCAGTGCATTGTGCAGGTTTTTAGGAAAATGGGTTATAAGAAGGTGGAAGAGAGGGAGTAGTGTTTGTGGACATCTCAAGATGCGAACGGCAAGGAAACGATTTGCTGCTAGGTGACTATAAAATGGCCAGTGCTATACCTTCACCATTAGACAGTCTACAGCAATCGTCCCCAAGAAGCCCGCACCCTTCAGTCCTCGCTTCTCACACTACTCATGTCGTGTGTGTTAATTTTTATACATGAGTGGCGGGACCTACAGTTTAAAGTCGACTCCGAACGACAAATTTTATTGAGAAGCTTTTCATGGCAATTTTATTTACTCTCAGAGTTTTTGCCAGAAATCTGCTGAGAGGAAGTCGCCGAAGAAATATTTTCGTTTTGATGTCTGACCTGGGATTCGAACTCGGGCCTTCAGTCTAATAAGCCAACACACTACCTACTAGACCACGGCAATCTACGAGCTCATATATATTTTTTTTTTTTTAAAGGTAAAAACGTAACAGTATGTTGTGTGACATTTATCATTTATGGTCCTTAGAATCTTTTTTGAAGGGTCATAATGGACCAGAAGATCTCTGGATGAATACGTAGAATTATTAAAATAAGGCCTCGTCCACCATGGTCCTTTGCATTTAATTTATAAAATTACAATTTGTTTTATTCACTTTTAAACGAAATCTCAAGGTGTCACACCCTATAATCGTTTCTTATTTATTTATTTCCAATAATTTCCAATTTCCATTTCGATTTGGATGGCCTATGTATATTTTCCATTGACTTGTATTCATAATTTAGCCACAAAGTGAATCAAGACTTGTATTATGTATGACCCGTATTTGATTTCATTTTTTATGTCTTTGAAGCTACAATATTTTGATTATCGAACTTGAAATGTGAATTTCATTTAAAAAAAAAAAAAAAAAAAACAGAATTCGTTGTGGTGGTCATCAATTTAAAATCATTAGTTTTACGATTAATTTTATGGGATTTTAAAAAGAAAACAAAAACAAAAAAATTAAAATAAAAATCGATATCGTAAAAATTATCAACGAAATACGGAACAACAATGGCAGTTTAACGGCGATTTTAAATGATCGTAAAATGGGGGCTTAAAACACTAAAAATTTGAACACAAAATTTGTGCATAATTTCGGGTGACCAACATTTTTAAAATGGTACAGAAGAAGAAGAAGAAGAAAAAGACAATCTTGTTAAAAACATAAAACGCCTTTTAATTTTTATTATAAATAATCAGTTTCAGTTTCAGTTTCATTTTTAAATTTTATTGTGTTTATCGATGCCATCTTATCATGACATTTTAGAAATTTAAACGAGTTTCACTTTTTTTTAATGGACGTAGTAAATGACGACGATCTTAAAACGGTTGATTATGTGGGTCGGCTCACCATTAAATAAATGTGACAACAAAAAGTGTGATCCAAAGTCATAAAATTTTGTTAATTTTTTCCGTCTTATTTTTCCTTCTGTTAAGCAATTAAATACATTATGAAACTGAGAGTCGAATAATTCTTAGAGAAGTGAAAATTTTAAATTAAAAAGATTTCGCAACATAACATTCCTACAGAATGATTTGCCACTTAAAATTAGCATTCGTTTGACATACAACAACTTAAATTGCAACAATTGTCAGAAATTTTTCAATGAATTTCCTTCCATTTTATGAATTAAACTGCCAGACAAACTGTCACATAGCCATTCTGCCCATGATCGTACATACGCTTGAAAACTTAGCACACTGGCAGTGTGAAAACAGAAAAATAAAAGAAAAATAAAAAGAAATCCAGCGCAGTGTGTTTAAATAATTCAGTTTTTCCTACACACTCATGCTAAATGTCACATTAAATGAAAATATACGACAACAGCAGAAAAACTTACGTACGCAGGAAAATTGCAGCACAAATTAAGAAACGAAAAAAAAAAAAAAACAAAAAACGAAGAGAAAACTTAAACCAACGATCATGTGGCATGAATTGCATGAGAGACAAGCATACGAGCATGGCATCTACTTGCTTGCAATCAACAATCAGGCAACTAGCCAGCTACTCAAGACAAACGTCTACAGTGGGTTGTAAAATAATGTGTACAAACAATAAATGATTTGAACTTTTATAAGCAGTATCTTGTAGGTTTTGCAAATAGATTACATACACGGCCTTATAAGTCGCCGTAGTCTAATAGGTAGTATGTTGACTTATTAGACGTAGGGCCACAGAACAAATACCCGATCAGATATCTTCTCACCAGATTTGTGGCAAAAACTATGAGAGCAAATAAAATTGCCATGAAAACTTTATCAAAAATATGTCGTTCGGAGTCGACTTTAAACTGTAGGTCACGCCACTCATGTATAAAAATTAACACACACAACATAAGTGGTGTAAGAACCAGAGATCAGCAACGATTATTCAAAACGATGAGTAGATTCAAGTCATACTTATTATTTCTGAGACTTATACGCATTCATACTTATTTTAATATGATACTCATACTACTCATACTCAAAGTTGGAAGTACTCATCGTATTCATACTTAACAATACGCATGATGTTATTGACTTCGACTCGTCTCTACTTAACATTTACACGAAGCACAAAATAAGTATGATTCGCGTACGAACACTACTATACTCACAAGAAGATTGTGTGTATGCTTTGCTTGTTGTCTTTGTCTTTCCTTTCTTCTTTGTTTGTATATGCAACAATAACAAAGGCTGTAAATTTTGATGAATGATTCGAGCCACTCGAATCACTTATAAGTATTTTTCTAAATTTATGAATCTGAATGAGTAGGCGTATGAATCAAACACATTTCGAATGTTGTGAGTTTGATGTCAACGTTATACTCATACTCATTGTAACCTATACTTATAAATCAATGCTGTAGCGAGTACGAATGAATCAGAGTAGTTGAATTTAAATTCTGTTGATTCACTCATACTCAAAATTGCATGAGTGCTTATGAGTAGCGGAAATACGATTCATTGCTGATCTCTGATCCGTATGTATTGGTGTCAGCAATATAAATTCGCATATTAAACTTAAAAGCAAAATATGTTTATGACACCTTTATACTATTTTTATTATCAAATTTCAAATACAATTTTATGTGCGCGTTATTCTTTGTTACACTGTATAACGGGCTGATCACAGAAGGCATTACAAATTGTGAATTGTTTTGTTGTCGTGTGTGTTTCACTTTAAAAATCTTTTCATTTCTTTTCGTCTTTTTTTTTTTTGGCTTCATTTCTTTCAGAAGAGTTTTCAAATGGAAATGGAATTTAGAAGCAATTGGTTGTCAGCAAATTACTGAAATAATTACGCACACATTTACAAATTGATCAATTGTTTCTTTTTCGTTCTGCATCTCTTTTTTTGCAAACTTTCGTTCATTAAAATTGGCTACGGACACATAAATCGATCTGTTCAAATATTTTCTTCTTCAACTGCTTCTTCTTTTGTTTGTTTGTTGGTTTATTTGTTTTTTATTTACCTTATACGATGACAGATACTGTAAACAATTGTTTAAATGGCTGTCCATCGTCAGTCTGTTCGTGTTCCATCTGCCCCTGACTGTCTCTCAATTTCCTGTTGTTCACACAATTCGCGTTGTGGATTTATTTTTTGCTTTTTTCCTCGACACAGAAAAATCTTGAAATTGTTGAGTATTTTCCTTGGTTTGGATTGGCATGAAACTGCCAACGATTGTCTGGAATTTATTGATGATCATTGATTAACGGCAAATTGTCAAGCAAATTGACTTGATTTCAACTACAATATGCGGACTAAGTACATACGAGTACATACATATGTACATACGGAGTTAATTGCTAAAAATTTATTAAAAAAAAAAAAAGTGGATTTCCAAGGAGAAACGGCTTGGCTTAGACGATTAACAATTTTAATGTGATCGAAGCAATGCAGAGGAATATGCCAGTAAATTCGATTACGTTTTACGATTACGATTAATTCAAGTATGTTTTCTTAATGAGAAAATCATCGTCGTATAATAAATACTTAAACTAAGCCGGTATATACGGTGTGTGTAAATGGTGTGGTGTGGTTGTGATCGGTACAAACTTGCACTTGGTTTTCAGTAAAAGATTTTCGAATTGATGGCCACTTATTGTAATGTGAAGTGAAGATGTAATCCTTCAGCATTACATACATACATCAATAAAAGTGAGACAATCGATTCTGCTTAAGTAGTTATGGAAGCAGTCCTTAAGCATTCTACATATGACTGCCAAGTAATTAGAACGCAGTGTCTGTACTGACCGAGTTCCTCCAAACCAGGAAAGAAGAAGAAGAAGTTGGTCAGCGTAAGAGTTGCACATTTAAAGCACGACTACCCTACGCTGGAAACACAGCCCGAATGTTTAATAAACGAAGCTATATCCTTGACATCAATGGATGATAGCGCCGTCAAGCTGACAAGGATTGGAGAGCCAAATAACCTATATCTGCACCTCGCAAGAGATGGGCATCGACAAAGAAAGTGAATAACAGTCTCCTCTTCCTCAGCGGATCTGCGGATCCTACGGCAGAAGTCGTTAGATGAAAGCTGCATTCTTTCCGCGTATCTTCCCATAACACAATGACCTGTAAGCATGGCCACTGTGATTGAGATGATGTTACGACCAAGTCCAAATAACTGGTTGATGCGCCTTCTATTCATCGAGGGCCAAGTAAGCCTAGCGTTGGAGCAGGACTTCTCATTGATCCAGTTTAGGTTGGCGTCTCGAAAGAAATTCCGCACAATGGCCAACTTGACCGAGGTAAGTGGCATCCCCAAGTCGATTGAAGAGGATACCGGAAGTAGTGCACCAGCCCTGGCGAGCACGTCGGATCTGCAGTTTCCCGGAATATTATTGTGCCTGGGGACCCAGATAACTGTGACACTGAAGCGACGAGAAAGTAGGTCGAGACAACGGTGACATTCCCTGACGATCCTAGAGTTATTCACAACGTTTGACAGAGTTCTTATGGCAGACTGACAATCAGAGAATATTGAGATGCGGATAAAATGACCACCGTTGATGAGGATCCATTGTGCAGCCCAGTAAATGGCCATTACTTCCGCCTGAAATTGCTACAATGATTCGGCAGTCGTAGGGAAATGTTCAGGCCCAGTTTCCCAGAGTAGACTCCGCAACCAAAAGCCCGTTATCGAGTTTGGAGCCATCTGTGTATACATCCAGGAATTCCGGGAGGACGATCATGTCAGAGTCCTAGTCGTTCCTGCTCGGAATCAGAAAGTGAAAACCCCTGTCAAAACAATATTCCATAGGGAGATAATCGATGTTCAGTGGGGCCACAGGATGAATCTCTCATTTCGATGAGACATCACTTCCTTTTTCTAATTGGTTTTCCTTTTTGAAGATTAGAAATAAAAATTATTCCAACTGCATCTCAAAAAACTGAAGTAGGAATTGCTTTCGTATTCATTAGACTCGATTTTTGCACTCAAAGCCCATTCAGAGTTACGAAACATAACAAAAACAATGCTTTACATCGGTAAAAGAGCCGCATATACCCTGTGATGATCAAACCAACCATTGTGACATCAATAACACCAAACCGATCCTTTAAAGCTTTATTAAAACCACATTCCATTCTTTTCTCAGATACTTATTGAAATTACAAAGTCAGTTAACTGGCAGGCACTTTCTCAGTCGCAATAAGCTCATCTTCGCCGACCTCCTCACAGCAGATTGCTGGCAAAAAATCTGAGAGTAAATAATAAATTGGTTGTAATGACCAATTATGTATGTTATGTATGTATAGTTTTGATTCTAGAACAGGGATGCCCAAAGCTAAAACTGTAGTAGTATTGGTGAGCGAGAGAGAACTGCACTGAAAGAAAAGTTGTGTAAACTGAAATAAAATGTACGGAAAAAATCCAAAAAGCGGAATTTACAATAAAATTTGGAATAGAAATTTTTCTACAATGGCGGCTTCTAAAGATGCCCCCAATTGATCAGTGCGCCGAATAACACTACTGCGTGACAATGGAAGATTTTCGATAAGCTTAAAATTAAGTTTTTGAAAACATTTATTTAAAATTTTTTTAATGAACTCCCCATCAGAAAATGGTCTACCATGCCTAACAATATCCAAGCTTATTAACTTGATAACTCCATTTTTAACATTTTATTTTCTGAGTTTTTTTCAATGTTTTCTTCTTCAAGTAACCACTCTTTCCATTTTTCCAAAGAAATTTGTTTATTTTTACAAAATAAATCTTTTTTTCCCCATCATTAAAATCATTCATATCACTATGATAAGAACAATAGTGCCTTCTAAAAGCATATTCTCTACATTCCTTCAATATTTTATAACATAAAATGCATTGAGCATCACCAAGCGCATTTTTTATCATAAAATATGTTTCGTAGGTTAGGTTAGGTTAGAGGACGTGTACTTGTCCGTTAAGACAAGTACAATACCCGGAGGTCGAAATTGACCCATTGTACAACGTCCTTGGAGAGGGAAGGAAATAGAGGGAATAGGATGAAAGGAGGGTATAAGGGTAAGGGGAGGATGGGAAACACACAGAAAGAAACAGACACAAAAACAAGGGTTGAGCGCGCGACTACACTTATGACATGTTTCGTAAGTCATTGTAAATTTTTTCAGTGCTTTAAGCAAAAAATATTAAAAAAAAATCGTACACCCGCTACGCGTGTGCATTCGTCGCTGTCTGAGTGACGACTAACCAAAGAGAATAAGAATATGTGTGTTTTTAGTTTGCGCAAAAGCACTATGAAATGGGCATCTATGTTCTAGAACTTGCTCTCCCTAAATATTTGGTTGTTAAATCTTACAAACAGATACTGTAGCAAAGAGACAAATTTTTTTTTTTTAATTAAAATTTTATTTTATTTCGATTAGAAATTCTAAAAATTTGTCTTATTTCTTTTGAGAATGTAGGGTGTCCATTTCATTGATTGGTTGTGTGTGTAAGGCCCACCTAAATTTGTTTGTTTTCCCCGTTTTTCGTAATCAAAACAATTTTCTTTATTTTCTTATGCAAATTTTTCCCCATCAATTGTTGTATTTTGTTTTGTTTTGTTTGATTTTAATTAGTTATTGTTGTTGTTGTTGTTATTGTATTGTTTATTTAAATCAAAAGAATCGTCGTCAGTTCAGTTGTAACAATATTTACTTACATTCTGGCCATAAAAATAAACGATAAACATTAGAAATTCGTTAGAAAAAACAATAACAACACAACGAAACGAATGAAAAACAGTGAAAAATTATGTGAAACACACATGCCAAACGATCGTAAAATAAATTATTAAATGCCGTTTTATTTAATTTTAGTTTTTATTACAAAAGTTTACATAGGGAAACAAGCAAACAAACAAGCAAACAACAACAACAACAAACTATTTAAGACATAAACCTTAAATAAAATGAAATGAATTTCAAACTACAACCTGAAAAATATTTGGTTTTTCTATTTGAATGTCGACATTGTTGTAGATGTTTACGCTCACAATGAAATTAATTTCCAAATTGATTCATAAATGCGTGTTGTTAAGTTATAAAAAAAAAATATACAATGTTTTGTTGTTATTGTTTTATATTTCAGGAATTTTTATTATGCCCCCCTCCCCCCAGCAAAATAACCCATCAGCTATTATTAGGAGGGCAAATTATCGTAATGAAAGTGAATTTTATTGGGTTTAAAATTTTTATTATAAAATAACTAAACATAGCGTTTTATTAAATAAAAGAGTTATAAAATTACCGAAAATATTGCATAAAGAAAATTTAATTACATGGACAGTGTCTATCAAAATAATAGCACAGATAAAGTTCATCTTCTTTTCACAAAAAAAAAACAAAAAAAAAAAAAATTAATAAAAAAAGTTAGGTCTGTAGCTAACTGTGGCTGTCCATTCCAAAAAACTTGAATGGATACACTTGGTCACTTGATTTTTTTTTTTTTTTTTTCGATAGTTTTTATTGTATCTTAATTTTTATGAACTAACAATAAGTGTTTAAATCTTAAGTTAAGTTAATAAGTATTGATGTCCAGCCAGTGCCAGACAAAAATTCTAATTTTCAAATGTTAATAAATGATTTGTGAAGAAATCATCTGAGTTCGATGGTGTCCCTCCTTCTCAAGCGGGTATGTCCACGATGTTGAAGGACATACTTCTTTAAATATTTCGTCACATATTTTGAGATTTCGCTTTTGACCAGTGGGACGTCAAGGTCTTTATGAATATTGCTGTTTTTAATATACCAAGGAGCGGCAATTATCATTTGTAGGATTTTATTTTGACGGCGTTGTATTTTTTCAATATTAGAAGCAGAAGCCGTGCCCCATAACTGGATACCATAACTCTATATTGGCTTCAATATAGATTTGTAGAGCAAGAGTTTACAATCGAGGCTAAGAACGGAATTTCTACCGATAAGCCAATTGATTTGGACTGCTTTCAGTTTCATTTGGGTCAATTTTGCATCGATGTGATATTTCCATGTGAGACGTCTATCCAAGTGAATACCGAGATATTTAACATGAGAATGTTGCGGCACCCTCTGGTTGTTAATACTGATGGGTCGACATGTTTCTTTCCGTAGGGTAAAGGTGATGTGGACACATTTTTGTTCATTGATTTTAATTCCCCACTGATTAGCCCATTTCTCCACCTGGGTAGCATGGTGCTGTAATTGACTTGAGGCATCTTTTGGATTTTTGTGGGAGCAAAGGAAAGCCGTATCATCAGCAAAAGTTGATGTGTGTGTAGTACTGCTTGTTGGCATATCTGCGGTGTATAGCAAATATAAAATTGTTCCTAGGATACTGCCTTGTGGAACACCAGCCTTTATAAGTTGAGGACAACTTAAAAAATCTCCTTCTTTAATTATGAACTTTCGATCGATAACATATTTTTGGAATAGATTGAAAAAATTCAATGGTAACGACTGCTTCAATTTCGATAAAAGACCTTCATGCCATACTTTGTCGAATGCTTGATAGACGTCAATAAAAAGCGCTGAACAATATTTTTTTTTTTTCTTCAAAGGCTTTTCTTATTTCTTGCACCAATCGGTGAGTTTGCTCAATAGTACTATGTTGTCGTCTAAAACCAAATTGATGATTGGGTATACAGTTGTTTCGGTCCACAATAGGTGTCAGCTTGTTAATTAACAATTTTTCGAACAATTTTGACATGGTTGGTAATAGACTTATAGGTCTATAGGATTCCACTTTCGAAGGATTTTTTCCAGGCTTAGGAATCAATTTAATCACTTGGTGATATCACAGTTTTCTGCTGTCCCTTAGTCCCGGAACCATTTGAAGCTTCTGATGAAAAGACATAGACGGCCTATGTCAATGGTATACAGTAATCCTTCGATTTACGTCGCCTCGATTAACGTTGTTTCGATTTACGTCGTCAAATTTTTTGTTCCCTCTAACTCCAATTTGCGTCGTCATTCGATTTACGCCGCCTTTTTTGGAACCAACTGCGACGTAAATCGAGGTATTACTGTAAATTCATATAACTTTCCTTGTTAAAAACATACTACTTTGTAGTATGAGCAGCGTTGCCAACTATAAATTTTCAAAAAGCACCAAACTCGTTAAAAAAAACGCGTAATTTGGCAAAAAAAAAGCACTAAAACATTATAATACTTATTTTAATTTTATCACCATTTTATATAATCAGTAAAACAATTTACAAGCCAAAATTAATATTATTTATTTAACTCCAGCAATAATAAGGAAAAGAGTTTTTGTTTTATTTATTTGTTTATTTATTATATGATTTTTTAAAAAGTATATAATATTATTTGAGTTAATACTTTGTATTAATTTATTTTTTAAAACAAATAATTTTTTATTTCTTTTATTAGTTTTAAAAACCTTTTTTAGTTTTAACAAGTGTTTTATGTGGTTGCAAATATAATGTATTTCAAACAAAACAATGAGATCAAACTCTAATAAAACAAGTAACAAACATTAAAATAAATAATAAAGTAAAACAAAATTAAACAAAAATAAAAAACAAATTAAAAAAATAATATAACAAATATATAATGTATTTGAAACAAAACATTGAGGTACAATATGTAACTGATAAAGAGTTGCATTTCAAAGTAATACCTTTTTGAAACGTTAAATAATCTACAGTTGACAAATTATTTTTTTTTTTTTTTTAAGTTTTTGATTTGGTGTCACTGACATGAAGAGAAAAGCACTAAAAAAAGCACTAGGCACTAACTCGAAAATTTTCCGCGTCGAAAGTTTTAAAAAGCACTAAAAACAGTGCTAAAAGCACTGAGTTGACAACGCTGAGTATGAGCAATATGAAATTCGATTTACGTCGTTTCGATTTTCGTCGTCTTTTTTTGGAACCAACTGCGTCGTAAATCGGGGGATTACTGTATATTAAGTACCAATATGCCTCTTTCTCCTTTAACAAAGTACTGGACATGTACCAAGTAGTTGAAGTGCAGTCTCATCTTCTTCCTCTGCATCTCTGCAGCTTTTACCGAAATCATTACCAAGGTCTCCAAAACAAATGAGCCTCGCATGCGTACTCGTAATATAATGTCCCGTAATGAACCCGATAACAATACTCAGCGTGCCTCTCTGGAGTTTAAGCTGACATGTCGTGCGCCCCTCACCCTGCCGGATTTTCACAACTGTTTACAAATTATCCTATTGCTTAATGTAACAACAAACACCAGCATAAAAAATGGTAAACAAGTACACAAAAATACAACAACAAACACTGTGTGGCAACACTGTTGAAAAATGTATACAGAAAATTTAGGAAATGTATGTTTGTATAAAGAATAAAGAAAAAAGAATAGGAAAATTGCCGGTATAGTAATAAGATAGAATGAGAGAAAGAGTTAGTGTGTAAGTAAGACTGAAGGCGACAACATCAATGAAATAAAGAAAAGAAATAGAAAAATATAAAATCTATTTTTCTTTGTGTGGTTATAATCAGACGTCGGTACAAAGAGAACATGATAAAAGTGTGAGTGTATTTGTGAGAGGCATGTGTTAACCCAGAGGAAACTTGTTAGTAATATTTTCAAGTGTAACCAAATAATATTGTATATATGTAGTGGAAAATATAAAAATAATTACAGCGTCAAATCCCTAAAGACTGCGTATTTAACTTGGCAAATATTCTTCTAAAAATGGAGATAATTTCTCATTGTTATTAGTGAATCTCATTGAATATTAGGGAATCCTACTGTAATATTTTTTTGGGTGTACAATTGAAACCTGAAAAAAAGCGACATGAACCTTTTTCTTTAGAAGCTGACAAACAATTGAAAGCAATTTCACGCTCTTTTTAATGAACATTGTTGATGTTCGTGCCCTATGTGTGTAAAAAGCCGAAGATGATCTTCCCCTGAGGGACATTGGTGCCGACGTCTGGTTATAATCGTTTACAACTGTAAGAACAAATGTAAACAAAATACTCTGTGTTATTGCCAGGATGACATTTGGTTTACAACTGAGCGTTGATTCTTTATTTATCAAAGTTATATGCTCAATCTATGTATGTACATGCGCATGTGTATGTACTTATAAGCTTATAGATTAATATGTACATTCTAAATACAACATCTCTCTCTTTCTACAAATTTTAAATAATTCATTGAATAATATGTGTATATCTTAAAATGTTAATTAATTCAATAATAATAATAAATATAATAATAATAATAATATACAATATAAGAGTTCACATCAGCGTGGTTACAAAGTGCGTTTACGAATCCACTTTGAGTTCCTTCTAAGTACTGTGCCATCTTCCAAGCGTATCCAATAGGATCGTGGTGAAGGGTGTATGTTTTCGATAGTAGCTTTAATCCAAGTATTCATCCCATGATTATACCATATATTATCCCCCTTTTTAAACGGAAATTTAGCTTTGGCATTTCTATCGTAGTTCATTTTCGCATATGTGTTTTTGTTTTTTATGTTTTGCACAATATTTGGAATGCAATGTGGTTGAAATTGGTTAATTTTGCATGGAAGAAGCGTTCGAGTTTTACGACTCATTAATAACTCTGCAGGTGAAGCATCAACTTCTTTTAATGGTGTATTTCGATATTCTAACAGTGCCAGCCATATTTCTTGCTTACTTTCCAAAGTCTTTTTAATTAAGTTTTTCGCTATTCCTACAGCCTTTTCTGCAAAACCATTAGCCTGTGAATATCCGGGACTTGTTGTTACAGCTCGTCATGTTGATCTTCCGTATCAGCAGCGATTAATATGTCATCTATAAAAACAGTAACATTAGGGATATTTGCAAAATTTCTCTCATTATATTTTTGGAATACTTCCGGACCTATTTTTATGCCATAAGGTAAACGTTTAAAACGGTAACATCCGAATGTTGTGTTAAAGGTGCAAATTTCGCTTGCGGCCTTACTTAAGGCAATTTGCCAAAACCCCTCTTTTAGATCTAGAACCGTAAAAAACTTTTTTCCAGCAAGTTGTGCCGAAATTGACTCAAAAGACGGGATTGTGTAATTTTCCTGCAAAATATCAGAGTTTACGTCTTGGGGATCAATACAAATTCTTAATTGGCCATTCTTTTTTTCCACAATTACCATATTCGATGCACGCTCTACTGGGCCATCTACAGGTTCTATAATGTCTCTTTCAACCATTCGTTGTAGTTCTTCTTTAACTCGTATAGATATTGATAGTGGAATTCTCCTTGCTGGCTTCACAATAGGTATAGACTCCTTTTTTAGTTTTATGTCCAAATTTCTTACAAAACATCCTAAACCTTCAAACAGATCAATATTTTTGGCAACAAACTCATCTTTTTCTGTTTGCGAAATGCTATAGACACGTTTTATCAAATTTAATTTTGAGCAAGCTGTCAAACCTAATAAAGCCTCATACTGCGTATCGATCACTACAAACTTTAATGTTGTTATTTCGTTTCTGCACATTACGACACATTCGCATGTTCCCACATATTTTAAATCTGAACCGCTATAGCTTTGAGGTGGTGTTCCACCCTTCTGCAGATTTACATCTTTAATAAACTTTAAATACCTTAGCGGAAGAACATTAACGTCTGCACCAGTGTCAAGCTTAAATTTTATCAAACAGTTGTTTAAACGAATTTGTTCATACCATCTTTTTCGCTCATCCATAGTATGTGAAATCTGATGAAGAAAAATATTTTCTTCTGGAGGTTCAATTTCAGTTTCTCTAATTTCTCGTATCTTTGAAGCATAACACGCTACACTGTAATGATTAAAACGACCACAATTACTGCACTGTTTGCCAAATGCCGGACATTTTTTACGCTCGTGTTTGCCTTTACAAAATTTACATACAATCTGTCCAAAATTATTGTTGTTTTTATAATTTGTTTTTTGGTAATTCTGATTTCTTCTTTCATTACCTTCTTTGCGTACGTTCAGTGCTTTTTCAGTAACCACATCAACTTGGTTACTTTTATGTTGTTGTTTTTGAATGTCATTTACTTGACTTTCCACTAATTCGAAGTTTCTTGCAATTCTTATTGTTTTTGTTAAATCCAATTTTTCTGTTTCTAATAATTTCTTTTGTAGTTTACTGTTATTTGTACCAATGACAATTTTGTCTCTCAACATTCTGTCTTCATCTTTGTACTCACATGGTTTAACCAACTTACGTAAATCCAAAAGAAATGAATCAAATGATTCCCCCTCCTCTTGTTTTCTTTTGTTGAACTTAAAAGTTTCATAAACCTCGTTCTTTTTCGGTGTACAATACCCTTCCACAGCTGCAAAAACTGCATTATATTTCTTTTTGTCTTCAGCTGGTAAACCTAAGGTGTTAAATATTTCTATGATTTCCGGACCACACAGATTTAAAAATATTCCAATCTGTTGCTGCTCTTTTTTGTTTTCTAATTCGGTTGCAATCGAAAAAATTTCGTAATTTTGTTTGAAGATACGCCAATTTTCAGCTAAATTGCCATCTAACTTAAGGGGCTCTGGTTTATTAACATCAAAACTGCTCATGGTTGTTGTTATCTCAATAGAATCCTCATATAATTCTCCGTCGGAATCTCTGTCTTCTTTTATCTGGTCTCCTTGATCCTTAGTCTTACTTCTTGTAAACATTCCGCACCGACTGCGCCATGTGTTATTGCCAGGATGACATTTGGTTTACAACTGAGCGTTGATTCTTTATTTATCAAAGTTATATGCTCAATCTATGTATGTACATGCGCATGTGTATGTACTTATAAGCTTATAGATTAATATGTACATTCTAAATACAACATACTCAAACAACAATAATGAATGTAAACAACGATGTTTACATTTATAGAGATCTCGAGAAGGCGAAGCCACGACTGTTTACCCTGCAATATAAAAGGCAAGGTTAAGCAGGCAACTGAGTTAGTAAAAGTTCAGTCAGTCTTGTGCGAAGACGCGGTGCGTGTAAAGAGAGTAATCCTGGTTTGAAGATCTCCTTTACAACGATCAGTCGAACAATTGTCTAGTAATTGTTAATGCAAAAGGGTGTAAACAGAGGAATAACAAACAAAGCAATTGTTGTTGTTTACATCAAGTTGTAAACAGTGGCACACAGTATTGTGCGAATAATAAAGAATTTTAATTAAAAGTAAACATAAACTTAATTTTATTTTATTTGCAATCTACGAGCTCATATTTTAAAGGTTTTTAAAAGGTAAAAACATTGATCTAAAATTTGATCGGGAATTGATTTACAAATTGGGTAAATTATAAGAAATTTATCTACAGTATGGTGTATCACGCATCAAATTCTCATTCAGTGAAAAGTACGTAAAGGAACAGGGTAGCTGACAGAATGTCAGAATGCCAGAGCCATAGCCCTTTAGAACGACCACGAATTATCAAAGAAAACAATGCATTTTATTCTCAAGTGATGAATTTCAATTTCAAAAACTTAAGAGTTTCTGTATTTTTTTCCTTTTATAAAGATTAATTTAAAAAATTTGTATGTACTTGGCACACCACAAAAGTAAAATAAAGGGTGTTTTTTATAGAGGTATAGAACTTTAAGTTGGCATTACTTTTCAAGATGACGACCGATTTAACAGCTGTCAAGTGATTATTCTCAGTTTGGTTTGGCAATTCATCATGAATAGACTCACGCCTGAACAACGCTTGCAAATAGTGCAATTTTATTTCGAACATAATGGTTCTGTGCGGAAAACGTATCGCGCACTACGTCCGTTTTTTCGTCGATAAAATCGTCCCTCAGAGCAGTTAATTCGATTAACCATGGAACGTTTTCGCACTACGTTTACTCTTATTGATAACTCGCATCCCCAGAGACGCCGTACGGTGCGTACAAAAGAAGCTATTGCTGCTGTAGAGCGTAGCATTGAGGAAGACCCGAATGAGTCCATCCGCCATCGAGCACAGGAATTGGATCTGTGTCCATCCACTTTATGGAAGATTTTGCGGAAGGATCTTGCTTTGCGTGCTTACAAAAGCCAACTCGTGCAAGAATTGAAGCCAAACGATCATCAAGTAAGGCGTAGATTCGTCGAATGGGCCCAAAACGAGATTACCGTTGTTCCCGATTTTCATAAGCGAATTTTGTTTAGCGATGAAGCGCACTTCTGGTTGAATGGCTACGTCAACAAACAAAACTGCCGCATTTGGAGTGAAGGTAATCCTCAAGTGTATGTGGAAACACCGTTACATCCAAAAAATCTGACTGTTTGGTGCGCTTTATGGGCTGGTGGAATCATTGGTCCGTACTTTTTCAAAAACGATGGTGGCCAGAACGTTACAGTCAATGGTGATCGGTATAGAGCGATGATTACTAACTTTTTCATATCTGAATTGAATACCCATGATGTCCAGGAGATGTGGTTTCAACAAGACGGCGCAACATGTCACACAGCTCATGACACAATAGATTTATTGAAAGACACGTTTGGTGACCGCCTAATTTCATGTTTTGGACCTGTGAATTGGCCTCCAAGATCTTGTGATTTAACACCGCTAGACTACTTTCTATGGGGCTATGTAAAGTCTTTGGTCTATGCGGTAAAGACACAAACGCTTGACCATTTGGAAGACAACATTCACCGTGTTATTGCCGATATACGGCCACAAATGTTGGAAAAGTCATCGAAAATTGGACGTCCAGATTGAACTACATCCGCGCCAGCCGTGGCGGTCATATGCCAGAAATCATATTTAAAATGTAATGCCACAAGATTATCTTTCGGATAAATAAAATTCATGTCAACCGAATAATCCATCGTTGTTTTATTGCAACTTAAAGTTCTATACCTCTATAAAAAACACCCTATATTTTTTAAACATACTGGTCCAGTCAAATAAAGGGTGTGGCAAACATATTCGCTACGCCAATTCATACTTGATTTTAAAGACTGTTAAACTGATCGTATTACAACGAAACGATCATTATCAGTTAATAATCACTGTTAAGCTGGTAATTTCAATGCAAGAGTCTTATTGTTCGTGGCATTATTGTTTGTTTGATTTTTAAAGAACAAAAAATATGAACAAATAAAAGAACATTTGCAACATGATTAGCAACTGACAATTGTTGCCACTTAATCTGCAAACAATTCGCTATGAAGGTAGGCAATGCATAGAGAAATGTGAGTCTAGTTTTTAAAACATTAACTGAATTTTTTTTAATAAAAAAAAATTAATTTCACAGCATGTAGTTAAGTGGCGAAACAATGATGCCAACTAAAACGAAACATATGCCGATAATTTTGAATACAAAAACAAACACCGTTTGAAACACTGAATGAATGAATTTGTGCATGAATGGGTAAGAAAGAAAGGAAAGAAGTCGTTTTTATTTCAATTAAAAATAAAAAAAAAAAAAAAATATTGAAAAAATGTAATTGAAGAAGCCGATCGATTTACTTCTTAAAAATTCTACAACCCAACCCAAAATGGAACAAAAAGAACAGACAACCATACAGTGGCGTAACAAGGGGGGGGGGGGGCGGTGTGTGCGGTTCGCACCAGGCGACACTTACCTTAGGGCGGCATTTTTTGTATTTACTTATAGTTGTAAAAAGCAACTTATTCATTTCATATTTATTTTCTTTCTTGAATAATAAATGATTATTATGATTATTATAAGTTTAATATTTGGTTTATATAAATTATGATTAACTATATGATTTCGACTATTATTCCTCGGTGTAGGTATATAAATGCATTTTAGTGTAAATTTTGAATTCTAATTCAAGAACAAGATAATAATTTTATTTTATTGTATTCATTAAAATTCGTTGAATTCGTAAAAGGATCTTTACGATTTTGTTCGGCTATTTTTCCTAACTAAAATTTTCTGATATAAGTTTATAAATGTCATTTCTTTTGAAAAGTTTATATGATTACTTTGAAGTGATATATCAATATTTTTTTTAAATCATCGATTTTTCTTTTGAAAAGCGGGGCCGGCGGAAGGCGGTCTGCTCGGTCTGCAAAGCATTAGGGCGCCGGCATAAGAACTATATTTTTCAAACAACAAAATCTAAACGAGTAAAAACAAAAATACTAACGAAGTTACAATTTCAGGAAAAATTGACATCTGAAGAAGAAAATTGTAAAACGATATCAGATGCTGGAGTATTACTCAATTCTATGCAATATTTTTCTTTTCTATGTTACCTTCATTTATGGGAACCCGTCATTTTGGAAATTAATGACGCTCAAAAATACCTGCAAATAAAAGGGTTAAATGTCCACCAATGCCATATAAAACTAAATTCTTTGCAAACACATTTCATGGAACAAAGAGATACGCTAGTACAAAACGCTGTTATAGCAGCCAAAATAATTTGTGAAGAGTTGGAGATATCGACTGAGCGTCGAGTTAGAAGGAGAAAAAATATGAGTGGGGAAATCCTTAGAAGAAGAAGTACGAAGAGAAATGTTTTCATCTATGGACAGAATTATAAAGGAAATAAAAGAACGCTTCGATCAGTTGCATGGCCTTGTAAGGAAATATTCGTGTATAATACCGTGTAACCTACTAAATGAAGAATTTGAATGTCAAATAAATGACTTGATTGACATTGATAAAGAATAGTTCCATATTGAAAAAAAAAAGGATCCAGGTTTTTATTGCTGTGCCTACACTAAAAGAAGAGGCAAAACATTGGAAAAACGGGGAGAAGGGCCCTCTTGATCTGCTAAAATTTATTCAGCAGTATAGGTTGGAAAATTCTGTTCCCAACATTGTAATTTTGTTAAGAATTTTTTTTAACAATTTCAATCAGTGTCGCTAGTTGCGAAAGAAGCTTCTCAAAATTGAAGTTGATAAAAAATTATCTTCGTTCTACAGTGAGTCAATTAAGACTACAAAATCTTGCAATATTGTCAATACTCGTAGAACAAGAAATTACAGATAATACAAATTTTGAGAGCATTATACACTAGTATGAAAGCTAGAAGAGTAGATATTATACAAATATGTTTACGAGTGCATACAAATATGTCTTAAAAAGTTTACTCTGTGTATTAATTAATATTGATTAAATAACTTAATAATTTATTTATGTGTATTAATTTATAAAAACCACTATTTGATTGACTTATAATAGAAAGGGCGGCAAACTGGAGATCGCCCCGGGCGGCAAAAGTTCTAGGTACGGCACTGCAACCATAAGAACAAATGGAAAACATTTATTTTGCCACTTATTGTCTGTTAAACACGCCTGCCTTTAGGTATTCTTCTTGTTCCTTTTTAGCTTAACAACAATACAATGGCCGTGTTGAAATTGGCCCTCTGCGAGAAATGAAATAATAATTGTAGCAACAACACTACAACTATACTATTGGAATACAATACTTTGCTAGACGTTGCTATACGACCGACACAGTACAATATCGCGTATTATCGCGTTTGTTAATCAATTTTTAGTTTCAGCCTCGTTGACTTCATACAATGGCTGTTGCGCCAGGGTTTGTGTTGTCATTCAATCTGTATTCATGCAAACATCGTTTGCTTCTGGATTTCGTACAACATTTGTTGCAGCAACAATGGCCTTTCAAAGGCACCCTTATTTTAAGCAACTTTTTTTTCTGTTTTGCTTTCCATTGTCTTTTGTCGTTTCGTCAAAATAAGTTCTCTTCTTATCAAAATTTTTCACGTTTTTCTTTTTTGCAAATATTTCATTTGCCATTCTTCTTCATATTATTGCTGTTGTTTGAGGTTTTCTACTCGTATTTTCCATCATTATTATGTCAAAATCTATTTGAAAACAGATTTGACACGTGATTATTGCTGACACAACAGCCATACAATTGTGAAACACAATAGTAATGGCTGGCAACAACATCAATATGCGAAGTAAAACAGAAATTTGACATAAAGTGTCATCAATAAGTGGCTTTACCATGTAATTTATTACGATGTTTTGTTTTTATATTTCGCCAACGAAATGTTTTCAAAATATTTCGTAACATGGCATAATGAAAACGCTTTAAGTGAAATACTATTCTTGGGAATATAACGGCTATAATAAGGCATATACATGTGCTTTAAATATATTGTTACGAAAATGGATAAATCTAGGTACTGGTGTATAAAAAATAATAAACAAAATCTACAAAAACAAAAACAATTAACTTGTTTACAAATTATCGATAAACAAGTAAACAAAAATACAACAACAAACACCAGAATAAAAAAATGCTAAACAAGTAAACGAAAATGCAACAACAAACACTACAAGAATAAATGTAAACAAAATTTTGCAAACAACAATAATGAAACAACGATGTTTTCATTTATAGAGACCTCGAGAAGGCGGAGCCACGAACATTCGCCTTGAAGAACATTCATCAGACTTTTTATGTTGCCATATAAAAGGCAAGGCAAAGCAGGCAACTGAGTTAGTAAAACTTTAGTCAGTCTTGTGTGAAGACGCGGTGCGTTTGAAGACAGTAATTGTGGATAGAAGATTTCAGTTACAAAGATCTGTCGAACAATTGTCTAATAATTGTTATTGTTTATGCAAAGGGTATAAACAGAGAATATAACAAACAAAGCAATTGTTGTTGTTTACATCAAGTTGTGAACAGTGGCACACACAGACTTTTGCGAATAATAAAGAATTTTAATTATAACTAAAAATAAACTAATTTTTATTTTATTTGCCGTCTACGAGCTCATATTTTAAACGTTTTTAAAAGGTAAGAACCAGAGATCAGCAACGAGTTTTCAAAACGATGAGTAGATTCGAGTCATACTTATAATTTCAGATACTTATACGCATTCATACTTATTTTAATATCATACTCATACTACTCATATTCAAAGTTAGAAATACTCATCGTACTCATACTTAACAATACGCACGATGTTGTTGATTTCGACTCTCCATGATTCAACATATACACGAAGCACAAAATAAGTATGATTCGAGTACGAACACCACAATACTCGCTAGAAGGTTGTGTGTGTGCTTTGTTTGCTGTCTTTGTATTTTCTTTTCTCTTCTTTTGTAAATGCAACAATAACTACTACTGTAAATTTTGATGAATGATTCGAGTGACTCGAATCAAACAATGAATCGAATGTTGTGAGTTTGATGTCAACGTTGTACTCATACTCATTGCAACCTATACTTATAAATCAATGTTGTAGCGAGTACGAATGAATCAGAGTAGAGTAGTTGAATTTTAATACTCTTGACTCACTCATACTCAAAATTTCATAAGTACCTATGAGTAGCGAAAATACCATTCATTACTGATCTCTGGTAAGAACGCAACAATATGTTAACATCAGGTCCTATTTACACATTCCTTCTCAAGAATATCTATAAAAACGAATTGATAGGAGCAGTAAATTTAAAATTTATAAAATTCAATACACTTTTCTTTAAAAAAAATTCTAAAATCCTTTTCACCAATTTGATTATAGAAATAGTCACTAAAAATTACGTTTAACGTTGGTTACAGTAGCATATTTCATATTAAAGCCGTCTTCGCCCTACCAAATCTCAGCTACTGTGTGCGATGGATTAAAACAAAAGACTTAAGACACATGCACATGCACTATGTTATCGTATAGAATTTTATTTTTATTCTGCCATTATTAACCCCATAATATGAACAAAGCAATTTAAGAAAATAAAAAACAAAAAATAAAAAATAAAAACAATTCCATTATGACGGAAGTATGGCATTGGGAATCTAAATTTCATTGGCTATCTGAAAGTGTTTTAAAGTGTTTCGCACAAAAGCCATTTAACGAAATAAAAGTACACTTAACGAGCCATTAACACAAGCTCAAAAGCTTTACGTTTTAAACTCTTATCAAATTAATGTTCAATAACTTATTTTCTGTTTGTCTGTCTGTCTCTCTATCTGTCTGTCTGTCTGTCTGTCTTTCTGCCATAGTATTCTGCCACGGAGTATGTGTGTGCGTATATGTTAAAAAGTTAAAAATGCATTATTTTTTAATGGATTTAATGCAATAATTTAGTTTTGTTTCAAAGTCATTAATGTCTGATAACACCTGTTTTGTTGTTGCTATTGTTGTTGTTGTTATTGCTGGATGTTAGTGGATGTTTAATTTACCTGTTCGACCTGAAATCCCTTGGCATTACTGTGACTGCTTGTCGTTTTGTTTCTTCTTTATTTCGTTGGATTTTGCTTGTGGTATATGGCGTGTAAGTTTTTGCACTTAAAAGCCTCATTTGAATTTAAACAAATTTATGTGTGTGTTACATATTTATTTTCTTTTCGTTTCTTTTCATTTTCTTAGCCTTTAGTAACGAATTCGTATGAATTCTCTTTATTCAGAACTGCACATATGCATTTTATTCGAAATTATAGTCACAGTTTTTGATTCATTAAAAAATGATGCATTTCGTCTGGTGAAAAAAATTCAAATTCAGCTAAAACCAACACAATACGAACAAAAACAAAAGAAAAAAAAGTAAAGGGAAGGGAAACAATTAAATTCGCAGCATCCACTTGTAATAAGAAACTGTAAAGCCTGCAAAAACCTGCTGTTTAAGCCAATAAAATGAAATCAAATAAGAAAGATAGTCTTGCGTTTAATTTAATTGTCTGACTTGGCCAGGCCAGACCAAACAATATGTCCGGTATATGGCAGTACTACGGCTGTATGTCTGTCGCCAAATTCATTAGACGGCAATGCGGTGTGCTGGTCACTATGCCTGTGTGGGAATAATAAAAAAAAAGTCACACTTTATCTTGTTGTTGTTCTAGTTTTTCATGCAATTCCATTCCATTTCATTTCAAACAGCTTGACTTTATGAAAAAAAAAATTAAAAAAATAAAAAAAAAATATTTTCAAGACATTCGAAACAACCAAGCAAAAACAGCAACAGCAACAGCAACAACAACAACAACTAACATACAATTTATTTACATACAATATATTTTCATTATATATTGTTTATAAATAACAACAGCAAACAAAAAAAAAAATTAAAATAAAAAAAAATTAAAAAAATTATGAAAATTATACACACACGCTCTAAGTCGACTAATTGATGCCCTACATGGTGGTAATAAACTTAAGAAGTATTGGAAGCAATTGATCGCTATCAAGACAAACCAACGTGAAATTTTAAAAATTTTAGTCAAGAACAATTTATTAATTTAAAGTGCTCGAAAATTTTTTTAAACAAAATGAAGGTAAATTAATGCCACCTTAATAATCAATCAGATAACACTATGCGACAAAATAAAAAAAATTAAATACACCCGGCTAATGACTTAGTGTAGATTGTGAGTTTTGTTGAGTAGATCTCAAAAATACCTTTTATATATTTCTCGAACCCTCCAAACTTTTTTTATTTGACAAAAACTGTTTTTTTAGACTTTACGCGCAAATTTCTGTATTAGGTTAGAGGACGTGTACTTGTCAACTGTGACAAGTACAGTACCCGGAGGTCGAACTGACCCATTGTACAAATTTCTGTATTACTCAAACATTTCTGTCCCGATTTCCAAAATTTAAATCTTGTTGGAAAGGGGAGAGATGGACCTTTAAAACGGTATACATATATCTATTATTCGACTTAATATGCTATGAGATTTGATGAGGTAAACTTGGAAAATTCGAATTTTTTTCATATTTTTTCAAGTTTGTCCGTTCATAGTAGCAAACTTTACTTAAAAACTATGAAATAAGTGATTACATTCTAAAAGTACATTATCTTGTGAAGAGATTGGCATTTCGTTTGATCAAATCGGACAAAAATTACCGGAGTTATTATATAAATAGTATAACAGTCGTGTTATATTTTTTATATATGTCATCCCATCAAATGAACTTTTAGTTCCAAAAATTTCAGAATTTTTAATGGATCTTGATTGTTTATTACAAAATGTGTCAATTTCACGTTTGAGCGACCACCAGAAGTTGGCCAATGTTTGCGCAAAGAGAAATAATAATATTTGCAAAAAACACAAATATTAGCCGACTTCTGGAAGTCGTGCAAACGTGAAATTGACACGTTTTGTAATAAACAATCAAGATCCATCAAAAATTTTGAAAATTTTTGAACTAAAAGTTCATTTGATGAGATGACATATATTAAAAATATCACTCGACTGTTAGACTCTTTAAATAATAACTACGGTAATTTTTGTCCGATTTGATCAAATGATGACTCAATCTCTTCACAAGAAAATAGACTTTAAGATTTATCCTATTATCACTTATCCTATATTTTTTTATTAAAGTTTGCTACTATAAATGGACAAACTTGAAAAAATATGAAAAAAATTCGAATTTTCCAAGTTTACCTCATCAAAACTCATAGCATATTAAGTCGAATAATAGATATCTGTATACCGTTTTAAAGGTCCATCTCTCTCCTTTCCAACAAGATTTAAATTTTAGAAATCGGGTCAGAAATATTTGAGTAATACAGAAATTTGCACGGAAAGTCTAAAAAAACAGTTTTTGTCAAATAAAAAAAGTTTGGAGGTTTCGAGAAATATAAAAAAAATAGTTTTGAGATCTACTTAACAAAACTCACAATCTACACTAAGTCATTAGCCGGGTGTATTTAATTTTCTTTATTTTGTCGCATAGTGTAATCAATCAGATAATTAATATGGAAGTCTGCGTCACCAAACATCAATGAAAATTTGTACTGATCAAGCCAAATGCTATGAGAGCATGGTATTTTCGAATCGATCTTTTCAAAATTCAAAATCTCGACTCTCAAAATTATTTCAGCTATCCCACTACCACGGTTCGAATGAGGAGCCTCTGGACTACCATTTGTCTACAGTCTGTATAGAGTACTATTTCTTATATGTTCCAAAATGGCCACTGATCTTCTAGAGAATTTTCAAGCAAAAAATTGATATTTTCAAAGCCAATTTTCTCAATACCTTATCACTTTATATGTGGCTATGTTGTTTGATTGTATTAAGAGCCCTTGGAACCTTCCTTTGCATATAGTATGGTACTCATAGACCTAGTATACGCCCTAAAATTAGGTCCTAACAAATTTTGCTCTGTTAAGAGAAATTTTTGAATTCGCCGTAGTCTAGTAGGTAGTGTGTTGGCTTATTAGACTGAAGGCCCGAGTTCGAATCTCATGTCAGACATCAAAATGAAAATATGAAAATATTTCTTCGGCGACTTCCTCTCAGCAGATTTCTGGCAAAAACTCTGAGAGTATATAAAATTGCCATGAAGAGCTTCTCAAAAAAAACTATCGTTCAGAGTCGACTTTAAACTGTAGGTCCCGCTACTCATGTATAAAATTAACGCACACAACATAAGTGGAGTGAGAAGCTAGGTCTTAATCCTGACTGAAGGGTTGTAATGACCAATTATGTAAGAGAAATTTTTGCACAGTTAACGCTAAATGTGGCGCTGCTAAAATGTATGGATTGCGTCTTGGATTTTCAAATTCGAATTTATCTTCACACACATCAAATATTCTTAGTTTTTCTAAACTTTCGAAACTGGAAAAAGTCGCAAGAACTGAACACACACATAATTGTCATTTGTCTACCTGTAAAGATATTGCCTGTACGTCAAGCCTACCAAATGCTTACTAGTGCAGATCACACATTCCCTGATTGTGGTCCGGCAACCGGAGTCAAAGTTTAGTTTCTGGTTTTTCTATAAAGAACCCCAGTCTCGTCGGATCACCAGGTTTAGAGCCATTCGCGTAGCAACTAGTCCATACGGTCATATGAGGCATGAATCCGTTTGACCAATAACTGTGACATCCACCACCTACGCCTCGTGTAGAGTATAAAACGACGACAAAAAACGAACTGAACTGAAATGAATTGAATATTACATGTTAAACTCATTAAAAGCCACACAACTCACAAATAACGATGTACCCTGGACGTTGAAACAAAAAAACTTTGCTGGAAAATAAAAAAAAAAGAGCAACAGAAACCAACAGGAAAAAAAAAAAAACATTTCCATACCGTAACACAGCGCAGGCGTCGCGTCTGTTACTCAACGGGTGTGTGTTTTAATTGCTCAAGTCGCCAAGTTGTGGTTAAACGCTTGCGTTTGCCTGCAGTTGTACCCCGTGACCATATTATTGTGGTCAGGTTGTCTTTAATTTTTTAATTTTTGCTTTTTTTTCTTCTTCTTTTTTACAAAAGAAGATTCAACTGCGTGTTGGTGGATGGATGGTGGATACGTACGTAATTAATTAAAGAAACAAAAACGAAATTGTTTGCAGCACTTTATTCGAATTCCTGCTGAAGCCGTAATTGAATTTCCTTTACAGGTTAGAGAGAGAATTTTCAGATTAGAGTTTGGAGCTTAAACATCCACACAACTGACTCAGTTTTTAATTTCCATTGTAATTAAAAAACAGGTGACAATTTCATAGTTTTTTTAAGCTTTCGAAACAGGAAAAAGTCGCAAGAACTGATGACAGTAGTAGTTTGTTCGTCTGTAGGTAGGTAGGTTGGAATGGTAGCTTTGATACAAAAAGGGATAGGGCACTGCGAGATTAGGTCGCTGACGGGGATCTGGAACAGATCCCAGCCGGACTATTGCAGGGTATGTTGCGATGAGGAGGAGTTAGAGACTATTGAACACCTCCTCTGTAACTGCCCAGCCCTTGGTAGGTTGAGGTTGAGGACCCTTGGCAGAGCCTTCTTTGAGAGCTTGAGTTCTGTGTCGAGAGCCGACATCAAGGCTCTCCACAGATTCATTAGCAGTTTGAGCTGGTTGAGAGGTGCTAGGGCTTCATAAGTGTAGTCGCGCGCTCAACCCTTGTTTGTGTCTGTTTCTTTCTGTGTGATTCCCATCCTCCCCTTACCCTTATGCCCTCCTTTCATCCTATTCCCTCTATTTCCTTCCCTCTCCAAGGACATTGTACAATGGGTCAATTTCGACCTCCGGGTATTGTGCTTGTCTTAACGGACAAGTACACGTCCTCTAACCTAACCTAACCTACAAAAAGCTCACTTGAGCACGCATAGTAGCCCAAGTTCCTCCTAACCAGGGAAGAAGAAGAAGTTGGTCAGTGCAGGGGCTGCACATTTAAAGCACGACTACCTCGCGCTGGAAAACCAGCCCGAAAGTTTGATAAACGAATCTATATTCTTGACATCAATGGATGATAGCGCCGTCAAACAGAAAAGGATTGGAGAACCAAATAACCTATATCTACACCTCGCAAGAGATGGGCATCGACAAGAAAAGTGGACAACAGTCTCCTCTTCCTCAGCGGATCTGCACCCACTGGTTGGCATCTCGAAAGAATTTCCGCACGATGGCCAACTTGACCGTGGTAAGTGGCACCCCCAAGTCGATTGAAGAGGATTCCGGAAGTAGTACACCAGCCCTGGCGAGCTCGTTGGCTCTGCAGTTTCCCGGAATATTACTGTGCCCGGGCATCCAGATAAGTGTGACACTGAAGCGCCCAGAAAGAAGGTCGAGAAAGCGGCGACATTCCTTGACGATCCTAGAGTTATTCACAACATTCGACAGAGATCTTACAGTCGCCGTGGTCTAGTAGATAGTGTGTTGGCTTATTAGACTGAAGGCCCGAGTTCGAATCCCAGGTCTCAGACATCAAAACGAAAATATTTCTTCGGCGACTTCCTCTCAGCAGATTTCTGGCAAAAACTCTGAGGGGAAATAAAATTGCCATGTAAAGCTTCTCAATAAAATTTGTCGTTCGGAGTCGACTTTAAACTGTAGGTCCCGCCACTCATGTATAAAATTAACACACACAACATGAGTAGTGTGAGAAGCTAGGACTGAAGGGTGCAGGCTTCTTGGGGACGATTGCTGTAGACTGCCTAATGGTGAAGGTATAGCACTGGCCATTTTATAGCCACCTAGCAGCAACTCGTTTCCTTGCCGTTCGCATCTTGAGATGTCCACAAACACTACTCCCTCTCTTCCACCTTCCTATAACCCATTTTCCTAAAAAACCTGCACAATACACTGCATGAGTAGGGGCCATCCCCTGAGTGCTGGTTTCACCAAAATAGCAGCCTGACTATCAGAAAAGATCGAGATGCGGGTGAAAAGAACACCGTAGACGAAAAGTAGACAAGTGGCCCTTGATCGTCTGTTTTTACGGAACTAATTTTTAAAATATTCTTAATTTGATTTAAAAATATTCTGTAATCCGTTGAAATAAAATCGACTGGATTTATAGAAACTCTGGTCATCCATTTAAGCTGGGTGTGCTCTAAACGCCTCTTGCTCTTCTTTTCGAGATTGTGGTTGGTCATTTAGTTGTTTGCATGAGTGGCTCAAGCATTTGTTTTAAAAACGAATTAATAACTCCACCTGATTCAGGTGTTTTTTTCATTTCTTTTTTCTTTCTGTATGTATTGTTGTATTTAATTGTTTGTTGTTTTTTTGTTTGTTTGTTGTTTTTAATAAAAGAAAATATTTCCATAAAATTGCAATTGTTGAAACGAAAATTCCACAACGTGATTATTTTTTATTCTAATATTTAGAACAACGGGGGAATAAATATTTGTTCTTGCAAGTGTTTTACAAATTAAATGGTTGGGGATTTTTATTAAGCATCCAGCGAAACAAGGGGGGATTATCTAATGAATTCATTAAATGAATTATGGAAACGAATTAAAAAATTAGAATTTAAAAAGGAAAAATTCAAAAGCCTACAATACGCAGAATTCCGCTGTTGTTGAGCGTGATACTGGATCCATAAATACAGCAAGTATAGTCAATAGTAGGGTAGAAGTCGCCTGAAAGATATGGCGTGTTGGCGAGATAATACGTGTTGTTGGAGAAGTACAATTTTGTCTTAAAACTAAATGCCGCACTATTTATACTCAAATGTAAAATTTACTCTACCACCATATGTCGACATGCTCAGGTGTGGCAATACTTCGATGTTCGATATCCTAAGCGATTCTATACATTCTGCTGTGTAGAACAGGTCGTCATACTCTCATCGGAAGAGTTATCCCAGTAACCATTTAACGAAATTAGAACTGCAAGATAACTCTAGTCGCCTTAGTCTAGTAGGTAGTGTGTTAGCTTATTAGACGTAAGACCACGGTTCAAATCCCCAGGTCAGACATCAAAACGAAATACGAAAAAATATTGTTACGAAAAAGGAAATGGTGTTGTTAAAATAATAAGCAAAAGCTCCAAAAACAACACAATGGAGTTGATCACGCAGAAAAACAAAAGCTCCAAAAACAAAACAATGCAGTTGTTCACGTGATCAACGAATGAGTAAGCATATAGCAACAAAAACAACAGTGCTTGTTTACAAGATCGATGAATAAACAAAAATATAGCAACAACGTCTGCGTATAAAAGAAATATAGCAGAAAGACAAACAAACAAAACAACAACAACTCTGCCTGGACGAAAGTAAATAAGATACACGAACAACAAAAATGGAAACAAGTTGTTTACATTTTTGGATTGTTCCCGAAGGTCGCCATCATCCTTCAAGGGCATTCATCACACTGTTGATCGAGCGATATAAAAGGCAAGATAAAGCGAGCAACGATGATTCAGTTAGAATTCAGTCAGCCGTGTATGAAGACACGTTATTCTCGGAGTTCGAGTGAAGTTAGTCGTGTGACGACGTCGCGTTGAATTGAGTGAGAATTCAACCAGTGGTGTGCGAAGTGACGAGATCGAGTTATAATCCAGTCAGACTTGTGTGCAGACAAGTTGCGTGAAGAAAACAGTTGTTAGTGTGGTGCTTACAAAAAAGGTTGTGAGCAAAGAAGAATAACTAACAAGTGTTGTTGTTGCTTATAAAAAAGGTTATAAGCAGAGAAATATCACGAACAAGCACATATTGTGGAAATTATCATTGTATGCGTAGAATAAGTTCGAACAGTGGCACGAAAGTTGTGCAGAAAATAAAGAATTAATTAAAAAATAAACACAGATTTATTTTTATTTTATTTGCAATCTACGAGCTCATATTTTTAACGTTTTTAAAAGGTAAAAACGTAACAATATGTTTTCGGCGACTTCCTGTCAGCAGATTTCTGGCAAAGACTCTGAGAATAAATAAAAAATTGAAAAGTTTCTCAAAATATCTGTCGTTCGGAGTAGATTATACACTCTTGGATAAAATTAACACACAACAACATAGGTAATACGAAAAGCTAGGTCGTAATCCTGACTGAAGGATTGTTTGTAATCACCAATTATGTACATATTGTTACGCAAGAACAAACGAAACGACCTAATATCGTTTAACAATAAAAACAATAAGCAAAAGCCACAAAAACAAAGACCATGAGCATGAAAGAGATAGAAAACGCAAGCACAACGAACAAGAGGCAATGTGTACCACAATACACATAACCAAATACATCGAACATCTTCTAAATAAACCAGCAACAATAAACAATGTAGTCGCAAAAGAATTCTCGAGAAGGCGAGAACGCGAACCTTACACCTCGAGAACCATCATCAGACTGAAGACGTTCGCATATAAAAGGGCAAGACAAGGCAGACAGTGAGTCAGTTGTAATTGAGTCAGTCTTGAGTGAAGTTGCGGTTTGAAGAGATCCGTTGTGAGCAGTATAGCGAATAGTTGTGTGTGAATAATAGTGAACAAGCAATAAATTGTAGTAATTATTGTTGTATCGGTTAAGTGTGAACAGTGGCACATAAGAAAGTGTGGACAATAAAGAGAGTTTAATTACAAATAAGACACATATTTGTTTTTACTTGGTTTGCAATCAATGAACTCATATTCTAAACGTTTTTAAAAAGGTAAAAACCTAACAATATGTATGTAGATAAGTCAGAAAAGATCTCCTTCTTATATACGAAAGGGAAATGCAGCAATACTTGGAAACCATTTCGGGTCACACTTTATGCAAGGCAGCTCTCTATGGCATACACAAGAAGTCAGCGGAAATATTGTGAAAATGTTGGCCTCCATTCAGATTAGGAAGACGTCCTACCAGTGAATTCGCACTGGTCTATGATCTTACGATTTGAGCTACTTATTCAAGAGCAGGAAAAATCCAACTCAAATGGAATACGTTTCTATATAGACTCCTCGAAATTTGCTAAACTAAAAAAACTCAATTGCCAATACGCCCGCTATTAAAAAACCTAAATTTATATGGAATTTTGGAGGATAGTCATTGAACAACATGGCTTAAGTACTATAAAGTTTACAAAGCAGGTTTTTTTTTTTTTTTTTTTGTGAAACCAGCACTCAGGGGATGGCCCCTACTCATGCAGTGCATTGTGCAGGTTTTAGGAAAATGGGTTATAGGAAGGTGGTAGAGAGGGAGTAGTGTTTGTGGACATCTCAAGATGCGAACGGCAAGGAACGAATTGCTGCTAGGTGACTATAAAATGCCCAGTGCTATACCTTCACCATTAGACAGTCTACAGGCAATCGTCCCCAAGAAGCCCGCACCCTTCAGTCCTAGCTTCTCAGACTACTCATGTTGTGTGTGTTAATTTTATACATGAGTGGCGGGACCTACAGTTTAAAGTCGACTCCGAACGACATATTTTATTGAGAAGCTTTTCATGGCAATTTTATTTACTCTCAGAGTTTTTGCCAGAAATCTGCTGAGAGGAAGTCGCCGAAGAAATATTTTCGTTTTGATGTCTGACCTGGGACTCGAACTCGGGCCTTCAGTCTAATAAGCCAACACACTACCTACTAGGTTATTTGCTTTACAATTAAAAAAAAAAGTTGAGCTGATATGTATCGATTGCTTACCAACAGATTATTCTGAATAAATTTCGCCAATTTCATTATACAAAGGATAGTTTGTGTAGTTCAAAAGTAGTGAATTTGATACGGAAGAGAAAGACTACCAAGGTTAGCTAAGAAAGTTTGAAGATGACTTTCGTATTGTATTACTGAAGAAAACTTATTTTAAACTCATGAGTACTTAGCAAAGATGTTGGATTCTTTCGTAAGTAGGGAACAGAGATCAGCAACGAGTATTCAAAACGATGAGTAGATTCGAGTCATACTTATAATTTCAGCTACTTATACGCATTCATACTTATTTTAATATCATACTCATACTACTCATATTCAAAGTTAGAAATACTCATCGTACTCATACTTAACAATACGCACGATGTTGTTGATTTCGTCTCTCCATAATTCAACATATACACGAAGCACAAAATAAGTATGATTCGAGTACGAACACCACAATACTCGCTAGAAGGTTGTGTATGTGCTTTGCTTGCTGTCTTTGTCTTTTCTTTTCTCTTCTTTTGTAAATGCAACAATAACTAAGACTGTAAATTTTGATGAATGATTCGAGTGACTCGAATTATTCGTAAGTATTATAAGTATTTTTCTGAATTTATGAATCTGAATGAGTAGGCGTATGAATCAAACAATGAATCGAATGTTGTGAGTTTGATGTCAACGTTGTACTCATACTCATTGCAACCTATACTTATAAATCAATGTTGTAGCGAGTACGAATGAATCAGAGTAGTTGAATTTTAATACTCTTGACTCACTCATATTCAAAATTTCATAAGTACCTATGAGTAGCGAAAATACGATTCATTGCTGATCTCTGGTAGGAAAATCAAAACATGGAGAAGTTTTGGTACTTTATTCTCATGGGTGTTAGGTTAGGTTAGGTTAGAGGACGTGTACTTGTCAACTGTGACAAGTACAGTACCCGGAGGTCGAACTGACCCATTGTACAACGTCCTAGCTTCTCACACCACTCGTGTTGTGTGCGTTTATTTTATACATGAGTGGCGGGACCTACAGTTTAAAGTCGACTCCGAACGACAGATTTTTTTGAGAAGCTTTTCATGGCAAATTTTACTCTCAGAGTTTTTGCCAGAAATCTGCTGAGAGGAAGTCGCCGAAGAAATATTTTCATATTTTCGTTTTGATGTCTGACCTGGGATTCGAACTCGGGCCTTTCGTCTAATAAGCCAGCACACTACCTACTAGACCACGGCGACTTCAATAATAATTTAATTTGATAAATTGGAGAATATAATTGGACGGTGTCCCCAATAATCAAATTAAATCGTATCACAATTTAGGAATGTGAAAAACCCCTCAACCGGTAGATGTCAAGACCGCTCTGAAGTAAAACTCTACATATTCTAAAATTATATATAAAGTAGACTATGTAATCTTTAAGCACTTTATGTTGCCTTTAAATGCAGCACAGCCCAGTACTTTGGTTGTTTGTTTGTTTTACGTTTTTTTTTTTTCTTTCTTTCTTCTCTGATAACTTTATTAATGAATTTTAAATTATTTTAAAATGTTAATAATTTTTAAACGTCCTTTTACGATTTAATTATAAACACAATGTCGAGTCAAACAAGTCCAGGTTGCGTGCTTAAGTAGGGCGTTTTATTTTTTAAAGTTCGTTTCTTAAGTCTTTTGTTTTTGCTTTAAAGCATCACATTAAGGTCTTTTTCGTTGCACTACGTTCCAAAACAACACAATTAACAATTCGAAAATGACATAATTCAAGATAACAAACAAACCCTTATCTCCCATGAAATTGAAGAAGTTTTCTGCAATAAAAATTAAAGAAATTGAACATTTGCATGTGTCGGGAACAAGTGCAAAAACCTTTTTAGAATAAATGGACGACACAGACAACATAACTCTAGTCACGCAACAAGATGGAAGATGGAAAATGAAATTGAATATTCAAATATCTGTTTCAACTAAAACAAACTGTTAATTTATGGCGTTTTAAAAAGACAGCAACCAAGCGAAAGGGCTACGCTATGCAGCGATGCGATGCCATTAAAATTGAATTCTTTATGAATTTGAAAAATTTATGACAAATTCTCCTTGTACGCACGAAGCCATTATGGAGAATTTATTCCCAAATTAAAATGTTAATTTCAACACAGCAAAAGTAGTAGTAGAAGCAGAAGACAATAATAATTATTCAATTGGTTACTAGCGTTGTCAGTGTCAGTGTCAGTGTCACTGTGTCTCTCGGCAGTGTAATGTTGGCAATCATTTTGAATATTTTATAACGCATTTGATAGTTTTGGTAAGAAACATGACGGTAATGTGTTGTAATAGCAACTGATTTCAGTTATTTTCTTTCTGTGCGTAAAATAATCATTTTAACGTATTTTGTTGCCCACTTAATGGCATTTGGTAGTGGCCGTTTACTTGTCTGTTGTACAAGACATCAAATGTTGTGGTAATAGTCAGCATTTCAGTTGCAGTTTCTTCTTCGTTTTAATTTGAAACATTTAAAATTGATTGGTAAATGACAGCAGCAGCAACAGTAATGGCTGCCAACAGGCAACATGATTACAATTTTATGGTCAACAATCTGTAGATGATGGGTTTTCAACCCAAAAACTAAACTGCCATGTCAGGTCTTCATCAACAACAGTCTCGTCGAGTGATCGCCACTACCATCACCATCACCAGCACCAGCACCATCACCATCATTCGCGTCAACGTAGTGGGTAATAATGAACCACGTGAGTGTATCGACTGTTTATGCTTAATGTTGTGTTTAATTAGCTTTTGTGGCAGTTGATGTTGATAACTGTTACGTTTTACAAGCCATACATTTTGTATACACCAGAACAGCTACACTTTTTGTAAAGCTGTGCTGTGCTGCCCTTTTTCGTTCTACATTCTCTTTGAATATCTTTAAACATTTGATATCATTCAGTTGGTTTTCTTATTTAATTTTTTTTTTTTTTGATTTGTTTTTCTGTTTCTTTGTCCGTTGTCCGTTGTCAGCTGTCTTTATCTGTTTCTATTTGATTTTTATCACTTCTTTGTCATTTTGTGTCATTTTCAGGCTGTAATCTGTATGCAAATGACAACAAATTTTAATGCAAGTCTGTTTTCACTTATTTTTTTTTTCTTTAATTTTGAATATTTTGAATCTTAACGCAGTCGTTGTTTTGGCACAAACCCATAAACTCACGTAAAATATGTTCATCGTGCAGATACATGTCAATGAGAGTGTAAATGAATTTCAATCTTTGGCCACAAAAAAAAAAAATGCAAAAATTTATTCATTTTCTGATTTCTTCACTTGAGTTCTTCAAAAAAAAAAAAATTAAAAAAAACCACTGGAATGAAATGATTGTAAAAAGTTCTTGCAAACCTAGAAATAGAAGGAATCCATGAAATGATCATAACATAGCAACTGGATAATCAGAATCAAAACTAACAAAATTAAGCAATAAAATGAAGATTTCTTAGATATTAGTCTTATGAGTACTTCTAACCAGGATTCGCTTACAGCAAATGACAGAATTTGATTTGTGATAAGTGCAATGAAATCTTGTTACAGTTTGAGGGATACTACAGAGCACTGTTGCAAAATTGAAATTTTGAAATGGTACTGAACTATAACTGAAAGAGTACTTTTTTGCATCAAATGGTACTTTTGTAAAAAAAAATACATAAATACATATTGGCCATTATAACCATTGAGTCAGGATTATGACTTAACTTCTCACACCACTTTAGTCACCGTGGTCTAGTAGGTAGTGTGTTGACTTATTAGACGAAAGGCCCGAGTTCGTATCCCAGATCAGACATCAAAACGAAAATATGAAAATATTTCTTCGGCGACTTCCTCTCAGCAGATTTCTGGCAAAAACTCTGAGAGTAAAAATTGCCATGAAAAAGCTTCTCAAAAAATCTGTCGTTCGGAGTGGACTTTAAACTTTAAGTCCCGCCACTCATGTATAAAATTAATGCACACAACACGAGTGGTGTGAGAAGCCAGGACGTTGTACCATGGGTTGATTCGACCTCCGGGTACTGTACTTGTCACGTCCTTTTACCTAACCTAACCTTCTCACACCACTTATTTTGTGTGTGTTGATATTATACGAGTGGCGGGACCTACTGTTTAAAGTCGACTCCGACCGACAGATTTTTGAGAAACTTTTCATGGCAATTTTATTTATTCTCAGAGATTTTCTAACTAACGACTTATGAGTGTTCCTCACATACAAGACAAGAACAGCTGATTCGGAAAGTAATAAAACGTAAAAGTCCCGTTTAGTCAAACGTCGAAGGAACCTAATGTAACATACGTTCGTTTTTAGCATATGAAAAGCAATGCAAATGCTTACCGAAATTACTTTACGGTTCGGCAAGTGATTTCATTGCTTTTTGTGTTCTAAAAACGAATGTAAGTTCCATGGACGTTTGGCTAAGCGGGGCTAAAGCCTAATTCTGCCTTTAGCATTACGTAGAACATGTTGCTAATGCATTAATAGTTGAAGAGCGCAAGACATAAAATATGTGATAATAAAAAAGTACTGAAAGCGTCGTGGGGGTACTGCGGTATTTTTGAAATGAAAAAGTACTGAAAAAAGTACTAAAGTACTGAATTTTTCAACAATGCTACAGAGTTATAGTGAGGAACATATTGTTACGAAAATGAAAACTCTAAATATTGGTGTTTTGCTTTTACATCGCTTAACATTAAAATTATAAACAAAAGCTTCAAAAGCAAAACAATGCAGTAAATAAACCTATTTACAAATTATCCTAGTGCTTAATATAACAACAAACACCAACATTAAAAATGGTAAACAAGTAAACAAATATACAACAACAAACACTACAAGAATAAATGTAAATAAAATATTCAAACAACAATAATGAATGTAAACAATTATGTTTACATTTATAGAGATTTCCAGAAAGCGAAGTCACGAACATTCGCCTTCAAGAACAGTCATCAGACTGTTTACCCTGCTATATAAAAGGCAAGGCAAAGCAGGCGAGTAAGTGAGTGAAGTTCTGTCAGTCTTGTGCGGAAACGCGTGGTTTGAAGATCTCCGTTACAAAGGTCTGCCTAGTAATTGTTATTGTTTATCCAAAGGGTATAAGCAGAGGAATAACAAACAAAACAATTGTTGTTGTTTGCATCAAGTTGTGGCTCACACAGAATTGTGCGAATAATAAAGAATTTTAATTAAATGTAAACACAAATTTATTTTTATTTTATTTGCAATCTACGAGCTCATATTTTAAACGTTTTCAAAAGGTAAAAACGGTACAATATGATATGGTGATTGAACTGTTCGGGTGTGGTACAAGCATCGAACTCTTCAATGAATTCTCTACTATGTTCCCTTTGAAAACCTGTGAACTTATAATTGGCAATGCAGTCATGAATTTGGTCACCTTAAGATGAGCAGAACAGCCCAGAAAATCTCGCCAAAGCTGAATGGAAGGCACCCAAACTGACTGCTTAAACGTCAAAGAACGATGCTCGATGTGGTTTTTGGAGTCATGACAGTGCATTGCATTATGAACACTCATGCAAGGCGCATTGTTCTTGGACACTTGGCAAATGATGGACATTGACTGTCTGAGTCGCTTCATCAGAATGTCCGAATAGTTTTGGGAAGAGGGGAAAATGGAATAGAATGTAAAACACTTGTTTCCCACTGACTTCACACTGATTTAATCGATGGACCTTAAGAAAAAAACGAGGATTGCAAAGCTGAATGTTTAAATTAGAACAAAAAACCAACATTATTCGTAAATTAATGAACGTATTTTGTTTGAATTTCATTCCGCAGAGAAAAACCTGAATTGTCTAATGATTTTAAATTTAAAACGAATTGACTTAAACGCATTTAGCATAATCATACGGGTAGTGGCTCAACCTACACTCGTAATAAAATTGACGCGCTTTAATGAAAACGGGACACATGAACGCAAACCGTGCCTTTCTTTCTTTCTCTTTTATCTCGAAAGAAAAACATGGAAAATAAAATTAAAAAAGAATTGATTTCATAAAAAAAACAGAAAGACAAATAGAAAAAAATATTTAATTTCATACAACAAATACAAGAACAACTAATTAATTACAGCAACAACAACTATTTATTAAAAAGCAGTAGAAAGAAAAGATTTCCAAGAAATCAAACAATCTTGGAGGCAACATTACTCGTAAAACGCTTCGATGACAAACTTGATTTTCGATTTGTTTTCGTTTTTGAGTTTTTTTTTTTAATTTTCAAAATGTTGCATGTTTAAATACATTTCAGCCTCAACCATAATTTAATAACAACACTATTGCGTGGTAAGCCAGTCAAAGGCATTCAATAAACGATGACTGTTTACCGAATGAATAGTAAAATTTAAATTAACGCTCCAATCGAACCAGCCATCAATGAATGATCTTTAAAACAACAGCAGCAACAACATCATCATTGTAAGAAATGTTTCGTGGACATTTGATACCAACCAATAAAACAACAACAACACAACTGAGAATTTGTTGTCACGGATTGTATAACAACTTACTGCCAGTTGTCTGTGTGCAAATGTTGCAGCCTCATTATACATTGCATATCGCAACGTTCAGTTATGTTGGGTTGTGGCCATTTTAAGCTATTTAATGTTGCACATTAATTAACATGTTACATACCATACATACATACACACATACATATCAGATTTCAGCAATGAATGGTTTTTTCGCTACTCATAAGCACTCATGAAATTTTAAATATAAGTCAGTCAACTATATTGAAATATAACTATGTACTCTAATTCATTCATACTCACTACAACGTTGATTTATAAGTATAGGTTGCAATGAGTATGCGTACAACGTTGACATCAAACTCATACCATTCGAAATATGTTTGATTTAGATTCATAACTTTAGAAGAATACTTAAAATGCTTATAAATGATTCGAGTGACCCGAATCATTCATCAAAATTTACAGTCATAGTTGTTATTGTATTTACAACAAAAGAAAACAGACACACAAGCAAAAAAGACAGAGCAGCAAGCAGAGCAAACAAACAACCTTCTAGCAGACGTCGGCACCAATGTCCCTCAGGGGAAGATCATCATTGGATTTTTACACACATAGGGCACGAACATCAACAATGTTCATTAAAAGGATCGTAAAAATGCATTCAGTTGCTTGTCAGCAGGTTCTCGTCGCTTCTTTTTGAAATTTTTTTGTATATCAATTATACACCCAAAGAAAAATTATAGTAGGATTCACTATTTTCTAATGAGATTAACTAATAACAATGAGAAATGATCTCCATTTTTGGAAGAATATTTCTCAAGTTAAATACGCAGTCTTTAGAGATTTGGCGCTGTACATTTTCCATTTACCACTACATAAACATATTATTACGTTACACTTGAAAATATTACTAACAATTTTCCTCTGGGTTAATACACATGCCTCTCACAAATCCACTCACATTTTTATCATGTTCTCTTTGTGACGACGTCTGCTTCTAGTGAGTATTTTGGTGTTCGTACGCGATTCATACTTACTTTGTGCTTCGTGTATATGTTGAGTTATGGAGAGTTGAAATCCACAACATCATATGTGTTCTTCAGTATGATGTATGATGAGTACTTCAAACTTTGAATATGAGTAGAAGTTCTATGATATTAAAATAAGTATGAATGCATATAAGTATCAGAAATTAGGAGTATGATTCGATTCTATTCATCTTTTTGAATACTCATTGCTAATGGCTACTTTTGATCAAGAAAGTCGATCAGGTACACTCAAAAAAGAATCAAGCCATCCGGGCTCTAATCAATCCATATCGGTCACAATAGTACGGTAAGTACGGTTTGGCTTGAATCAAGTACAAAAGAGTTGAATCAAGCCCAAATCAGCCAAGTACAAAAGTGTTGATTTTAGCGCGATTTAAGCCTTTTTGGGATCAAAGTGATCTCATCAAGTATTTGGTTTAAGCATATTTTTCTCGATTTAAGATCGAATTCGTATTTGATTCAAGAGAGTCAGAAGTTGAAGTAATCCTTAAGCGCATTTGTTTCAAGAATTATAAAGTTGATTTAAGCTAGATTTCGTACTTATAAATGGGATCGAATTAAGGCAAATCGTACTTTATTCGAGCACAATGATTTAAGCCCTAAATTGTTCTTGATTTGAATCTAAATTTATCCAAAAACGAGCTTGTTTCAAGAATTTTGAACTTGATTTAATCCTAAAATCGATTGATTTGAAAAAAATGCAAGTCATCTACACAAAAAAATGCAAGTCATCGACCGGAATAATCCAAGTCATCTACCAAAGAAATGCAACTTGCGAAAAATACGACATTTTGTTGGATATATATTGTATAAATACACATGAACTAAATGAGAATTATTAAAATTTTTACTTTTGAACATAAAAACCCACAATTCCATAACTCAAATAACAAATAAGTCAAAATAACACTTTTTTAAACAGATTTGAGCTTTTTAGTGTTGATTTTAGTATTATAAGGTTTAGTTTTTTAAATCAATCCCGTTTTTTGCTTGTTTTAAGCAAACAATAGCCAAAACGGGCTTAATTTTTCAAGCACGTTTTTTGGCTAAAATTGAGAATAGAAAAATTAATTTTATCACGCCGTTTTTCTTTCTGTGTAATGATTATCGCATGTAAACCATTCTTCATATGATTTTTTATATACTGATCTAAAGAAGTAAATTTTGATTAACGAACTGTAACAGAGTTTTACTCTTTCATTACAACTCTGCAAACTCCAAGAGGGCAAATAGCACAACATGACTTTGGTAAGTCCAATTTCGCCCAATTTACGAATTTTATGCTGTTGTTGTTTATGAACCAAGTACACCATTTTGTCTAGAGTAGGGCACAAATAGTAGTCAAATGGGAACCTGCTGCTTTGCTAAATAAAAAATATTTTTTAAAGACAAGACAGAGAGAAGTCAAAAGGTTGCAATTCTTGAAAATGTTCAACTCGAATCAGATTTCATTTCAATTGTCAGTCTGTTAATTATAATAAACGGATAAACGTACATAAACGATTAAATCTACAGAGATAAACCAGTTTCAAATTAAATCATAAATTAACAAAAAAAAAAAAAGAAGAAATCATTTTTTCAAAATTGATTTAAATTCTCCATCTCATGTCCAATTAACATCACATGTTAAGCAGCTCTTTAACGAAACGCAAGAATTCAAGAGGAAAACCAAGAGGAAAGAAGTCATGTTTGACAGTTAAAACCTTCATTTTCATTTTAAACTCCAATAAATAAAAAAGAAAACTTAACAAAAAATAAATGCAACGAAACCAAAAGATAAAAATAAAAACAAAAATGAATAATAAATGAAACGAATAATAAAATTAAATCAAATCAAATGGCATGGAATGGATATGAAGTGAAATGAATTGAAATGAAGTGAAATGCAGCAGAACAAATCTAACCAAACGAACTTAAACTAAAGGCAACCGCAATCAAACGGACTTAAAAGTTTCTTAAAACGAAACTTTAAACTCTGCAAAGTATCAGCGTACCGATCTCAAAGGTTTAACAAGCATTTCAATGTCTTGTTGACTTGATGGACAGTTTGTATTAAAAAACATTTTTTTCTTTTAAATTTTTTTTTTTTAATCAAATGAACTGCACACACGCAAGTCTTGTTAAGATATTTGAACCTCAAAGAATGCAGCCAGCCAGAGTCTTAAAAATTGTAGAGGTTTTCATTAAGAATTTTTGCCCAGAGTTACTCGGTGCGCCTATAATTAGCCACGCATTGTGTGGCAGCAACATGTCAAGCGAGCAAACGTCAAACAAGTAGGCCAAGAAGACTACACTTCTTCTGCTTGATGCTTGGTTCTTTACTGGCGTTTTTTTATTAACATTTTATGCGCATAAAATTTCAATTTAATTTCTTCTGTTCCTATTCACAACCTGTCATGGCCAAAACACAAAACAGAAGAACAGAAAAACTTTGGTGTCTCCTGCTACTCCTTGTGCACCAGTTGTGTTTCTGTATTTCGTTTTTGTTAATCAACCTGTATAAAGTACTTGACTGGCTTTTCAACGTCTTAACCAGCGAAATTTCATTCATCAAATTTAATGATTCGACGATCGTTTCAATATTTTTTCTTTTTTTTTTTTTTGTTTTTTTTTCTTTTTAGTTTTTCAAATGCTGCCAAAAACATTAGGGGGTCCCAAAGTAGGTTTAATTCTTTTCAATTTTATTTGTTTTTTTTTTCTTTGGGAGCGTTGAAATTATTAAAAAAGTGAACAAAGTTCTGCTCGATTATGTTAGTCACCAGAGATCAGCAACGAGTATTCAAAACGATGAGTAGATTCGAGTCATACTTATTATTTCTGATACTTATATGCATTCATACTTATTTTAATATCATACTCATACTACTCATACTCAAAGTTGGAAGTACTCGTCGTATTCATACTTAACAATACGCATGATGTTATTGACTTCGACTCGTCTCTACTTAACATTAACACGAAGCACAAAATAAGTGTGATTCGCGTACGAACACTACTATACTCACAAGAAGATTGTGTGTATGCTTTGCTTGTTGTCTTTGTCTTTCCTTTCTTCTTTGTTTGTATATGCAACAATAACAAAGGCTGTAAATTTTGATGAATGATTCGAGCCACTCGAATCACTTATAAGTATTATAAGTATTTTTCCAAATTTATGAATCAGAATGAGTAGGCGTATGAATCAAACACATTTCGAATGTTGTGAGTTTGATGTCAACGTTGTACTCATACTCATTATAACCTATACTTATAAATCAATGCTGTAGCGAGTACGAATGAATCAGAGTAGTTGAATTTCAATTCTGTTGATCCACTCATACTCAAAATTGCGTGAGTGCTTATGAGTAGCGGAAAAACGATTCATTGCTGATCTCTGTTAGTCACACTACCACACAGCTGCAACAGATAAGCAGTTTCGATTTGGAATCTTTATGACAATGACGTCAGATTTCGATTTTGACAAAAACGAAATTGAACACACTTATTTAGATCACATCCCTTTAGTCGGGATTACAACCTAGTTTCCCATACCACTTATGTTGTGTGTGTTAATTTTTATACATGAGTGGTGGGACTTACTGTTTAAAGTCGCTTCCGAATGACAGATTTTTGAGAAACTTTTCATGGCCATTTTATTTACTTTTAGACTTTTTGCCAGAAATCTGCTAAGAGGAAGTCGTCGAAAAAATATTTTGTCATATTTCGTTTAGTTGGAAATGCCTAACCTGGGGTTTGAACCGTGGCCTTACGTCTAATAAGCCAACACACTGCCTACAAGACTCCGGTGACACTTGTATACCTTCCCATAATCAACACACTCACACTTTTTATACTCCTTCTGTCTATCATGGATCGAAATCCAGTCGAGAACTAGGTTTCGCTCTACTGGTGGGCCCACTTCAAAACCTTTCTGTATCATCTGTATCACGGCCTTCTAGTATTTAAACAAAACGAAAGGTAGATGCTAAAGAGCATCATTATTTTGGGGAAAATTTTCTAAAATTAAAGAATTATTCGAAGAGCAAAAACACTCAAAACAGAGACTGGTTTTTTTAAGGCATTAATTTTACAATTTCTGTAGTGGACAAGTTCCCAAAATATTTTTTTTTTACTCGGGTGCACCAGATCACAGCCATTGCCTCGTGGGCTTATTACACGTAAGACAACTCGAACTAAACGAAATATTAGTTTCGGAGAGTTCCTTTTAGCAGTATTCTGGCAAAAAATTCTGAAAGTAAATAAAATTGCCATGAAAATTTCCTCAAAAATATGTCTTTCTGTATCGACTTTAAACTGTAGATCCCGCCACTCAAGGATAAAACTAATACAAATGGAATGGGTGGTGTGATAAGCTCGGTTGTAATCCTGACTAAAGCGTAGTAATGACCACTTAAGTAAGCAAATAAAGAATAACAACAGATTACATTTCACAGTCTGTTTCGCCACAGTTTAATGAGGTGGCGGGGATAAGTAGAAAAAAGTGTTTCTCTTGTATAGATTCAAGGATCCCTGTCTCAAATACAATACGTTATCTCCAGGATTTTTGGATTTTCGAACTTTAAGATACCAAATTATTCTTCCAAAAACCCTTTAATTCGCATCATATGAAGCTCAGTTAGAGGTACCTTTTGGAAAAAAGTAGGATGCAAATACAAATACAAATCCAATGCATTTTTACGGAGAGTGCTGTCTCTAGACAACCCTGCTATAATAGGCCCTGTTGCAGTAGACCAATCACTTGCTTACCTGGATTATTATGCTGTAGCGACGTTTGTAAGAAGCATTGATGCCCGCGTGTTGTTCAAAAACAATTCCACAATCAAGATTCAGTTACTGATCTCATCGGATTTGTTTATGTTTTCTCCAGAGAGGTCTATCAACGCTGTCCCAAAAAGTGCCGTTCAGAAGGATTTAGGGAAGATCGTTGGATGGATGGCTTCAAAGAGAGCATTAATATGTGTAAAGGCAGCTGGAGATAGAGAGAGAGCTGGAGATTGAGAGTTTGACAAAAGCAACCAAAGCAGTCCTTAGTGGAGTCTTTCTAACCCAACTCTCTTCACTTATGGAAATTAAATGATATCGAGAAAATTGAACCTGCACTGCAGAAGCCTATAAATCATATCTCGATCGTTGATCTGTGGATTACTCATAGGAATAAACGAATAAACATGCAAACAAACGTGTAGGTGGCAAGATAGAGAAGTAAAAAAGTATCATTGCTCCGCTTTATTTGACAATTGCTTCGGATTGTTTGAAATGAAATGCAAAAAATCCACTTCATTTTGTCGTATACGCTATCAATTGAAAACATTTTTACTTTTTAAATCGAAATTATTGCAAAGATTTTCGTTACAAAATATTAATAACACGCCAAACCCTAAGCAAATATTTTTAAATCATGTCCTCAGTTAAAACAACCGACAGAAGAAAAAAAGCGAAATGCATTACCGCAAGGCAAGAAGACTTTACAATTTCATTTCATTTCAATTGAATTTTTATTTCTTTAGTTTTTGTTTTTTGTTTTAAACACTTTTTTTCCTTCTCAATTTCTTACGCTTAAAAGTACACGAGAAGAGAAGACCAGGGGACAAGACAGACGAACCGGCAGACAGACAGACTGTTTAGCGTAAAAAGTGAGCGTCAAAAAGATGCCGCCTCCATTAAATGGAAACGCCAAAGCAACTTATCAAATGCTAAAGTACATACCGCTTAACTTGAATACCAAAATTTTGGATGCTTCAAGTGAAAAACCAACTAAAGTTGCGTTTTTTTTTTCTCTTTCTTAATAGAATACTTTATTAAATATTTTTGTAAGTATTCGTTCTTCTATAAAGGCACTTAAGTACATTTTTCCTTTACTGATACTCTAAACAACAATATTTAGTGTCTGTTTGTTTACGGGCCTCTAAAGATTGTCTGTTGAAAGTTAAAAACAGAAAACAAAGAAGAAAATTTTTCCAATTGATTTCATGCAACAACTGGCTTAAGACTTATTGCTTCGATAGGTTTTCAAGGCATATGATTGGAGAAGCTAAACCTGCGAACTTATTTCAGTTCTTTTCCGTCGTTTTCCTCTTTTTTTTTTTTTTTTGAAGAAGAAGAAGAAGAAGATACGCTAAAAGCAAATACATCTTGTTGTTGCTGTTATTTGAGAAATCAACCACCAGATATGATGACGTTGATCTCTTTCAATTGAATTATTTTCTACAATGAAAAGGGTTTCGATCTCCTTTTCCTCTTGCTTCGCATTAAATGCAGTGTTGGAAATTTGATTAGGGGTTCTAGACAGTGTTGCCACCAACAGCTTTATGACTTACACACAACTGGCATCGAAATTACACATATGAAAAAAAAATTACACACAAAATTCTATTTTTACAAATATTGCGTACATATATTATGTAATCATTAAAATTATATACTCATATACATACTTAAAATAATATACATAATACAAAAGACTTGTAATTGCAAACATTAGCCTTAAGGCACTTGGAGACGATCAAATGAAATCATCAACGCCTTATATGTACGCGTGTTGTCGTTCTACACGTACACGTTGTCGGCTTTGATTGATAAAAATCAAAAAATTTTGATTTTTTCATTTGATGACCTTTTATTTGATCGCCTAAATTTCTGATTGACAAGCATTTCTCATTTGTTCTGATATTGTAGTAATGAACACGTACGTGGATAAAAACTAATAATTTTATTGCCGTCATGTAGGAATGTGCAGATGAAAAAAATATTTTACAATTTATTGAGAAATACCAGTGTTTACCAGTTTTATGGAAGGTAAAACTGGAAGCTTATTACAGTATTTCACGATGTTAATAGCAATAAATCGTCATGCGAAGAAAATATTTTGGCATTCAAACACTACGAAATTAAAATAATGATTGACGTATTTATTTAAACGTCTCCTTTTAAACGTCAAGCACACCACACGCACACTTTTGTATTATTTGATGAATTTATTTGATCGTCTCCAGGCGTCTTTACATGTAGAATGATGTAGGTGTTTAATTTTTCAAACTAGTGTTGGAAATTGCAATAAATTTATAAAATAAATCAGTGTTAACAAATTGACTGTTAAAAATTAGCGATTAAAGAAAAAGGTAGAACAAAAAGTAAAATTACACACAAATTACACACGAAACTAATTACACACATGCTACACACACAATCAAAAGTTACACACAATATGTGTAATTACACACAAGGTGGCAACACTGGTTCTAGATCGCTTTTTTGTACACATCACTGTGTTCTGTTGCAGCAGCATGGAGCATCAACATTTTATAAGTCACTCTCTACACTGAAAAAAAGAATCAAGCCATCCGGGCTTGAATCAATCCATATCGGTCACAATAGTACGGTAAGTACGGTTTGGCTTGAATCAAGTACAAAAGAGTTGAATCAAGCCCGAATCAGCCTTGTTTTAAGCAAACAATAGCCAAAACGGGCTTAATTTTTCAAGCACGTTTTTTGTCTTAAATTGAGAATAGAAAAGTTGATTTTAGCACGCCGTTTTTCTTTCTGTGTAACCATTAAATAATCTCAGCAAAATGGTAATCCATCTCTAAAGGGAAAAGACTCAATAATTATGAAAACTACCGCTCAATAGTAATGGGTTCCACACTTTCCAACATTATGGAGCTCATGTTAAATGCCAATATATTCAGCAGCAGATTGGATGGTGGAATCAGTTCATTCAACGATTTGATGGGTATTTGGTTGAGAGAACCATTTTCATGTTGCGAATCCCATTTCAGATACATTTAGGTACACTAGCCAGAGATCTAAAGCTTTAATTCTTTTTTTTTTATGAGATTGTTACGTTGTTACCTTTTAAAAATGTTTAAAATATGAGCTCGTAGATTGCAAATAAAATAAAAATAAATCTGTGTTTAGTTCACAACCTGATGTAAACAACAACAATTGCTTTGTTTGTTATTCTTCTATTTGCATAAACAATAACAATCACTAAACAAAACAATTGTTCGACAGATCTTTGTAACGGAGATCTTCAAACCACGATTACTTTCTTCAAACGCACCGCGTTTTCATACAAGACTGACTGAACTTCATTTACTCACTCGCATGCTTTGCCATGACTTTTATATGGCAGAGTAAACAGGCTGATGAATGTTCTTGAAAGCGTGTGTTCGTCGCTTCGCCTTCTCGAAATCTTTATAAATGTAAACATCACTGTTTTATTATTGTTGTTTGTGTATTTTGTTTACATTTATTCTTGTACTGTTTGTTGTTGTATTTTTGTTTACTTGGTTACCATTCTTTTTATGCTGGTGTTTATTGTTATATTAAGCAGTACGATAATTTGTAAACAGGTTTGTTTACTGCATTGTTTTGCTTTTAAAGCTTTTGTTTATAATTTTAATGTTAAGCGATGTAAAAGCAAAACACCAGTATCTAGATTCTTCATTTTCGTAACAATATGCACACTTTAACTAACTATTTACCGTTTTGCAGATAACGGAACTATTTGTCATCATATACCACTGAGACAGAGCTGATCGAACATGAGTCGATGCTGGAACAAACGTTAAGTATTCAGGCTCTATTGCATTTTCACACATTACACAGCCCTGCATGGGTTTTGCAAACAAGATGGTTCCAGGTGTTCCTGAAGGCATTTTGCGCGCTGAACACGAATCTGTATTCAAAAACTTTCCATCACGTCAGGTTTTCGAGAAAAAAGGGGGCTGAAACCCCTAAAAATAGCATTTTTGGCCATTTTTGAAGAATTATAGAGCAGTGTTCACGTGCTAGAACCTTCGCTATTATCAGAAATTGACAATTGATCTTTGCTCTTTAAAATGAGCCCTAAGCCAAATTGTTTGCATGCACCCTTAAAGTAGGGGGTGGGTTTATGTCAAGGGATGCAATAGAAAAAGAAACACATTACGGAGGTCCTTAAAAACTAATCAGATTTTTTAAATGTGAATGAAGATCTGTAATCAGCGATCCCAAAAACCCCTGAGTAACAATTTTCAATTTTCATAATTATCAATCGATTTCGTCTTTAATTTTACGAGTCTTAATTGAAAGAATTAATGCTTGGATTTAAGATCTGACGATGACCTACACTACACTATCAAATGCATTTCTAACTGGAGTTAACGTATGTCTTCCGAAGACATGACTGGCACGGTTGCAAACGTTTACGAGAAAACCCCTGTAATAATTCCTAGCAGTGTAGATTAAGCCGGATTAGGATTCTTTCTTACCATAATCTGCATTGTGTCTGCAGTTTCGTTGTTACTGTGAGGGGGATTTAAGCCGCACTTCTTCGCTTGATCAACTTCATTCGTTGTTTCCCTCGTACATGTTTGAATTAATCGAAGTGATATTTTGCTTGTTTTGAATTCAATTTTCATTTTAAAGATACTTTTTCGCTTTATTTGTTATTCGTGAAGAATTATTTTTTCGTTTGCTTGTTAACCAAGTTCAAAGAGAGTGTGTTTCACTTGATCGCACCGCTTTCAAATCCTTTTAAGTAAAGACGTTGTACTTCTTCTCTTTTTCTTTCTTCAGTTTTCTCCTTCTTTTTTTTTCTTGATCATTATTATTGTTGGTAAATTCCCTTATCTTTGCCTTCCCCCCTCGTGTTCTTCGTCTTTCTTGTGCTATGGCATTACACTGATCATGTTATTTGTTTAAATATCCCGCAGCGTTTGTTGGTTTTTCTCTTTGTTATTGTTACTATTGTTGTAGTTGTTGCAATTGTTGTTGTGTTTACTACTCATTTATTGATTCCGTATGGATTCGGTTCCAATTGCAAATGCAAATGGGAATGGCAATGGCAATGGCAATCCAAATGCATGGAAATCTTTGGTAGAAAATATAAATATTCCCCAAATGAATTTTTTGATGCGTAATGACATGAGTTGTAGGCGAAATTCATTTGGTTTTGTTGTTGTAGTAGTTGTTGTTGCTGTTGTTATTTATTGATAATAATGATTTCGACTTGTAGTCGGTTGAAATATGTACATATTTATGTATGTATGGAATGGCAATTGCCATATATTTTAGCCTTAATGTGTACCCACATAATTTACATGTAAAAATTTAAAAAAATATTTTATTGTCGCTGCTGCAACAATGTTGTGCAAAAATATTCGCAATTGCTAAATAGTTAGCGTATATTAAGGCAAATTAATTTTTGTAGATAGCTATGTAGTTAGGTGGCCGTCCCCCCAAGGAATTCGGGGGGATATGTATGTTACGCGACGGTTATAATTAAATATTCAATAGACTGAAAAAATACAAAAATAGACTTCCAAAAAAAAACCCGAATAAAATATCAAGGTCAAGGGCATGCAAAGATCTCCCCGGCTGCTCAAATCGAAGTGGTTCTCAACCCGTATTTTACGACGCGTAAGCATATAAACACAGCCTGCATGCCACCAAAGAAAATACCCTAGACTGTGTGAATGTAAAGAGAAAATCGAAAAGCATAATCATGTTAAACGCGAAAGTAACAAAAAGAAAAATGAGCCGAAACGACCTGACGGTTAGATGTTATCCCGCCTAGGGCATAAGTTCCCTCCCAGTGACAAAGTCACACACCATGACAGACGGACGCCCTAATCAAATACTACATCTGTTTTTTTTTTTTTTTTATTATGAAACCAGCACTCAGGGGATGGCCCCTACTTATGCAGTGCATTGTGCAGGTTTTTTTATGATAGGTGGAAAGGGGGAAGATGCGAACGGCAAGGAAAGGAGTTGCTGCTATAGGTGACTATAAAATGGCCAGTGCTATACCTTCACCATTAGACAGTCTACAGGCAATCGTCCCCAAGAAGCCCGCAGTTTCTCACACCACTTATGTTGTGTGTGTTAATTTTATACATAATTGGTGGGACCTACAGTTTAAAGTCGACTCCGAACGACAGATTTTTTGAGAAACTGAGAAGAAATCGCCGAAAAAATCCTTTTTTTTTTTTATGTCTGGCCTGGGACACGAACCCTGGCTTTTACGTCTAATAAGCCAGCACACTACCTACTAGACCGCGGCGACCCCTGAGGCCACATGGGGCCCATTGTGCAACCACTTAGAGCTTCCAATGAAGCAATTCAAACTGCCGATATCAATGTTCGACAAATCATCTAGTTCATCGATGTAGAAGGCACCAACAAGATGTCTCTTTCTCCTTTGACATAACGCCGGGCATGTTCCCATGTGTGCATTTTCCCAGGTAAGAAGATGATTGGTCATCTGTAGCATAATAGATAGGATAATAGACTTCCATTGCCTCTATGAAAATGTATTGGGTAGGTTAGGTTAGGTCAGAGTGGTAGCCTTGATTCCAAAAGCTCACTTGAGCACGCGTAGCAGCCCGTTGTGACGCCACAGGTGAACGCAGTCTCTGTGCTGACCAAGTTCTCCAAATCAGGGGAGAAGAAATTGGTCGGCGCAAGGGCTTTACATTCTCAATTTAAGTGCAATTGTAAATCCAAACGAGCGCAAGAGCTTAGAATTTGATACATATTACATAGATTTTTTTCTAACTTTGGTGGCTCTTATATACACATCCACAGCTTCTAAATGATTATACCTGCAGCCACAAAATTTTATAATTCGAAGGAAGTTATTCTATACGAATATGAATGAATGAATTCGATTCTACTCTGCCACAAGAAATAGTGCTGCCTGACTTTCCTAAGATGTTCGTTGTTGAAGGAATTAAAGACTCTCAATATTAGAAATTCGAAAACCATGATGAAAACTTTTTCATTTTCATAATTGCGATTACAGCTCATGGCACACAACTGCAGGCTTCTCTGAAGAAGAAACTAAGGACCAAGACTATTAACTGCTGCCAAAAATTTGAAAAATAAGCTGAACAGAGACCCATATCGATAATTATATTGACGTACATGTAGTCGCTGTTGCCTAATAGGTAGCGTGTTGGCTTATTAGACGTGTGGCCTCGGTTTAAACTCCAGGTCAGACATTTACAACAAAATTAAATTTACTTATTAGACGTAGGGCCACAAATCAAATACCCGATCAGATATCAAAACGAAATATAAATAAATATTTCTTCGGCGACTTCCTCTCAGCAGATTTCTGGCAAAAGCTCTGAGAGTAAATAAAATTATCATGAAAGATTTCACAAAAAAAATCGGTCGTTCGCAGACTACTTTAAACTGTAGATCCCGCCACTCATGTATAAAATTAACACACACAACATAGGTGGTGTGAGAAACTAGGTCGTAATCCTAACTGAAGTTGGGTTGTAATGATCAATTACGAACGTACACAGAAAGAAAAATGGCGTGCTATAATCAACTTTTCTATTCTCAATTTAAGCCAAAAAACGTGCTTGAAAAATTAAGCCCGTTTTGGCTATTGTTTGCTTAAAACAAGCAAAAAACGGGATTGATGTGAAAAACTAAGCCTTATATTACTAAAATCAACACTAAAAAGCTCAAATCTATCTAAAAAAGTGTAATTTTGACTTATTTGTTATTTGAGTTATGGAATTGTGGGTTTTAAGTTCAAAAGTAAAAATTTTAATAATTCTCATTTAGTTCATGTGTATTTATACAATATATATCCAACAAAATGTCGTTTTTTTCGCAATTTGCATTCTTTGGTAGATGACTTGGATTATTCCGGTCGATGACTTGCATTTTTTTTCAAATCAATCGATTTTAGGATTAAATCAAGTACGAGTTCGAGCTTAAATCAAGTTCAAAATTCTTGAAACAAGCTCGTTTTTGGATAAATTTAGGTTTAAATCAAGTATAATTTAGGGCTTAAATCAAGTTCATTGTGCTCGAATAAAGTACGATTTGCCTCAATTCGATTCCATTTATAAGTTAATCTAGCCTAAATCAACTTTATAATTCTTGAAACAAGTGCGCTTAAGGATTACTTCAACTTCTGACTCTCTTGAATCAAGTACGAATTCGATCTTAAATCAAGAAAAAATATGCTTAAACCAAATACATGATGAGATCACTTTGATCCCAAAAAGGCTTAAATCGCGCTTCAATCAACACTTTTGTACTTGGCTGATTCGGGCTTGATTCAACTCTTTTGTACTTGATTCAAGCCAAACCGTACTTACCGTACTATTGTGACCGATATGGATTGATTCAAGCCCGGATGGCTTGATTCTTTTTTTCAGTGTACGTACATGTAGATAAAGCAGTTTAATCACTAACATTTAACAAAGAGAAGAATAATACCACATTCATGCCATACAGCTTTGACTTAAGTTAAGTTTAAGCTGTTAACACAACTATAATTGCCGTAAGCTCATCCTTTCTCTAACACTTTATTCACAACGTATACAATACAACTTTTGCTATACTTTTTAGACTTTATAAAGAGAATCAATATATATGGATACGTTCTAATAATAATATTTATTTTTAAATTAATCACATAAAACAAATAAAACTTACCTTCAATAAGAAAAGAAACAATTCATTAAGTCCTTGATGTTTACGTGGCTGTCTCAATTGATTTCTTGCAAATCGCTTAATTTTAACATTTTACAACACTGCACAATTATTTGCATACTTTCGCTCGCTTGCAATTGTCATTCATACATGCGCGGCTAAATGGGCCCCGTTAATAGAAAAAAATGTCTCTGCTGTCACACAAAACAACACATTTTTTCACACCTTTTTTGGCAATAAAAACACACGAAGTACACTCGTACTCGTAAATTGAAAACAATAAAAACCACAAAACATTATACACACAACACACACACACACAACACACACACAATACACCCCACGTATGTATATGCATTCTAACAACAACAGCAATTAATAAACGGACTTTGAGAAAATTGAGCCTGACAAACAAAAGAGAATGTAAATAACGCATGCGAATGATCTCATTGCCAATACAAATGGCTGAAATTATAAAGAACAAGAGAAAAACAATTTTAATATTATTATGTACATAGGTATACGAGTAGTTGATGTCGAATTTAGACGCGGCAGAGACGGAGAGAGACTGATAGAAAAGAAAACGTTTACAATTTTTATAACCGTGCGTGTACTTTCATAATTACGGCGTTTAATTAATTTTGCAAATTATTGTGCATGAATTTAAAAGACGCATTAATTTTTATTATTATTTTATGCACTCTTTATCTTATAAAGAATTACACTTTATTCGTATTTAATTAATTAATTTAGAAGAAAAAGAATCACCAGGTAATTTATTGGCACATTAAACGGTAACACAAGATAACACCTACTGAAGGAAAAAATGGTGTACGGAAAGTTGTAAGTAAAATAGAGTTGCCAGATGGATAATCTTAGTGAGGAATATATTTCGAAATTAAATAAATTTGAATTAAAAAATTAAAAATTAATTTTAATTAAAAAAAACTTCTTATAAATGAATTGCAAATGCTAAATATTTTCCTTACAAACCAAAAATCAGTTTTAAGAATGACTATATATTTATTTACTTGTTCTACAATCCTTTGGTTAAATTTAAATCTTGTTTATGGATGGCATTCTGACAAAACTTTGTTAAAATTAAATCATTATAAAGTTTTGGTCACAGCGTAAATAAATTGGATTTTATAGGAAACAGCTCTAAATCCTAGAACAAAACAAAAGACTTTAAAATCTACCAAACTTTTGCTTCTTACGAATTAATTAAAGCTATAGAACACGTTATTTGGTTAACCATTTGTGTTTACATCACTCTGGGCCCGTTCAGCAATTATATTCTAGTTTATCAACAATGATAAAGTCGCCGTAGTCTAGTAGGTAGTGTGTTGGCCTATTAGACTGCAGGCCCGAGTTCGAATCCCACGTCAGACATCAAAACGAAATTATGAAAATATTTCTTCGGCGACTTCCTCTCAGCAGATTTCTGGCAAAAACTCTGAGAGTAAATAAAATTGCCATGAAAAGCTTCTCAAAAAACTGTCGTTCGGAGTCGACTTTAAACTGTAGGTCCCGACACTCATGTATAAAATTAACGCACACAACATAAGTGGTGTGAGAAGCTAGGTCGTAATCCTGACTGAAGGGTTGTAATGACCAATTATGTATGTATGTTATCAACAATGGATACGGAGGTATCTTTGAATTTTCCGGAGCCGGTACACGTTATCATATTCAGTAAAGAATTTATTACCCTTAATACCTTAGTGCTCTACTATCGTACCTACCTACATATCTCGCATTTCTGAGGCTCAGCATCAATTTTGCTAAGATAAATTTAATTCATAATGAATTAAATTTATAAAAAATGCTTCATTTAGCCTTGGCATCATGGTTAAGTACCAACTTTTTTGGTAACTCGGGGGATGTTTGTCTCATGATATCTCCAACAAAATTTTCCACCGCTTGTTTAGCCTTATAAAGTCTGTTCTTACCGTATTTGGATTCAAAAACCAGCAATGACACTTAAAAGTTGCCCCATAAATTGCAATACTGAAGTTCACGACCAGTTTAAACTCGTGAATTTTGACTTGCTGACATTAGCGAACGTATTTTCTGAAACTAAAAGACTCGTTACTAGTTTGGTAACATCCGTCTTTTATCCACGACATTGTCCACCGTCCTTTAACACTCGCCAGCAAACCTTAAGTCTATTTTACTTTATTTTAGTATGTGTGCCAAAAGTCGCTTTCGAATACTCATAAATATTCGAAATTTGTTGCGAAATTCGTAATTTAAATCTTTTTAAATGATTTCATTCATATTAATTTCTTTTAATTTTATTTTTTTGATAATAAAACCCATAAAAATCATTATGAATCGAAATTCGACATAATTTTCCCCTTAATTTTACCTGTTTTTTTTTATTTTAATGGCGGCAATTAAAATTTCTTATTTAAGCCACGTTTAAAATTGTCACTGTGTATTAAATTAAATTAAATGGAAATGATTTAAACAAAAATTAAAAAACCATAAAAATTTTGTTTTGGTTTTTTTTTTTTGAATTTTTTGTCAAAACATTAGGCGCCATGTGACAGTTGTCAGTTTTGTTTATATTCGCTTAATTCGTTCTTCTTCTTTTCAGATTAATTTGAGTTTGTTTTTTCTTCTCAATGAGTCATATTTACGAACCCACGTTTAAATTAAATCGAAAAGTTCTATGGCCCTCACTGCCATTGTGTTGTCTCTGAGGTTCTGGCAACCCGCTGAGTTTTTCTAATCACTTGGTATCGATAAACGATGACAATCTATGTTGCAATGATGGGACAAACTTCAAAACAACAAGTGAAAGAGAAAAGGAAACACACGCACACAAGCGTTATGATAAGAACAACAATATGATTGAGTGTGAATATAAAACATTCACTGAAAAACGCATGACATTTACCCACTTGCACACAAGTGCACACTCACACATAAACAATATTATCGTAACTTATGACTCTTGATTAGCTGTGATACAGGTTAACAACAACAGCCTGCCAGACAACAACAATAGTATAAAACAGAACAATAATAGTTTCATTATCTCTTTCACTCTCTCTGTTTGTGTACAAACAATAGGAGTAACCACTAAGCCAGACAATGTTACCGTATTGATATTTATTTTCGTAAGACATACGAAATCCCGAATCATCATCATTATCATGGTCATTATCAGTATGTTGTGCTCATGTCAATGTTATTTAAGATCCATAAATAATAATAATGAGTTGATTTGAATCTTTGTCTCTCTTTTTAATTCTGCCTCTTTACATGCATACATACATGTACGTGAGTGTGCATGAATGCTTTGGTGGTTTATAAGAACATTTCTTTTGCTTTTCTTCGACTGTCAAGTGTACACACCTGCAAATTTCACCACACAGCCTTTCAGAAACATTGTTACATTCGAGGGTATTTTTTTGGTTGTTAAATAAAAAAAAAAATTAAATTATTTTAGGCCTCATTATTTGAGGGAAAAGGGTTAATTAGCTACAAAACAAAACATAAAAAACGCTTTAAATTCAGTTTAAGTTTAATTAAGAATCAGATAAAGAAACAAAATAAATTAAAATGCGATTAAATTCTTCTATTTTTTTGTATTCCATTTTCATTTCTTCTTATTTGTTCGTTATTTTCAATATTAAATGCCTGAATGAAATACTTATCTTGGCTGTATTGTCTAGAAAAAAAACAAATTTTTTGTAAAAATTTTCTTTCATTATTTAAATTTGTATTAAAATATTGGCGTAGGCTGGCATGGATCTCAAACAAATTGCGTTAATTTACTTTGGACAGCACTTAGAGAAAATATTGCGTGGCATTATTGCGATATCAGCAGAAAAACGAAGCGAAGAGAGAAAAAAAAACGCTGAAAAATGTCCAACTGATATCATGTCCATTAAGGTTTTTAATTAATTTATGCAAGACATTCACATACAGTTGAACAATTTCAACAAATGCAAAGTAACACCATTTCCATAAGCAAATTGAATCACTTAAAGTAAATAATTCTTAAGGAATTTTGATCAAAGGCATAGTAATTCTTTACTATTGTTACGTTTTTACCTTTTAAAAACGTTTAAAATATGAGCTCGTAAATTGCAAATAAAATAAAAATAAATTTGTGTTTACATTTAATTAAAATTCTTTATTATTCGCACAATTCTATGTGCCACTCACTATTCACAACTTTATGTAAACAATAACAATTGCTTTGCTTGTTATTCCTCTGTTTATACCCTTTGCATAAACAATAATTAATAACTAATAATAATAATTATTCGACAGATCTTTGTAACGGAGATCTTCAAACCACGATTACTCTCTTCACACACAAAGCGTCTTCACACAAGACTGACTTCACTAGCTCAGTCGCCTGCTTTCCTTTATGTTTTATATGGTAGACAGCGTTGCCATTTGCCAAGTTTTCCCTTTTTTTGTAAGTTTTTTGAGATACGGAAAAGTTTTCCTTCAATTTGTTTTCTAACAAAACAAGTTTTTTCGACAAAATTCTATTATAAATTTTTTTCAATACATTCAGTATTAATAACAAGAAATATTTACATTTTTAAATAAAATATTGTGTATTTTATTAGTCCCAGGCAAAATTAGCAAAAAAAAAACACCAACAGAAGGCATCGGGTTCCGGTGTTTCCTTTAAACATTTCGGTACTTTTGTAGAAAACAAGTTTTTTTTGGTAAAAAAAAGGTTTTTTTTTTTCCAGAAATAAAAGGTTTTTAAAAAAAAATGGCAACGCTGATGGTTGAGTAAACAGTCTGATGAATGTTCTTGAAGGTGAATGTACATGACTTCGCGTTCTGTAAATCTCTATAAATGTAAACATCATTTTGTTTACATTTATTCTTGTAGTGTTGTTTGTGTATTTTTGTTTACCATTCTTTTTATGCTGGCGTTTGTTGTTATATTAAGCAATACGATAATTTGTACACAGGTTTGTTTATTAGATTTTTAATTTTTGTAACAATATTATTATTGTTTTTATTTTTTAATTCTTAATTCTTATATGCTTCGCAAGCTATACTCCAGTTTAAGGTGCCTCATTAAAATCTCCATTTTGATTAAGTGTAACATGTTTTGCGTCCTTAATTTAGAAGATTTAGAATTCCAAACCATTTTCGTACTCAAAGCCATATCTATCTAAGTTCACATCACTTTAATTTCCGTCTGTTGCATGGTGAATTGGTTCCCATATATCACATACATACATAATTGGTCATTACAACCCTTCAGTCAGGATTACGACCTAGCTTCTCACACCACTTATTTTGTGTGCGTTAATTTTTATACATGAGTGGCGGGACCTACAGTTTAAAGTCGACTCCGAACGACAGTTTTTTGAGAAGCTTTTCATGGCTTTTTTTTTAATACTCTCAGAGTTTTTGCCAGAAATCTGCTGAGAGGAAGTCGCCGAAGAAATATTTTCATAATTTCGTTTTGATGTCTGACCTGGGATTCGAACTCGGGCCTTCAGTCCAATAAGCCAACACACTACCTACTAGACTACGGTTAGCATATATCGGGTGTTCCATTATTTACACAATTTACCGAGTGTATTTGTGGATCTCTGACTTTTTGTCTGTCAAAGTACTCAAATTATTTTCGCCTAAAGTATTGGTGTTGAAGTCTGGGAGATGCAAAAAAATGTCTGCATATTTTAATTAAGAAATTATGATCACAGAAACCAATCATTATTATCCATCAGTTGTATTGCTTGAAGTCGCCGTAGTCTAGTAGGTAGTGTGTTGGCTTATTAGACTGAAGGCCCGGATTCGTATCCCAGGTCAGGCATCAAACGAAAATATTTCTTCAGCGACTTCCTCCAGCAGATTTCTGGCAAAAACTCTGAGAGTAAATAAAATTGCCATGAAAAGCTTCTCAAAAATCTATCGTTCGTAGTCGAGTTTAAATTGTAGGTCCCGCCACTCATGTACAAAAATTAACGCACACAACATAAGTGGTGTGAGAAACTAGGTCGTAATCCTGACTGAAGGGTTGTAATGACCAATAATGTATGTATGTGTATGTACAGGGTGGGGCAAAAGTCGCGAAAGGATTTGAAAAATTAATAACTTTTCTAATTAAATTTTTTTTTATTTTTCTTTTTAGGACTTGTAAAATAAATCTGGGAGATTAATTATGGAAGGTTACAACGTTATCCAGCGAACCAAAATCATAGAACTTTATTTTGAACATCATCGATCAATAATTCAAACTCAATGAGCCTATCGTCCATCATCGTATCACCATCCGAATCAATGATTCGACGCTTAGTGACACGTTTTCAGGAACAAGGCTCAGTAAGGGATCTTCCACGAAGCGGAAGACCACATTCTGTAATTAATGAAGCAAATATTCAACGCGTTCTGGAGAGTGTTGAGGAGAATCCTGAAACATCAACTCGAAAGCGCTCTGCTGAGCTGTAAATGTCTCGGCGGTCTTTACGCAGAATATTAAAGGGAAATTTACATCTTTTCCCATACAAGCTGCAGTTAGTGCAAGAACTAAAGCCACGAGATTCCCAAGAACGATTAAACGATTAAACCCCTTCGTGACTTTTGGCCCACCCTGTATTACTTAATACGTAAGACTACACACTACCATTTCAGTTGTAATTCTCTTCCCGTAGAAGTCTCTTCAAATCAGCCATCACTTGCATTATTTGTTTATTTTTTCCATTCTCTTCCTGCGTATTATTTGCTGATTCATGTGTTGTACAGGAAAGCAAACATTTAACAAAATTTTCCATTTATTTTTCCAGTTGGAAATGGTGTAGTTTTCGTTCGCTAATAACATGCCAATGACATGCAAACAGCAGGGCTTATAAATGGCCCATGGAACAGCAGGTTTTCAAGCAGAAATACTTAAAAAAAAAAAAAAAACAAAACTGAAACCAACTCCCCACTGTAGACAAGAGGCTTGAGTAACAAACGACTCCACTACAATAATTTCCATAAGGACTCGCCACTGTGAATCCATCCATTAGTTTGTGGTCAAAAAAAAAAAAAAAAAAAAAATTTAAAACGATACCAATTTGGTAGGGAAAAAAAACGAATTTCTTTCATTACATTGTGAGGAGGTCTTATCAATTTAATGGTTGTTAATTAGACAATGTTCCACTGTTCCATGGCTACACTTAATAAGAATACTTATCACAACAACAACAACAACCTGTGGTAATAATACAAATTTTATTTTATTTTTCCTGTGTTTAGTTTAGTTGTTGAGGTTGTAATAAATGACAACGAAGACCAGAGATGAGATGATGAGAATTTTTCTATTCTTGCCATGAAAATATATGGAAAGCGATTCAATTCCATTAAACTGATACGGAATTTGTTTAACACACCATTACAGTCACCTGCTTTAGATTATTATAAGGGGCCTGACTGCCTGCTTGCCTGCCTGACTGCCTGCCTGCCTGCCTACCATTTCCAAATGAAGAAGAGAATAATTTTTTAATTTTTCTGTTTTCCTTGAGAAGATTCTTATCAATTAATGGTTGTCACTGTGAGTTAAGAAAGGAGTAGATATCCTGTTCGAATCGTTGTGTTGTTTCTTGTAATGGAAATGATTTATGATCGTTGTGGCCATGAATCGTGTTTGGCAACATATGACAGGTGTTATGGCAAGATGGTTTATCGATTATGAATTGAGAAATTGAAAAACTTGAACGAAAAATATTGTTACGTTTTTACCTTTTTAAAAACGTTTAAATATGAGTTCGTTAATTGCAAACCAAGTAAAAACAAATATGTGTCTTATTTCAATAAAAACTCTCTCTTTCTTTATTGTTCACACTTTTTATGCCACTCACTGTTCACACTTAACCGATACAACATTAGTTGCTTGCTATTATTCACACACAACTATTACTCGCAACCAATATCTTCCAACACGACTATTTATTGTTCACACGCAACTTCACTCAAGACTGACTCAATTACAACTGACTTACTCGTCTGCTTTGTCTTGCCCTTTTATAGTCCAACACGAACAGTACATCGAACGTTCTTGAAGAAGAACGTTCGCGGTCTCGCATTCTCGCAATTTCTATGGTGACTGTATTGCTTGTTGTTGCGCTTGCTTATTTGTCCATCCCTTTTGCTCTCATGCTTGTTGTTGGTTTATTTGGAAGATGTTCGATGTATTCGTTAGAGTGTATTTGTGTATTGTATACACATTGCCTCTTGTTGCGTTCGCTTATGTTGCGTTTTCGTTATCCATCTCTCTCATACTCATACTGATGTTATTGTTAGTTTATGTATGGTTCGATGCACATATGTGTTAGTGTAGCTGGTAGCTTTTGTTTATTGTTTGTGTTAAACGATATTAGGTCGTTTCGATTGTTCTTGCGTAACAATATTGTGAATGGTTTCCTTATACAAATCAAAATTATAAGAAATAATTGTAATGAAAAGCATTGGTCGATAATAAGATAGGATACTTACTTACATACATAATTGGCCAATGACAACCCGATTAACGGATTTCGGCCTGCCGCAACACATCCTTCCAGGCGCCTCTGCTTCTTGCGCGCCTATGCCAGTTCGTCACACCAATCGATGACAGGGCTTCCTCGACTTGGTCCTTCCAACGGATACAAGGTCGTTCTCTTCGCCGACTTCCGCAAATTCCCGCATCAAATACCCGTCTCGCCGGAGCATCCTCCTCCATTCGAACGACATGGCCGAGCCAGCGCAGCCGCTGGATATAAATACGCTGTACTACGTCTATGTCGTTGAGGAGCTCATACAGCTCACTGTTGGATCGGATGCGGAAATCATCGCCAACTCGCACTGGACCGAAGATCTTACGTAGGACTTTTCTCTCGAACACTCTCAAGGCTGCTGCATCAGTTCTTAATAGGGTCCATGCCTCTGCGCCATAAATATGCACGGGTAGGATGAGCGTCTTGTAGAGTATTAGTTTTGTCTCACGAAAAAGGTCTCTGCTACTCAATTGCCTATTGAGACCATAGTAGCACCTGTTGGCAAGAGTAATCCTGCGTTTGATCTCCAGACTGACATCATTTTTGGTGGTAAGCCAAAATAAATAAATTCCTTGACTCTATCAAAAGTATAGTTATCGGCAGTAATCTGAGAATCAATACGCCGCACGTCTCTACTTGTCGACAACATATACTTTGTTTTGCCCTCATTTACTGCCAGACCCATCTTCTTATGGTGTTTTCTTTTCTACAAAGAAAATGTAACCCTCTTACAAGGTGCATTAAAAAAATTTTTGACCAACCCTGTTGTAATGTCATTTTTTATTTGAGAAGAACATAACACAAATATTAAAAAAGGGTATGCCCTGTGTTTACCACTTATTAAGAAAATGAATGAGGAAATGCCAATTTGTTCAAAGGTGTTGCCAGATCGCTAATTTTTCGACTTCATTTTTTGCACGCTTTTTTTATAACAAAAAAAAAATATTTTAACTCTGTTCTAACACTGAATGCAATTTTTTATATTGCTGACCATGTAGCTTTAATAATGTGTAATATTTCCTTAAGATTACTCCACAAAACAATGAAAAAATTAACTTCAAATTGGATAACAATACCAGGCGCCTTTTTTTAAATTTCATCTGGTAGCCCTATAAATAAACAAAAGTCATCTGCTTTACAGGGCATTATCAGCACTCTCGATTTATACAGGGCATAAAATGCAATGCCCTCCACCATTGGCAAGTGCGAATTATTTAGAATAAAACATACCACCCTTTTAGAGGGCGAAACATTTTTAAGAAACAAACACAAAATTGCATTTTGCGTTAATGAAATGCACATTTTTTGGTAGAAAAGAAAACACCATTAGACTCCCGTTCAATAGCACTAAAGGCAGCAGTAACATTTCGCTTGGTACGCCCTATGATGTCGTCAGCGTACGCAAGCAATTGGACACTTTTTTGAAAAATAGTGCCATTGCAATGCACTCCTGCCTTTCGCAGAACACTCTCCATGAAGAAGTTGAAGAGGTCGCATGATAAGGGATCGCCTTGTCTGAAACCTCGCATCAAAAGGTTCGGAGAGGTCCATTTATACCTTGACGGAGCTGCAGGAATTGCTCAACGTCATCCCGCATAGCCTTATCAGCTTCGCAGGTATACCGAGCTCAGACATTGCGGCATAAACACGATCCCTTATGGGACTATCGAAGGCTGCCTTATAGTCGACAAAATGATGGTGTATGTCGACTTGTTTTTCGTGGATTTCCAGGATTTGGCGCAGTGTGAAGATCTGGTCGATGGTGGATTTGCCAGGCCTGAAGCCGCACTGATTAGGTCCAATCAGTGTTTTGACGAGTGGCTTCAGTCGTTCACACAATACGCCTGTAAGAACCTTATATGCGATAGGGAGAAGGCTTATACCCCTATAGTTATATAGGCGCATATTGTAAGGTCTCCCTTTTTCAGGACAGGACAGAGGACACTGAGGTTCCAATCGTTGGGCATACTTTCCTCTAGCCATATTTTGTAAATAAGCTGGTGCATGCGCCCTACCAACTCATTATATCCGGTCTTAAACAATTCAGCGGGGAGGCCGCTTTATTGTTTTTAAGGCGCATAATCGCGACTTTGAACTCTTCATGGCTAGGCGGCGGAATCTCCACGCCGTCATCATCGATCGGGTTAGGAACATCATCTCTAGAGGCGGTATTGGTGTCGTCATTGCCTTGTAGCAGAGTAGAGAAGTGTTTCCTTCACAACCTCAGCACCCCCTGCGGATCTGTAACCAAATTTCCGTTCGCGTCCTTTGAGGAAGACGCTCCGGGCCTATAACCCTCGGTTAGACGGACGCTTAACCTTTTGATAAAATTTGATAATAAGATAGGATAAGTAAGGATTAATGATACCTTATCTTACCATAACAGTTTGAAATTTAGTTCACAAAATACTCTTATAAACCCCGTCAATTTATAGTTTGTACTTCCAATGTCTTATAAGCTTTAGGCTATACCGACATACATACCTTCAGAATATATCGGAAGTATCTGTTCACAAAACTTTGCATTTTTCTTGATAAATTTACACTTACAAGCCATGTCTCGCATGCATAAATATTTCTTACTAGAGATACTGCTTGATCGGGAATAATCTCTTTTCCAGGTAAACCTGATGTTATTGATACTGATGCTATCTATGCTAAGCTTTAAAGGACACAAGAAGTTATGATATGGTCCTTCCTGCTTGTATGAGAAAGAGTTTAAAACACAAATTTTTTCTGGAGCATTCCTCTTTTTTTATTCGTTGTGCCAATGTTGCAAACAGATTAGCATACTGCCGAACCACATTTTTTTGCCCTTCATGTCGTTGTTGACATCACCTTCACATTTCCAAGTTCATGTAACCTTTTCTTTCTTCGGTTGGTTGTTTTTTGGTTTTCGGAAAGTTTTTAATGAATTTGTTTGCCCCACCTTAAGAAAGTCAATTTTATTTACACAATCAAAGGCGTAAGCAGTAGAAACGTTCCCTTTTTCCTTTTAATTTTTATGTCACAGCTTTTGTTCCTTCGTCTGTTGCTGCCGTATTGATCGCAATCTTAAACGCGGTTGCAGTTTTTCGCTCTTCTTACTTGACTTTATTAGGAGGCATTTAATTGTGTTTCATTGTAGGCTTTTTCCACTAAACATTGCGGCCAGCGTCGCCTGTATTTTCTGCCAATTAAAGGAAATTTCCGAAAAGAAAAAAAAGAACGTAGGGCGGCAAAGAAGTCACAAATAATAAAAGAGTCGTCTTAACTGTTCTGATCAGCTTAAATTGATAAGGAATTGTTTTCTTTTTTCGTTTTTTTCGTTTTCTTTGTCAGTGTGTGATTATGGACTCTGTGTATGCAACACGGTCATGTTGCAAGTCAAATAAAGTCGTAAAACTTTTTGTTGTCCTTTAAGTTTAAGGATGAAAAAAAAACCGATGAAGAGAGATTTTTTAATGAAGATTGGAAATTGTACGTTGAAAAAATGAAAAAAACATACAAAAAACAAAAGCACACGAAAATCAAGTCCAAGAAAATAATGATTTAATTAGGTGGACTTAACATACGACCAAGAAAGCTACTGGCCAGTAGGAGATTAAGACAACACACGTTTGTTCGTTCAATGCCAAGTTAACAAAAAAAAAAAAAAACTTTAGATAGGATTTTGAGTTTTTTTTTTTTAAAATCAATAAAAAATAAATGAAAACCATGATATCAGTTCACATTCTACTGTAGCGCCTAAACAGTTGAGCAGTTTTTATGAATATACGATGGGAAGCTCTAAGTGAAGTCGCCGCAGTCTATTAGGTAGTGTGTTGGCTTATTAGACGTAAGGTCACGGTTCAAGCCTAGGGTTGCCAGCCTGGCTGGATTTGGCTGGATTGTCCAGCTTTTTTGATGCTTGTCCTGTTTCAAGCTAAAATGTAATTTGTCCTGCTAAATAGAAATTTTTTTAGTACACTTCAATAACTTGGGCAATAATTTTCATGTTATCTTTGTCAAATCATGTTAGCCAACACTGATTGTACATTTGTTATACAACTAAGTTATGATTTCGCTCTTCTATCATCACTGACAACATGTCTCAACACTTGAACAGCTGATGTCATAATAAATATTATTGCGAGCGATAGTCAATTTCTTTACGTACAGCTTTTATTTTTTTGTGCATGAAAATAATAAAAATAATTTGAAGAAAATCTTGAAATGGATATTGATGAAGAAGCTGGTCCATCAAAAAGGCGACTCACAACTTTCTGTGATAGATGGAAAGAGTTTGCAAAATATGCTAATTGGATAGGAAAAAAAGATAATTACACGGCAGAGTGTAAATTATGCCAAACAGACATTATAATCAAAATTGAAGGCAGCCGCTCGCTTGATAAACACATAAAAACAAAAAAAACATAATAAAATGGAGATGTCGCTGAAGTTGTCTCAAACTATTTCGAATTTTGTAGTCCCAACAGAGACAAAAATTGTAGTTTTTTATGTGCAGCTTTTTTTGTTTTGTCCAGCTTTTTAAAACCCAATATCCAGCTTTTTGCGAATCGGAATCTGGCAACCCTATTCAAGCCCCAGGTCAGGCCTCAAAACGAATTATGAAAAAATATTTCTTTGGGGACTTCCTCTCAGTAGATTTCTGAGAGTCAAATAAAATTCCCATGAAAAGTTTTTAAAAAATTTGTCGTTCGAAATCGACTTTAAACTCTAGGTCCCACCACTCATGTATAATTTTTTTTTTTTTTTTTTTTGCTATAGTTTTTATTGTATCTTCATTTTTATGAACTAACAATAAGTGTTCAAATCTTAAGTTTAAAGTTAATAAGTATTGATGTCCAGCCAGTGCCCGACAAAAATTCTAATTTTCAAATGTTAATAAAACAAATAATTAATGCATAATTTGTGAAGAAATCATCTGAGTTCGATGGTGTCCCTCCTTCTCAAGCGGGTATGTCAACGATGTTGTAGGATGTTTCGAGCGAGAGGATTTGGATGTATTTCCAGCTTCTTTAAATATTGTTACGCAGATCGAAACGACATAAAAACAATAAACAAAAGCTGCCAGCTACACTAACACATGTGTACATCGAACCATACATAAAGCAACAATAACATCAGTATGAGTATGAGAGAGATGGATAACGCAAACGCAACATAAGAGAACGCAACAAGAGGCAATGTGTACACAATACACACTCACAAATGCATCGAACATCTTCCAAATAAGGCAACAATAACAAGCATGAGTGTAAAAGGGATGGACAAGTAAGCATACGCAACAACAAACAACGCAGTTGCCATAGAAATTGCGAGAATGCGAAACCGCGAACATTCTTCTTCAAGAACGTTCGATGTACTGTTCGTGTTGGACTATAAAAGGGCAAGACAAAGCAGACGAGTAAGTCAGTTAGAATTGAGACAGTCTTGCGTGAAGTTGCGTGTTAACTAATCAGTCGCGGTGTGAAGACAAGTTGCATGCGAAATAAAAAGTCGTGGTTCGAAGATATCCGTTGTGAGCAGTATAGCGAATAGTTGTGTGTGAATAATCGTGAACAAGCAATAAATTGTAGTAATTATTGTTGTATCGGTTAAGTGTGAACAGTGGCACATAAGAAAGTGTGGACAATAAAGAGAGTTTAATTAAAATAAGACACATATTTGTTTTTACTTGGTTTGCAATCAACGAACTCATATTTAAACGTTTTTAAAAAGGTAAAAACGTTACAATATTTTTTTGAGATTTCGCTTTTGACCAGTGGGACGTCAAGGTCTTTATGAATATTGCTGTTTTTAATATACCAAGAAGCGGCAGTTATCATTCGTAGGATTTTATTATGACGGCGTTGTATTTTTTCAATATTAGAAGCAGAAGCCGTGCCCCATAACTGGATACCATAACTCCATATTGGCTTCAATATAGATTTGTAGAGCAAGAGTTTACAATCGAGGCTAAGAACGGAATTTCTACCGATAAGCTTTCAGTTTCATTTGAGTAAATTTTGAATCAATGTGATATTTCCATGTGAGACGTCTATCCAAGTGAATACCGAGATATTTAACATGAGTATGTTGCGGCACCATCTGGTTGTTAATACTGAGGGGAGGACATGTTTCTCTCCGTAGGGTAAAGGTGATGTGAACGCATTTTTGTTCATTGATTTTAAATCCCCACTGATTAGCCCATTTCTCCACCTGGGTAGCATGGTGCTGTAATTGACTTGAGGCATCTTTTGGATTTTTGTGGGAGCAAAGAAGAGCCGTATCATCAGCAAAAGTTGAAGTGTGTGTAGTACTGCTTGTTGGCATATATGCGGTGTATAACAAATAAAAAATTGGTTCTAGGATACTGCCTTGTGGAACACCAGCCTTTATAAGTTGAGGGCAACTTAAAAAATCTCCTTCTTTAATTATGAAATTTCGATCGATAACATATTTTTGGAATAGATTGAAAAAATTCAATGTTAAAATCTGCTACAATTTCGATAAAATACCTTCATGCCATACTTTGTCGAATGCTTGAGAGACGTGAATAAAAAGCGCTGAACAATATTTTTTTTTTTTTTCTTAAAAGGCTTTTCTTATTTCTTGAACCAATCGGTGAGTTTGCTCAACTGTACTATGTTGTCGTCTAAAGCCAAATTGATGATTGGGAATACAGTTGTTTCGGTCCAGAATAGGTGTCAGCTTGTTAATTGAAAATTTTTCGAACAATTTTGACATGGTTGGTAATAGACTTATAGGTCTATAGGATTCCACTTTCGAAGGATTTTTTCCAGGCTTAGGAATCATTTTAACTAGAGCAACTTTCCATGCTGGCGGGTAATATTCGAGACGCAAGATGGCGTTAAAAATATAAAGAATAATTCTCTTTGCTATACGGGGCAACTCTATAAGCATCTTGTTGCTGACTTCGTCGAATCCGGAAGCTTTCTTTGCATTCAAATTTTCAATAGCAATTATAATCTCTTTGATTTGTAATTTTATTTTTACTGGAGGTCGAGCGACTATAGGTGGTAAAGCACTCATGTCAATGCATGAATGGGGAGTGAAAACTTTTTTTAAATGACTAACAAAAAGGTTACCTTTTTCAGCGTCATTTCTTGCCCAGCATCCTCTGGAATCCCGCAGTGGGGGAGATGCCGTTATAGGTCTTTTCAGGTTTTTAACTGATCGCCATAATGAATAACTGGATTGTTGAGTCGCATCTAGACTTTGCAAATATTCTCTCAGAGATGCTTCCCTTTGCGTTTGTAACACTTTTCTGAGCTGGTTTGTACAATTTTTTAATTTTGCTTTAAGTTGTGGTGATCTGTGCAATTGCCATTCTCTTCGAGCTTTCCTTTTTTCTGATAAAAGGTGTTCTATACCTATCTGCCGAAAAAAGTTTGGTGTATCTAGACTGACGATAGTACGAAGAAGCATTTTGAGCAGCTCGCTTCATGTGCCCACTCAGGCACATATCAAATGATAAAACATAATATTACGAGTAGTTTTCCTTATGAATCTTTAGTCGCATCAGATTCTTGTACAACCATGCTTATATTCTTTCCAAGTTCAGTTGACAATTTCAATTAAAATTTTGAAATTGAAGAAATAAAAAAAAATTACCCTCCACCTTCATATCCAATTTGCCAGTGTAGTTCGCCATCCATGCATCCATCCGTCCGTCTGTCCTTTTTCCCAATCGCTCTCATTGTGCAGATTGTATTTTAATTGTATGCTTTAATGCCAAAACATGATGTTTTAAATTTAAGACAACATTTAACAGAACAAATACAGCCAACAACAATAACCCCAAGGCAATACTTGGCAATATCTTTAGCCAGCAACATAGTGACGATGCCCAGCATATTGTACTGATTTGTCTGTTGTTGACGTTGTTGTTGTTGTTGTTGGCAATGGTGTTCAATGGTGAATATGCAAGTCAATAGAGTAGAGTCTCAGTTTACTCGTCGTATGAAAATATGAAATTTGACTTAAAACAACGATTAAAATCAGAAAATCAATTTAACATTGTAAATTTGCTGCTGGCAGGCGTGAAATATTTACTTCAGACACACGTTCTTCTTCTTCGTCTTCTTCTTCTTCAGCTCTCTCTCTTTTTAGTCTTGTTGTTGTTGTCTCAAAGAAATACAAATTCAAGCATGTGATTAACAGCAACAACAACAACAATAACATTGTGAATATCACATTGTATGTGTCGCTTATGTGAGGTCTAACTAAGCAGGCAACACTCGACAAAAAATGTTTGTAAACTTTTAATTTTTTTTTTTTTCGCTGAGGAGGAGTAAATGTGTCTCACCGCATAGGGGAAGTCGTTACTATTCCCCGTTTGTGGGGCCCCCCACCCACTAAATCTCCCCCTCCTCTTTTGGACTCTTTGTGCCCACTCCGGAACTACTGTAGCATTACTTCAAAGTGAAGTCCTTCTGGCCATTTGGCCCCTTCATATCCATATCCTCGTCCGAATTGCACAACGAGATCTGAAAAGGTGTTTTTTAGATTTCAACAAGGCTTAAGTATAACTGGCTATGCTATTCCAATTTTCTTCGCTGTCCAGAAATATATCGCAGAAGTTGTAACGACACGTTTCCGCTCGGGTGCTGGGGTAGTTCAGCGGCGTCCAGTGGTTACATAAATAAAAGTCATTCCCTTGTAGATTCTAGGCTATTTATTTACAATTTGTAAAATAACTTAAAATAGCTTATTTACTACACTATGTTAGGGCTACATCGAGTTAGAAAATAAGCCTAATATTAATTAATAAGCCCTAGGCCGGCCATATACGGTTCGTCGAGTAACAAAGTCAGTCACGTCAACCAAAGGGGGATGTCAGAGCGGCAATCAAACGGCATACGCTCTGGATGATTGTGGCTCTGAGACCTCTGGTGTCCGTCCAGTACCAGTGCCGAAAGCGTCAGGGGCGTTAGAGTCCGAACAGCAGTCACACAGTCTGTAGTTTATACTGTCCCTTGTTTAGTACCCCGGCACAGTCAGTGAAGTCGACCAAAGGGAAATGTCCGAGCAACAATCAAATGGCCTACGCACAAGATGAATGTGGCTCTGAAACCTCTGGTGTCCGTCCAGTATCAGTGCCGAAAGCGTCAAAGGGGTTTAAGTCAGAACAACAGTTAAACGGCATACGCTCTGGATGACTGTAGATTCTACTGTTCCTTGTTAATACCCCGACACAGTCAGTCAAGTCAACCAAAGGGGAATGTCAGAACAACAATCAAATGGCCTACGCACAAGATGATTGTTGCCCTGAAACCTCTGGCGTCCGTCCCGTCACAGTTGCCAACGTTTTACTGGCTGTAAACAAGTCACAAGTGGGGAAAACCACACCACCTGTGATTTGCTTATGTTTATTAGCGCAGTCGATGTCGCAAGATCGACCTGCCTTACCAGCCACTCATCACCAACTGCCCCGACTGCTGAAGACATGCTCGCTTTTATTCACAAAAGCACAGATCAAACATGGTCGAACATTGAACATGTTGTGTTCTTCTATACAACTGATCAATGAGAGAACAAGCATCAATTGAAGTCAGCAGAGAGGTGTTGTAGGTCAAATGTGAGTCGTACGACAACCGTTATCAAGAATAATAATTTTTCTAAAAATAGATCATAAGAGCTTAACAAAAATTAATTTAAATATTTTAGGCACAGTGGGGCCTGTTATGAACTTATAGTAAAATAATTACAATAGTTTTGTTCACAATAATTCATACAGCAAAAATATAGAAGAAAATGACAGTACATTAAATAATAAATATCATCCATTGATATGGTGTGGCCAAAAACAAGGTCTCCGCCTTTTGTCGTATCAAAGTTTTCGACAGTATAGACGCCGACTTTGGCCTCAAGATTCGTTCATTCTAAACTCCATCTTTCACTATGAAGAAAAGTGTGTTTCACATTCTCAATCGACGCATCATCATAAATACAATTTGATCGTGCCATCTTTCACATTTTAAACAGATATTTACAAAAATAACCAAACCAAATTTCCTCTCAATTCAGCGGGTTATGTCTGGGAGAAGTTTTGCCGTCCATCTACCACTTGTTTCAGGATTCCATTTCTGTTGCCAGTGTTGTATGGTTCGATTTCTGGCATCGTCGACATTTACTGTCTCTCAGTGCACGTTTTTAGTCTCCCACACCCACTTCCGCTCGCTTGCCTGTAAACCTATATATATTACACCACTGATTACCAGTACTGCTGGCTTAGATACAGTTCTATACGCCGATGGCAAACTTTTAATTGATGGGTTCTTAAATAAATAAGTCGATGATACAAATGCGGGTCGCAAGCAACGATGAGTGACTAGAAACATGATAGAAATTCAGAAGCAATTGTTCCGCAAGTTAAGGTTGGACTGCCTGTTAATCTGACTAACCTTGTGACATAACCAAAGGCAATCGAACTTAACTTTCTGGGCTTTTCTTTGTGGCACAATTAGTCAACATTTGTGTGTGAATGTTTAGAATACGATTTCCAATAAGCTATTCGATTGATATATTCAGGACTTTTGCGTATCTTTTATATCAACGATTCAGCAGATAGGCAACGTCTTCAGGATTCCCTCAAATTTGATGATACATACATATGTACATAATTGGTCATTACAACACTTATGTTGTGTGCGTTAATTTTTTTTTTTTTTTTAATGAAACCAGCACTCAGGGGATGGCCCCTACTCATGCAGTGCATTGTGCAGGTTTTTTAGGAAATGTGGAAAAGGGGGAAGATGCGAACGGCAAGGAAACGAGTTGCTGCTAGGTGACTATAAAACATTAGACCAGTCTACAGGCAATCGCAGTTTCTCACACCACTTATGTTGTGTGTGTTAATTTTATACATAAGTGGCGGGACCTACAGTTTAAAGTCGACTCCGAACGACAGATTTTTTGAGAAACTGAGAAGAAATCGCCGAAAAAATACTTTTTGTATTTTTTTTATTTTTTGATGTCTGGCCTGGGACTGGAACCCTGGCTTTTACGTCTAATAAGCCAGCACACTACCTACTAGACCACGTCGACCCCTAATTTTATACATGAGTGGCGGGACCTCCAGTTTAAAGTCGTCTCCGAGCGACAGATTTTTTGAGAAACTTCTCATGGCAATTTTATTTACTCTCAGAGAGTTTTTGCCAGAAATCTGCTGAGAGGAAGTCACCGAAGATATATTTTTTTAATATTTTCGTTTTGATGTCTGACCTGGGGTTTGAACCAGTGGTGTTGTCGAGCCGGAACGCTCCGGAACGTCGTTCCGGTACTTCCTTTTTGGACAGGAACGCGTTCCGGAACTAAAGATGATTTCTGATAACGAGAATTGGAAATGATTTTCGTTTCCTTTCCTTTTTATGCTATATACAGGGCCGATCCTGGCGATGGGCGAAAATGGGGGAAATCTTCCTCCCCCCTGTCGTCAAACATCGACATGTCGACATGAGACCTAAAAAAAAAACGCCGCCGCCAGGATTATCATGGAAAATCACCCCCGTCGTTTAATTTGGGACATGAGACCGCACAGAGCGGCGACCTACCCAGGATCGGCCCTGTCTCTATAATTATATATACGCGTTCCGGTAAAAATAAAATTAGCACAGTCTAGCATAGTCTAATAAACTAATGGTGTTTTCTTTTCTACAAAGAAAATGTCACCCTCTTACAAGGTGCATTAAAAAAATTTCTGACCAACCCTGTTGTAATGTAATTTTTTATTTGAGAAGAACATAACACAAATATTAAAAAAGCGTATGCCCTGTGTTTACCACTTATTAAGAAAATAAATGAGGAAATGGCAATTTGTTCAAAAGCAGTTCAATGTAAATAATAATATTTAAAATTAATTTAAAAAAAGTGTTTTGTACGTATTAAATGTTTTATATTTATTAACGTTAAGGTTTTAGATTTAAAAATATGTTGTATTTTTCGATTTGTTTTCAATAAAATATGGAAATATGAGAAAAGTGTTGCCAGATAGCTAAATTTTCGACTTCATTTTTTGAGCGCTGTTTTTTATAACCAAAAATTTTTTTTAACACTGTTCTAACACTGAATGCAATTTTTTTAAATTACTGACCATGTATCTTCAATAATGTAATGTTTCCTTAAGGTTACTCCACAAAACAATGAAAAAATTAACTTCAAAATTGGATAAAGATACCATTCGGCTTTTTTTAAATTTCATCTGGTAGCCCTATAAATAAACAAAATTCATCTGCTTTACAGGGCATTATCAGCACTCTCGGTTTATACAGGGCATAAAATGCAATGCCTTCCACCATTGGCAAGTGCGAATTATTTAGAATAAAACATACCACCCTTTTTGAGGGCGAAACATTTTTAAGAAACAAACACAAAATTGCATTTTGCACATGCACAATGCACATTTTTTGGTAGAAAAGAAAACACCATAACACAGTTCCCTGAGTAGCCGATGACGCAGAGTGTTTGAAGAGTGACTTATCATATTACGTCGTCCACATCTTCACAAATTACAAACAACTTTCTTGGAGTGCATCGTTAAATGCAGCCTCCCAAGAGAATCATCCCCTTAAGGATGAGAAGGCAGGTGAATAAACTTCTGCTAAACTGTCCGCCCAGCGTCTTCATTTTCAACCACGTTTCCCGTTTTCGTCTACCACCACATTCATAATTATGAAATGTTTTCTATTTGTTTACAGAAAATTCGCATCATTATTTTATCAGTCAGAATGGAATGGAATGGAAATTTAAGAGATCATTTCAACCAGCAACAACGTCTACAGTAACCAGCAACCAGCGAAAGCCATCAACGTACATAAATACATACCAAGCACTTGGAATAGGAATTATTTAAGATACGCAGCCTTAAGTGGTGTGTGATGCATGCATAAAAGCCTTGTTATTTATGAGGCGTATATAGGGGCGTGTTCGGTTATGTTTGTGCAACAAATTGCTGCAGATCGATCAGTAATAAAACACACACACAACACGACCGTGTGGCCTGAATTGGTTTTCTTAAATGCTTTGCCATGACAATGTTTTATGTAAACCAGCGTAGACATGTGTGGACCACCCTTTTAATGAACATCTAATTACAGCGTTTATAACAAGCTGTGATTATCGTTGAATGCAACTTGTTGCACTACACAATAACACAATAAATTTGTAGTCATTTATACACAGGCTTTCATCACTGCCTTTATTTTCACATTTTTTTTCTGTGTTTCTCTCCCTTTTCATATGGCCTTTAGCGTTTTCCATTGAGCAGGATTTCACTCTCGTGAAACTGGGTTGATTCAGCCACACAATAATGATAATGATGACGATGACGATGACGACGACGATGATGGTGATGTTGATGGTGATGAGTTGGACTGGCTAGTCGGTTGGTCTTGCAAAGAAAGGCCTTAAGGGCTCTTTATGTATTTTGTTTTTGTCTTGGCCTGGCCGTTTTTTAAAAGTTAAAATTTATGTTTGTTTCACGTATAAATTTGTAATTTTTGGCGCATATTTATTTCGTTTCATGTGCCTGTAATCGTTTATCGTTTATTTTATATCGACGATGATATTGATTTTAATCGAAATTGCCTTCAAGAATTCATATTGATTTTAATTTTAGTGTTGGTTGCTTTGGTTTATTGCTTGTTAAGAAGGGGGGGGGGGGGGGCAAGGCAAGGAGGGTGGATTAATGAAACTCCTTGTTAAATGGAATTTATGACACATTTGTTTTATAATACTGCCCCTAATTAAACGGTTAGTATTTTCGATTTATCAAGGCGTTTGTCCGCAAGCTTTACTGCGCTAAATAACCGAATAAGTACTTTCGAAAAGTGTTACGAAATTAATTTATTTAAATTTTTCTGTCTATACAAACAGTGACGAAGCTTTAGAAAAATTCTCAAACTATAACTGGTTCTTGACTGTCCATACAAAAGGCATCAAAACAAGTTCTGATATTAAATCTAGAGTTACATTCTTAATGTAGACTTTAAAAAATTGGAATCCACTACTTTTCTTAGACGAATATCTCATTGGCTATTAAACGTCTGAATCAGAGATCAGCAATGAATCGTATTTTCGCTACTCATAGGTACTTATGAAATTTTGAGTATGAGTGAATCAACAGAATTGAAATTCAACTCCTCTGATTCATTCGTACTCGCTACAACATTGATTTATAAGTATAGGTTGCAATGAGTATGAGTACAACGTTGACATCAAACTCACAACATTCGATTCATTGTTTGATTCATACGCCTACTCATTCAGATTCATAAATTTAGAAAAATACTTATTATACTTACGAATGATTCGAGTCACTCGAATCATTCATCAAAATTTACAGTCTTAGTTATTGTTGCATTTACAAAAGAAGAAAAAAGAAAAGACAAAGGCAGCAAGCAAAGCACACACACAATCTTCTAGCGAGTATTGTGGTGTTCGTACTCGAATCATACTTATTTTGTGCTTCGTGTATATGTTGAATCATGGAGAGTCGAAATCAACAACATCATGCGTATTGTTAAGTATGTGTACGATGAGTATTTCTAACTTTGAATATGAGTAGTATGAGTATGATATTAAAATAAGTATGAATGCGTATAAGTATCTGAAATTATAAGTATGACTCGAATCTACTCATCGTTTTGAATACTCGTTGCTGATCTCTGGTCTGAATAGAGAAAAATCAATGGAGGTTTAGTTATGTCAGCCAAAAAAAAAATATAAAGTAAGAAAACTTTACACAAGCTTTACTTCAACATTTTCCACACTTTTGAGCGAGTATTACGCTTTAATTTCCAAACCCTAGTTACACACAGCATTACAAATACATACATACATACATAATTGGGACATTACAACACTTCAGTCATTGAGCGTTACTTTTATACATGGGTGTACGGGACCTACAGTTTACAGACGACTCCGAACGAAAGATTTTTGAGAAACTTTTCATGTGGCAATTTTATTTGCTCTCTAAGTTTTTATCAGAAATTGAAATCGTAGAAGTATTTTCATATTTTCGTTCTGATGTCTGACCTGGGGTTTAAACCGTGGCCTTACGTCTAATAAGCCAATATACTACCTACTAGACTACGGCGCACTACCATGCATTAGAAGCTGGAAAGTGAAAATCTATCTAAACGTACCGATTCTGGAAGTGAGCTTCCTTCTGTACATTTGAGTCATTCGTGTTATGATTTTCTCAAGTTTTTTATTCCAATTTTTTTTTCAAAGATGTGAGACAGTTAATTGCAAATATTTTTACTTTAATAAATTCAAATTATATATATTATTTTGACCTGTTCCTTTGATAATCCAATCAATAAAATATTCTAGCTCAAGCCTTGATTATTTTTACTTTAATTTTATCATTTTCGGGAAATTTAGTCTCATGAGTCTCAATAGTCTTCAAAATCATTTACAGTCGAACTTCTCTATAGTGAACTTCTATACAATGAAGCTCTCCCTATTATGAATTGATTTCAAACACACAACTTTTTCCGTTCCAATTTCATTGTTTTTGATCTCCTTATAATGAATTTCCATACAATGAAGTTTTCTATACAATGAAGCAATTTTGCAGGTGTAATATTTGACTCACATGCGTTTTTGTCTCCATATAATGAATTTTTCAAACAATTTTCTGTTACGCATACTAACAATTCTGTGTACCGAGAAAGATGCCACATATAATGAGGGGATTCCCAAAAGAGGAAAATAAGAACAAAAAAAAAAAGAAGAAAGCCACATCAATAACAATTTTGACATCAGTTGCCGGTGTTCAGTGATCGGAAATGACGCAGCGAAGTAGCATTTCTCTTGAAAAAAAATTATTAATTAATTGATTAATTTTTATATAATGGTTTTGTTATTTGGTATTATGTACAAGGTTTTGATGTGGAAGAAAAATGGAAAAGTGTAACCCAAACTAATATGCCTAATTATTTTAAATAAAAAGTGGGGGAAAAATATAATTTCTGTATAATGAAGTTTCTATATAATGAAGTGATTTTCTGGTCCCGTCAAGATTCATTATAGGGAAGTTCGACTGTAATTATCTTCGTCGAACGTGACAAAACAGACTTTCCTTACGCATAGTTGTTGATCCTCAGGTAGGAATCAACTTCCTGTGAGTTTAATTGGAACCTCAAATTTCTGAAGCTTTAATACTGTTACGAAAATGAAAAATCAAGATACTGGTGTTTTGCTTTTACATCGCTACAACACCGGCATCAAAAAAATGGTAAACAAGTAAACAAAAATACACCAACAACACTACAATAATAAATGTAAACAACGATGTTTACATTTATAGAGATTTCGAGAAGGCGAAGTCATGAACATTCTTTAGCTACTTTACACATCCTTTTCGAAACTAACAAATTTATCCCATGGACTTAATAACTAAAGCTTCATTTTGAAGTTATAAAGCTAAACGTTCAGACAGTATTAGGATGTGAGAAAATGCTTTACTTGCAGTGTTTTAGCCTAAGATCCCAGCTGCGACCAGTCGGCGTAGTTAACTCAAATTCCCATTTTTAGTCTGCTTTAATCACAAAGTTGAGGTCTGTAGGAATTTGAACATTTTTGTGGCAGTTACGCAAAGGTCTATGGTTTGCTTCCTGGGACCAATAACAGTATTAATACTATTATTATTTAATACTATTATGTACGTATCCAATAAAGTGGAAGCATGCGAAAATAGTTCCGGTGCGTAAGTCTAACGGTAATTATCGACCAATTGCTATCTTATGCTTTCTCTCGAAGGTTCTTGAGAAGATAGTTTATATGCAAATGATGAATTACATCGGTTTGAACAATCTCCTTTCTAGAATGCAATCTGGCTTTCGATCAGGTCATAGTTGTATTACTGCTCTAGCGGATGTTAGTGAGAATGTTAGACAGTTCTCTTTTCTCTTTTTAGTTCTCTTGGATCATTCGAAAGCTTTCGATACGGTCGATCACAATATGCTTATTCGGAAACTTAAATTCTTCTTCGGATTTTCTAATACATCTGCCAGACTTATACACTCGTATCTTTCCAAACGCGCACAATCTGTTTTTTGAGGGGCAAATGGTTTGATTCTCTACCTTTGGACAAAGGTGTGCCTCAAGGCTCTATCCTTGGACCACTTTTTTTCTCCTTATATGTTAATGATTTACCTGGATATCTTTTGAATTGCAAAATCCACTTATATGCATATGATGTGCAACTTTGCTTAAATAGCCCGGTGGACGATATTTTACGTGCCGTTGATTGTTTGAATGGGGAACTTGCACGGATCTTCTTATGGGCAACTGCTAATGGTCTCTGTTTGAACCCCGGGAAATCTAAGTGTATTTTATTGCATAGAAGAAGTGTTGTACCCACAATTTCTAGGGATGTTATGATGAATGGTGAGAAGATTGAGATGGTTCATGCGATAAGGAATTTAGGAATAATTTTTAACTCCAATTTGACGTGGGATAATCACATAAATTCACTGGTAGGCAGACGTATATTAAGTTACGCACTCTCTGGTCCACGCAACTTTATATACCTTTGAGCATTAGAATTTTAATTGGGAAAACTTATTTGATTCCCTGCTTACTGTATGGATGCGAGCTGTTTGGTAATTGCGATTCTAGCAGCAAACGTAAGCTGAACGTTCTATTTAATAATATTGCTAGATATGTCTATAATTTGTGAAGATATGATCAAATTAAAATTAAATAAATAAATAAATAAAAATATCTCTGTGGCAGCTAAGAGTCTTTAAGGTGTGACCTTCGATAATCTTCTGAATATTCGTGTACCTTTATTTTTGCATCGAATTGTGATCAAGCGGATACCGAGTTATTTATTTTGACAGGCTACGTTTTGTCCAGTCACCCCGTAGTAGGAATATTATAGTTCCTCGGCATGGATACCTATTTTCCGAATGGCAGTTTTATTTACATGCTATTCGTCTCTGGAACATTCTTCCACAACATCAGCAATGCAACACAAACGCTAATAGCTTCAGGAAATTTTTGTTTCAATATTTTCGTTGATTATTTTTTTTTTCTCTTTATACATATTGTTACGTTTTTACCTTTTAAAAACGTTAAAAATATGAGCTCGTAGATTGCAAATAAAATAAAAATAAATATCTGTATATTTCTTAATTAATTCTTTATTTTCTGCACAACTTTCGTGCCACTGTTCGAACTTATTCTACGCATACAATGATAATTTCCACAATATGTGCTTGTTCGCGATATTTCTCTGCTTATAACCTTTTTTATAAGCAACAACAACACTTGTTAGTTATTCTTCTTTGCTCACAACCTTTTTGCAAGCACAGCACTAACAACTGTTTTCTCCACGCAACTTGTCTGCACACCAGTCTGACTGAATTATAACTCGATCTCGTATCTTCACACACCACTGGTTGAATTCTCACTCAATTCAACGCGACGTCGTCACACGACTAACTTAACTCGAACTCCGAGAATAACGTGTCTTCATACACGAGTGACTGAATTCTAACTGAATCCTCGTTGCTCGCTTTATCTTGCCTTTTATATCACTGGATCAACAGTGTGATGAATGCCCTTGAAGGATGATGACGACCTTCGGGAACAATCCAAAAATGTAAACAACTTGTTTCCATTTTTGTTGTTCGTGTATCTTGTTTACTTTCGTCCAGGCAGAGTTGTTGTTGTTTTGTTTGTTTGTCTTTCCGCTACATTTTTTATACACGGACGTTGTTGCTATATTTTTGTTTATTCATCGACCTTGTAAACAAGCCTGTTGTTTTTGTTGCTATATGTTTACTAATTCGTTGATCACGTGAACAACTGCATTGTTTTGTTTTTGGAGCTTTTGTTTATCATTTTATGTGTGATCAAGTCCATTGTGTTGTTTTTGGAGCTTTTGCTTATTATTTTAACAACACCATTTCCATTTTCGTAACAATATATATTTGCAAATTTGTTAATTTTTTTTTTTCCTTTTTCTATTTTATTTTTATTCCCCTTACTGCTACTTGTAATTATTCAGTTATTCATTTACTATATTAAGTTAATTATTATTTACATATTACGTTCCTGTACTTTAAATATAAGATTTTCATCTTGTTGTACAGGATTTGGGCAATGATTTCATTAATAAATAAATAAATAAATAAGTAAATAATAATAGGATATCCAAGTAAAGTTAGTTAGGAAATATTTTCAATAAAACAAGAAGTTTAACGGTGGCCGTCTGCTATCTCTGCTATATTCGCTGTGGGTAATCCTTTAAAGTGAAAATTTTATTATGAAATGAAAACATATTTTAAGTTTATTAAGTTATCAAAGCCGGTATTAAATACGAAACACAAAGACTGATGCTCAAGTATTTTATGCGTTTTCGAAAATCCTCTATATTTTATGACAATCATTGACACACAGTTGCAGCATCCTCCATACTCTGTATTAAAAAAAAAAAAAAAAAAAAAAAAAATTTTTAATCCCCTCTTTTAAAGACGTCATCAATATCAGTTTCATCTTCTTTGTTTGCAGCATCATCAGCATCATGATCATGATCGTCATCATCGATCGAGAGATGATTGATCATTTAAATATTCCGCTTAAATTTTTTTCTTGTTTTTTTTTTTTGTTCTTTCTAAACTAAATACAGTGGCGGTAGCAGTGGCGTTTATTTGTGTCATCAGCCAGCCAGCCAGCCAGCGAAACACAAAAAGAAGCAAACAAAACCAGGAGGCAGGATGAATGTCTTGACATTTTAACCTTTTGCTGGTTTAAGGATCAGTGTCACACACATAAAAAAAAAGAAAAGAAACAACAGAAGACAAGACGACAAGTGGCCAGAAACAACAACAACAAAGTATGTAAGCGACACAACAATTGTTAACAAAAGCAAAGGAAACAGAAAACACAATAACAACAACAAAAAAGATTAAAAATTAAGAAAACGATGGCAAAAAGAGAAAGAGAAATGAAAGAAGAGCGAAAACAAAAACCCAAAATTCTAGTCCTACAAACACAACTGACATCTTGAAATTCTTCAAATGCGTGCACAGGTTATTTACCTGCTGACTGCTGGTGCTGTTGCTGTTGCTGCAGATGCAATACAGCCTGCCTGAGTTACAGCCTTTGTGGCTGCAATAACACAACACAACTCAAAGAAACAGAAACAACACAACAACAATTCATTTATTTTCTTGTTGTTATTGTTGTAATATGTGACTTTATCTGTGTGTTTCAAAGTTCTAAAGAAACTGGCGCCTGTACCCCGTCGCGTTTTCGTCTGCTAATTCAGAATATTCATGTCTGAATAACATTCAAATTAAGCGCTAAATTGGAGCTGCACACACACACACACAAACACAGACAGAACCTCTCTTCGACTACCACTCCTCGGTTGGTTGCAGCTTCCTTTAAATGGGGTAGAGAGGAGTGCAAAGTTGCCCTGCAATTCAAAAGCACAATTCTCTTGTGTTGCAACGAATGTTTTTGCAACATTATTTTCGAAACAATCTTGTTACATGCGTAAGATGCAAACAAGATATACAGGGTATTTATATACAGGGTGTTTTGGATTAGGTTAGAGGATGTGTACTTGCCAATTGAGACAAGTACAGTATCCGGAGGTCCAGTTGACTCATTGTACAACGTCCTAAAGGGGAGAAGATTAATGTAGGAAAGGAAAAATGAGGAAGCGGAGAACAAAATTACACAGACTAACGAAACACACAAGAAAGCGTTAGCACTTCTCAACCAGCTCAAACTAATAATCAATCTAATGGAGAGTCTTGATGTCGGCTCTCGACACAGAATTCAAACCCTTAAAGAAGCCCCTGCCAAGTTTCTTCAACATCAATCTACTAAAGGCTGAACAGTTACAGGGGAGGTGTTCGATAGTCTCCAATTCCTCCTCATCGCAACACACCCTGCAATAGTTCACCTGGGCTCTTTTCCAGATCCTTGTCAGCGATCTAATCTCGCAGTGCCCCGTAGTAAACCCAATAACTAACCTTAAACCGGCCTTATTCAACCCCAGCAACCAATCTGTTCTTACACTGTCTATAGCAGGCCATAGACACCTAGAAACATAACAACGCGATCCATTCCCTCAACGTCTCTGCTCTTCCCCCATGACCTATCCATTAATGAGGCCGTAGAAGTGGCAGATTGGGAGATCAGGACCAACTAACACATCGCCCTCAAAAAGTGAACCTAATCTAGCGAAAGCATCCGCCGTCTCATTACCGAGTATTCCGATTTGACCCGTAGCCCAGCATAGACGGATTCAGTGGTGTTGTCGAGCCGGAACGCTCCGGAACGTCGTTCCGGTACTTCCTTTTTGGACAGGAACGCGTTCCGGAACTAAAGATGATTTCTGATAACGAGAATAGCCTGGCGACGGGCGAAAATTGTGGGAAATCACCCTCCTCCCCGTCGTCAAATTTGGGACATGAGACCTAAAAAAAAAGCCGCCGCCAGGATTATCATGAAAAATCACCCCCGGCGTTAAATTTGGGGTATAAGACCGCACAGAGCGGCCGGCTACCCAGGATCGTCCCTGTCTATATAATTATATATACGCGTTCCGGTAAAAAAAATTAGCACAACACCACTGGACGGATTCGGTCTGATCTAAAAGTCCTTAACGACTTTTTGCACTCGCGTACGCAATGGCCATTAGGGAGCCTGACTGTCAACGAAGATTATATAAGATTCCGAATCCGAAGTAGGCCAACCAGCTATGGCCTTGATAGCCTTTAAGATTGCGAAGATATCTGCCTGAAATAGGCTACAGTAATCCTTTAACCTGAAGTGAACTTCAAGACCGAATTCCCTACAGAAAACCCTAGCACATGTACAGGGTGGGGCAAAAGTCGCGAAGGGATTTGAAAAATTAATAACTTTTCTAGTTTAATTTTTTTTTTTATTTTTCTTTTTAGGACTTGTAAAATAAATCTGGGAGATTAATTTAACTTTATTTTGAACATCATCGATCAATAATTCAAACTCAACGAGCCTATCGTCGTCATTTTAATGTGCGGAATTCACCATCCGAATCAATTAGTGACACGTTTTCAGGAACAAAGCTCACTAAGGGATCTTCCACGAAGCGGAAGACCACATTCTGTAATTAATGAAGCAAATATTCAACGCGTTCTGGAGAGTGTTGAGGAGAATCCTGAAACATCAACTCGAAGGCGCTCTGCTGAGCTGCAAATGTCTCGGCGGTCTTTACGCAGAATATTAAAGGGAAATTTACATCTTTTCCCATACAAGCTGCAGTTAGTGCAAGAATTAAAGCCACGAGATTCCCAAGAACGATTAAACGATTAAACCCCTTCGTGACTTTTGGCCCACCCTGTACAACCACCTAACTTCGAACCATCTGTGTATACCTTTCTGCCTCTGGAGTACTCCACCATTCCATAGTGCCCTGTATGGTATAAGTATCCTCAAACTAGGCACAATGTAGTCGTTGGCTTTTTCCGACCTCCCCTCAGGAAAGACGATGTTCAGAACTCTGCAGTGTCCTATCGAGCGCTGTCTCTAGCAGCCCGATCCCCTCAAAAGTTTGGCACTGCGGGCTGCACACTGCTTGACATACAAATCAAGGGGAGTCAGGCAGTGGTGTTGTGCTAATTTTTTTTACCGCAACGCGTATATATAATTATATAGACAGGGCCGATCCTGGGTAGGCGGCCGCTTTGTGCGGTCTCATGTCCCAAATTTAACGACGGGGGTGATTTTCCATGATAATCCTGGCAGCGGCGTTTTTTTTTTGGTCCCAAATTTGACGACGGTGTGGAGGGAGATTTCCCCCAATTTTCGCCCGTCACCAGGATCGGCCCTGTATATAGCATAAAAAGGAAAGGAAACGAGAATCATTACGAAACCAATTTTTCTTTTTTCAAAACGTCAGCCAATTCTTGTTATAAGAAATCATCTTTAGTTCCGGAACGCGTTCCTGCCCAAAAAGGAGGCACCGGAACGACGTCCCGGAGCGTTCCGGCTCGACAACACCACTGGAGTCAGGCAGAGCATAGTATCAAGAGCAACCTAAGGCCAACTCTTCCTCACTCCAGTGATACTCAATCCTCGGAAACTTATCCAAGATGCCTTTTCGTTTTTTAATGAGCACAGGCAGGACACATTTCCATTGTGATCTTGTATCGAAAAGATTTGAAATCGTTGACCCTTGGTAATCACAAAAATCAGGGCGCTAGTGTAGACTTTAGGAAAGGAATTTGGCTCAAATTGCATTCAAAATTTCAACTACGATTGCAATGATAGTGGGCCACGATTTAAAAATACTGTGCGTTCTGTAGAATTAAGGCTGGAGTACACTTAAGGTTTTGTAGGATAGTGTAGCTCAAAGTGTTTGAAGTTATTCTTAATATTTTCATTTCAGCTTTTAAGCCAAATCGTTCAAGTGTCTTAATGCAGCATCTTCTCCTTCTCCCCGAACATAAAAGCGAACAGTCACAGTTTAAAGTTAATAAAATAGTTGTTAGTGTTGTTGTTGGTGGTGGTGACTGTCTGCATGTCTGATACTTCATGTGGCGTAATTTATTTGTATGGACTTAAGAACCATCATCAGTTTGTGATAAATGCTCAATCCATTCATTTATTATCATTAGAAGAGCTTCTAACCGGTCGGACACAGCGCCATGATGCGCCATTACCAACAACTAAGTCAATATAAGGCTTTTAACGAACAGGAAAATGCAAAATTGGCAAAAAGAAAGGAAGACAGAAAAAAAACGACCGAAATAATTAGAAAATGGCAAAAAAAAAAAATGAAAATTTGTTGCTCAAGATAATGCAGGTGGTGGCATTAATTCCTGACGTTTTCTTTTTTGGTTCTAGAAAGTGAAACTGTTGACCTTCATCAAATCTAATCTAATCTAATCTGGTTGAACTACGAGTTATTTACTCTCCTCAAGCATTATGTTCAACAAATTGTGAAAAAAAAGCAACAAAAAAAAGCAGAAAGAAAAAGTGTCACCACCAGCAAACGATTCCCACCAAACGGGTCCTATTATTGGACATTAAAGTCTTGCAACTGCCTTGCCATTCCCATATGTGGCAACAATAACAGAAAATCGACAACAAAAAAAACAAAAGTACAGGTAATCAGTGATTATGATCAATGAATTTATGTTTTGCACGCCGCATGTTGTAACATGAATGGAAGTGAGTGCGTGAACCTTGGAAAAAATGAATTCCCAACAACGGTACGTACGTACATATGTATATTGCGTCACTTGTCTGAACAATTTAAAGAAACTATAACGAACGCTTGAATTGTACTCAACAGTTGTAAAGTGATAATACTGCAGCACGACGCAGACAGTGGCAAAAGCATTTGTTCACTTGTCACCTTACGAATGCAAATGTACGACCCTGCTGACATCATTTGGTAAAGCAGCAGGTGAGAGGGTACTGAAATACTCGTATGTACCTGTGTTATCAGAGTTGCAAGAGAAAATATTTCAATGATGAATGTGTTTTATTAGAAGTCGCCGTTGTCTAGTAGGTAGTGTGTTGGCTTATTAGACGTAAAGCCCGGGTTCGTATGCCAGGTCAGACATCAAAACGAAATATGAAAAAAAAAATTTCTTCGGCGATTTCCTCTCAGCAGATTTCTGGCAAAAACTCCGAGATTAAAAAAAATTTTCCTTGAAAAAGCATCTCAAAAATCTATCGTTCGGCGTCGACGTTAAATTGCAGGTCCCGCCACTCACGTATAAAATTAACGCACACAACATGAGTGGTGTGAGAAGCTAGGACGTTGTACAATGGGTCAATTTGACCTCCGGGTACTGTACTTGTCAAAGTTGACAAGTACACGTCCTCTAACCTAACCTAACCTAATGTGTTTTATTGATCAATGGCCATGCATAAAACGGAATTACTGCTGATCACTGGTCGCCGTATCCCCTTGCAGATGGACATGAGTATTGGAAACGAGGTAATTAGGACCAAGAGCTCGTTAAGATACCTGGGAATAAGGCTGGATCCCAGACTGACATTTTCATGTCAGATTCAGCACTCGGCTGACAAAGCCCGGAAGATCGTAGGACAACTCGGCAAATTAATGGCGAATATTAGAGGCCCGCTACCGGCGAGACGGAGACTCCTGATGGAAGTTGGAAGCAGCATTATGCTCTATGGGAGCGAAATTTGGGCCGAAACGCTAGAGGTTAAGAAGCGGGCAAACTCACTGCTATCGGTACAGAGAACGGCTGCATTGCGTATCGCGTCGGCATATCGTACAGTGTCCGCCCCAGTGGTACTTGTGATTGCAGGTACAATCCCTGTGGATCTGCTGGCAGTAGAGCGGATGGAGATTTATAAGGCGAAATCAGCTGAGAATCACATAACCGGTCACTTCAGGGAAAACACCATTTCAGAATGGCAACGAGGAAGATAGAGGAAGGTGGACGGCAAGACTTATTCCGGACATAAAACCATGGATTGGTCGGAAATTTGGAGAGGTAAATTACTACCTTACGCAGATGCTATCGGGTCACGGATATTTTAGGAAATATCTGCACAGAATTGGCAAGACCGCCTCCCCTTACTGTCTTTACGAGGAAGGGGAAGTAATTGATGACGCGGAACACACTGTTTTCGAATGTGCACGCTGGCAGAGCTATCGCTCTGTACTGACGTCAATGATTGGAACGATCACGGCCGCTAACATTGTCGGAGTTATGATAGCGAGTAGAGAGAATTGGGCCTCAGTGGCGAATTATGTGGAGCGCATTCTGAGACTGAAGAAGAGAGATCTGGAGGCTGCAGAACATGTAGGCACGCCGGCATAGATGACACTGGCTCGCGAGTCAAACGAAATTCCAGTCGGGAACCTGGATGAAAGGAATAGCGGAGACACTTAGAAGTCTCCTCAACCTTCGATACGCAATCCGGACGCGGATATGAACATGAAGGGGCCAAAGGGCCAAAAGGACTCCACTCCGAAGTAATACCACCGTAGTTCCGGAGTGGGCACAACAGTCCACGAGAAGAGGGGGGGCTTTAGTGGGTGAGGGCCCCACACACGGAGGACGTGACGACTTCCTCTATGGTGCGGTTAGGAACATTTACCCCTCCTCGGCGTAAAAAAAAAAAAAAAAAATAAAAATTGATCAAATGGTCGGTCATCTAACATTTGACATGGCAATAATATATGAGAGTGACCTTTGAACCACATTCCAACTTTTCCACGGCTACGGTGATAGGAATTCGATTATAAAAGTTGCTTTAAAAGTTTTCAGTTTGATTGCAGAGTTGTACCTATGAATTGTTATTCAAATAAGACCACAAAACAAAATATTCTTTGTTTGTAATACCCGTGGATCCGAAATTTTCATTTTCCAAAATATATTTGAGATTGAAAGTTTTGTTTGAGAGTATTTTAATTTTTAAGAAACTTTTCATAGCAGTTTTATTTGACTCTTATAGTTTTTGCCAGAAAACTGCTGAGAGGAAGTCGCCGCGAAAATATTTCTTTCATATTTTGTTTTGTTCGACATGCCACACTTGGGGTGCAAGCTTACGACCTCACACCTAATCAACTAACACACTACCTACCAGACAATGGCGACTTCTAAGAAGTGATTTTGCTGATATAAACTGGCAAAGAAGATATAGGAAATCATAAATAGATTCGTAACATAAATTGCAATTGCAAAATTGCTGTGCCTCAAATGCTGCGTCTACTGTGTTTATAGTAGAGCACGGCACAAAGAGAACATGATTAAAATGTGACTGTAGTTGTGAGAAGCATGAGAATATTTTCAAGTGTACTTATTAGCCTAATAGCATGTATGTATGAATCGGGTCCGCCATCTAAAGTTTTTTTTTTCAACTAGTGCTTATTTCGTGAATGGTAACACTTAGCTCGTGTCTGATTTGACAGATAATTAGTTTTATCCTTCCGCTGAACGAATATGGTTGTGTATACACTTGAACAACTAACGCTAAGTGGGCCTACGATCAACTTACAGAAGATGCCGATTTTGGCAAAAAAAATCATCTTTTCAGATGAAGCCCATTTTGATCTTGGCGGTTATGTAAACAAGCAAAATTGTCGCATTTGGGTCACAGAAAACCCGCACGCATACATTGAAAAGCCGATGCACCCAAACGAGTCACTGTTTGGTGCGGATTTTGGTCCAGATGCATAATTGGGCCATTTTTCTTCGAAAATGAGAAAGGAGTGGCCGTTACAGTCAATGGCGATCGTTATCGGGCCATGTTGAACGAATTTTAGTTCACAAAAATTGAAGAGGAGGATATTGGCAACATTTGGTTTCAACAGGACGGCGCTACGTGCTACACAGCCGAAGCTACACTCGATGTTTTGCGCCCTGTTTTTGAAGATCGCATTATCAGCCGCAGAGCTGATGTCGTTTGGCCACCTCGTAGCTGCGATTTGACACCGTTGGACTATTATTTGTGGGGTGCCGTCAAAGATAAGTGTTACGCCGACAAGCCATAGACAATTGACGCTTTAAAGGACAATATTCGTGAAGCTATTGGTGAAATACAGCTGCACACAATCGATAATGTGCTTAAAAATTGGACCGATCGTGTAGGCTACTGCATGGCCAGCCGAGGCAGCCATTTGAATGAAATTATTTTCCATTATTAACCGGAAGGATTGTACTTTCAAATAAAAAAATAAATTTGAGAAAATATTCAGTAGTTTTTTTAAAGCATTTAAAAAAAAAAAAAACTTATTTGGCGGACCCTTTATATGTAGTGGAAAATATAGAAAAAATGTACATCGCTAAATCCCTAAAGACAGCGTATTTTACTTGACAAATATCTTTTCCAAAAATCGATATTATTTTTCATTGAATATTAGTGAACTGTACCGTAATTTTTCTTTAGGTGTATAATTGAAACCTGAAAACCTTTGAGAGCTGATAAGCAACTGAATGCAATTTTAATCTTTTTTTTACGAATATTGTTGATGTTCGTGTCTTATGTATCGTTCGGCCCCAGGCGGCTATTGGTGCCAACCAGAGATCACCAATGAATCGTTTTTTCGTTACTCATAAGCACTCATGAAATTTTAAATATAAGTGGGGCAACAATATTGAAATTTAACTATGTACTCTGGAAGAATTCATACTCACTACAACGTAGATTTTTTAGTACAGGTTGCAATGAGTATACATACGTACAATGTTGACATCAAACTCATACCATTCAAAATATATTTGATTCATAAGACTAAACATTTAGATTCATAACTTTAGAAAAATACTTATAATAGGTACTTAGAAATGATTCAATCGAGTGACTCGAATCACTCATCAAAATTAACAGTCTTAGTTATTGTTAAGCACTTACAATAAAAGAAAAAATAAGACAGACACATAAGCAAAAAAGACAGAGCAGCAAGCAGAGCAAACACACGACCTTCTAGTAAGTATTTTAGTGTTTGTACGCGAATCATACTTATTTTGTGCTGCGTGTATATGTTGAGTTATGGAGAGGAGAGTCGAAATCAGTGTTAAAAAATTCAGTACTTTAGTACTTTTTTCAGTACTTTTTCATTTCAAAAATACCGCAGTACCCTAGCCACGCTTTTAGTACTTTTTTATTATTACATTACACACACAAAATAAGTGGTGTGAGAAGTTAGATCATAATCCTAATTGAAGGGTTATAATGACCAATTATGGATGTATGTATGCATATGTTTTTACAGAAGTACCATTTGGTGCAAAAAAGTACTCTTTTTCGGTTATAGTTCAGTACCATTTCAAAATTTCAGTTTTGCAACACTGGTCGAAATCAACAACATCATACGTGTTGTTAAGTATGATGTATGATGAGTACTTCCAACTTTAAATATGAGTAGCGAGAGGTTCCATGATATTAAAATAAGTATGAATGCCTATTATAAGTATCAAAAATTATGAGTTGATTCGATTCTACTTATCGTTTTGAATACTCATTGCTGAACTCTGGTGCCAACCATTGGTTTATAGCATAAGTGAACGATACTATTGAAACGTTTCTCTCTGAAAAATCAAATTTTTTGGCAATTTCTCTCCCTCTTTTTATCTTTTTCTCTCTCTCTCTCTCTCACACTTATCCCGTCCTTTTCTTTATACATATCTAGCTTTGGAGTGGTATTATTTTATTTTTATTTTTTTTTTATCATCACAGTTGTTGTTTCTGTTATTGTTTCTGTAACTGTTCTTGATGGTGGTTACAATGTTATTTTGCTTTCATTGTGATTGTTGCTATGTTATCTGTATGTCTCACAACAACAACAACAACAATAAGGATATTATTTATGTTCCCTTTTGATGATTTGAAAGCATAATTAATGACTATTTAACATGACATTGCGATACAACAGAGATGGGATGTTTAATTTTAATAATACGACCAGAGATTACATAGAAGAGTAGGAGAGTTTTTTATTATTTTATTTTATTGTGTGCAAAGCAAAGAAAACAAATTGTTCTTGATTAAAACTTTTAAGTTTTTATGATTAAAAATAAAAATTTTGAAATTTTCGAATTTTATTTTATTTGAACTGATATTGTAGTTTTATTCCTTTGTTTTTATTTAAAAAAAATGTATAACTTTTTTTTTATAAAATATTTAATTTTAGCAGAAGATACATAAATGTTGTTATATTTTTTTTTTTTCATGTATAACTCATTATGCTGGTGTAATTTGTTAAAATTGTAGATAAAAAGTTGAAAGTAAAAAAAAAACCCGCCACTTTCGAAAGCAACTCAATCATGAAAACTCAACCAACCATTCGTTCTTTCACACTGTATTTCATTACTGGCTGACTCCTTATCAAAGACTTCATAAATCCCGTATCAAAAGTCCATTTATTACCTCAGATAGGTAGAACGTTAGAAGATTTTTATTTTCTGTTTTTCTTTAACAACAACTTCATTTTAGTAGAGGAGAGAAATTTTCATTTTTTTTTTCAATTTCTTTTTGTGATAAATTGTTCAGTTAAGTGAAAAACATTTATTAGAAGACAAATTTTCTAAAAACCATAAACAACACCTTCACGTGAAGGTGTGTAAGCATAGAGTGCGTTACTTTTAACAGCTACTTCGGCTATAAATTAGAAAATTATGCAATCGAATACCAAAACGAAAAAGATATTTATGAACTGACTCAACAATACATTAGAAAAATAAGAATTAATCCCAAAAAAACGCTACAATAACTACAGTGCCGGATAAAAGTAAGGAAATCAAATGTCTTTGGATAGATGATGTTATCAACCACAGCAGTAGACTATCTGAGAGCTGAAGAGACCCAAAGAATGTGCCCAGATGCAGACGAGGAGAGAAGCTTCTCATAGGATTACAAGGAATCGTCATCAGTGGTGTTGTCGAGCCGTAACGCTCCGGAACGTCGTTCCGGTACTTCCTTTTTGGACAGGAACGCGTTCCGGAACTAAAGATGATTTCTGATAACGAGAATTGGAAATGATTTTGGTTTCCTTTCCTTTTTATGCTATATACAGGGCCGATCCTGGCTATGGGCGAAAATTGGGGGAAATCTCCCTCCCCCCGTCGTCAAATTTGGGACATGAGACCTAAAAAAAAACGCCGCCACCAGGATTATCATGGAAAATCACCCCCGTCGTTAAATTTGGGACATGAGACCGCACAGAGTGGCCGCCTACCCAGGATCGGCCCTGTCTATATAATTATATATACGCGTTCCGGTAAAAAAAAATTAGCACAACACCACTGATCGTCATGTAATAGTAAATCGATAAAGAATACAAAGCAACCACAACGGCACACTCAAAACCGCAAAGAATTAAGTTGACAGACTATGTAGCTCGATTAATTAACCAGAAGACAGTAAAGTAGTGGAGCCACACTGTTTCCAAAGATAATTAAGGTGCTGTTCGAGTGCCTAAATGTTCCTAAAATTTTTGCATACGAAAAAGAGAGATGAAATGAAATTAAAAGATGTTTGTAGATCAATGCAATACGTGTTGTGCCTAAATTTTGTTTATAAAATAATATCGTGTTTCCCTAGTATTTTTGGATTTTTATTGTTTTTTTTTTAATTATTTTTTATAACAATTTCATCAAATTTTATTTCATTATTCATACAGTCCTTACAGATCCTAATAAAATAATTTCTTAAGTCTGGTTACACTGCATGCACTCACACTCTCAATCTCTGTGCATCTCTTAAACCATAAACAGAATAAGACCACAAGAACAAGCTGAAGTACAAAAGACAGCCGCTTAAAATACAAAAACAAATTTGAAAATATTTCCTCCCTTGTTTGTTAAATCATGTTATCGAACGAACGACTTCCTACTTTCACACCATTTACACGAAATACTGCTGTTCGTTGTTGTTGGCTGTACAAACGAAAAGAATGGAACGAAATAAACCCTCTTTATTGTGTTCAGCTCTTTTGTTATTATTATTGTGTGTCTTCTACACCATTTACTTAATGAAGATTATTATGCCATTTTTACACCACTCCACACCACACCACACTCAACATCGTATTTAAACACACGCACTCCATAAAAACATATTTCTCTTACTCACAGCCGGATAATGAATTTATGATGCCGCATTATTTGTACAGAGTATTTGTTATACACATGCACATACATATACATATCGAGGAATGGTTGTTTGCTTGGAGAGCATTTAGCGCTACTGTAGTTTAATTTGGTGGTGGTTTCTTCGTTTCGTTTTCCTCTTTATTTACTTTTATTTGAAGAGCCGCAAAGAGAGAGAGAGAGAGTGTGTACAAAATTTGATTTTATTTGGTCTTGTTTTCTTGGTGTTAGTGTTTATCTATGTGTCGTTATGTTTGTTGTTCTTGTAATTCTTTTGCTGCTTGTGTGCTTGCGAATGAATTTGTTTCTGTTTATTTGTTTGTTTGTTTTTACAATTAGTGGTCCTGTGTGTGTTTCTTAATGTTTTTTTTTCAACTCAATGTGTGTTGAAAAATAGGCGGAGACTTTGTGGTAAATTTATTTGGAAATGAATTCATTAAAGGTTTGCTTAATAGTTTCATAGTGATGCCAGATGCTCGAAATAGCGATTAAATAGGCAAGTATAATTGAAGGAAAACTGCTTATCGCTCGTTGCGTGCAAGAAACGGCACTCAAAATATTTTCCAAGGCAAAATAACTAAATAAGGCAACCAATTTAAAACTTGTTGTGATAGAGTCCGCGTTTCTTTCAATACTACTGAGCATATATTTTGTATTAAAAGTAGTATGGACTCCTTAGTAGTAAAGTTTGTTTACGCACAATGTAATTTCATGCAAAATAAGCGATCCAATAGGATCAGATGTGAATACGAAGAAGACGAATATACCGCTGTACGGAAACAATTTATATTAAAAGCTGGTTGGACAAAAGTGTTTTGCAAAGATCCCTAGGTCTGGAAGACTTACAAGAGCAACTGGACGCTTAAAAAATGGTTACTGCCAAGGAATATAGTGACCAGGCTTATGACAGGCCGCAAATATGCTCAAGTTACCAGTCTAATCCAATCGAGGTATTGAAAAATAAAATAAAAAATTGTCGGAAATAGAACGAATTCTTCTATATTCTTAAACTCTTTTTTATCCACAACAAAAAAAATAGTAGGACTTACAAGGTTTTTTAATATAAAATTTATAAATATTGGGGTATATTATTTCGCTTGTTCGCTCGTTTATCTGGCAACATCAGCTGTGCCACACTCTTCTATTTGTGTGCAAAGAATTAACATGAAAAACAATGTAAGCGCCATCGCTAACTGTCGGCTTTACTATTAAAAAACCATAAAACCACACATAAAACCAGAGAGAAATAAACAAAAACAAACAAAAACAAACAAAAACACATAAAAAAAACATAATCATTCATATACAGCACAGCAAAACACATTCAATGACAATTTAACCAAAGAGAATAAGAGCGAGAGAGAGATTGGCATGGAAATTTTGAAAAGATTAAACCAGCCATTAAAATCAACACCAACAAAGTTAACTGTTGCAGATAGCACGACATCTCTTTCTAACTTATTTATGTAGAGGACTTGACAAAACAATATGGCTACTGCGATTAACGAACGACAGAGAAAGAGGAAGAGAGCAAGATTGAAAAAACAAATAAAGGTGGTTTTTTTGGGGAGAATTATTGTTAGTGTTGCAAAATAAGAAATTGTGTAGAGAGTGGTTTAGAGTTGTTCAACCACTACTAATGAAGTTAAACAACACAAAAGAGTACTCAACGAACGTTGTCGTAGCCGTCGCCGTTATTGGCTTTGTCGCAGTCGTTTTCTTGCACTGTGCTAAACAAATGAAACTCAGTCAACATTTAGAACTTGACGACGCGTGAACGTACAACTTTGTTGGTGGAGAGCAATTGTGTGTGACGTCGCGTCGTGTTTTTAACGGAAAGAAAAGAAATTTTTTCGTTTATCTGTGCAAAATACAAAAAAATAAAAAAAAAAATGGAAATTTAAAAGAAAATCCAAAAAAAAAGAGTGAAAATTAAAGAAATTTTTTAAGAAAAATATTTAAGATTTTAGTACGTATCCAAAGAAATTAAAAAAAAAATTCAAAAGAAAAAAGAAGAAAAAACGAAAATTGGTTTTTGAAAACAGGTTACCAAAAAAACAAAAAAAAAACAAAGCTTAAAACGAGCTTTATTGCCAACACTTTGAAAAAATCATAGAAATGTTGGTGCCGTCGGATATGATAGCGGCCCAATCGAAAATGGTCTATCAAATGAACAAATATTGTGCAGATCGGGTGCAAACGCGCAAGGCTCAGATCCATAAACAAATTCTAGAAGTCTGTCGAATTGTGCAGGACGTTTTAAAAGAGGTTGAGGTGCAGGAACCACGCTTTATATCCTCTTTGAACGATTACAATGGCCGTTTTGAAGGTCTAGAGGTAATATCGCCCAGCGAATTCGAAATCATTATTTATTTGAATCAAATGGGTGTGTTGAACTTCGTGGACGACGGCACATTGCCCGGTTGTGCGGTATTGAAATTGAGTGATGGCCGCAAACGTTCCATGTCTCTATGGGTAGAATTTATAACAGCTTCTGGCTACTTGTCGGCCCGCAAAATACGCTCCCGCTTCCAGACACTGGTTGCCCAAGCCTGTGATAAATGTGCTTATCGAGATATTGTGAAAATGATTGCCGACACCACCGAAGTCAAGCTGCGTATACGCGAACGGATTATCGTACAAATAACGCCCGCCTTTAAATGCGCCGGCCTGTGGCCACGTTCAGCCTCACATTGGCCCATACCGGGTATACCCTGGCCCCATCCCAACATTGTTGCAGAGGTCAAGACTGAAGGTTTCGATATGCTATCGAAGGAATGCATAGCACTGCAGGGTAAAAACTCAGCCATGGAGGGTGATGCATGGGTGCTGAGTTTTACCGATGCCGAAAATCGTCTGCTGCAAGGTGAGTTCAAAGAGCTCAAAAGAAATGAAAAAAAAAAATTATAAAAGCCGTCGGCAGCTGACTAATAATTTTAGTGGCGTTCAATTTGTGGTAATAGCGTTGTTAATGCTGTATAATTTTGGTAAAAATATGATCAAATGTAAAACGATTACTAACCATTTCGGATAAAAGTGATAGTCTTTAAACGAAAAATATGTTTAAAAACGATTCTATTACACACAAATAAACCCGATTGACCTTATTCGACCCAAAAAACTGTAAATATTGTTGACCTTTTACCATCCGTCAAAAAAGTGGCCTCATTAAGGTTTTAAACTTGCACTTGGGCACTTATGAACCTATGGGATTTGCAATAACTAGACGGATTAAATGCTCTTGATGGCATCTTCTTTGTAACACAGAAAATCCAATTAAAGCCACTCTTCCTATTGAATATGGTATCAATAGGATCATTCTACTCTCTCTACTCTACTGTACTCCGCGACCTATTTTTCTAATTTATGCACTGCATGAGTAGAGGATGACCATAAAAATGAGTTGACGAATCAAAACCAATCAAAACTTACACAAGACTATTCTTTTGTAGAAGTCTCCGGTGTAATTTCATTATAATTGTGGCCCTATTTCATCACTTTTATTTCGTGAAAAGTGAAGAAATTAAAAGGCCCTAATGTAGACCTTTTAGTAAATTAGGATACGGAATAAAGGCAGCTTAACAGGGTCACTTGTTTCAACTGCACAACTTAGAGCTTAATTCGCAGCTAATTTTAAGGGTAATTGTGGACTCGGACTTTTAAATCCCTCTCTACAGATTAAAAATATAAAGACAACCAAAATATTAAGAACCGAAATTTTGAATATTTTTCAAAAGATTTAATGGATGGCGCAATAAGAAAACGTACTAAATAACTTTGTTGGCCTTATCGTGCAGTATTTATTTAAATTATATAACATGATATTGGATCCACTTCACCCACATCCGCAAAATAACACCCCCGACGGCACGGTTATTTGGTAAAAATTGCTGGTGGTGTGAATGATATCAAATTTAGTGTTTGACATCTTTCCAACTCTTTAAGGGTTTGTTTCCAAAACTAATTTTTAACGTTCATACGTCTTCCATATTGCGCGTTGTTTAGAAGTGTAGTATATTGCGGTTAAGGGATTCAGGAAATTGTATCCATAGTTTATCCTACTGTTTCCAATTGTGACTTTCAAAATAGAAAATCCTGCGCTCTTATCTGATCTCACTATTGTATCGCCAGTTCCATAATAAGCCTATAGATTCTGAAGCTATCAAGTATGTGCATAATCAGCTTTGTTGCTACTTTTGGTGGTAAGTCGGTATTTCACACGAATCTAAGGAGAAAAAGTCTGCACTTGCTTAACTTCAAACTATTTTCGTTAAACATGGCGACACTTTTCATGTGTTTTAAAGTAATTGCTTCTGGATTGTTAAGCTATGCTTTCAACACATATTGTATATATTTTTTTTAAATTAAAATTGTTACATAACAATCTAATGAAATGAATTTCATATGATGCAGACGCAAAAAAAGAAATGTTAACACTTTCGCGACGGCACGCCTGTACCACACTTTGCAACTTTTCAAGACGGCGCGACTGACCATTTGGGTTATCCTTCGCGTAAACGCAAGTGAACAAATAAATGACTGTCGTGTGTATGTGGCATTAGCCTCTCAGTGAACCAATAAGTGACTGCCGTATTTATGCCGTATGTCAGCCGTTGTGTTGCACCCAACGTGAAAGGATTAAGCGAATCAAGGATGAACAGATAGAAGCGAGTGCAGGATTGATCTGCTACAGTATGTAATGCATGAACCTTTACGGCTGAAAAGACTTTGATTAGCGAAAATGAAACAAATTAAAGATAAAAAAGGCGGGAGAGATACTCTGTCGGATTTCCCTTTCCAGAGGCGCTGGGGCTTTTACGCATCTACAGTTGTGTTCAACAGAGTGTCCATAAGTCAAATGTACACATCAAAAATAAGAAATTACTTCTATTCGTTGAGCTTCAATACAAAAAACCAAGACTGATATGAAGAATTAAAAAGTCCTTATCTTGTTTTTATATCGTTTCTAGAAATGAAGTCAAAAAACTTTAAACATTTGGAAAACAACAAATTATTGTTTTAAATCAAATAATTTCCTCCAATTATTATTCTCTTGCCGTATTACGTACATAAATTGTCCGCCATTACAATGCTTTAGTCAGGATTAAGGGGCCGGATTTCTCCCAACACTCATGTAGTATCCGTTATTTCATGCAATGAGTAATGGTGGCCTACAGTTTAATCTATGGATTCGAATCCGAATAACAGATTTGAGAAGCTTTTTCATGGCACTTACTTTGCTATCAGAGTGGTTGCGAAAGCACAGTGCGAGCTCAATTATCGCAACTTGAAAAAAATGTAGCCACACTCAGACTGTAAGAGAGAAAACATACATATGTATGACGGAACCGTAAAAGGTTTTTGCGCCTCTGTGGAATATATATATATTCCCACACAAAAGCAATCCATAGACATAGATTTTTAACTAAGTTTGGCGGCTGTCTTGATTAAAGCTTTCATACTATTGTTTGTAAACCAAGGATGACAACCGATCATTTTTCAGTATACGCCTGGAAAAATCTGGCTGCTCAGAAATCCTCAAGTTTTTAGAGATGATTTCAGCACCCGTTTCTATATTCTTCTTGTCTGCAATTCAGTGATCTGAGCTCGTAGATTTCTAATTAAATAAAAATAAATTTGTGTTTAGTTTTAATTAAAATTCTTTATTATTCGCACAATTCTGTGTGTGCCTCTGTTCACAACTTGAGGTAGACAACAACAATTGCTTTGTTTGTTATTCCTCTGTTTCTAACCTTTGCATAAACAATAGCAATTACTAGACAATTGTTCGACTGATCTTTGTAACGGAGATCTTCAAACCCCGATTACTCTCTTCAAACACACCGCGTCTTCACACCAGACTGGCTGAACTTCACTAACTCACTCGCCTGCTTTGCTTTGCCTTTTATATGGCAGTTTAAACAGTCTGCTGAACAGTGGTGTTGTGCTAATTTTTTTTACCGGAACGCGTGTATATAATTATATAGACAGGGCCGATCCTGGGTAGGCGGCCGCTTTGTGCGGTCTCATGTCCCAAATTTAACGACGGGGGTGATTTTCTATGATAATCCTGGAGGCGTTTTCTTTTTTTCAAAACGTCAGCCAATTCTCGTTATCAGAAATCATATTTAGTTCCGGAACGCGTTCCTGTCCAAAAAGGAAGTACCGGAACGACTTTCCGGAGCGTTCCGGCTCGACAACACCACTGCTGAAGAATGTTCTTGAAGACGAATGTTCATTACTTCGCCTTCTATAAATCTCTATAAATGTAAACATCGTTGTTTACGTTTATTATTGTAGTGTTGTTGGTATATTTTTGTTTACTTGTTCACCATTTTTTAAGCTTGTGTTTGTTGTTGTATTTTTGTTTACTTGTTTACCATTTTTTTATGCTGTTGTTTGCTGTTAATGTTATTAAGCAGTACGATCATTTGTAAACAGGTTTATTTACTGCATTGTTTTGTTTTTGTAGCCTTTGCTTATTATTTTAATGTTAAGCGATGTAAAAGCAAACCAGTATCTAGACTTTTCATTTTCATAACAATATTTAATCCGAAGTTCGTACCACTCTGATCCGTTTAATGCAACGATTACCATTTCATAGCACAATTGTGCAGAGAGAACTCACACGCATTCTTGTGTTTTTTGATTTAGTTGTCGATCAGACTGTGACAAGAACACATGTGGGGCGGATCCTTTACCATTTTTTTCAGAATGACACTCAAAAAATATTGTATGTTAAAAGATGCTTTTGATAATATTCAATGCCTTATATATTTTGTCGCATAGTATATTTTTTTTTAAATGCTTTGGAATGCTTGCTTTTTCTCTATTAATAAAAAATGGTTTATTATTGTTTTTATTTTTATTTATCTAAAAACTTGGTCTAATTTTTAAGCCAAAGATGGATACCTTTACGATCTTTTAATAAAAAATGGATTTTTTTATTTTATTTTTATTTATCTAAAATTATTAAGCCAAAGATAGATAGCTTTACATATGTAAGTTGATAAAATGAAAATCAAAATAACGTATATTACAAACACTTTTCTATGGCTGCAAATAAATCAATTCTCTCAATTTATTTTCTCTCTCTTACTCACTAATACATAACCAAAAAAATTTTGGTAAGCCCTGGTTTAATATGATCTTGTTTCAAGATCGATTAACCAGTACACTATCAGCTGATTCACAGATTTCCGTTTCGGTTGATTCGGCAGATTTCCTATGCAAATATGCGAAAATGCATTTTAGAGTGGATAATTAATGACAAGAAGGACTAGTTTTTTAAAAATGCAGAGATAGGACTACGTTTCCAAAACCAACTTAATCTGTTCAAATTGTTTACAGAAAGAATTTCTGCATAAACTTTGTTTTCCCAATCATGAATGAAAACCTTCATTAGCTTATCTTGTTTAAAATTAACGTTATAAAACCATTGTGTAATGGTTCCATTATATTTTTCATTTGAAAAAAAAGGAAAAGTCATCCACAAAACCCCCTGCTCTAGGTAACGTGATTTTTTTTTTTTAATTCGATAATTGATAATAATCGTACAAGAACAAGACCAATAACAACAATCGAATTTTAATAATACGATCACAAATTAAAATGTCAAAATAGATTTCAACAAAAACAAAAACAACGCAGATAATAACAACATTAATAATAATAATAAGAAGAAGAAGAACAAGAAAGAAAACCCCCAACCGTAACACAGTGCCAAGACAACCCAACGTCATAATAAATATTTCGAAAAAGGTTTTAACCGATCATCATCATCATTGTGACACCGACCGACTAAATGACTGGCGTCTAAAATATGCCATCAAACAAAAGAAAAGCCAAAACAGAAAACAGAATGAAAAGAATAAACGAGTGAATATGGAAAGAAAAGAAATCATAATTAAACAACACAGTAGATTTTAATCGATAAATACCCAGAGATAGCGGGGAGAGAGAGAGAGAGTGAGAAAGATCAAGAAAATGTCAAGTCAGATGAAAAACAGCAGGGGTATCCAGAATTGTTCTTGCATTCTAAAGTTTAAAGATTTTTTAAGGTTTTTTTCTTGCTTTTTCTTTGGTTTTTTCTTTACGAATTGGCCAGCAGCAGCAAAAACGTCACTATTTGTAGATTTTGTTTGCTTTAACAACCCGGTAATCAGTGACACACTTTAAAAGAAAAACAAAAACTGAAATTTTGTTACTGATTTATTTGAGGGGATTTAAATGCCGATTGATTTAATGACTCTTAATAAATTACAAATAAACACACAAATCAAGAAAATAAACAAACAAACAAACCATTTGATAAGCATTGAAATTAACTGATATACGAGTACTGTCTGAGAGTTGATTATTTATAATTAAAATTAATAAGAGCCTCTAAGAAACAACAACAGCAACATGATCTTTGACATGGTAATGATAGTGTCAGAATGAAAATTACTTCACCGTAAACGTTTAACCATTAAAGTGTCATTTTGATGTGTTAATTTCGTTCAATACAAGAACGAAGTCTAATAATTGATAATCGACTTCAACGATATCTGTACATACATTACATACATATGTATGCATGTATGTATGTAATCGAAAATTGTCTTATGGAAATTCAATAAAAATTATATACAATTAAACACCTCGTGGTGCACAACTACCAATTACAGTAATTGCGCAAAAAGGGTGTAATAATACCAGGTGTAGTGCAATATCACCAGTTGTTACGTTTTTAACTTTTAAAAACATTTAAAATATGAGCTCGTAGATTGCAAAAAAAAAAAGAAAATAAAAATAAATTTCTGTTTAATTTTAATTAAAATGTGTTATTATTCACACAATTCTGTGTGCCACTGTTCACAACTTGATGTAAACAACAACAATTGCTTTGTTTGTTATTCTATTGTTTACACCCTTTGCATAAACAATAACAATCACTAAACAATTGGGCAATTCACACAAGCCGTTGTATCGTTGTATTGAGTGTATTGTTGGACGATTATACAACAGTGTATGATTGTTGTTGATAATTTTCATGTAAAAATCCGATACACTTATTATAATGTATTTAAAGGGCAAAAGGATTTAAAATTGGTTTTGTGCTAGTTTAGTTTTGAATGCTATGTCTAGCCACAGCAGTTTTACTTCTTCCCTGCACTGTTTAAGGTGCTGGGTTAGAAAATGAGAAATGATAATGATTTCTTTTGACTTCAAGATCTTTTCTCAATTTTTATTTAATTTTTTCTACTATTTATACTAATTTCTAATTTTTACAATATTTCTTAATAATCTATCATTTGCTCTTTCTATTACATAGTAACTTTCATTTACATTAACATACTGAATTTTGATTGGTCAAGACCTCACTCAATATTTTTCATATTTCCACTCATTACTTTAAAATGAGTAATTTGAAGTAATAAATTTCTTTCATAAGTGCTTTGACCCATGTCAGTTGTTCTAATTGTATTTCCCTTAAAGTGTGTTACACTTTGTTTACTTTGTTTTTATTTTAAGGGTTTAGAATTACAATTAATGTGTTATACAAATATAGAGCAAATGTAATTTAAATCTTATAGTGTAATATATGTGGTGTGTTGTTTACGTTTGTTATGATACACTACATTATGCTAAATACACTACATTATACACATCTTTTTCATATGTTTTTAAAAGTTGTATTGGTTTCGTGCTATCAAATTGTGTGAATGAAAAAAATGTGTATATGTTTTCATATGTTTTTCAAAAGTTGTGTTGGTTTCGTGCTATCAAATTGTTTGAATGCCAAAAAATACATTTGGAATACGAAATACACAATACAGCATAGCATTGAGCGTTCACAAACAACCAAGTATATTCAATACAACATACACGATACAAAGTCGTGTGAATTGCCCAAATTGTTCGACAGATCTTTGTAACGGAGATTTTCAAACCACGATTACTCTCTCCAAACGCACCGCGTCTTTACACAAGACTGACTGAGCTTCAGTAACTCAGACGCCTGCTTTGCCTTTATGGCAAAGTAAACAGTGCCGTTGAATTACATCAGTGTCTTGGGAAATGTTATTTATAAGTGCAGGTTGCAATGAGTATGCGTACAACGTTGACATATGAAATATGTTTGATTCATAAGCCAGCCTACTCATTTAGATTCATAACTTTAGAAAAATATTTATAATACTGTTACGTTTTTACCTTTTAAAAACGTTAAAAATATGAGTTCGTAGATTGCAAATAAAATAAAAATAAATCTGTGTTTAATTTTATAAGTCAATTCTATATTTTCTGCACAACTTTCGTGCCACTGTTCGAACTTATTCTACGCATACAATGATAATTTCCACAATATGTGCTTGTTCGTGATATTTCTCTGCTTACAACCTTTTTTGTAAGCAACAACAACACTTGTTAGTAATTCTTCTTTGCTCACAACCTTTTTTTTGTAAGCACCACACTAACAACTGTTTTCTTCACGCAACTTGTCTGCACACAAGCCTGACTGGATTATAACTCGATCTCGTATCTTCACACACCACTGGTTGAATTCTCACTCAATTCAACGCGACGTCGTCACACGACTAACTTCACTCGAACTCCGAGAATAACGTGTCTTCATACACGGCTGACTGAATTCTAACTGAATCATCGTTGCTCTCTTTATCTTGCCTTTTATATCACTGGATCAACAGTGTGATGAATGCCCTTGAAGGATGATGACGACCTTCTGGAACAATCCAAAAATGTAAACAACTTGTTTCCATTTTTGTTGTTCGTGTATCTTATTTACTTTCGTCCAGGCAGAGTTGTTGTTGTTTTGTTTGTTTGTCTTTCTGCTATATTTTTTTATACACGGACGTTGTTGCTATATTTTTGTTTATTCATCGATCTTGTAAACAAGCCTGTTGTTTTTGTTGATATATGCTTACTCATTCGTTGATCACGTGAACAACTGCATTGTTTTGTTTTTGGAGCTTTTGTTTATCATTTTATGTGCGATCAAGTCCATTGTGTTGTTTTTGGAGCTTTTGCTTATTATTTTAACAACACCATTTCCATTTTCGTAACAATACTTATGAACGATTCGACTTACAGTCTTAGTTGTCGTTGCATTTATAAAAAAAGAAAAAAGCCACATAAGCAAAAAAGACAGAGCAGCAAGCAGAGCAAACACACAATCATTTAGTGAGTATTTTAGAGTTCGTACGCGATTCATATTTATTTTTTGCTTCGTGTATATGTTGAAATCAGCAACATCATACGTGTCGTTAAGTATGAATATGATGAGTACATCAAACTTTGAAATGTGTGTAGAGAGGTTCCATGACATTAAAATAAGTATGAATGCGTATAAGTATCAGAAATTATGAGTATAATTCGATTCTATTCATCTTTTTGAATACTGTAAATTTTGATGAATGATTCGAGTCACTCGAATGAATCTAAATGAGTAGGCTTATGAATCAAACATATTTTGAATGGTATGAGTTTGATGTCAACGTTGTACGCATACTCATTGCAACCTGTACTTATAAGTCAACGTTGTAGTAAGTACGAATGAATGAATCAGAGTACATAGTTAAATTTCAATAGTGTTGACTCACTTATATTCAAAATTTCTTGAGTGTTTATGAGTAGCAGCGAAAAAACGATTCATTGCTGATCTCTGGTTGTAACTGTAGAAAATGATGTCTTAAAAGTTTAATTGTAAGGATTAGGAGCATACATACTCCAAAATGATGAGTAATATCAGAAACGTATGCGGGTTTATAATTTAGAAGTATCTGCAACAGCAAAAATATTACTTAGTATTCTTTTTTATACATTTCGAAGGCTGTTTAGTAAGTTTCTTGGCAAAAATTTTACTATAAGTTTTAATGAATAATTTTACTGTCTTATACCTATTTCATCCTGCCATTTTTAATTTTTAAATTCGCTCGTTTCTAAGTCTTAATTGCAGTTGTTCCTCTTAATTTTTTTGCTCTTTTTTATTTTTATAAATAAATTCAGTTTGTGTTTTAAGTTAAAAAGAAAATCTAAAAAAAAAAAAAAAACAAACAAAACAGATTAAAATCTTAAGATAAGCACAGACATTACGTTTAAAAATCCAAAAAAAAAAGGAAAAAGAAAACAAAAGAAATTCTTGGTTTGTGATCATAAATAAATCTGTGTGTGAAACATTGAAATTTAATCTAAACGACGACGACGACGACGACGATGACGACGTCGACGTCGACACGTTGTTGTAGTATTTTTGTTTATTTAAAATTTTTTTTTTTTTATAAAAAAAGTCATGAGTTTGAATTTCTTTGTTTTTTAAAGTTCAAATTTATAACAAATTGAGGTGGAGGTGAAAGAAAATAAAATGTTTCAAGTTGGAATGAGCCTTGAGCTCTAAAGTGTGATTCAATTCAAAAACAAAAGTTGTTAATAACAGTCGATTTATAAATTATAACTGCCTTGATCAATTGCATTAAACAATTTGTAATAAAATTTACAAAAAACACATTGATTTAAAAAATCAGGCGGAAGATACGCCAATGAGTTTCGCTCTTCAAAAATTAATCGTCCGTTGTACTTTTTAATATAATTTGTAGTTTTTTTCCTGTTAAAAAACTGATAATCATTATGCCATAAATAGGAACAGGAAGCCTTACTTCCCTGTACCAATTGATTACATGCCCTCCTCTATTTATCTGAACAGATGCTTATACTATGTTCAGACATGCACTTATATTGAGTAAATTGCAATAAACGGCATTATACTGGGTTCAGACATGCACCTTTATTGCGTAAATTGCAATAAACGGCATTATTGATCTCAATATTTCATATAAAATTTCAATTAATTATTGGTCAATAAATTAATAAATTGTTATAATATTTATAAAAACTTTAAATACAACACTGTCATAAGTACGTTCAGTGAGCAGATTACATTTTTCCGAACGCTTTCTATTAATATTTGACAACTCAAATGTAAACAACAACAAATAAAAAATGGAAGGTCAGCAGGAAGGTTGGTATTTTATTCTGAGTTTCATATCAAATTTTTCTTTCTCATCCTTCTGAGAAAAGCCACTTTGGAGTCAAAAGTAGTTCCTATTAACCGCAACAGCTCGGCGTTTCGGTTAATCAATAGCAATACCTTTTTAAATGTTAAATTGTTTTCCATTTTTTCTAAAAAAAATGTTGGCACTAATTTTCGCGATTAAATTAAAAGCAATGTTGTTGAAGCAATCAGCTGTTTTGTTTACCAGCTGTCAAATAAATTTTCGTATATTATATGTCTGAACACTAAAAATATTGTTCTCAATAAACCGAATATTGATTTAACAAAAGTGCATGTCTGAACATAGTATTATAGATCTCAATATTTCATATAAAATGTCAATTAATTATTGCTCAATGAATTCATAAATTGTTATAATATTGATTAAAACTTGAAATACAGCACTGTCATAAGTACGTTCAGTGAGCATATTACAATTTTCCGAACACTTTCTATTGATATTTGACAACTCAAATATCAATAACGACAAACAAAAAAACAACGAACAAAATAAAAACAATATTGTTGAAACAACCAGCTTTTTTGTTTACCAGCTGTCAAATGAATATTGAATAAGCAGCTGAACTGTGTATATTGTTAACACTTAAAATATTGTAATCAATAAATCGAATATTGACTCAATAAAAGTGCATGTCTGAACATAGTATCGTTCCCAGCCGAGACTATAGGAACGAGAATCCAATTCCTTTTTCAAATTCTTTGGAAATGTTTTCTTATTACGCAATGGGGTCGAAATTCTATGAGCCTTAAAGACGTCCGGATCATATAGATTTCCTGTCTGTAAGTCAAGGGTATATGCAAAGAGATTAAATTTCTGTTCAGTAACAGAATATTTCCTAGGAATTCACAGACCTAGTCGAACAGCTCAATGGCCGGGTGCCATAAAGTCCTTTGTGGATATCGTTTCAACGTCCAAGCTCGTCTTTGAAAGTTGCCTATTTCTCCGAGAAATACAGATCTTCGGAGATCTCCATCACACAGATCATACATACATATGTACATACATAATTGGTCATTACAACACTTTAGTCAGGATTATAACCTAGCTTCTCACGCCACTTATGTTGTGTGTGTGTGTTAAATTTTCTACATGAGTGGTTGGACCTACAGTTTAAAGTTAACTCCGAAAGACAGATTTTTGAGAAACTTTTCATGGCAATTTTTGGTTTACTCTCGGAGATTTTGCCAGAAATCTGATGAGACGAAGTCACCGAAGTAATATATTTTCATATTTTCGTTTAGTTGGAGATGTCTGACCTGGGGTTTGAAACGAGGTCTCACGTCTAATAAGCCAACATACTAACTACTAGACCACGGCGACATTACACAGATTTTTGACGATAAAAACATATTTGGATATCAAACGAACATTAAACTGAACGACACCGTATAATTCCATAGTTTCCACTTCGTAAGTTAAAGAAAATAACAGTTCGACCAAGCTTAACTTAGCGGTAGTAGAAACCAAGGGGTAGTAGACATTTTTTCCATTGTAAGAATATTTACTACTATGAGGATTCTATCCTTACAGGACACTGCCTACTAAGGATCCATACCTGTTGGCTAGGCTCCCCTCATCAATTTTTTGTAGTAGTTGCATGTCGCAGGAAAAGACTGGCTTTCACTTAATGTTCCACTGCCCACATCTAATCTAAGAATAGGTGGCATTCTTTTGATGTCAACTCATTGTAGAACCGCTCAGTCAAAATTTCTGACCTTTTAGATGAGCTATTATCTGCCCACATTACCCTTTAGACGCTTCAATTATTGACAATTTAGATACGAATATAGAGTTTGACTCATTGTCTTTAAAAAATGAGGGCCATGTTATCATTGTAATCCCTCTGATTAAACTTCTTCTTTTTTTTTGCATCCAAACCTACTGAAAGAATTCTAAATTCCTGAGCTTACTTAAGTCAAAAAATTTGCAAAATGGGAATTCCTTTTTTCTACACCTTATATTTACGGTTACATAATGAAATTTGTCTTAAAAACACAGTGTTGCCAAGTATGTTTTCTTCTTCAATTAACCATATAAAATATTTGGGCAATTCACACGACTTTGTATCGTGTATGTTGTATTGAATACACTTGGTTGTTTGTGAACGCTCAATGCTATGCTGTATTGTGTATTTCGTATTCCATTTCGGCATTCAAACAATTTGATAGCACGAAACCAACACAACTTTTTTAAAACATATGAAAACATATACACATTTTTTTCATTCACACAATTTGATAGCACGAAACCAATACAACTTTTAAAAACATATGAAAAAGATGTGTATAAGTGTATCGGATTTTTACATGAAAATTATCAACAACAATCATACACTGTTGTATAATCGTCCAACAATACACTCAATACAACGATACAACGGCTTGTGTGAATTGACGAATTCATTTCTTATTGTTGTTGTTGTTGTTACTACCAGTATAATATGGTAATAAAATTATTATCTGGTCGTGGTCATTTTCAAAATGTTTCATAAATTTTGTTAAAAAAAAAAAACTGAAAAATTGAATGAAAGGTTGTAAATTTTTTTTTATTCAGTCGATCATAAAAATGTATCGAATTTTATTTCGCTTGTCTTTCAAATAAATTTTCAATTTTTTTTTTTCTTTCTGTTTGTTGTCCTACCATTAATTTGTTTGTGATCATTGCTGATTTTGTTTATCAAAAATCAGTTTTAATTTATTTTTTATTAAAATAAAATAGAATTTTATTCAGAAGTTTTTGTATCCCCTTTCCCCGTAACGCTCTCAGAGAATGTTTTGATGTAATTTATACGCCCTGTGAAAATGATTAGATTAGTCCCTGGAGATTTGGTGGTGATGAGTGGTGGTGGCATGTCTGTTATAATTAAAGGAAAATAAATAAATAATTAAATAAGTTCCATTATCCAGAAATTAAAATAAAAAGTACGACTAATCATTACTACATTCAAAATGTTTAACTTATCGGTTTCTAGCGGAAACGAAAATTGTCAAATGAAAAGTACTTTTATGGGTAGATTTTTGTCATGAAGCTCTTTGGAACAAAGGCTATAAAATTCAGTATGATGTCATTAATAGCATAAACATATTGTAATTTATGAGAGAAGTTATGAATTTACAAGCGTGTCTTAATTGCGAAATAATTTTAAAGTTATTTCTTAGAGCCTTGATACTGTTACGAAAATGAAAAGTCTAGATACTGGTGTTTTGCTATTACATCGCTTAACATTAAAATTGTAAACAAAAGCTACAAAAACAAAAACAATGCAAGTAAACAATCATGTTTACAAATTATCGTACTGCTTAAAATAACAACAAACACCAGAATAAAATATGGTAAACAAGTAAACAAAAATATACCAACAAACTTTACTATAATAAATGTAAACAACGATGTTTACATTTATAGAGATTTCGAGAAGGCGAAGTCATGAACGTTCACCTTTAAGAATATTCATTAGACTGTTTACCCTGCCATATTAAAGACAAGACAAAGCAGGCTAATTAGTTAGTGAAGTTCAGTTAGTCTTGTGTGAAGACGCGGTGCGTTTGAAGATAGTAATCGTGGTGTGAAGATTGCCGTTACAAAGATCTGTCTAATAATTGCTTAATGATTGTTATCGTTTATGCAAAGGATATAAACAGATGAATAACAAATAAAGCAATTTGTGTTGTTTACATCAAGTTGTGAACCGTAAAGAATTTTAGTTAAATCTACGAGCTAATATTTTAAACGTTTTTAAAAGTTAAAACCGTAATAATACCTTTTCCATGCGCTTTATAATTTCTATTATTTAGCAACATTTCGTCTTAAATAATTTCTGCATTTACACTAATTAAGTCAGCAATAAATAACTGCTGTTAAAAACGAGCTTTATTATCAAACTAAAGTAATAATAATTTTTCGTCGCCTATTCTACAAACATTTGCGTATTTTCTTAAACAAAGAAAACTTTAACGACTTTAATAAATTTTTTGAAAGTCAGTCAACAATTTCTTGTATGATTCGCTGAGACATTTTCAAAGAAAATCGGCGAAACATGCAGGTCTGCGAAATGTTAGAAATACCCAGAGCTTGAAGTCAGTATAACCTCAATGTTCGCAAAGCAGGGCTACAATGCAATCATATGATAGAAGAGAGTGAATAAAATTGCCATGAAAAGTTTCGTAAAAAAATCTGCGATTCAAAGTTAACTTTAAGCAAGTAGGTTTCGCCACTCATGGATAAAATTAAGACACGCACAACATGGATAAAGTGAAAAGCTAGGTCGTAATCCTGACTAAAGCGTAATGATCGTAATGATCGATTAAGTACGCGAGAACATAGGGTTCTTGACTAAGAAACTGCACTTATACCGGGTTATCCATTTCGTGGTATCAAAAGTAAACGTAAATAAAACACATATAAAATATATTTTCATGATATTTCTTTTTTATTGTAAAGTTTGAACGTTGTTGACATTATGTGTGAAATACTACATCATTTAAATGACCTCCACGCGAAGTTTTGCAAGCATTGATTCTTTTGAGATAATTTTCGACCACTTTTTGACACATATTAGGCGGTATCTCAGCCATAACTAGACGAATGTTGGTTTTTAAGTGCTTAAGAGTTGAAGGTTTATCTGCATAAACACGGTCTTTCGCGTAGCCCCACAAAAAAAAAGTCTAATGGTGTCAAATCGCATGATTTCGGTGGCCAGTTGATATCGCCACGACGAGAAATTACGCGGCCAGGAAATGTCTCTTGCAATAAAGCCATATTCGCTCGAGTTGTGTGGCATGTGGCACCGTCTTGTTGAAACCACATATTCTCCAAGTTGTATTCTTCAATAGCAGGCAAAAACAAGTCGGTTATCATATGACCATAACGCTCCGAATTGACGGTGACAGTCGTTCCATCGTCGTTTTCGAAGAAGTAAGGTCCAATCACACATTCGGACCAAAGAGCGTAACAAACAGTGACTTTTTCCTTCAATTAGTTGAGGATTCTCAGAACCCCAAATACGACAATTTTGTTTATTAACATACCCACCGAGTGTGAAATGTGCTTCATCGCTGAAGAAAATTTTGTTCGATACGTAGCTGTGGCAGAATCAACATTTTTGTAGTAGGTTTTGACAATTTTTATGCGTTGTGTGATAGTTAAGCGATCCATTTTCGTCAATGTCAGACTTTAAACTGAAAAGAAAAAAATTGATTTCACAACTTATGGTGTTTTCTTTTCTACAAAGAAAATGTCACCCTCTTACAAGGTGCATTAAAAAATTTTTGACCAACCCTATTGTACAGGCATGTCACAGATTCCGATCGGAATGGTTTTGATTCCGAATGTGCAATTCCGATCGATTTTGTTTTAGGTTCTTCAGATTCCGAACGATTTTGTTCATTCCCAAAAATTATAAAATTGCTGCTTTTCAAATAACGTATGGCAACGTAGTGCATGACAAAAGAAAAAAAACATAATTGGTGAATAGAAAGCAGAACCAAAACAAAAGAAGAAAAAGGCGCTGATACAAAAATTTTAATTGAAATAAAAAAAAGATTAAAAATTTTATATGAAAAATGCCCCTTTACCCCTTAAAAAAATAAGTTAATAATTCTAAAAAAATTCAATAAATCTGTACTTACATTTTTATAAAACTGAATTAAATGCAACGTAAGAATATTTTTTGTGTTTTCCTTTGTCCACGCTTGTGTTGCTACCGCTTAAATTTGTTCTACTTAATAAATTTTTGTTCCCAAAAATAAGTGGTTTGCTCAAAAAAATAACGTGGCAATACTTCGATGAAAAAATATATCACTTTGTTTTGTTCATGGCAAAATCATTTACTAGGTGGGATTATCTAAACAGCTGATAGCATTTCAATTGTCAAAATTTTGTTGTTTTTTTGTGTGTTTTGTTTCGATAATTATTTTCTCATTTATAAACCCTCATATGTACCGGATGTGTCCTTAACGATACGCACTCTAGAAATTTTTCAGGATTACTATTTCAAAGCCAATTTTATTAAATTTTTGCAAGAAGATTAATAATATTTAAGCCTTTAACACTAAATACATATATCTTTTAAACTACAACCTAGATTTACTATATTTATATTTATTTAGACGAGAGTGATGAATTGCTCAAAAAAAGATTTCGGTCTCTCCAACTAGGTGCCTAAACTATGAGCAATAACAAATAACGTTTGCATCTGCCATGCATGGAATAATTTTTTTTTTTAATTTATAGTTGCCCCACTTTGGCGTAATTAAGCATGACATAAAAATTGTAATGTTTTTTTTTTTATCTATTCCACATATTTTGATTCAATGTCCAATTTCTAAAATTGGCGAACACCTTGAGGAGATTTTGAATTGTACAACGTGTGTCAACTTACAATCAATCAGAGTCAGTCTTCGGAAACATGGTATCACTGATGTTTAGTTAAGTCTAATATTCCAGAATTATTTTTTTTGTAAATACATATTATTTTTAATTTAATCCTTTTATATAAATGTATATATGTATATAAGAGAGTAACTACTTTAAATGTGCGCATATGGTCTAGTAACCCGGCGCCTTTTGTATATTTTATAAATTTATTTATAAGATATATTTTAATAAATAAATAAATAAATATAAAATTTATTTATTTTTTTTAATTGCTTTTATCAATTTCCTATGGAGGTTTGAGGGTTAATCTTTTTGACATTCCGCGTGTACTTTAACAACTTTTTTTTTCATTTTTCTTCCTATTGTCATTCTTCAGTCAGCTGTTTCTGACAATCGAAGCGGTTTTTACAAAAACAAAATGCCTTTTGTTTTTGCATTGTTGTACTTGTTGTAGGCATAAGGTCACCTATTGAATGAATACGCCTAGGTTTTGTTTTTCTCAGCAAGTTTACAAAATTTAATTTCTTAAGCATAAATATTGAGTAAATACTTAGAAAACCTATGTAATAATAAAACATATCATTTTGTCTTTCAGTTTGACTAAGTTTTATTAATATTTTTCTTTAATAAATCATCAAAAATATCAATACCACTTTGAAAATTTGAAGTGGTTTCATTCCGAAGAAATTTTTCGTTTTCTAAAGACTAGACTTTCGGAATTGAAACCACTTTCGATCGGAATTGCGTTCTGTGACATGGCTGGTAATGTCATTTTTTATTTGAGAAGAACATAACACAAATATTAGAAAAGGGTATGCCCTGTGTTTACCACTTGTTAAGAAAATGAATGAGGAAATGCCAATTTGTTCAAAGGTGTTGCCAGATCGCTAATTTTTCGACTTCATTTTTTGCACGCTTTTTTTTATAACAAAAAAATATATTTTAACACTGTTCTAACATTAAATGCAATTTTTTATATTGCTGACCATGTAGCTTTAATAATGTAATATTTCCTTAAGATTACTGCACAAAACAATGAAAAAATTAACTTCAAATTGGATAACGATACCAGGCGACTTTTTTTAAATTTCATCTGATAGCCCTATAAATAAACAAAAGTCATCTGCTTTACAGGGCATTATCAGCACTCTCGATTTATACAGGGCATAAAATGCAATGCCCTCCACCATTGGCAAGTGCGAATTATTTAGAATAAAACATACCACCCTTTTAGAGGGCGAAACATTTTTAAGAAACAAACGCAAAATTGCATTTTGCACATGGACAATGCACATTTTTTGGTAGAAAAGAAAACACCATAAGATTACTCCACAAAACAATGAAAAAATTAACTTCAAATTGGATAACAATACCAGGCGACTTTTTTTAAATTTCATCAGGTAGCCCTATAAATAAACAAAAGTCATCTGCTTTACAGGGCATTATCAGCACTCTCGATTTGTACAGGGCATAAAATGCAATGCCCTCCACCATTGGCAAGTGCGAATTATTTAGAATAAAACATACCACCCTTTTAGAGGGCGAAACATTTTTAAGAAACAAACGCAAAATTGTATTTTGCGTTAATAAAATGCACATTTTTTGGTAGAAAAGAAAACACCATTAGTTTGACAGATGTCGAATTCCAGTCCCATACTTTTGAAACCACGAAATGGATAGCCCTTTATTTGGAAATCTTCTTTAAAAACTTCTTTAGAACTATGATAGCCAAACATATGCCGCCTTAAGTTAATTTAAATTTCACTAACTTATGGTGTTTTCTTTTCTACCAAAAAATGTGCATTTTATTAACGCAAAATACAATTTTGCGTTTGTTTCTTAAAAATGTTTCGCCCTCTAAAAGGGTGGTATGTTTTATTCTAAATAATTCGCACTTGCCAATGGTGGAGGGCATTGCATTTTACGCCCTGTATAAATCGAGAGTGCTGCTAATGCCCTGTAAAGCAGATGACTTTTGTTTATTTATAGGGCTACCAGATGAAATTTAAAAAAAGTCGCCTGGTATTGTTATCCAATTTGAAGTTAATTTTTTCATTGTTTTGTGGAGTAATCTTAAGGAAATATTACATTATTAAAGCTACATGGTCAGCAGTATAAAAAATTGCATTCAATGTTAGAACAGTGTTAAAATATTTTTTTGTTGTTATAAAAAAAGCGTGCAAAAAATGAAGTCGAAAAATTAGCGATCTGGCAACACCTTTGAACAAATTGGCATTTCCTCATTCATTTTCTTAATAAGTGGTAAACACAGGGCATACCCTTTTTTAATATTTGTGTTATGTTCTTCTCAAATAAAAAACGACATTACAACAGGGTTGGTCAAAAATTTTTTAATGCGCCTTATAAGAGGGTGACATTTTCTTTGTAGAAAAGAAAACACCATTAATTACAACAAATCTTTAAAAGCTGAAGAATTATTTAATTTGTTCCACTACTAAGCATAGCATTTGATGTCATATTGTCATGTCATGATTTTAGTCACAATTGAACGCGGATATACTTACGTATTAAATAAGAAGTAATCAAATAAATAAACATTTTTATACAACAACGAACGAACGAACGAATTATTTATTAATCAAGTTTGACTGAAAACATTAAAAATGCAATAAATTTTTGAATAATCAAAGCAAGTGTTTAAATTGTATTTTTTAATAATGATATCAATAGCGGGGCATACGAAAGACCAACAAATTAAATATGAAAACAAAAACAAACAAATTTTTTAATTAAAAATTATAGAGGAAGAAAAAAAAAGAATTCTTTCAATTGACCCCGACGTGATTTGAACACGCAACCTTCTGATCTGGAGTCAGACGCGCTACCGTTGCGCCACGGAGTCTTTTAAACAAGTTGATCGAAATCTTATTCAAAAACGAAAAGTTAAATAAAAAGATCAGAACAGATTCTAAAAATAAAAACAAAAACAAAAAAAATTATTTCAAATTGTATTGAATTTTTAAAAGAATTTATTTTTAATTTATTTCGTATTGTTTTTAACAAAACTTTCAATTTCATATTCTTTTTTGCTAATTAATGCATGACACTGTTGTGAATTTTTGTTTTTTTTTTTTTTGCTTTCTGTAGGTGCCAGTCGTCGTCGATGTTTGAGTATTTTGAAAACCCTGCGTGATCGCCATTTGGACTTGCCTGGCAATCCAGTCACTTCGTATCATTTGAAGACGTTACTGCTGTACGAATGTGAAAAACATCCCCGCGAAATGGAATGGGAGGAGAATTGTATTGCCGATCGCATTAATGGAATATTTTTACAATTGATTTCATGCCTGCAGTGTAGACGCTGTCCCCATTACTTTTTACCCAACATGGATCTGTTTAAGGGTAAATCACCAGGTGCTTTAGAGAATGCTGCCAAACAGGTTTGGCGTCTAACGCGTATTATGTTAACAAATGCCCGCTGCTTAGAGGAGTTGTAATTAAAGCAACCACAAATGAAAAACGCCCCCCTTGAGGGGAGCAAATCAATGAAATAAATATCACAACAATAACAATAAAAACAAAAAAAATTTAATAATTTAATTGTATTATAGTTAAAAACATACATACACACACACACATACATACAGACATACATACATACATACGTACAGTAGTTGTAGTAATTCATGCATACATAGATGGTAAGCAAAATTATTTAATTGATTAGTTGGTACTTATTTTCCTAAAAATTTAGTTTTAGTCTCAAAAAGGGGGGATTTTATAATTTTTTTTTTTTGCAAATGTTTGACTAAATTTATTAGAAACCACACAATACATTTCGATAATAAAATCTTCATTCTTACAGTTTCTTTATTGTTTTAAACTAGAAAGTACCATATTTAGCACTGTTAGGTGGTTGAATAAATTTGGTACTTTTTAGGATATTTGTTTCTAGACTTTTCTAAACACATTTGTCACAAATTTTCGAAGACTTCCTTACCTTTTCTATATTTTTACTGTTATTCAATTCATGAAAATGTATCATTAATTTGTGCAACAAATAAATTTGGTACTTTCTTAAAAAAAAAAAGTACTTTTTAAAAGGTTTTACGCAGTGATCAGTAATGAATCGTTTTTTCGCTACTCATAAGCACTTTTGAAATTTTGAATATAAGTGAGTCAACAATATTTAAATTTAACTATGTATTCTGATTCATTCATACTCACTACAACGTTCATTTTTAAGTATAGGTTGCAATGAGTATGAGTACAACGTTGACATCAAACTCATACAATTCTCTTAGTTATTGTTGCATTTGCAAAAAAAGGAAAAAGGAAAATATACATAAGCAAAAAAGACAGATCAGTAAGCAGAGCAAACACACAACCTTCTAGTAAGTATGTTAGTGTTCGTACGCGATTCATACTTATTTTGTGATTCGTTTATGTGTTGAGTTATGATGGAGAGTCGAAATCAACAACATGAATATGATGAGTACTTCAAACTTTGAATTTGAGTAGAGGTTCCATGATATTAAAATAAGTATGAAGGCGTATACGTATCAGAAATTATGAGTATGATATCGACGCCTCCATTCTATAACGTTCTAAGTGTACTTACTTACGTTTTTAATGTTCTTGCATTTTTAAATTCTACGTTCTCTGACTTAAATACTGTCAAAATTTGCTTAAGATGCGCCGATCCGTTCCGAAGTTATAGGGAAAAATCTACTTAGAATACACATATGTATAGTCGTAAAAATTTTCCATTCTAAAATGTAGTAAGTACATTTAGAATACTTTTGCTTGGAAATTTTTAAATTGAATTGAAATCTAAGTTGACTTAGAATGTTATGGAAGGGACAATTCTTAACGTTGTGTTTTCTATATGTACTTGGTATGTTCAGTGTGGTTTTTTCAGTGTCTGTAACTGTAGTTAAAAGGTTCTTTCCCGAATTAAAAAAATAATTTTGTGCGTGTAAGTGTACATAGTAGGTTTTAGTTTGGAATAAAAAACAAATAGACTTATCAAAAACATGCTAAGTACACTTAGACGACCAATCGTCAATATTTTCTCCGTGCTAAAACATTCTATGTCATTTTTAGCTAGGATCCAATTAAAATTTGTAAATTCAGAAACTACTATAAAAATTCAATTAAAATTTTACTAAAAACTGTGAAAGAATCAATGACGTATCTTATACTATGTTCAGACATCCACTTTTATTAAATCAATATTCGGTTTATTGAGAAAAATATTTTTAGCGTTCAGACATATAATATACGAAAATTTATTTGACAGCTGGTAAACAAAACAGCTGATTGCTTCAACAACATTGCTTTTAATTTAATCGCGAAAATTAGTGCCAAAAATTTTTTTAGAAAATATGGAAAACAATTTAACATTTAAAAAGGTATTGCTAATGATTAACCGAAACGCCGAGCTGTTGCGGTTAATATATGGACTACTTTTGACTCCAAAGTGGCTTTTCTCAGAAGGATGAGAAAGAAAAATTTGATATGAAACTCAGAATAAAATACCAACCTTCCTGCTGACCTTCCATTTTTTATTTGTCGTTGTTTACATTTGAGTTGTCAAATATTAATAGAAAGCGTTCGGAAAAATGTAATCTGCTCACTGAACGTACTTATGACAGTGTTGTATTTAAAGTTTTTATAAATATTATAACAATTTATGAATTTATTGACCAATAATTAATTGAAATTTTATATGAATTATTGAGATCAATAATGCCGTTTATTGCGATTTACGCAATAAAGATGCATGTGTGAACCCAGTATTATATAGTTTACGAGATATCGCGTGAAAACTTTGAGAGCTCATAACTCAAAACACACTTTTTCAAATTAGAATGTTATAGAACGGAGGCGTCGATATGATTCTACTCATCTTTTTGAATGCTCATTGCCGATCTCTGATGTGAAACAAATAAATTTGGTACTTTCTTTAAAAAAAAAGTACTTTTTAAAAAGTATTAACATAACAATGTTAACTTTAACTCTCCATTGGTTGTAAATTGTTGGAAATTTAGTCAAATATTTCAGAATTTGTTGCATGAGATAAGAAAAATTGTATGTGAAACCAGTGAACTAAAAGAATGAAATGACTCAAGCATTTTTTTATTAAATTTTTTTCTTTATAAGTTTTATGCCAAAACATTAACATTTTAATTTAAAAACAAGAAAAACAATGTAAATCCAAAAATTATTCTTTAGGAAATTTTGCTAAAATTTAGTTTTAATTTAGGCAACAACAACAAAAATAACAAAAAAAATATGAAAATATTTAATTTAAGGTGCTTCTTCAAAAGTTTATAAAGTTTATAATATAAGAAAAATATTTTTTAAAAAAATAAAACTAAAGAATCAAAAAATAAAATGTTTACGATTATCCTTTTTTTTTTTGTTAAAAAAATTTACAAAAAATAAATAAAAAATTAAATAAAAAATTAAATTAAAAATTTAAATTACTTAACATTAAACAATGTATTCCTAATTAATATTTTAATTAATTATTTAATTGTATTTATTATTGTATTAGTTGAGTGTGAGGAAACAAAAAAAAAAAACAAATAAAAACAAGAAAATAATTGAAATTTAATAACTTTTTTTATTATTTATAAAAATTCTAATTAATTGCCGTTAAAGAAATGAAAATAAAAGAAAAAAAAAAAAAACATTGAGAAACAAATAAAAAATAAAATTGAAAATAAACCGATGAAATAATAATAAAAAAAAATTAAATTTATTAATAATGTTTTATTTAAAGAAAAACAACAACAACAATTTCAATTCAATAATAATAACAATGAAAAGAATTAAAAATAATGCGTGTTTATTGTCAGCGTTTTATTCAAAGTACGTGATTGATTTTTGAATTCTTCAGGTGGACAACACCAAGACCAAAACTAAGAAGTTAAGCTAGACAGACGGTAAGTAAAAATTTATGAAGTTTTATTAAAAATACCCTACAGCCAGACAATTTGACTTAGAAGGTATACAAACAGAAATGCATAATACAAGAACGATAAATATAGGGTGATTTTTTAAGAGCTTTAGGAAAAATTTAAAAAAAAAAAAACACATAAAATTCAAAAAAATGCATGAAATCTTTATTTGAATCGATAGTACGGTCCATATATATAATTTAATGTTTGAAGATTATTTCATGCAAATGTTGACCGCGACTGCGCCTCAAATGGTCCATCCGCTTAGTCCAATTTTGGCATACTCTTTCCAACATTTCGGCCGGTATCTCACGAATAAATGCTTCAATGTTGTCTTCCAATGCGTCAATTGAAGCGGGCTTGTCTGTATAGACATGAGCTTTAACATAGCCCCACAAGAAATAGTCTAAAGGCGTTACGATTCGCAGCATCTATTTTTTTTTTTTTTTTTTTATGAAACCAGCACTCAGGGGATGTCCCCTACTAATGCAGTGCATGGTGCAGGTTTTTAGGAAAGGTGGAAAGGGAGAAGATGCGAACGGCAAGGAAACGAGTTGCTGCTAGGTGACTATAAAATGGCCAGTACTATACCTTCACCATTAGACAGTCTACAGCAATCGTCCCCAAGAAGCCCGCAGTTTCTCACACCACTTATGTTGTGTGTGTTAATTTGTAGGCGGAACCTACAGTTTAAAGTCGACTCCGAACGACAGATTTTTTGAGAAACTGAGAAGAAATCGCCGAAAAAATACTTTTTGTATTTATTTTTTGATGTCTGGCCTGGGACTCGAACCCTGGCTTTTTACGTCTAATAAGCCAGCACACTACCTACTAGACCACGGCGACCTCTTTGAAAAAGTACGGTCCAATGATGCCACCAGCCAATAAACCGCACCAAACTGTGACTTTTTCTGGATGCATTGGTAGCTTTTGCAATGCTTCTGGCTGATCTTCACTCCAAAATCGACAATTCTGTTTATTTACGTATCCATTGAGCCAAAAATGAGCTTCGTCGCTGAACACAATTTTTCGATAAAGAAGTGGATCTTCGGCCAACTTTCCAAGAGCCCATTTTGATAATAAAATTCAATGATTTGCAAACGTTGTTCGTTTGTAAGACGATTCATGATTAAATTATAGACCAAACTGAAGATGTTTGACAGTGAAACAAAACACGAAACGTGCGTGAGCTGTTTAAACCAGTGTTGCCAAAAAGATAATAGCTAAAAAATCACCCTTTACAAGAACACAAGCCAAGCTGTTGAAAAGGTGGTAATAAGTGTTATGATCCTCAACGGACTATAATAGTCCAATAATATCTCTTTCTAGAGTTTTTTTACGATTCCATTTTGGTAATTGTGTTGATCAAAATATTGAAAAAAATCGTCGAATCCGACTGCCACATAATCAATGTTACGACTACTTTGTAGCAGAAAAAACTGCCTTCAAACTCTTTTGTAGATCAGATTAGCTCTAACGGGTTGTATCAAATTTTGCTAATTTAGTCAAAGACCTTCTGATTTGTTGTGATATTCTGAAAATTCGAAATCTTTAATTCGGTCTAATTTATAATCCCTGTTGTCTCCTTTTGAAAGCCAACCGATCAGATGTGACAGTTACACGCTTCATAGACTGCAGTGTCCAATAAAGTTACCAGTAAGGAACCTAATTAAGTTCTAACAGGTAAGAACTTTCTCTATATATTCTACAAGTTTCGAATACAGACTACCTGCCCCTTCCATTATCCCTTCACGTTCACATGTGATTAAAGGGAATGGTGCTTCGATCATAGATATCGATAGCTAGGATAGCTTGGTTGGTAACTTTTTATGTTTGTAACTGGTTATAGAACAATCCTGACAATAAGTAAATTTTACGTAAAATTTGACTCCAATAGCATCTAGTAGAAGTCTACTGTACCAGAGTTTTGTCTATGAAAGGAATTCCCTTTTCAAAACATCGAAAACTATAAACTACAAACTGATCGGTTGATTCGAACTCTATTTTAATAATCACTCTTATTCTGGTTGTCGTCGTCGACGTCGTCTTGCGTCGACAGTTTAAAATTGGTATTCTGTTTGTCGTTATTGACAGTTATAGATGACTGTCGGACACACATTTGGTATTCTGTGAGTCAATACGCCGTCGATATTGTGTTGTGTTGACTCTAATTTTATCGACATCATTTTTGGTAACGACGACGACGGCGACGACGACGACGACAACCAGAATAAGGGTGAATGTCTCCAATTTAAAGTGAAAATAATTGATTTTTATTTCATTTTACACGATTAACACTAATGGATTACCTTCTACAGATGTAGTTCACATATTGGAACTTAGAAAATAGGATCTGAAAGATACCACATACCATGCATATATGGTTAAAGAACAAACTCTTTCTGTAAAGCTTAGTTCTATGCACTGATCAATGGACTAGGAACGTATTCCTTAAAAACATACCGATACTGGGAACAAGTTGTGTCAATATACTACAACGAGATTTTGCAGGTTCTATACATATGTATGTACATACATAGATAACACTATGCAACAAAATAAAAAACATTAAATACACCCGACTAAGGACATAGCGTGGGTTGTGAGTTTTGTTGAGTAGATCTCAAAAATATTTTTTTTATATTTCTCGAACCCTCTAAACTTTTTTTATTTGACAAAAACTGTTTTTTTTGACTTTACGCACAAATTTCTGGATTACTCAAACATTTCCGATCCGATTTCTAAAATTTAAATCCTGTTAGAAAGGTGAGAGATGGACCTTTAAAACGGTATACACATATCTATTATTCGACTTAATATGCTATGAGATTTGATCTGGTAAACTTGGAAAATTGGAATTTTTTCATATTTTTTAAAGTTTGTCCATTCATAGTAGAAAACTTTAATAAAAAAAATATAGGATAAGTGATAATATTCTTAAAGTCTGTTCTCTTGTGAAGAGATTGAGTCATTATTTGATCAAATCCGACAAAAAATTACCGTAGTTATCATATAAATAGTATAACAGTCGTGTTATTTTCTTTATATATGTCATCTCATCAAATATATATGTCATCCATCAAAAATTCTGAAAATTTTTGAACAAAAAGTTCATTTGATGAGATGACATATATAAAAAATATCACTCGACTGTTAGACTCTTTAAATAATAACTACGGTAATTTTTGTCCGATTTGATCAAATGATGACTTAATCTATTCACAAGAGAACGGACTTTAAGAATATTATCACTTATCCTATATTTTTTTTATTAAAGTTTGCTAATATGAATGGACAAACTTGAAAAAATATGAAAAAAATTCGAATTTTCCAAGTTTACCTCATCAAATCTCATAGCATATTAAGTCGAATAATAGATATGTGTATACCGTTTTAAAGGTCCATTTCTCCCCTTTCTAACAAGATTTAAATTTTAGAAATCGGGTCGGAAATGTTTGAGTAATCCAGAAATTTGTACGTAAAGTAAAAAAAAAACAGTTTTTATCAAATAAAACAAGTTTGGAGGGTTCGAGAAATATAAAAAAGGTATTTTTGAGTTCTACTCAACTAACTGAACGACGTAGACTATGTAGTTACTCGGGTGTATTTTCACTGTCGCACCGTGTAATTGGTCAGGTCATTCATTACAACCCTTCAGTTAGGATTACGACCTTTCTTCTCACTTTGCCCATGTTGTGTGCGTTAATTTCGTACATGAGTGGTGGGACCTATAGTTTAAAGTCTATTCCGAACGACAAATTTTTGAGAGTTTTTTGCCAAAAATCTGCTGACAGTAAAAGTGGCCGAAAAAATATTTTTCAAATTTCGTTATAATGTTTGACCTGGGGTTTGAACCATGGCCTTACGCCTAATAAGCCAACACATTACATACTACTAGACTACGGCGACAGATTATATATGTAAGAAAATGAAAATATTGGAAAATCGATTTGCATTCGTAACCTGTTTTGCGCTTTACTGTACGCAGTCTAGAAGCCTCAATATAGAGTTCGAAACGAGTTCATGTACATGAGAGTTATATTCCATTGAGGTTAGGTTAGGTTAGGTTAGAGGACGTGTACTTGTCCGTTAAGACAAGCACAATACCCGGAGGTCGAAATTGACCCATTGTACAACGTCCTTGGAGAGGGAAGGAAATAGAGGGAATAGGATGAAAGGAGGGCACAAGGGTAAGGGGAGGATGGGAATCACATAGAAAGAAATAGACACAAACAAGGGTTGAGCGCGCGACTACACTTATGAAGCCCTAGCACCTCTCAACCAGCTCAAACTGCTAATGAATCTGTGGAGAGCCTTGATGTCGGCTCTCGACACAGAACTCAAGCTCTCATAGAAGGCTCTGCCAAGGGTCCTCAACCTCAACCTACCAAGGGCTGGGCAGTTACAGAGGAGGTGTTCGATAGTCTCTAACTCCTCCTCATCGCAACATACCCTGCAATAGTCCGGCTGGGATCTGTTCCAGATCCCCGTCAGCGACCTAATCTCGCAGTGCCCTGTGATAAAATTCCATTGAGGTTCTGATACGAGTTAGATCAAGGAAGATATTTCTAGTACCGTTTTAAGGAAAATAACTGGCTTCAGCCGTGAACACCTGACCAATAACTAAAAATAACACGTCATAAACGCCAGCAGACATTTCAATCAACATCTTTTGGCATTCAGAGATTGGCTAGAGTGCTATGAGCAGCGTATAAAAGGAATATAAATGACAAGCGATGGTGTCATCTACAAAAGACTAGATAGGATAGGAAGGAAAAAATAAATTGAATGCAGAACGAAGCTTTGTCGTAATCTAAAGCCGATCGGTATCATTTGCAGCGCCTAACTTATTCCACTTATAACCACAAAAGTTATCATATGAGTACGTAACGTAAATAGTTTTCGTAAGTTTGCAAAATTTTTTTTCTTCCATTTTTTTGCTGTAGGAATATAATTTTATCCAGTATGTTTTCGATTTTATTTGTGCGTTATCCCATGTCTGTCCATGCGATAATCAACGCGTCCGTCCATCTGTCCGTCCGCGTGTCTGTTTGTCTGTCATGTTTGGCATTTAAATGAGTCAATAACAAGCCATTTGAAAGACACTTAACAATGGTCATAAAGTAGTAGTTTAAACAAATTTTGTACAACAACAATTGGAACATTTGTTGAAAATTAAAATTTCCTTTTCTTTTTTTTTTTATTGTTTTTCTCATCTCTTTTTGTATAAAAACCATGTACAATTTATTTATTTTTTTATTTTATTTTTAAACATTTTATGGGGGATTATTATTTGTATTTTGATTTGTATTTGTTGTATTGTTTTATTTATTCATTCAATTCAGTTTTATTTTGTTTAAAAAGTGTACATGAATGACTCAATTGTTGTTCACATATTTTATTTTATTTTATTGTTGTTGTTGTTTTTATTGTAATAATTTGTTTACTTTTCTTGGGAAATTTATGTGGTTTCTCTTGCATTGGATTGCGGTGGTAATAAATTTTACAACCAAAAAAAAAAAAAAGTAAATAAATTAAAGAAAATAAAATAATTTATAAGTGAAGTAATAAAAAAAAATACTTCAAAAAAATGGGTCATCTTAACGTTTTTTGAGGCGCCATTAAAATAATTTTTGAGCAAAATGTTGCTTTTGAAAAGAATATAAAAAAATTATAAAATTTTATTGTACTCCTGACCAGATATCAGCAATTAGTATTCAAAAAGATGAGTAGAATCGAATCATTTTCATAATTTCTGATACATACTTGGGCAATTTCGTGTCAAGTGACCCAATTTTTAAAATCGATGTCTTCCGATTTGGATGAAATTTGCACCAAGGTTAGTACTATTGGATAGTTGGCCAGACACAAATTTTCAGCTCTATCAGTCAAGAACTGCCGGAGTTAGAGGGGGTCAAAGTTGGGCATTTTGGTCATACAGGGTTTTTTTAAAATGTGTGTAACTTTTCACCTATTGGTCCTAGCAAAAATTTTCCAAAGGATATTAGATAGCTATTTCTTCAATCTTTCCAAAAATAATTTTTTTAATTTAAAAAAAATTTTTTTTTTATTTTTTTTTTAATTTTTTTTCAATTTGGGCTCTTTTTTTTTTTTGCATATAAGAAAGCTTATAAAATTTCCTTTAAGGCCTTCATAATCGCTTAATGGGATGCGAGTGGGATATCTCTCAAAAAAATTATTTTTTAACTCAAGAATAAAATTTTTCAATATTTGGCACATGTACCATTTTCATTTTCCCCCATTTTTTTTCGAAATGGAGTTTTTTTTTATTTAAACGGCTTCTCTTAAAGCTTTCTTAAAGCTTAGTTCTTTTCCTTTAAGAGCTTTGTGGTCACTTAATGGGATGCGAGGCATCCAAATCGGAAGACATCGATTTTAAAAATTGGGTCACTTGACACGAAATTTCCCACTTATACACATTCATACTTTTTTTTTAATATCATGGAACCACCTCTACTCATATTCAATATTAAAATTTAACTATGTACTCTGATTCATTCGTACTCAGTGGTGTTGTCGAGCCGAAACGCTCCGGAACATCGTTCCGGTACTTCCTTTTTGGACAGGATCGCGTTCCGGAACTAAGGATGATTTCTGATAACGAGAATTGGTTGACGTTTTGAAAAAAAAAAAAAAAAAATTAAAAAGAATTGCTGATTGTTTTTTCTAATTTTTGACGAATTTTTATATGTATTTTTATAAACAAGGGTTTGAACCGAACCCGAACCGCAACGAACCGGGTTGTTTTTCCGAACCGTGAGTCCGGAACGTTTTTTTCTGCTGAATCGGAACTCGACCCGAACCGAAACAAATACGTGAACCCGAACTAATTACTACTCAAGAATTTGAGTATTTAAAACCATTTTTTTAACCCTCTCGGCCGCATTTAAATTTAACTGTTGCTACCAAGAAAATCACTTATTTTTTCCATACAAAAATGAAGAGCGGGTATTTCCGCCTTTTTATCGTTAAATCGTGGTTTTTCCTTTCCTTTTTATGCTATATACAGGGCCGATCCTGGCGACGGTCGAAAATTGGAGGAAATCTCCCTCCCCCCTGTCGTCAAATTTGGGACATGAGACCTAAAAAAAAACGCCGCCGCCAGGATTATCATGGAAAATCCCCCCCGTCTTTAAATTTGGGATATGAGACCGCACAGAGCGGCCGCCTACCCAGGATCGGCCCTGTCTATATAATTATATATACGCGTTCCGGTAAAAGAAAAATTAGCGCAACACCACTGTTCGTACTCACTACAACGTTGATTTATAAGTACAGGTTGCAATGAGTATGACACCAAACACATATCATTCGAAATATGTTTGATTCTTAGTTATTGTTCCATTTGCAGAAAAGGAAAAAGACACATAAGCAAAAAATACAGAGCAGCAAGCAGAGCAAAGACACAACCCAGCGGTAAAAATACCCATTATGTACTCGCTTATCTAAGCGATATTTCGTGGCTGTCAGTGGTGATGCTTTTACTTAGTTTCCCACTTAGATTTAACATAAAAGTGTCAGAGGCTGCCACATCGATGTGCTCTCACTTAGAATGTAAGCCACAATATCATTAGGCTCTATTAACGTTTCACTTACATAATAAGTGGAGTTCTAAGCGATGTTGATGAGATGCCTATATAGATTTGAAAATTAGAAAGTATTGTACACTCAAACCTCGTTTTATGCGAATTTATTTTATGCGAATTCGAATTTATGCGGTTTCAAAATTCTCAAATTTTTTCTTTGCAAAAACGATTTTAAGGAAATATTGAATGTTAAAATCCAAAAAAATGTGTTGTTCGTAACAAATTTACTAGGTACTATCTTTAAATTTTTTCGGCATTTCCGGTTCTGATGTATGAAGTATTATTCAAATGCTATGGACGTGGAGTAATATTATATTATTATTTTATTGAAAAATTATGTATTTTCTTCATTATTTGGAATTTTTTATTAATTGTTGTTTATTTCCTATCTTTTTCCTTATTTTGAATGGCAAGGGCAAGGGCAGCAAGGGATTAATTTTTTGTTGATTTTTTATATGCGATTTTGTTTGAATTTTAAGGGTTAAATTTGAATTTATTCGCTTTTTTATTTAAATCCCTATTAGTGGATTTTGTATGATGCTAGTGTATCGTTTTATGCGAATTTGAATTTTGCGATTTTTTGCGAAACAAATTAATCGCATAAAACGAGGTTTGAGTGTATGTAGATTACAGTCTTACTTGCATTTGTACGTTAAAATACCCGTAAATAGGATTTTTTATTAAAAGAAAATAATTTTTTATTAATACAAAAATTAAATTAAATAAATACAAACTATTAAACATCGTTAATAAAATAATTCAATACAAATTCTTATTCAAAAATTACTTTATATGGAAAAAATGAAAAATGTTGAAAATTGTGTATGTATATTTTTAAAAAATTCTAATTTTGTTTTTTCTTTTCCTTTGATTTTTTCGAAAAAAAAATCGAGTTTTATATATTTTAAAGCTGTGCTGCATTTCCTTTTTAAATATTTGAAAAGTATAGCCATCTTCCTTTACAGCTTCTGCGAATGAAAAATAATAAATCGTAAGTATTTAAATGGGAAAGTGTAAAATAAACTTATGGTATATTGCATCATGAAGTGACTTGAATTCTTTGAATCCCCTTTTACCATTTAATTCATTATAATTTAATGATATTGTTACGTTTTTACCTTTTTAAAAACGTTTAAATATGAGTTCGTTAATTGCAAACAAAGTAAAAACAAATATGTGTTTTATTTCAATTAAACTCTCTCTTTATTGTTCACACTTTTATGCCACTGTTCACACTTAACCGATACAACATTAATTGCTTGCTATTATTCACACACAACTATTACTCGCAACCGATATCTTCAAACACGACTATTTTGTTCACACGCAACTTCACTCAAGACTGACTCAATTACAACTGACTCACTCGTCTGCTTTGTCTTGCCCTTTTATAGTCCAACACGAACTGTACATCGAACGTTCTTGAAGAAGAATTTTGAAATAAGATTGACACTCGTAGTTGAGCATAATTTACCATTTGCCGTTGCAGACCATTTGGAAAGTTTCGAATATACATAGATTCTAATATCACTCTAGGAAAACCAAAGGCAAGTGCTATTACCTTTTTTTTTCGACCAACAGCGAATTGCCGCTAGTCATGCAGTGCATTGTGTTGGAACTAGGAAAATATGTTATGGGAAGGAGGAAAGGGGGAGGAGTGTTTGTGGACACTAGATTTGAAACCTCTTATAACACGAGTCATAGGAAAGACCTCTGCAAGAAGGGAGAACGAAAGAAGAACGAATTTTATCTGTAACGCATTGTGCAATCCACTAACCAATCGATCACAAACGGAGATGCTCGCCGAGAAACACGAGTGTTGTATGATTCTCGGGAACAAGTCCTTTATTTCTCTCGAGCAAAATCCGTTGTAGTGCCAATAGAACAGTGAAACACAAGCCACATTACAACGCTCTAATAAATCAATGAAGTTGGATACCCTACCCTCTTCAGTACGCTATCGAGAAGTCTCAAAATAGACGTTTAGGCATCGGCCCACACATGAGAGTTGTATTCTATTCTTGGTCGGATGTAAGTGGTGTAAATAGGAAGAAGATCAAATGAAGTGAAATATTTCTTGCACCGTCTTAAGAAGCCAAGCCACTAAAAAATGTATCGGTTCCAGCGAACATCACACAGAAGTTTTTTAAAAACCTTTTAATTTATTTACTTATTTTTTCTGACGATTTTTTGACGATTTCAATGAACATCTTTGACGATTTTGACGATTTTTTTTCTAATATACGACGATTTGGTGCTTTATCTATCTGGCAGCTATGTACTCACGTCATCGCATATTGTCTAAGTACTTATGGTGTTTTCTTTTCTACAAAGAAAATGTCACCCTCTTACAAGGTACATTAAAAAATTTTTGACCAACCCTGTTGTAATGTCATTTTTTATTTCAGAAGAACATAACACAAATATTAAAAAAGGGTATGCCCTGTGTTTACCACTTGTTAAGAAAATGAATGAGGAAATGCTAATTTGTTCAAAGGTGTTGCCAGATCGCTAATTTTTCGACTTTATTTTTTGCACGCTTTTTTTATAACAAAAAAAAAATATTTTAACACTGTTCTAACATTGAATGCAATTTTTTATACTGCTGACCATGTAGCTTTAATAATGTAATATTTTTTTAAGATTACTCCACAAAACAATGGAAAAATTAACTTCAAATTGGATAGCAATACCAGGCGACTTTTTTTAAATTTCATCTGGTAGCCCTATAAATAAATAAAAGTCATCTGCTTTACAGGGCATTAGCAGCACTCTCGATTTATACAGGGCATAAAATGCAATGCCCTCCACCATTGGCAAGTGCGAATTATTTAGAATAAAACATACCACCCTTTTAGAGGGCGAAACATTTTTAAGAAACAAACGCAAAATTGGATTTTGCGTTAATAAAATGCACATTTTTTGGTAGAAAAGAAAACACCATTAGTTTTATTTGCCGCTGGGTTGTTTTGCGTGTATGTGTTTAGTTATGGAGAGCTGAAATCAGCAACATCATACGTGTTGTTAAGTATGATGTATGATGAGAACTTCAAACTTTGAATATGAGTAGAGGTTCAGAGGTTCCATGATATTAAAATAAGCATGAGAGTATGAGTATACGTATCAGAAATTATGAGCATGATTCGATTCTACACATCTTTTTGAATACTCATTGCTGATCTCTGGTTTGGAACTCTTCACAAGAGTTTTCATCTTGATTTTCGCTTTAAATTAGTTGTCGGCATTAAATTTGTTAATTTAACACAAAACGTGGTAAAGTAGCGATTAAATATTCATTTAAATTCCATTCAGTACCAGGGAATTTGACTTGGTTAACGGGTCTGAGATCACTTGCTTGATTAGACAAACAGACTCCATAATTAAAATCGCTTTTTTTTTTTTCTCATTTTTTGCTTTCTTATCTTTAAAATCTTTTACTTTTTAATGAAAACAAAATTTCAATTTGAAAAAAGAAACCAGATTTTAAAAATTCATAAAAAAATTAAGAAAAAAAAAACAAAAATTTCTTTGGAAAAATTATAAAAACGACTCAATGCGACAACGAAAGTAAGTCTTGATGTTAAAATTTTAAATTTGTTCATAGTTGAACCACAATAAAAACAAAAAAAAAAAAACATGTCAAAACATGATAAAACAGTGAATTTTAAATAAAATTTTATTAAAAAAAAAAAAAAAAACATCAGAATTAATGAGGCAACAATGAAATGCAAATTAAAGAAAATGAATTTTTTTTAATTCTTTAAACAACTGAATGTGTCTTGTTGCACATTTTTTTTGTTGATAATGGAAAAAGATTTCATATTTCAAATCTGAACGCAATCGCAAATGGACAACGGCTGCTAAGTGACTGACCTCGGTTAATAATTTTGAAAATAACACGAAAATAAATTCTTTCAACAATAATTCATTCAATTATAGCCAAGTTTAGCACATATTTTATGGCTTTAAAGAATTTTTTAAATTGTTTTTTTTTTTTTATTTTATTATTATAAAAACAAAAACAAAAATAATAGAAGCAATAAAACAGTGGAGGCGTAGGAGTAATAGGCAAAATAGACAAACAATATGCAGCTAAGCATTGGCATTCGAAATTTGTAGGTTTAGGTTCGAGGACGTGTGCTTTTGCCAATTGAGACAAGTACAGCATCAGCACAAGAGTTCGAGACTAGACTATTGAAGCCCTAGCTCTTCTCAACCAGCTCAAACTAATAATGAATCTATGGAGAGCTTTGATGTCGGCTTTCGACACAGAATTCAAACCCTCAAAGAGGCCCCTGCGCAATAGCCATCTTGACCGAGGTAAGTGCAAGTCGTGAAGACTTGGGTATCCATGTGAAGAGTATTCCGGAAGGAGTGCACCACCCCTAACGAGGTCGTCGGCTCTGCAGTTTCACGGAATATTACTGTGCCCAGAAACCCAGATTAGTAAGACACTGAAGCGCCCACAAAGAAGATCGAGACAGCGGCGTCATTCCCTAATGATCCTGGAGTTATTCACAATGCTCGACAGAGATCTTATGGCGGCCTGACTATCAGAGAAGATTTAGATGCGGGTAAAAGGAGCACCGTTGATGAGGATCCATTGTGCAGCCCGGTAGATGGCCATTACTTCCTCCTGAAACACGCTACAATGATACGGCAGTCGTAGGCAAATGTTCAAGTCCAGTTATCCAGAGCAGATTCCGCTACCGAACCCATTATCGAGTTTAGAGCCATCGGTGTATACATCCAGGAATTCCGGGGAGGGACGATCATGTCAGGATCTACATTGACAGCAACTCGCCTAAAAAAAAATATTTAAATAGAAAATATTTAAAAGTTCTACACGAAACAGCACTGCTACTAAGGGTGTAACGACACGTTTCCGCTCGGGTGCTGGGGTAGTTCAGCGGCGTCCAGTGGTTATATAAATAAAAGTCATTCTTTCGTAGATTCTAGGCTATTTATTGACAATTAATAAAATAACTTAAAATAGCTTAGTTACTATACTACGTCAGGATGAGAAAAGAAATACTATGTTAATTTAATAAGCCCTAGGCCGGCCAAATAACGGTTCGTCAGTTAACAATGAGTCTGGTCAACCAAAGGGGAATGTCAGGGCGACAAACAAACGGCCTACGCACAGGATGATTGTGGCCCTGAAACCTCTGGTGTCTGTCCAGTCACAGTTGCCAACGTTTTCTGGCTCCAAATATCTCACTAGTGGGGACAACCACGCCACTTGTGATTTACCTGGATAACAGTGAGTCTGGTCAACCAAAGGGAATGTCAGAGTGACAATCAATCGGCCTACGCACAGGATGATTGTGGTTTTGAAACTTCCGGTGTATATCCAGTCACCGCTGCCAACGTTTCACGGGCTCTAATCAAGTCTGGTCAACCAGAGGGGAATGTCAGAGTGACAATCAAACGGCCTACGCACGGGATGATTGTGGCTCTGAAACCTCTGTTGTTTATCCTGGTACAGTTGCCAACGGTTTACTGGCTGTAAACAAGTCACAAGTGTGGGAGAACCACGCCACCCGTGACCTGCTTATGTTTATTAGCTCAGTCGATATCACAAGATCGACCTGCCTTACCAGCAACTCGTCACCAACTGCCCCGACCGCTGAAGACATGCTTGCTTTAATACACAAAAGAAATGAATAACGGATCGAACATGATCGAACCTCAGACAAGTTGTGTCCAACGTTACAACTCACCAATGTGAGAGCAAGCAACAATTGAATTCAGCAGAGAGGTCGTGTAGGTCAAATGAGAGTCGAACGACAACCGTTATTAATAAAAAGAATATTTCTAAAAATAGAACATAAGAGCTTAACAAAAATTAATATAAAATATTTTAAGCACAGTGGGGCTTGTTATGAACTTATGCTGAAATAATTACAATAATCTCATTTTAATATTAATTGCAGGTTAGGATTTAGTATACATATAAATAATTATAAGTATATAATATTAGTTATTAGTAAATCCTATACAATGATGATTTGGTTGAACCGGTGGACATACGTAAGTAGGTATGGTGTGGGCAAAAACAAGGTCTCCGACTTTTGTCGTCACAAGGGATTGGAGCTTTCGTTTCTATTTTTGATTAACGATTTTAATTATTGATTGTCTCAGTACCGGGAGTTTCTGCGAAAGATAGCATAGTGAAATTGTCTTGAAGGCAAAAGAAAAGTGGTGGCATGAATAGAAGCAAAAGTAGAGGGAAAAGATACGATTTAATGAATTTGATCTGAAGATAGAAGCCCTCTTTAAGGGCTAACCTTGCCACCTAACTATACCTGCACCGTTATAATGAAATTTATTTGTGTTCTTTTCCTTGTGGCCATTTGAACAGGCATGTGAAATGAAATAGAAATCCATGGCCTAACTTTGTTTGTATTCTTAAACCCTGTAATTATGCCAGAACTTTAAAAACAAAAGAGAATTTTTTTTTTTTTTTTTTTATTTTTTTTTTGGTTTACTTTTATAAACAAAATTAAATTCACGGTGAAAATGTAAAATATTTCCTTCTCTTCTTAAAAAAAAAAAAAAACGAGACCCCGAGGGCATATTTAGCATCAAACGTAGTTTAAGATGCACATACGCTCTCATACAGTCTGGCCAACAAAATAACTAACCTGCTGTAATAATAACCTGTTAACTTGGCTCATTGCTGTTGTTGCAGTATGCTGTACTAACTGGAGGGTATTTGGTGAGCTCACTGCAGTGAATGGTGGATGGTAGTTTGAAAAAAAAACAGAAAACAAAGTATGAAACGAAATTAATATTTACTTTTATACTTGACAACACCAACAACAACAACAACAATAACAATATGATATATAAAGTACCCTATAATCAAGTACGCTAGTGATGACAGCCTAAAGAGGCCCCTAATTACACGCTGTACCTTTAAAGTAATCATACAACGCGGCCACACAGGATGAGATACACTTTTTATTCATTCACTCATTGGAGTCATTCATTCCATCATTCCATCATTCATTCATTCATTGTTGATTTTTGTTGCTTTTCATTATTTTGTCGTGTTATTATTTCAATAGGAATTTATACGAAAGAAGACTTGTAGACTAACCGTGGTCATGTCTGCAGTTATGGTGGTTGTTGTCCTAAACTGATGGCTAAAACAAATAAAAACGTTAACAAAAAAAATTAAAAATAAGAATGTGAAGAGCGAATTAATGCCATGATTTAAGCGCCATTTACAAACTGATGTTTAAGGACAGGAAAATTATTTAAGCCGGCCTCAAATAGTTACAAATTGTTTGGCGCTACAATTATAATTGAAATGAAAATTGCTTGTGGGCGATCAAATGAAGGAGCAGTTTCTGTATCAATGTATTCCTTATACGCTACACCGTAACAGAAGATTGGATTTCTTATCGAAAAAGTATGAATCCAAAGTCTGGGTCAGAGGTGTCTTAAAGCAATTCATAGAATCTATAGAGAAGCGAAAGAACATCATTCAACTTAAGCAAGGGCCTGTTCGTAAATGCATCATTGCGCTGCATGTTATGAGCATCGTGTTCATAAATGCAAACCTTGGCAGCACTGCAGCTGTCACATGTTCGTAAATGCAACATTAAATCATATTATGCGCAAATAAACACAAAACACTAATCATAAAAATGGCTGATGCATTGAATGAGTGGGAGAGAGAGAATGAGAGTTTTAACAGAAAGTTTCTTTTTTTCTTTCTTAAATGTCTCCTTTTTTGTGCATTTAACATCATTTTGTCATTTGTTTTATCGTCCAGTTCAAAAATCAAATTTATTAATAATTTTTCCATTTCTGCAATGTTTGTTCGTTCGTAAATGTAAACAAATAAATCAGCAAAAAGAAGCATCTGCAACATGTGATTGGCAACGTTAGCGCAAAATAATCATATTTGCAGCGCAATGTTGCATTTACGAACAGGCCCCAAACCAATCAGCAAAACTCAATAACATCAGTAGTCTTGGGTCAACCAAACCTGATGTAAGCATAGAAGTCGGCAATGCTTTCACAACCACTCTTTTGGTGAAAAGTGGCAACACCCTATAAACAATATATTTTAAGTTCTCTTGATCCACTCAAACCAGCCAAACATAAACAATCTAAATGAATTTGTTGGCCCAAGGTAATACACGAACTAAAGTTCGTTCATGTCCAAATCGAGGCAAATTTTTTCTCTGAAGAAGTATATCGACATAATGGAATTGAAGGTATGAGAGCTGACAGAAAAGATTGACACGTCGCATATCATTCACAAATTTGGAGATGGCGTAACTGACCAGTAGTGTGTTGGCTTATTAGACTGAAGGCCCGAGTTCGAATCCCAGGTCAGACATCAAAACGAAAATATGAAAATATTTCTTCGGCGACTTCCTCTCAGCAGATTTCTGGCAAAAACTCTGAGAGTAAATAAAATTGCCATGAAAAGCTTCTCAAAAAACTGTCGTTCGGAGTCGACTTTAAACTGTAGGTCCCGCCCACTCATGTATAAAAATTAACGCACACAACATAAGTGGAGTGAGAAGCTAGGTCGTAATCCTGACTGAAGGGTTGTAATGACCAATTATGTATGTATGTATGTAACTGACCATAGTTGCCAGCGTTCGCGAAAGCGCAAGTGACCTAATAAATATCTGCCGTGTATATGTGGCATCAACCTCTGTGAACCAATTAATAATTTTTTTTTTTTTTTTTTGGTGAAACCAGCACTCAGGGGATGGCCCCTACTCATGCAGTGCATTGTGCAGGTTTTAGGAAAATGGGTTATAGGAAGGTGGAAGAGAGGGAGTAGTGTTTGTGGACATCTAAAGATGCGAACAGCAAGGAAACGAGTTGCTGCTAGGTGACTATAAAATGGCCAGTGCTATACCTTCACCATTAGACAGTATACAGCAATCCTCCCCAAGAAGCCCGCACCCTTCAGTCCTAGCTTCATAACTAGCTTAATAACTGACGTATTTTCACGATGTCAGCTGCTGTGATGCACCAAGTGATACTGCTGTAATTTCAATTATTACGTTTTTACCTTTTAAAAACGTTTAAAATATAAGCTCGCAGATTGCAAAAAAAATAAAAATAAATTTCTGTTTAGTTTTAATTAAAATTCTTTATTATTCGTACAATTCTATGTGCGCCACTGTTCACAACTTGATGTAAACAATAACAATTGCCTTTTTTTTTTTTGTTATTCTTCTGTTTATACCCTTTGCATAAACAGTAACAATCACTAAACAATTGTTCCACAGATCTTTGTAACGGAGATCTTCAAACCATGATTATTACTCTCTGCAAGTACACCGCGTCTTCATAGAAGACTGACTGAACATCGCGAAAATTCAATGGAAATCTAATGCTGATTTTGTTGAGAATGACCAGGGTTAGGAAAGATAATCATTCCCCCTTAAGGTTAGAAAAGGTATTCACCCTTATTCTGGTTGTCGTCGTCGTCGTCGTCTTGCGTCGACAGTTTAAAATTGGTATTCTGTTTGTCGTTATTGACAGTTATAGATGACTGTCGACACACATTTGGTATTCTGTGAGTCAATACGCCGTCGATATTGTGTTGTGTCGACTCTGATTTTGTCGACTCTGATTTTATCGACATCATTTTTGGTAACGACGACGACGACGGCAACCAGAATAAGGGTGATTTAGTTTCCTTCTCAAATGCACCAACTATCACCTTTCATTAGCTGTTTAAGTTAATATTCTTGTATTGTGCATGTGTTTGTATATCCCATATGGTCTAGTGGCTAGGATATCTGGCTTTCACCCAGAAGGCCCGGGTTCGATTCCCGGTATGGGAAGATTTTTTTTTGCCATTGATGATTACGAAAAATATTCTATTAAATAAGAAAAAAACCCACAATCGTATTTTTCATTAATATGGGTTTGTTTTGGTTCATCACGAAATGTTTTTTTCTTAACTTATAATTCCCAAGTGTTAGTTTTTTCATTATCATTTATGATATGCAATTGGAACAAGTATTTTTATATCCCATATGGTCTAGTGGCTAGGATATCTGGCTTTCACCCAGAAGGCCCGGGTTCGATTCCCGGTATGGGAAACTTTTTTCCCATTGATGATTACGAATAATATTGTTACGTTTTTACCTTTTAAAAACGTTAAAAATATGAGTTTGTAGATTGCAAATAAAATAAAAATAAATCTGTGCTTATTTTTTAATTATTTCTTTATTATCTACACAACTTTTGTGCCACTGTTCGAACTTATTCCACGTATACAATGATAACTTTCACAATATGTACTTGTTCGTGATATTTCTCTGCTTATAACCTTTTTTATAAGCAACAACAACACTTGTTAGTTATTCTTCTTTGCTCACAACCTTTTTTGTAAGCACCACACTAACAACTGTTTTCTTCACGCAACTTGTCTGCACACAAGTCCGACTGAATTATAAGTTGATCTCATATCTTCACACACCACTGGTTGAATTCTCATTCAACGCGACGTCGTCACACGACTAACTTAACTCGAACTCCGAGAATAACGTGTCTTCATACACGGCTGACTGAATTCTAACTGAATACCCGTTGCTCGCTTTATCTTGCCTTTTATATCACTGGATCAACAGTGTGATGAATGCCCTTGAAGGATGATGACGACCTTCGGGAACAATCCAAAAATGTAAACAACTTGTTTCCATTTTTGTTGTTCGTGTATCTTGTTTACTTTCGTCCAGGCAGAGTTGTTGTTGTTTTGTTTGTTTGTCTTTCTGCTATATTTTTTTATACACGGACGTTGTTGCTATATTTTTGTTTATTCATCGATCTTGTAAACAAGCCTGTTGTTTTTGTTGCTATATGTTTACTAATTGGTTGATCACGTGAACAACTGCATTGTTTTGTGTTTGTAGCTTTTGTTTATCATTTTATGTGTGATCAAGTCCATTGTATTGTTTTTGGAGCTTTTGCTTATTATTTTAACAACACCATTTCCATTTTCGTAACAATATTCATTAATTTGGGTTTGTTTTGGTTCATTTGCTTGTTGTAGGATAATATTCATGAAATGTTTTTTTTTTAACTTATAATTCCCAAATGTTAGTTTTTATTCATTGTCATATAAAGATACCAATTGGAACAAGTATTTTTATATCCCATATGGTCTAGTGGCTAGGATATCTGGCTTTCACCCAGAAGGCCCGGGTTCGATTCCCGGTATGGGAAATGCATTTATTTTATAATTTTTTTTTTTTTTTTTTAATTACGATTAATTTTTATGGGTTTCCATGAATTTTTATTAAATTTCATTAATATTACTTTTTTTTTGCTTGAACTGCTGCTCCACGTTATTGATTTCGTTGATAAAATTTTTGTTTTAAATTCAAGACACACTCTAAAGCCCACCACACCTATAAACAATGTCAACCGAAAATTATAATGATGACGATAAAAATGATTTCGTATTTCATTTCGTTAAATGGACCTGCAGTTTGGTTGGATTTCTGAACAGAAACTTTTCAAACTAAAATCATCAATTTCAATTAACATGAGACTTCAATATAGAAAAAACGGCTACGGCGGCTTGTTATAAAAGGCCATTCATGCAATCGAGAGTTACAAGCACTAGATGCAACTGCTTGCTCAAAAACAATGCCATCTTTATCATTGAAGAGTACGTGGCGTGGCGTGGCGGTGGTGGTTGTTGGTTGTTGGTTGAATGAATAAATGGACAAACGAAACGACCAAAAATTAAATCAATCACATACGAAACAAGAAACCTCCTGTCATCATCATCAACGAGAGGGCCAGCTTACGGAACGTCAGTAGAAAAAAAAATACGAACGAACGAAAATCAAAAGACAGTCACAGCCAGGCAACCTGATGTTTTGATGTGATGCCAAACATACAGCCACAGAAAGAACTCTTCGTCTAAGGAGGCCAAAACCATAAATACCTTAAAATGGTAGCCAACAACAAATGAATTAAATTTAAAAAACAAAAACAAAAACAAACTTTATTTAGATGGCAGGCAGACATAAAGAAAAATGTCAACGTAAAAGGCATGATAAAGGCCTAAAACCCAAATAGCCGACAACGACTGCTCGCCAAAGGAGTTAAACAGCAACAGTAGAGGAAGCTCTCTAAACGAGTTTTTGTTTTTTTTTTTTTAATTTTAACAACAAACAAAAAATTAATCAAGATAATAAACTTTTGTTTTGTTTTGATTTTTTTCTAAACATCGACCCATCATCAATAGGCCCGTTGAACGAAAAATCGCAATTTTTTTTTGTTTTTCTTTTTTTTTTTTTATTGCGTAAAATCAATTAGACATGATCATTGATCACTCACTTATTTTAAGTGTCCTCACGTTGTATGTGTGTGTGTAAAACCTTGAGTTTGTTTTCTAATAACACTATGCGACAAAATAAAAAAAATTAATTACACCCGGCTAATGACATAGTGTAGGTTGTGAGTTTTGTTGAGTAGATCTCAAAAATATTTTTTTTATATTTTTCGAACCCTCCAAACTTTTTTTATTTGATAAAAACTGTTTTTTTAAACTTTACGAACAAATTTCTGGATTACTCAAACGTTTCTGACCCGATTCCCAAAGTTTAAATCTTGTTGGAAAGGGAAGAGATGGACCTTGGAAACGGTATACATATATCTATTATTTGACTTAATATGCTATGAGTTTTGATGTGGTAAACTTGGAAAATGCGAATTTTTTTCATATTTTTTCAAGTTTGTTTGTTCATAGTAGGAAACTTTACTTAAAAAATATAAAATAAGTGATGACATTCTGAAAGCGCATTATCTTGTGAAGAGATTGGCATTTCGTTTGATTCAATCGGACAAAAATTCCCATAGTTATTATACAAATAGTATAACAGTCGTGTTATATTTTTTATATATGTCATCTCATCAAATGAACTTTTAGTTCAAAAATTTTCAGAATTTTTGATGGATCTTTATTGTTTATCACAAAGTGTGTCAATTTCACGTTTGAGCGACCACCAGAAGTTGGCCTATGTCTGCGCAAAGAGAATTAATATTATTTGCAAAGAACACAAATATTAGCCGACTTCTGGTAGCCGTGCAAATGTGTAATTGACACATTTTGCGATAAACAATCAAGATCCATCAAAAATTCTGAAAATTTTTGAACTAAAAGTTCATTTGATGAGTTGACATATATAAAAAATATAATACGACTGTTATACTATTTATATAATAACTATGGTAATTTTTATATAATTTTATGAAATGATAACTCAATCTCTTCACAAGAGAACAGACTTTAAGAATATTATCACTTATCCTATATTTTATTATTAAAATTTGCTACTATGAATGGACAAACTTGAAAAAATATGAAAAAAATTCGAATTTTCCAAGTTTACCTCATCAAATCTCATAGCATATTAAGTCAAATAATAGATATATGTATACCGTTTTAAAGATCCATCTCTCCCCTTTCCAACAAGATTTAAATTTTGAAAATCGGGTCAGAAATGTTTGAGTAATCCAGAAATTTGTACGTAAAGTAAAAAAAAAACGTTTTTGTCAAATAAAACAAGTTTGAAGGGTTCGAGAAATATAAAAAAGCTACTTTTGAGTTCTACTCAACTAACTGAACAACGGGGACTATGTAGTTACTCGGGTGTATTTTCACTGTCGCACCGTGTAATTGTACGTATGTACCATACGTTTCAGTAGTCATTCTAGTCAAAAACACATTGTAAGTAACACTTGCAAGCGGCTATTATTGAGCCCTTGGCTTGACTTGGCTTGTCTTTGATGATTCCAAATCATTCCATGCCATACGTGGCTCAACCAACCACACATCCCAACTATTCAGATATTCGTTCGTACATACTTATGTTGCACAATAATTGTGTGTCTGTCTGCATGTCTGTCCGATTGTCTGTGTGATTGCCAGCCTGCCTGCATATCTTTCTTTGATAGTTTTTATTTTAATTTTAATGTTGTGATTGTTGTTGTTGCTACTTTTCATTATAGATCTTCAATGATCGATATGTGTAAGTCTTTCAGTCTCTCAGTCTGTCTCTTAGTCTGTCTTACTTTACCTTCTCTTCGTTTCAGTTTCGTTGTTCAAACGTGTCGAAAATGTTTAATTAGTAATTGAGTGCGTGTTCATATCATGTGTTGCATTCTCGCCTGTTGCACTAGCACAGCTTGCACTCTACACTGGGTATAATGAAATTTAATTGTAAATATTCCCTCTTTATCGTAATACTGGGTTCAGACATGCACCTTTATTGCGTAAATCGCAATAAACGGCATTATTGATCTCAATATTTCATATAAAATTTCAATTAATTATTGGTCAATAAATTCATAAATTGTTATAATATTGATAAAAAAAAAAATTTAAATACAACACTGTCATAAGTACGTTCAGTGAGCAGATTACAATATTTGACAACTCAAATGTAAACAACAACAAATAAAAAATGGAAGGTCAGCAGGAAGGTTGGTATTTTATTTTGAGTTTCATATCAAATTTTTCTTTCTCATCCTTCTGAGGAAAGCCACTTTGGAGTCAAAAGTAATCCCTATTAACCGCAACAGCTCGGCGTTTCGGTTAATCATTAGCAATACCTTTTTAAATGTTAAATTGTTTTCCATTTTTTCTAAAAAAATTTTTGGCACTAATTTTCGCGATTAAATTAAAAGCAATGTTGTTGAAGCAATCAGCTGTTTTGTTTATCAGCTGTCAAATAAATTTTCGTATATTATATGTCTGAACGCTAAAAATATTGTTCTCAATAAACCGAATATTAAGATGACTGCAGCGTTTTTCAGGCGGAGATTTTCGCAATACTGAAGGCTATTGAGGCCATAGCTGGTGGCCCATCTTCGGATTCGGAATCTTACATGATCTTCGTTGACAGTCAGGCTGCCCTTAAGGCCATTGCGTCGGTCTGGTGCAAATCACGACTGGTTCGCGAGTGCAAAGAGTCGTTGAGGTCTTTTGGACCGGACCGTATCCGTCTATGCTGGGTTCCGGGTCATAGCGGAATACTGGGCAATGAGACGGCGGATGCCCTCGCTAGGTTAGGTTCCCTTTCGGGGGGCGATTTAATAGTTGGTCCTGAACCCCCAGTCTGCCACCTCTATGGCCTCATCGATGGATGGGTCAGGGAGGAAGAGCAGAGGCGTTGGAGGAACGGATCAGGTTGTTCTGTCTCTAGACGTCTATGGCCTGCTGTGGACAGTAAGAGAACAGATTGGCTGCTGGGCTTGGTTAAGGCCAGCGTAAGGTTGGTTGTCGGTTTTATCACAGGGCATTGCGAGATTAGGTCGCTGACGGTGATCTGGAACAGATCCCAGCCGGACTATTGCAGGGTATGTTGCGATGAGGAGGAGTTAGAGACTATCGAACACCTCCTCTGTAACTGCCCAGCCATTGGTAGGTTGAGGTTGAGGACCCTTGGCAGAGCCTTCTTTGAGAGCTTGAGTTCTGTGTCGAGAGCCGACATCAAGGCTCTCCACAGATTCATTAGCAGTTTGGGCTGGTTGAGAGGTGCTTGGGCTTCATAAGTGTAGTCGTGCGCTCAACCCTTGTGTGTGTCTGTTTCTTTCTGTGTGATTCCCATCCTCCCCTTACCCTTATGCCCTCCTTTCATCCTATTCCCTCTATTTCCTTCCCTCTCCAAGGACGTTGTACAATGGGTCAATTTCGACCTCCGGGTATTGTACTTGTCTTAACGGACAAGTACACGTCCTCTAACCTAACCTAACCTAACCGAATATTGATTTAATAAAAGTGCATGTCTGAACATAGTATAAGACAAACAAGAACGTGAACAACAAAATGTTCACATTAAAGCTTATAAGCTCCGGATGGTTCCATAATTATGGGGGAAGATTTATTATAATATTAAAATTATAAACAAAAATACAACAACTAACACCAGCATAAAAAATTGTTAAACAAGTAAACAAAAATATACCAACAACACTACAAGAATAAATGTAAACAAAATACACAAACAACAATAATGAAATTAAGCAACGATTTTCATATTTATAGAGATTTCGAGAAAGCGAAGTCACAAACATTCGCCTTCATACGTATTTATCAGACTGTTTACCCTGCCATATAAAAGGCAAGGCAGAGTAGGCGAGTCAGTTAGTAAAAGTTCAGTCAGTCTTGTGTGAAGATGCGGTGTGTTTGAAGAGATTAAGCGTGGTTTGAAGATTTCCGTTACAAAGATCTGTCGAACAAATGTTTAGTGATTGTTATTGTTTATGCAAATGGGTATAAACAGAGGTATAAACAGAGTCGCCGTAGTCTAGTAGGTAGTGTGTTGGCTTATTAGACGTAAAGTCAGGGTTCGAGCCCCAGGCCAGACATCAAAACAAAAATACAAAAAGTATTTCTTCGGTGATTTCCTCTCAGCAGGTTTCTGGCAAAAACTCTGAGTGTAAATAAAATTGCCATGAAAAGTTTCTCAAAAAATCTGTCGTTCGGAGTCGACTTTAAACTGTAGGTCCGGCCACTTATGTATAAAATTAACACACACAACATAAGTGGTGTGAGAAACTAGGTCAATAATCCTGACTGAAGGATTGTAATGACCACTTATGTATGTATAAACAGAGGAATAACAAATAAAAGCAATTGTTGTTGTTTACATCAAGATGTGAACACTGGCACACAGAATTGTTCGAATAATAAAGAATTTTAATTAAAATTAAACACAAATTTATTTTTATTTTATTTGCAATCTAAGAGCTTATATTTTAAATGTTTTTAAAAGGTAAAAACGTAACAATATCCTCTTCTACACTACCTTACCTACCTGCCTATGGGTATGGGAGTAAGGCTTGAAGGCAAGTCCTCTCCAATCTACTGCTTATTCATAATAAAGGGTGATTTTTTAAGAGCTATAGGAACATTTCTCACAAAAAAAAACACATAAAATTCAGAAAAATGCATGAAATCTTTATTTGAATCGATAGTACGGTCCATATAATTTAATGTTTGAAGATTATTTCATGCAAATGTTGACCGCGACTGCGCCTCAAATGGTCCATCCGCTTAGTCCATTTTTGGCACACTCTTTCCAACATTTCGGCCGGTATCTCACGAATAAATGCTTCAATGTTGTCTTCCAATGCGTCAATTGAAGCGGGCTTGTCTGTATAGACATGAGCTTTAACATAGCCCCACAAAAAATAGTCTAAAGGCGTTAAATCGCACGATCTAGGTGGGCAATTGACCGGTCCCGAACGTGAAATAAAATGTTCACCGAACTCGCCTCTCAATAAGTCCATTGTTAAGCGTGCTGTGTGGCATGTGGCACCGTCTTGTTGAAACCACATGTCATGCAAGTCAAGCTCTTGCATTTTGGGCAAAAAAAAAAAGGAGGATATCATCTCACGGTAGCGCTCCCCCATTCACAGCTACGTTACGATTCGCAGCATCTTTAAAGATGTACGGTCCAATGATGACAAATTAAATGATTTGCAAGCGTTGATCGTTTATAAGACGATTCATGGTTAAATTATAGACTAAACTGAAGATGTTTGACAGTGAAACAAAACACGAAACGTGCGTGTGCTGTTTAAACCAGTGTTGCCAAAAAGATAATAGCTAAAAAATCACCCTTTATTTTCAGCTTCTGTCCTGCATATACTGCACTTCACGTTCGCCTATTACCCAGGCGAGTGAGTGAGGCATGTCATGGGTGACTTCTTTAAAGGAAAACAAAAAAAAAAAAAAAAAAAAAAAACTAAGAATTTCATGTCAATTACATTCAATAAAATATCATTTGGAAATTAAAACATGCGTGTAAAATGATCGTTTTATTAAAATTATAATGATAGAATTGAATTTTATTACATTTTCAACAAGACAGGGATTTCCATTCTAGAAAACCTAAACGTGTGACCATTTACTGTGATTTATGCGTTTAAAACCGGAGGAGAAGAATACAAAAAAAAAAAACAGAATATAAGACCCCATAGTGTAACACTGCCGTGCACTGCACCGGCTCATACATATAAATGCAAAGGTATTCATTCCAGGGAAGGTGTAAAATTCTTGGAATAGAATACCTTTTTGTTCTACTATTTCTTTCGTATATTTATTGTGTTTGTTTATTGAGTAAAGAAAGAAAGAATGAAAAAAAAGGGTATTTAAGCTAAATTATGTAGTTTGACAGTTTTTCTTACGTATTTTGATTTCTTTTCGATTAGAGAAGAAATATTTTTGTGGTTTTGATTTTCCATTCCCTTACTTTACTAAACAGAATCGAAATTGGAATTCGTTAAAGAAAATTCATGTGAAAACGTGATGTTAAGTTTGAAAAACGAAATGAAATTTAAATTTTTAAATATTTATTAGAAACAGAATAACGATGAAATTAAATGAATATTTCTTTCTCTCTCTCTCTCTCTCTCTGCGTCTGTTCTTTGGAATTCCATATTTTAATTTGAAATGTTTCCAGAATTTATAAGAGTTTGTTCTCATAGCCCAAAAAAAAAGAAAAAATACTCGCTCTGTTCCAGCGTAAGATTAAGACATTTTGATAAGAAAGTATCAGACATGCTTGGAAATTTAAAATAAAAACAAACGACGAAAAAAAATATCCAACAAAATACAAAATAAAAATCGTTTTTAATTTGAAATTAAATACTCGAACAGCACGAATTGAGCTGATATGATATGATATCAGGTGCAAATGTTTTTAATATGCTCGTAAAAATGTTAAAATTTAAGTTTTTTTTTTTTTCGTTCCCAATCACCATAAAATGGTAGTAGATACGGCCGCATTACATACATAATTGCTCGTTACAACCCTTTAGCCAGGATTACGACCTAGTTTCTCACACCACTCGTGTGTCGTGTGTGTTAATTTTATTCAGAAATAGAGAGACCTACAGTTTAAAGTCGTCTGCGAACGACATATTTTTAAGGAACTTTTCATGGCAATTTTTTATTTGACGCTCAGAGTTTTTACCAGAATTCTGCAGAGAGGAAGTCGCCAAAGAAATATTTTTTTTATATTTTCGTTTTGATGCCTGACCTATCGTTGGAACCGTGGCCTCATGTCTAACAAGCCAACACACTACTAGACTACGCCGACTACTTGTAGTGTTTAATGTCTTACCATATTCGGAACAAAGCCGGGCACAATTATAAATATTAGACATAGCTCTTCGAATAGCCCAAACAGGATGACTGATGTTTCAATATGCCATGATATTCCTCATACGTTTGGTCGTCCTTGTGTACGATTAAAGCTTCCTTAGAATCGATTGCAATAAAAAAATATTTTTAAATGATTTTGTTTGTCACATCGTTTGGCCACGAAACACTCTCTTTTACTTACTGAATCGGTCATTACAACGCTTTAGTCAGGATTGCAATCTAGCTTCTCACAGAACCTGTGTTATGTTTCTTAATTTTATCCAGAAGTGGCGGGATCTACAATTTATAGTCGATTCCCAACGACAGATTTTATTAGAAACTTTTCATGGCAATTTTATTTACTCTAAGACTGCTATTTACCAGAAGATTGCTGAGAGGCAGTCTCCGAAAAGAATATTTTTTTTATATATCTTCAAGTTTGGAATGTCAGAGCCAATGGTTCTCGTCTAATAAGCCAACACACTATCTACTAGACTACGGCGACATCAAGCTTTCTTTACGAAGAGGTATACAACACTTAAATTTCCTTCGAAATTGTTTTTAAAGTGCCACACAAATCTTTAAAAAGGAACGAGACTAAAAACCATTTGCTTGCTACTACTTGGTATAGAAAACTCAAGAATATATGTATATTTTCTAATGAGAAATGGCCATAGTTCCAGCATCAGCAATGAGTATTCAAAAAGATGAGTAGAATCGAATTATACTCATAATTTTTGATACTTATACGCATTCATACTTATTTTGATATTATGGAACCACCTCTACTCATATTTAAAGTTGAAAGTACTCATCATACATTATACAAGGTGGCGCAAAAGTAAACTTCCGATGTTTTTTAGCTGTAATTAAAAAAAAAAATGAAAAACTTTGATTCTTCTTGTTGATTATTTTTATTTGGTCTTTTAATTTTTTTTACATCAAGTCGAGAATATGATGTCATGTAAATGGCCGCCGCCACAGTTGATTGTCATTTGAGCCCTTTTTATGGCATTTTCCATCACTTTGTCCAAAACTTCCGGCGATAGGTCCTCATATTCTTGACGGATATTGTCTTTAAGAGCTGCAAGAGTCTGAGGCTTGTAGACATAAACCCGCGACTTCAAAAAGCCACACAAAAAGAAGTCTGGAGCGGTCAAATCAGGCGATCTTGCTGGCCAGTGCAAATCGCCAAAACGGGAGATTAGGCGCCCGGGAAATGCATCCTTCAGCATATCGGTTGTGGCACGTGCAGTGTGTGCCGTTGCAACGTCCTATTGGAACCACATGTTTTCCAATCCCAATTCATCAAGTTGCGGCAAAAAGAACTCGTTGATCATTGCTCTGTAGCGCTCACCATTCACAGTAACCGTTTGGCCCGCGACGTCTTCGAAGAAAAAAGGTCCGATGACTCCTCCAGCGAAAACAGCTCACCATACAGTGACTTTGAGCAGGTGTAATGGCTCTTCGTGGGTTACACGCGGATTTTCAGTGCCGCAGAAGCGTAAATTTTGCTTATTTACGTACCCGCTAAGATGTAAATGGGCCTCATCACTCATGATTATTTTTGATGAAAAATCATCTTCCTCTTGGTGGTGATTAAGGATGGCTTGAGCGTATGTTAGACGCGATTGGCGGTCAGCAGCTAACAGCTGATGCACCGTCTGGACTTTTTACGGAAACATCTTCAAATCTTGTACCAAAATTCGCTGTAAAGACCGTCGACTGATACCCATTTGCGTGGCACGTCGTCTGGTCGATGTCGACGGCGCTTCCATGACATCCTCGGCTACAGCAGCAATATTCTCTGCAGAACGGCTACTCCGGGGTCTGCCGCATCTCGTGTTGTGCCAGTCTCTTCGAGGCGAGCGGCTAAACGTCGCAGTGTTTCACCAGTAGGCGTTGGACGGCCAGGAAATCTGCGACGAAATTCACGTTGTGCCAAAGTCACCGACCTGTTATTGGTCAAATAAATAGTCAGCAATATTCCGCGTTCTGGAGCAGTGTAGCGTAACATTCTTTATTAACGTGTATTTCACATGTGTTTACTACACAAATGTCAAAACAGAACTGACATTAGGGGCCAATCGCAAAATTTATAGCATTTTCTGATAGGAGGATTACTTTTGCGCCACCTTGTACTTAACAACACGTATGATGTTGTTGATTTCGACTCTCCTCTCCATAACTCAACATATACACGCAGCACAAAAAAAAGTATGATTCGCGTACGAACACTAAAATACTTACTAGAAGGTTGTGTGTTTGCTCTGCTTAATGAGTTAATTTTGATGAGTGATTCGAGTCACTCGAGTGAATCATTTATAAGTATTATGAGTAGTATTTTTCTAAAGTTATGAATCTAAATGAGTAGGATGGCTTATGAATCGAACATATTTCGAATGGTATGAGTTTGAGGTCAACGTTGTACGCATACTCATTGCAACCTGTACTTATAAATCAACGTAGTAGTGAGTATGAATTAATCAGAGTACATACATAGTTAAATTTCAATATTGTTGACTTCACTTATATTCAAAATTTCATGAGTGCTTATGAGTAGCGAAAAAACGATTCATTGTTGATCTCTGATCAGAATAGATTAAGCTTTTTGCCTGAGGCTGGTATTGCTTTCAGCACACTTTAGCATTTAAAAATAGTTCTTTTATATGTGTTAAGTCAACGAAAATATTTCAAATCCTTGTGAATAGTCCTGTTGTGACTCTATATGTCCCCCATCTTTATGTCTTTATGCTTTATGGCACAATGTCATAAATACGCCAATTATTCGAACATTATAAAAATGTTAACACTCAACGCTAATATGATGATTATTACGGGGATAATTTAAGTCAATTACCAGCAGCAGTAAAGCCAAAAAAAAAAGAAAGAAACATGAACCCCTTGATGGATTTTAAACTGGAACAATTATACTCCTGGAAGCCAAAAAAATAAAAATAAAAAACAAAAAATTAACAAACGAGTGAAATATTAAGACGAAACAAATTGTAGATAATTCGACAAGAGAAATGCACCAAAAAGGGAGTGGAAAGAAGAAGAAAAAAAAAACATTTAAAAATTTCAAAACCACACGCAAACTATAAAAATTAACAACCATTTAAATTATGGATCATCATCATACCTGAGGAGCTTTTCATCACATAAAAACACCAAAAAAAAAACAACAAAACAACAAAAAAAAAGAAATTAAATTTAATAATAAGGACATATGTACATACATACATACATATGAGAGTAGTTGGTTGTGAGTAGCTCGTAAATGTTTAAATATTTCAAGGAGGGCTCCTAAATGGCGTTATGGTACAATAACCCAGACCATCATGTGTTTGGCATAATAAAATAATTTTTAATCATGCCCATGCCATTCCCTACTATTCTACAAAAAAAAAAAAAAAAAATATTGGGAACCATTGGCTGGCTGGTCGGGCTGCCATAGAAAATTAAATGATCATAATTGAGGCAAATATTTCTTCTTCTTCTTTTTCATGTTTTTCATGTTTTTTTTTTTCCTTTGTAAGTCCAAATCGACTCTTTTGAATCCTCCCGTATACCAGAGGAGCATATCAATGAGTGCGTACGAGTAGTGCAAACGAACAACATTCTGTTGATGTTGTTGTTGTTGCCTTTAAATGTCAATGTTGGTTAAAAACTTTATTGAATTATGACAGAAGACAAATTTTTGCAACAATTTTTTTCTTCTTCTTCTTGCATTTTTTTAAATACTTTTTTTTTTTTTTGCATTCCATGCATACAATGCAATGCGATGCGTCTGAAAAAAAAAAAAACATGTTTACGTTGTCAGTAGTTTTTTATTTTTTGTTTTTGTTTTCCTTCTTATTATTATCAGATCTACACCGATATTCTTGATGTCTTTCAAAGTGAGTCTTCGTTTTAATTTAAAATGTTTTATTTTAAATTCGTTTTTGTTTTTGCTTTCCATCATTGCAAATATGCGTGATGATTGTAAAAATTAGTCGACTTTCAACTGTGTTTGCTGTAAATGTGTTTTTTTTTTTTTGTTTCTCCTTCTCCTCTCCTACTATCGTACATGCATACACGAGTGAAGTCAATGTGATGACAACAACGATAATAACGATGATGATGATGATGGGGCCTCATGATAAAAACAACAATGAACGACGATGAAGACGCTGATGATGGCTGCCACAAATAATCACGTTCGAATTGTGCTCAAATCCGTCAAGTGTCTGTCGTTAACAAAAACAAAAACAAAAAAAATTAAAACTTTTCAAGTCGTTCTTTATAGATCATTCGTAACATTTCGGTTTTTGCCGCTGCCTTCAATTTTCATGCATAAGATCTCTGCTTAAAAATGTTTATTATTGAATACAAAAATATGTACAAATAAAAACAAAAACAATAACAACAACAACAAGCAAAAAGTAGTGTTTGAAACATAAAATATCATGTCGCTTTCAACACTGTTTTGCTAACATTTTTGAGTTTTTCGCCTTCCAATTTGTTATATGAACTGTAGGTATGTTGGATTTATTACAGCATTTGCTACACTCCTCCTCACCTTTTGTTGTTTGAAACGTTTTCGATGGGGTCACGGAATATACTGAATATTAATTGAGTTTTGAATTTGAATTGCTCTAGCACAACACTTCAATTGTAATCAAATGTTTGCATATTCTCAATCACATCAGTATTTAACTCTAAACCAGGATTAAAACATAGATTAAGTCATTAAATGATAAGTAAAGTTATAAGTCTTTAAGTCCATTATGCTTCCATTTACGGTAATTCGAAGAAACTTCAAAGGTCAGAGTGCGCTCACTCTTGTGTGAAGTCTTACTATGAATATATGTAAATACTCTACAATTGCTCATTGCAGATAATGTGCTATTGCACGGCAGTTATTATAGATATGTACATGAAGTCGCCGTGGTCTAATAGGTAGTGTGTTGACTTATTAGCTATGAGGGCAGGATTCAAACCCCAGGTCAAACATCTCCAATACAACGAATATTTGAATATTTCTTCGGCAACTTCCTTTCTGCAGATTTCTGGCAAAAACTCTGAGCGTCAAATAAAATTGCCATGAAAAGTTTCTCAAAAATCTGTCATTCGGAATCGACTTTAAACTGTAGGTCCCACTCACTCATGTATAAAAATTAACGCACACAACATAAGTGGAGTGAGAAACTAGATCGTAATCCTGACTAAAGATTTGTAATGACCAATTATACATATGTATATCTATGTATGTATGTATCATACATGGCAATCATATAGACATTATACTCGTATGTATGTTGAGAACTGCACTAACCAAGCTTCCTTATAGAAGAACATACATACATAATTAGTCATTACAACCCTTCAGTCAGGATTACGACCTAGCTTCTCACACCACTTATGTTGTGTGCGTTAATTTTTATACATGAGTGGCGGGACCTACAGTTTAAAGTCGACTCCGAACGACAGTTTTTTGAGAAGCTTTTCATGGCAATTTTATTTGACTCTCAGAGTTTTTGCCAGAAATCTGCTGAGAGGAAGTCGCCGAAGAAATATTTTCATAATTTCGTTAGTGATGTCTGACCTGGGATTCGAACTCGGGCCTTCAGTCCAATAACCCAACACACTACCTACTAGACTACAGCGACTTATAGAAGAACACATCAGCTTAAAAAATGTAAAGGAGTGTAGTTGTACTTCAGATCTATTCTGACATGATTTTCGCGTTATCTCTTAAACAAATTAGGAGAGTTATACGAATGACTTTGAATAGAAGGTAGATAGCAGTTGGAAGTGACAATCGCTTAGAGAAATACCCAGTGGTGTTGTCTAGCCGCAACGCTCCGGAACGTTGTTCCGGTACTTCCTTTTTGGACAGGAACGCGTTCCGGAACTAAAGATGATTTCTGATAACGAGAATTGGCTGACGTTTTGAAAAAAAAATTTAAAATAAATTGCTGATTTTTTTTTCTAATTTTTGACGAATTTTTTTTATATGTATTTTTATAAACAAGGGTTTGAACCGAACCCGAACCGGAAAAAAACCGGAATGAACCGGCTTGTTTTTCGGCCCTGTCTTTATAATTATATATACGCGTTCCGGTAAAAAAAAAATTAGCACAACATCACTGGAAATACAGTCGTGGACACACAATTAAGTCACTTAAGCAAATTTTTCATTTTTGTAAAAATTAAAAAGATTTAAGAAGAATGGAAACAAAAACAACTAATATCTATTGATTTCATATGCTTAATAATTAATTAACAACAAAAACTTAAATACTTATTCATTATAAAAAATGTTTTGGTACGAAGTTAATATCAGACTTAAAATTTAAGTGGACACATAATTAAGTCATCTGAAAAAAATTATTGAAAATTTAATTTAATTGCTTTATTTTTCATCCAAACTATTTTGAACCTTGAATATTTTGTGGGGTATCGTTTTTGGCGTATTATTTCAGTACATCTTTGTGGCAGTGAGTTGATTAAATTGCGACACTGCTCAGGACTAATGTTATTCCATTCTGCCTGGATAAGCTGCCAAAGTGCCTTTTTGCTGCTAGGGTTTTTGGCTCCAACTGCTCGTTTTACGATCCCCCAAAGATTTTCAATACGGTTCAGATCGGGACTTTGAGCTGGCGAATCAAGAACCCTTATTTTTTTCTCAGCAAACCAAGCTTTATCTACCCGAGATTTATGCTTCGGGTTGTTATCATGCTGAAATATCCACGCTAGTGGTAATTCGTCCTCATAATCTTTAGTCAAATTGTTCTGTAGCATGTTTTTATACATTTCCCCAGTCATTTTCCCATCGATTCTTACCAGTGGACCAACGCCGGATGAGGTAAAACAACCCCAAACCATTACTGATGAACCTCCATGCTTTACGGTTTTCTCGGTGCCGTTTGGGTCTAATTGTGTATTGACAGGACGTCTTAAATAGGGTCTGCCATCGTTTCCAATGATATTAAGATTGGACTCATCACTCCATACGACTAATTTCCAAAATTTTTCGTCTTTATGGAGGTGGGTTTCGGCAAACCGAAAGCGTTGCTGATTATTTTTTTTTTCTTCTCGCAATACGTCAATGGAGATTATTTTCAGTCAAGCGTCTTCTTACGGTCCTTGCCGATATTTAACAGCGTATTCCAACTCAATGCACGATCTAATCTGAGTAGATGTGAGGAATGGGTCAGCTTCACTCATCCTGGTTATGATTGTAGCTTCAGCAACGGTCGTTTTGCTGAGGAAAAAATAAGGGTTCTTGATTGGCCAGCTCAAAGTCTCGATCTGAACCCAATTGAAAATCTTTGGGGGATCGTAAAACGAGCAGTTGCAGCCAAAAAACCTAGCAGCAAAAAAGCACTTTACAGGTTATCCTGGCAGGATGGAATAACATTAATCCTGAGCAGTGTCGCAATTTAATCAACTCACTGCCACAAAGATGTACTGAAATAATACGCCAAAAACGATACCCCACAAAATATTCAAGGTTCAAAATAGTTTGGATGAAAAATAAAGCAATTAAATTAAATTTTCAATAATTTTTTTCAGATGACTTAATTATGTGTCCACTTAAATTTTAAGTCTGATATTAACTTCGTACCAAAACATTTTTTATAATGAATAAGTATTTAAGTTTTTGTTGTTAATTAATTATTAAGCATATGAAATCAATAGATATTAGTTGTTTTTGTTTCCATTCTTCTTAAATCTTTTTAATTTTTACAAAAATGAAAAATTTGCTTAAGTGACTTAATTGTGTGTCCACAAGTGTACCTCAGGCTGGTGGTTGGTAACAGTGTCACATAGAGTTGCAAAATGGTCAAAGTAGTACTGATCCAAATAAAGAGTCAATTAGGAACAAGTCTATATGACATCTATTCTGATCAAGGATATTTATCCTGACTACATGATAGGCTAACAAATTTTAACAACGGATTGTCCATTTCGACTTGACACATGTTTATGTTAATGATAGGTCTTTAGCGTTGTGTAAGTTCAGGCTATTACTGACGTGTTTCTCTTTTTCAGTGGCCTATTCAAGAAAGAACTTGCAATGGCATACAAGAGAAGGCTTGCTTCCTTACTTCTTATATTATTACACTAGGTCGTTCACTACTGGGAAGATTTTCCTGCATAGGCGAGCGTTATGGTCATAGCTGCCAGATTTGACGATTTATCGTCATTTTGACGATTTTGTACTCCAAAAATATCATATTGACGATGTGACGATTTATGCCCTTATTTTGACGATTTTTAGAAATTAATAATTTATCATCATATCCTTTACTTTTAATATACTAAAAAGCCAATTTAAGCTTTGTATTTGTATTTTTACTATTGCAAATTGAAGTGATGATTTTTCTGTATCTTATATCTTTTTCATCTCTTAAAAGCCAAAAAATTACAACCTCTGCACGAAGGGAGTTCTACCTACGGATAGTTCGACTAAAGAACGAATTTTGTCTGTAATGCTGTGTGCGATCTACTAGCCAATCGATCACATACGTATGTGCTCGCCGAGAAGGCTAGTGTTACGTAGGAATACATGATTCTCGAAAACAAGTCCCTTATTTCGCTCGAGCAAAATCCGTTATAATAGCGATAGAACAGTAAAACACAAACCACATTGCAGCGATGCTCCAATGAATCAATGGAGTTCGATACCCTACCGACATTAAGGGGCAACTTTGCCCTCTCTTGTATGCTGTCGAGAAGTCTCAAAATAGACGTTGAGGCACCGGCCTATACATGAGAGTTGATTCTATCCTCTTTCGGATATGAGTGGTGTAAATAGTATATAAGAAGATCAGATGAAGTGAAGTATTTATTACACTCTTTTAAGAAGCTAAGGCACTGAAAAATGTGTCGGTACTAGCGAATTATTTTTACGATTTCCATTAACGTCTTTAACGATTTTGACGATTTTTTTTCTAATATTTGACGATTTGATGCTTTATTTATCTGGCAGCTATGGTTATGGTCTCTTTTGATAATTAGTTCGGATATATATTATTACAGAAGGAAACTCTTCGATAGCGAGTAAGAGATCCTTCTTTATTGACATTAAGTTAGGTTAATGTGGTAGCTTTATGCCAAAAGCTCACTTGAGCACGCATAGCGGCCCGTTGTGGCACCACAGGCGAACGCAGTCCGTGTTTGATTTCATTAATTAGAAGTAAATATGCTGATATCAGGACATTGTTTTTCAAGACAAATTTCAAGATGTTTTTACGACAATTTCATCGCATACAGAATTATTGAATTGAATAAACTAAGCCCCTATTTGGGCATTTCAGAAGTCTTTATTTAAAGTGATCAGCTCAGCTCAGAAAAGTATGTACCTATCTAATATATAAAATTCTCGTGTCACGGTGTTAGTGGTTAAACTCCTCCGAAATGGATCGACCGATTTTCATGAAATTTTGTGTGCATATCGGGTAGGTCTGAGAATCGGACAACATCTATTTTTCATATCCCTAAATGTTAAGAGGACGTGGCATATCGTTAAAATTGAATATTTAGGTACATATTGATCGTAGACGAATAAAATTTGGTGGGGTAAGTTCGTAAAGTCGATATCGACAAACTCACCAAAAATGTTCGTGGCAACCCTCCCCTTTCAAATGATACCTATAACTCTTAAACTACTGAACCGATTTTAACCGTTCTTTTTTTGTTCGAAAGCTTATCAGGTTTAGATGGTTTAAAAAAAAAAATTCGATATAGCAAAAAGTAGGCGTGGCAAATCTTTAAAATTGAATATTTAGGGACATAGTGGTGGGTAAGTTCGTAGAGTCGATATCGACAAACTGACCAAAAATGGGCGTGACAACCCACCCCCTTTAAAAGATACCTATAAGTCGGCTAATTCGATGGTGTATAAATACATATCGACGCCTCCGTTCTATAACATTCTAAGTCGAAAAAGTGTGTTTTAAGTTATGAGCTCTCAAAGTTTTCACGCGACGTACAACTATATGTGTATTCTAAGTAGATTTTTCCCTATAACTTCGCAACGGATCGGCGGATCTTAACCAAATTTTGACAGTATTTAAGTTAGAGAACGTAGAATTTAAAAATGCAAGAACATTAAAAACGTTCTAAGTACACTTAGAACGTTATAGAATGAAGGCGTCGATATGGACATAAATAACATGTATGTCTGTTAGTTTTTGTTTTGGAGCGAGTACAACAACTATAACTTCGTCAGCGCTACCCATGATTCGGACCTCTTATTGTTATTCTTTGTATGCCTCACCTAAATAACGTACCGACTTCGATTAAATTTTGAACTAGATAGATAGATCCACACACTTATAGTAAGTTAGTTATTTTTATATATAGTAACTGTTTTATGCAGCATATTACAATAAATATATAATGTGACCTGTTTTGGGCAATAAAAAAATCAATTTTGGGTGGGACGAAGTTCGCCGGGTCAGCTAGTTTTACTATAAAAGTTAAAAGCTGACATTTCAAGTTAATGTTTCCAATTTCAGTTTTAAATTCAAAACAAATTTTCAGATACAATTATCAAGACCGGGAGTCCATATACTCTTACTATACAGTTCTTGCTGCTGCTCACTGAAATGTCGGTGATCACGATGATGATGATCAACGAATGAGAATGAAAATAAAAAAAGAGAAAATAATTCATCAATAAAACAAAAACAATACATACATAATTCCTTAAATGTTATTATTTTTGTTGCACATAAAGGTACATATACGAATCGTTTTGTATGTGGAGGCATCAAAGTGTATTTTTTATGCCAATTTATGCCTCACGATGGCTGATCACAACCAAAAGAACAACTCTGCACACGGTAGCTCATCAATTCATGGTGAAGTAAAAATCTTTGAACATGTGTTTCTTTGTGATCTGTGCAGAATATTAATTGTCTTGTCATTTGTAAGAAGTATGTACGTACGTACATATGTACGGTACGGTACGGTACATACCATCGTCCAATATATTGTTTTTATGAATGTTGTGTTGTTGTTGGGTTTTCGGTTTTTTATTTATTTATCGGGGGTTTACATGATTATTTTAACTTTTAAAAGAAACGCTTTTTCAAATGCCGTATCATTTGAAACCATTTCTGGATACACCAAGTGACAGATCTATTGCACATACAGAAATGATGTGAAAATTCTTAAGAGCCACTAAATAGGTATTCAAGCATTATGTCAAAAGGACATTAAATTGTCCTCTCGGACTTTTGTAATATAGTGCTTTTCATAATTATAGCACCACTCTAATTTTTTGAAATTCTAAAAAAGTTCATTTATAATAACAACATCAGAACATTTCATTATGTGTAGTGTTAATTAGTGTTGAGAATCCCGGGATCCCGGGGTCCCGAAATCCCGGGATCCCGCAGTTTTTAACAATTCCGAAATCCCGGGATTGAGCACTTAACCACGGGATTTGACTTTTTAAGCCGCAATGAAAAAAAGTGTATATTAGAACTCTTTCTAATTCGAATTTCCAGGAATTTTAATCTGTTGTTTCAATGTATTAATCGCTCTGAAATTAGAAACAAAACTTCGCCAACAAAAAACGATGTCTTGCAAAATTATGTTACGGCTGAATTTGGAAAGCAACTAACTCTAATAAAAGGCTGTAAAACTAGGTGGAGCAGCCTTTTGTTAATGCTGGAACGTCTTTATTTATTAAGAAATTGTGTACAAAAGGCATTAATAGACATTGGTCCACCTGAAGGTGAATATTTTGCTTTATCCAAAGATGAGATTATTATGGTATCCGCAATCATTAGTGCTCTTGTCCCAGTTAAAGCAACAGTTGACGCCCTTTGCCATCGGGATGCTAATCTGTTCACAGCGGATGTTGCCATAACTTTAATGTTAAAAAAAACTTAAAGATGCTAACAACGTTATAAGTCAAAAACTACATTCAGCCCTCATCCTTCGCATGCAACAAAGGAGAACAGATATCAGTGGGGTACTTCAGTATCTGAACAATGGTAGAACAAATGTTCAGTCCGTATCCGAAACAGAGTTCGTAACGCTTCCTTCTTCCATAAAATGTCGCAAATTAATAGTTACGTTACTCGAAAGACTAAATGCTTCAAGTCCAACTACATACATCACTTCTAATAGCTTCTGAGTCAGAAGTTACACCTTCCGATTCAGATAAGGCACCTTTCGAAATTGTGTCAGATTCTTCTGAGCTTCCATCTGAATCTCTTTCTTGTTCTCTTGAAGAACCTTTAAATATTTCAGACGAGCTCAATGAAGCTATAAAAAAAAGCACATTTACCGAGGATAGCAATTCGATGTGAGACGTTGTCTGTAAAAATTCAGAGAGAAATGCTCTTGTTTGAAAATGGAGGAACACGTGGTGACTTTTTGCAAAGTGCATACGATTTTTTAATGACTATTAAGCCAGCCAGTGTAGAGCCTGAACGTGCTTTTTCTGCAGCTGGATTTTTCGCAACTAAAATAAAAAGTCGTTTGAGCGATGAAACTTTGGATGCTCTGTGCTTCCTCAAAACGTATTTTAAAAATAATAAAAAATAATAACATATCGCACTTGATCAACAAAAGAGTATATATCTATAAAAACAATTACATAACTCTTTATAATTAATTTAAAAATGTGTAAAATTAAAAATAAAATTAATTTTCTTATAATTTAATAAATTCTTTCTTATAAACCTATTTTTGGATGTGTCATGTTATTAATTTTATTGAAATAATATGTTAATATCTTTCAAGAACAAATTTTTTAAAATCCCGGGATAAATCCCGGGATCCCGGGACTAGGTAAATGAAATCCCGAAATCCCGGGATTGAAAATATAGAGCGGGATTGCCAACCCTAGTGTTAATGTAAAAGAAAAAATAACAGTAAATTTTTCAAATTGTTAGCGTAGGTTTTACTTCAGTATTAAAAATTAAGGTTTTTAGCCTTTGCATAATTATAGCACCAGTCTCAGTTTTGTTAAATAAGAAGCTTTATTTACCAAAAATATTGATACTTAAAACTTAGTAAACCTCCCTTAGAGCTTATTAAATTAAATATTCGATCTTTTATACTCTTATAAAGATTATTTATTATTTCTACGTCTATTTTCCACCACTCTTCGATTATTCTTAGTTTAAAATCTTCAACACTGATAAATTGTCTGTTATTTATATATACTCTTCGGATAAGAATGGGGAATTCGTTTGGGGAAACGTTTTCAATAATATTCATATTAGGCGAGCAAGCTGGATACGATAAAACCTCAATAGATTGGTTACGAAACCATTCCATCCTCTGTCTGCAGACATGATTTCTGGCATTGTCCTGTTGGAAAACATAATTTTTTTTCATTATTTTCTCTCAAGAAGGGGAGCAAACTACAGCTAAGAACAGTAATTTACTCTGTACTATTCATTCGCCTAGATGGAAACTGAAGTTCGAGGCAACCACTTGAAGAAATAGCCGACCAAACCATGAGACTGCCTCCCCCAAAATTTCTTTTAGTAAAATACTTTGATCCTTTCTAAGCTCATGTCAGTAGTATCGATAGCCATCTGGTCCATCTAAATTCTACTTTTTTTCATCAGAGAATATGACCTGAAGACAATTTTATATTCATTGTTTGTTATTATTGAAATGCTGGTGGTGCTATAATTATGAAAAGCACTTTATTTTTAGCATTTTCGCTTCAATTTAGAAAATCAAACCTTGTGGGCTGCAGTAACTGCTGCTCAGTCATGAAACTTTGGTAAAATTTTACAAACATTTTAAATTAAGAAGCTAGCAGATCAGTTAATCAGTTTCTCATTAAACTAACGGCTGTTAACACATGAAAAGTATTCGTATCTCGGTAGGGAATTATTGTCTTCTTCTTCTTTAATTTAAATTTAATTCAGATACCCCACGCGTATATACATACATACATATGCGATCATTTAATATCTTATCAAAGATCGTTTATGTATTTAAATTTATGCCAAATTAAAGTATTGTTTTGTTAAATTGTCTATTTAGGCGTCTCATTCAAATAAATAATTTTTTTTTTTAATCAAATTCCATAATTTCTAACCGTATTTTGCATTTTAAAATTCATAATTTTTCTATGTGACCAACAAATATAAACAAAAAAATATATTTATTTATATAAAAAATATATATATTTTGTGTGTATGTATGTATGTATGTATTTATAAACACGCGTATTTAATGAATGTTTATCGTTAGAAAATAAAATAATTTTTGTGGTTTTGCATTCACCAACATCCCATCCATCTACTCACTCGTATCTCTCTATTCAAATTATAAAAAAAAAAAAAAAAATTTTTTTTTTCTTAATAAATGATGTTTAAACAATAAAAATGAACAAAGCAATATACATACATACATACATACATAATTGCATAATTACAATAGGTGAAATCCGACTATATTAGACCATACACCACTATAATAATAAATAAATATGATACCCATAGGCTCAAGCGACTCGTCTCATAATGCAATCGAATAGAGCTCTCCTCCACACACTTTTTCTATCAATTACGATGAGATTATACGGTCAGCCAGTTTATATCTCAGAATAGAATTCAGATTCTTTGCTAAAATCTTGACAAATCCTTTGATCATTAGATCGAGAGATAACCTATCCAGTAGTCCAACTACAGCTATTAAAGAAAGGGAGGTGGGGGCATTGAATAAGTACAATAAATATAAGTAGAAAATGTCCTGTCCTCGAAATCTTTATCATCCGTTTTTATATGAGTCGTCCAACTGCTATTGAAGTCGCCGTGGTCTAGTAGGTAATGTGTTGGCTTATTAGACGTGAGGTCAGGTCAGACATACATACATACATAATTGGTCATTACAACCCTTCAGTCAGGATTACGACCTAGCTTCTCACACCACTTATGTTGTGTGCGTTAATTTTATACATGAGTGGCGGGACCTACAGTTTAAAGTCGCCTCCGAACGACAGTTTTTTTTGACAAGCTTTTCATGGCAATTTTATTTACTCTCAGAGTTTTTGCCAGAAATCTGCTGAGAGGAAGTCGCCGAAGAAATATTTGCATATTTTCGTTTTGATATCTGACAGACCACGTCAGTCAGTCAGTTTGTATATGTAAGTATATACCGTATATGTAATATGTATACTGTGTACCTCAGTCCAAATTTCTCCTGTTAAGATCATGCAGTCGCATTTATAGTGTAGGGTAAATAAAATGCTGATCATATTCTATTGTAGTAGGCTTTAATTCATATCTACGAAATGGCCAGAAAGAAAACGTAGTTTTATTTTTGAATTTCATAAAATCATAATCAAATACAAAAAAATCAACAAACCATACTACAACTTAAAAATATGTTACCAATGACAGTATTTATGCAAATTCCGAATATTTTTGTTTGTTTTTTTTTTGTACACGAATTTCTAAAAATATGATAATTTTTATTCTTTTGTTTTTTTTTTTATTTATTTTCTTAGTTTTTTTGCTTTAAAACACCGAAAATTTTAATTTCACACATCCAATCACGAGATGTTGGCTGGTGAGAGATTGTCTCTGTGTTCAGATGTGGAAGATTATTTATGAAAATTTTAAAACCGAATAAACCGAATAACAAACATCAAAAAGGAAACAATTGTTGTTTGGCAATAAAAATAAATCAAGTGACTTAAATGCTAACAACAACAGCAACAATAACAACAAAAGTTTATTAACAAAATATTTAAATTAAAATATTACGATAAACAAAAATAAAAACAAAAAAAAAGAACGAAAGATTGAAAAAAAAATTAATTTCATTAAAATTTTAATTTTTTATTTGTACAAATATTGGATCTTTAGCGCCAATTGCGATACATACTCAATTCAAATTCAGAGGTGTTGTCGAGCCGGAACGCTCCGGAACGTCATTCCGGTACTTCCTTTTTGGATAGGAACGCGTTCCGGAACTAAAGATGATTTCTGATAACGAGAATTGGCTAACGTTTTGAAAATAAACATTAAAAAGAATTGCTGATTTTTTTTCTAATTTTTGACGAATTTTTATATGTATTTTTATAAACATGGGTTTGAACCGAACCCGAGCCGGAACAAAAACAAATACGTGAACCCGAACCCGAACTAATTACTACTTAAGAATTTGAGTATTTAAAACCATTTTTTTAAAAAAAATTTAAATAATATCAATTAAATAATTCATTTTATTCGTATTACCTTTGATTTAATCACTCATAACTTTGATGTGAACACGCTCTAATTGACTGGGTAGAAATCATTTCATATTTTCATGGCAGTACCTCCAATGTGATTCTAAAGTCGTTGACTGATGAATTTGATATTGGGGGCATTAAAAATGATTAATTCAGAGATTTTTGAATTTTTTTCGTTTGTTTTTATGACATTTTTTCCAAAAATTGTTTCAAACCCTCAAGACTGCCAGTATAGCTGGTCAATATCAGTTTATATGTGTGATTATAACTGTCATGGCTACTTGAACATTAATAACTCCTTTGTTGGGTCATAAAGTCGTCAAAGTCTAGTAGGTAGTGCATTGGCTTCTTAGATGTGAGGCCAGGCTTCAAACCCCCAGGTCAAACATCTTCAACACAACGAATTTGAATATTTCTTCGGCGACTTATGGTGTTTTCTATTCTACCAAAAAATGTGCATTTTATTAACGCAAAATGAAATTTTGCGTTTGTTTCTTAAAAATGTTTCGCCCTCTAAAAGGGTGGTATGTTTTATTCTAAATAATTCGCACTTGCCAATGGTGGAGGGCATTGCATTTTATGCCCTGTATAAATCGAGAGTGTTGCTAATGCCCTGTAAAGCAGATGACTTTTGTTTATTTATAGGGCTATTGAAGTTAATTTTTTCATTGTTTTGTGAAGTAATCTTAAGGAAATATTAGATTATTAAAGCTACATGGTCAGCAATATAAAAAATTGCATTCAATGTTAGAACAGTGTTAAAATATTTTTTTTTTGTTATAAAAAAAAAGCGTGCAAAAAATTAAGTCGACAAATTAGCGATCTGGCAACACCTTTGAACAAATTGGCATTTCCTCATTCATTTTCCTAATAAGTGGTAAACACAGGGCATACCCTTTTTTAATATTTGTGTTATGTTCTTCTCAAATAAAAAATGACATTACAACAGGGTTGGTCAAAAATTTTTTTAATGTACCTTGTAAGAGGGAGACATTTTCTTTGTAGAAAGGAAAACACCATTACTGTCACAGCCTGCGTTGCCATTTGCCAAGTTTTCCCTTTTTTTTCAAGTTTTTGGAGATGCGAAAAAGTTTTCATTAAATTTGTTTTCTAACAAAACAAGTTTTTTCGACAAAATTAAATTTAAAATTTTTTTCAATAAATTCAGTATTAAAACAGGAAATATTTACATTTTTAAGTAAAATATTACGTATTTTATTAGTCCCGGACAAAAAACGCAAAAAACACCAACAGAGGGAACCGGGCTCCGGAATTTCCTTTAAAAATGTTGGTACTTTTGTAGAAAACAAGTTTTTTTGTAAAAAAAAAGTTTTTTTTTCCCAGAAATAAAGTTTAAAAAAAAATCTGGCAACGCTGGTCACAGCAGATTACAGACAAAAACTCTCAGAGTAAATAAAAAATTGCCATGAAAAGTTTCTCAAAAATCTGTTGGTCGGAGTCGACTTCAAACTGTACGTCCCACCCACACAACATGAGTGGTGCATGAGAAACTAGGTCGTAATCCTGACTGAAAACTTGACCAATGACCAATTATGTACATATGTCGGGTCATAATTTAATCGAATAAAGTTGAAATTGATTTAAACCTTGCTTAAGCTCTAATTATTGTCGCAGATGTGGTAAAAATTGGTTCCTATTAAGCGAGGTTGTATGGTTTCACTGCCCAAGATTTGGTAAAAATTAATCTGTATTAGGCGAGGTTGTATCGTTTCACTGCTTCAGGCTATCATCACCAAATTATCCATCAACGTCTTTTGAATGAATTATCTTTTAAAGGCTGATTTTTTAGCTATTATCTTTTTGGCAACACTGGTTTAAACAGCTCACGCACGTTTCGTGTTTTGTTTCACTGTCAAACATCTTCAGTTTGGTCTATAATTTAACCATGAATCGTCTTTCATACGAACAACGCTTGCAAATCATTGAATTTTATTATCAAAATGTGTGCTCTGTTAAGAAAGTTCATCGTGCGCTTCTTCCATTTTATGGTCAGTTTAATCGACCCACTGAAGCGGCTATTTTTTTGCCTAAAATGCAAGAGCTTGACTTGCATGACATGTGGTTTCAACAAGACGGTGCCACATGCCACACAGCACGCGTAACAATGGACTTATTGAGAGGCGAGTTCGGTGAACATTTTATTTCACGTTCGGGACCGGTCAATTGGCCGCCTAGATCGTGCGATTTAACGCCTTTAGACTATTTTTTGTGGGGCTATGTTAAAGCTCATATCTATACAGACAAGCCCGCTTCAATTGACGCATTGGAAGACAACATTGAAGCATTTATTCGTGAGATACCGGCCGAAATGTTGGAAAGAGTATGCCAAAATTGGTCTAAGCGGATGGACCATTTAAGGCGCAGTCGCGGTCAACATTTGCATGAAATAATCTTCAAACATTAAATTATATGGACCGTACTATTCATTCAAATAAAGATTTCATGCATTTTTCGAAATTTTAAGTGTTTTTTTTTTGAAAAATGTTCCTATAGCTCTTAAAAAATCACCCTTTACTATTTACATAATCAGAAATGAAACTGTTACTACAATATTTATCGATTTCCTTCTTTACCGACCTACGATTCATATTTCCTTTACAATTTTAGTGCAGTAGGGCATTACCCAAAATGATTTCTATTTCCAATTCTGTTGGTATCTTTAATTTGAAATCTTCTTCATTTTTTATCCGCTTAATATGACGGCTATATCCTCGGGCATTTCGATTTTCTCCAGTTTTTTTTTTTCTTTTTCGTTTAGAATTTTATGTTTGTTTTAAACACTTTTTGTTTAAATATATTTTTTTTTTTTTGTTTGTTTAGTTAGTCTTGTATTATTATTATGATTATTATTCAAAAAAAATAAAAAAAATATTTTAAAACTGTTAACATGTCCCACGGCTAAACATTCATTATTCACTGTCATTTTCAAAAGATATTTTCTTTGACAATTTTTGTTTTATTTTTTTTTTTATTTTTTATTTTAATGTACATAAATACATACATATGTATGTATGCATGTATGTATATACCCTGTAGGAAATGTCAATAGTGAAACTGTACTGACTTACTATTGACACAGTCACCAGTACTACTGACTTATTATATGACAGGCAATGCTTTTTACTATAGACATTTAACATGTGCGTGTCATTGAAAATCTACTACTGACGTTAGTACTATTGACTAGGTACTTCTTTTGGGACCATATATAGACATTGGAACCAGTGAATCAATAGTACAATTTAGCAGTTCTAGTCTACACTTTTGGTACTTTTCTGTAGTAAAAGTCGACAATAAAATTTAAATTTTTGTAAATATTTGATATTTTATTAAATATAAAAACTAAAAAGGTACAATTAATTAAGTCTCTCTTATTTATATAGAAACATCAAAATAATTTTTTTGTTTTAATAAAATTAAGTAAAATTATTAATCTTCTTTGGGAGAGTCGTCTTCTTCACGATTTTCATTATTTTTGGTTTTGCTGCGACCCATTTGTTTGAAATATTTTTTCTTTTGGCGCTGAAATGCTGCTCTGTTTTGTCCGAATTTTTATTGAAAGTTGATATTACATCTGATATTAAAAAAAACGAAACAAATTGTTAAAATATTACAAATATTTATAAGAACACAAACAAGCATTTATTACCTATTAGGGCTTTAAAAACACTTGAGTATTCGCGCAACCTCTTTTTGCCAAAAGAGCCATCAACATTAAAATTCATGATAATATTTTGGCCAAATATTTCATGAAGGTTTCGTTCTGCCCCCAGGGAGTGATTTCATTTATCGAATCTATTGAATATAAACAAACAATGCAATTTTATTCGTTGAAGTAGTTCCACAATAAAAGTAAATACTTACGTATGGGTCTGAATGAGTTTTCAAAATAGCATCAAATTCTCTCAGTTTTTCTTCAGAGTTGATAGGGAAAAATTCCATAAGATTTGAAGCAATTTCATTTTGTTTAACAATTGTGTGCAATATACCAATTTTTTATCTTCTCGCGTAAACTATATTTTGAAAAATCTATTTGAGACGCCACAGAACATTCAAGCTCCACAAAATTTTCACAATTTACACTTATAATTGTCTCATTTTCACTACTTCTATTTTTATATAACATTGATTGTTTTTTTTTATTAAACGTTTATAATTTCTTGACAATTTGACAATTGACAATTTTTTTTCTCATCAAAGGCAAATTAAATAATTGTTGACGCTTCGATCACAACGTCACCACAAAGTCACCAATATAGTCGACAAAACTGGTGACTTGGAGACACTTGTCGACATGTTTCCTTCAGGGTATGTATTAATATATTTTGTTGTATTTATATTGTCATATTTAGTTTTATTGTTATATTTGAGTTTTAATAATAATAACCAAGAATTAATAACCAAGAATTAATAACCAAGAACAAAAATAAAACCCAAAAATAAACCTTAATGGGTTGAAGTACATATTTTTGTTTTTTTAATTTTTTGGACTCCGTTAGCGAAAACTAAAACTTCACTATGCGACACTGAAAAGCATTATGAAGCAGTGATGAAAAATTCAGTACTTTAGTACTTTTTTCAGTACTTTTTCATTTCAAAAATATCGCAGTATCCCCGCGACATTTTCAATACTTTTTAATTATTACATATTTTTTGTCTTGCACTTTTAAACTATTAATGCATTAGCAACATGAAAAGGTAGAAAGAATTAGGCTTTAGCCCCGCTTAGCCAAACGTCCATGGAACGTACATTCGTTTTTAGAACACGAAAAGCAATGAAAACGCTTGCCGAACCGTAATGTAATTTCGTTAAGCATTTACATCAGTGTTGAAAAATTCAGTACTTTAGTACTTTTTTCAGTACTTTTTCATTTCAAAAACACCGCAGTACCCCTGCGCCGCTTTCAGTACTTTTTTATTGTTACATATTTTTGTATATTTTGTCAGAAATCTGCTGAGAGGCAGTTGACAATAAAATATTTTTTAGTCTTTCGTTTTGCTGGAGATGTCTGACCTGGAGATTGAACCGTAGCCTCACGTCTAATAAGCCAACACACTACCGACTAAGCTGCGGCGGTTTTGTAAAAAATAATTTTATTATATTAGCAGAATTTTAAAAGAATGCACATAAAATTTTAATTTAACAGAATAAAAAACAAGTCGAAGGAATATATACGGGCACGCGTCTAATAAGCCAACCCACTAACTGCTAGACTACACTAATGCAACTATTAATGCATTAGCTATCATGCTAAAGGTAGAATTGAACTTTAACCCCGGTTAGCCAAACGTCCACGGAATGTAGGTTCGTTTCTGGAATACGAAAAGCACTGAAAACGCTTGCCGAACCGTAATGTAAATTCGGTAAGCATTTGCATTGCTCTTTATATGCTAAAAACGAACGTATGTCACATTACGTTCCATCGACGTTTGACTAAACGGGGCTTTTACGTTTTGTTACGTTCCGAATCAGCTGTTTTTGTCCTGTATGCGTATTTAATATAAATAAATAAATAGTCTAGTAGATAGTTTGCTGTCTTACTAGACGTGAGCCCACTGTTCAAAACCCATGGCAGACATCTACATAAAAACTAAATATGAAAAAATATTTCTCCGGCGAAAAACTCTGGCAAAAACTCTGATAGTGAATAAAATTGGTACGATAAAGTTTCTCAAAAATCTGTCTTTCGGAGTCAACTTTAAACAGTATGAAATGTATAAAATTAACACACACAAAATAAATAGTGTGACGAAAATTAGACTATAATCCTGATTGAAGGGTTATAATGACCAATATACGTATATGCGTGCATTTTTTTTACAAAAGTACCATTTGATGCAAAATAGTACTTTTTCAGTCATAGTTCAGTACCATTTCAAAATTTCAATTTTTCAACACTGATTTACATTGCTTTTCATATGCTAAAAACGAACGTATGTTACATTACGTTCCCTCGACGTTTGACTAAACGAGGCTTTTACGTTTTATTACTTTCCGAATCAGTTGTTCTTGCCTTGTATGTGAGGAACACGAATAAGTCGCTAGTTTTTCTGTTCGACTTCCTTCTGGCAAAAAGACAGTAAATAAAGAGTAAATAAAATTTCCGTTATAAAGTTTGTCAAAATTCTGTCGTTCGGGGTCGAATTTAAACTGTAAGTTCTCCACTCATGTATAAAATTAACACACACAAAACATGAAAGTGGTGTGAGAAGTTAGGTCATAATCCTGATTGAAGGGTTATAGTGACCAATGTGTATGTATGTATTTTTTTACAAAAGTACCATTTGGTGCAAAAAAGTACTCTTTCAGTTGGAGTTCAGTACCATTTCAAAATTTCAATTTTGCAACACTGTTATGAAGGGTTCGTAAAAAATAATCGTATTCGTTCGAAATGATTTTCATTTAACCCAGGCTATACTTACCAGAGATCAGAAATTAATCGCTTTTTTCGCTACTCATAAGCACTCATGAAATTTTCAATATAAGTGCGACAACAATATTAAGTACAGGTTTCAATGAGTATACGTACAACGTTGACATCAAACTCATACCATTTGATTTATAAACCAGATTCATAACTTTAGAAAAATACTACCTTATAATACTTATAAATGATTCAAAATTTACTGTCTTAGTTGTTGTTGCATTTGCAAGAAAATAAAACGACACATAAGCAAAAAAGACAGAGCAGCATGCAGAACAAACATACAACCTTTTATTGAGTATTTTAGTGTTCGTACGCGAATCATACTTATTTTGTGCTTCGTGTACAGTGTTGCCATTTTAGCACTTTCAGTGCTAGATTTAGCATTATGTTTCGTGAAAATGCATTTATTTTTTTGAAAATTATGCTAAATGCTTTTTAGCATAATTTGCTTGAGAAAAAAAATTTTTTTTCTTCCAAAAATTTTTTTTTTACTCAAGGAAATGTTTTGATTATATTTCATTACTATTACAAAACAAAACTTTTATGAACATTTGAAACTAATTTCTTTCAGTAAATGATGTTATTTTCAATGACATGAATTTTTACTTACAAATCCGTATTTCGGATACGAATTTGAAAATTTAATAAAGCAAAAGAAAAGCTCAAAAGTATATACATATAATAAAAGTATATACAATATAAATATATGTATGTATTTTGTTTCTAAAGGAACTTGTTAAACAATTAAAAACTCGTTTGCCTAAAAATATTAATATATAATAAAACATATTTCTATGTTTTCTAAACACAATACTCTAAGTCATTTAAGGAGTCCAATTACACATATTTTAGAAGAGCTTAAGTATAATTCATCTGATATAAATATTATTCAAAATCAGTGGTCTTATATTAATAAGCAACATTGGGATGAAAAGTCTGATACAATGTCTTTTTGGATTCAGGTATATAATTTTAAAAATTCAGTTGGCGAAAATACATTTCAAGAATTGTCCATTTTCGTATTGTCATTACTCGTTTTACCATTTTCTAACGCCGAAGTCGAAAGGCTTTTAAGTTTAATGGCTTTAATTTAAAATAAAATTCGAAATCGAATTAAACCTGAGTTGTTATGTTCAATAATACAAATTCGAGAAGGATTAAAATTCGAAAATGCGTGCTGTTACACTTACAAAATACTAAACGAAATTGCTAACAAAATTACATCATCTGAAAAATATCAAAATGAAGATAAAGATGATGATAAATATGAAGATATATCAGAAATATTAGAGTCTATTAATCATTTTGTATAATCAGTATTTTAGTAAAATGTATTTCAAAAAATTTTTTACAAAATTTTCTTATATGTATTATATTTATTAAAATGAAAATCTTATTTAACAAATTAAATATTTAAATTTTTAAAATAAAAATATATGAATATTAAACAAATATTAAAAAATCTTTCAAACTATATTTTTTGAAATAATTTACAACTTTTTATTTTCCATTCATTTTCAGAAATTTTTATGAATTAATATTTAAATTGTAATTGATTAAAAAAGAACAATAATATTATGAACATATTGTTAACTCAAATGTGATATACAGATGTAAATAAGTTTTATTTTCGGAAGAAAATAAAAACATATGTACATATATATGCAATAAATAGTTTTGTTACATTTAAAAAATTTAGCATTTTTTTTTATTCCGTAGAACATTTTAGCATTATGTTTTTCATGTTTTAGCATATTTTGAAATTCATTTTCTGGCAACACTGTTCGTGTATATATGTTGAGTTATGGAGAGTCGACATCAACAACATCATACGTGTTGTTAAGTATGAATATGATGAGCATTTTAAACTCTGAAATGTATGTAGAGATGGTTCCATGATATTAAAATAAGTATAAATGCGTATAAGCAACAGACATTATATGAGTATGATACGATTCTACTCATCTTCTTGAATACTCATTGCTGATCTCTGGTATGTATGTAATGTTTTAAATTGAGTGTAGAAGCTGGCGTTACAGTAATTGAAAGGAAGGAAGATTACCTTAGTATTTATAAAGGACGTTAATGGTTTATTAAAAGTTTGAAAGTTTATTTTACAGTTCAAAATTTGATTCTTGACGGATTTTACGAGAAAAATTCTCATAAACACTTAAACAGTGTTTAAGCCGAAGTTAGGATAAGGATCTTAGAAGAAAACTGCTTTTTTTTAATAAATTAGCCACTGAGATGAGCTGGAATAAAAGATTTCATATTTATTTGCCATTTTAATTTTGAATTAACGTTTATGTTTGAGTTCTTTACTTTAGAGACCAAATATCACACAGAATTTATGTGTCTCTCTGTATATAAATATTTTTTTGTTTTTGTTTGTTTATTTGGTAATAGACACCCGTTAATAAATTTATTTTTTTAATGGAACTGTATTCCAATACATAGTAATAATTTATAACAGCCAGGATACTTAATCATTCATTATGTTTGGGCCATAATATGATATTTTAATTTAATAACACGTAACAGTCACTGGCACTCATTGGTACTCTGACACAGGCCTCGGAATCAGTGTTGCCAACTCTGGTGTTTAAAAATGGCTAAAATCGTGTAAAAAAATGGCTAAGAAATGGCTAAAAAATGGCTGAAAAATGGCTAAACAATTTTAGTTAATAAAACACATAAATTAAAAACTATTAACTTTTTTATTTTTTACAACTATGTTGTAATAATGAGATCATTTTTATTACAATAAAATATTTGTAAAAAAAATTTAGTGTTTAAAGAAATAAATCATCTATAAAATCTGGGTCATTATTGTTTTTATCATAAGACTCATTAGTACCAACTATTTTAAATAATTTTTCGGTACGTCGTATTCCAAACAGCATTTATCGATTTTTTTAAGTCGAAACCTGCAAAATAAATAAAAATTAATCAAAATGGAGATTGATTAGTTTTAGCACTCTTACCTGATAGACAAAATCGAAGTGACGGTCGATAGATGCATTTTATTTCTTAAATTAGTTTTCACCTGATTTATTTGGCTAAAAACCCTTTCAACTGCTGCATTTGACCAGGGTAAAGAAAGTAGTTTGAGCACAAATTCCGAAATTTCGTGAAACTTTTTATTTCCGCCAGCATCTCTATATTTTAATACCTCTGCCCAAAATAAAATAGTGTTATTTGTGTTTTTCCTTTTTATATAATGGATATTTGAGTATTGCTCCTGAATTTTGAATGAAATTTCGTCATCAACATCAAATAAATTTAAGATTGATAAACCTTTGGCAGATTTTAAGGCGTTATCTACAGAGAAATATTCAATATTTTGAAGTATTTCAATATTATCTAGCAACCTGAAAAATAATGTGTGTAATAAAAATTTGAATTTAAAATAATATTTATGAATTTAAATATGTTTACAAACCTCTGTTTCAATTGATTTATGAAATCGACAACAAATTTAACACAATTTCGCCTAATTTCACGTTCTGTCTTCTTTTTCATGTTTCCGCTTTTTTAATTTCCTTTAGATAAGTTTCAAATGCATAACCTAGGCTGCATGTGTATAAAATAAATTCGTCGAAATCTGAATATAAGACGTCTACACAGTCGTCACCTACTACTTTTCATTTCACAAAATTTATAAGCAATAATAGTTCCTTTAATAGGCGAGTTGGATCATTTTCATGGCCTTGAAAAATTTTGTTGACTAGTTGGACTTCATGTAAAATGGGTTTCAAAAATAAGAAATATAAACGAATATTGGCGTCGTTGTACAATTCAGAAAAGATTTTAACCTTAAGACATTTTTATGTATCATTTTAGTAAAGTTGCTGTAAAAATATGAATATGGCTAAAAATGGCCAAAAGAAAATAAAAATGGCTAAAAAAAATGGCTAATGGCAAAATTTATTTTTTGATGGCTAAACATGATTGAAATGAGCTAAATTTAGCCATGAAATGGCTAAATTGGCAACACTGCTCGGAATGAACATTTCAAACAAACATTCGAATTCAAATTTTGTGGAAGGAAAAGGAAACGCAAAATGCTAAAACTGAAATGAAATGAACTGAGATGGAAGGGAAAGGAAAGGAAAGGTAAGGAAAAATAAAAAACCAAACTGCAGACACTAAAATATTTCCACCATAGAAAACTGTCAAAAAATAGCAACAACAGCATTAATTCATTCATTCATTCACTCAAAAAAAAAAAAAAAAACATTCATTTTTAACCAAAAAAGCAGAAAAAAATTTCTAAAAATACTATGAAGGTATTGTACGTACATACATACATACTGTGAGCGTCAAAAGAAAGTGTACAATTCAAAAACATATACATTAATAAATTACCGTTAAATTTTTTTTTCAAATTATTTTATTGCCAGTTTTTAAAATTGAAACAATATGAAAAGAATTAGAAAATTTTGGAAATATTGTAAAAATTTTTCGGGCACTCTCCTTAAGTGGAAAACTTGAGTTGAGATTGTTAGAATTTTATCCATAGTGTACACTTTCTTTTGACGCTCACTGTATGTATGTACGTATGTACGTACAATGTATTCACGAGATACAAAATGTATATGAAAAGAAGGATGGTTGGACAGACATGGGAGGGAAAGATCTGTACGTATATAAAATAGGTAATGGAGTGAAATATAAAACTTTATTTGGTTTTCTTCTTCTACCCAGAAGAGGGATGATAATGATGTTTGTTTGTTTGTTAAGTTTGTTAAGATACATCACAACAAACACATACACACACAGCAAAAGTTTGTCGGTATTTTTTTTTTTAAATAAAAAAGCAAAAGCAAAAAAAAAAAGAACGAAACATTAAGGAACCAAAGAAGCAGAAGAAGTAGAAGAAGAAGAGACAAAAACAAAAAAAAAACATAAAATAAATGTTTAAATGGAAACAAATAAACATGTGAAGATAAATTATGGCCAACAAATTGTGAATTTCGTATCCCCAGTTGTAGCTGTTGTTGGCTGCAGCAATGCTTCAATGCTTCATTGTATACGCTGTAGCCAAAATGGGGTTTACATGAGAACACATTTCAGGGGAAAGAAAACCACTGGAGCCCAACATGGAAAGTTCAAGAAACATAAGAGTTTGGAGCAGTTCTACTCTCTGCGATTAACAATAAATTTAATTTAAAGGTTGAAAAACAAAACAAACAAACAGAAAACCAAATAAATTTCATGTTTATTAAATCATTTTGATAAACTGTGTTGCCAGATACAAAATACTTTAAATAAATTCGCCATTTTGTTATTTAAGGATCTCTAGAGATGGAGTTATAAGGTGTTGGTAAATGGTTAATTGTTTTTTTTTTTTTTTTTTTTTTTTTGGGTGAAACCAGCACTCAGGGGATGGCCCCTACTCATGCAGTGCATTGTGCAGGTTTTAGGAAAATGGGTTATAGGAAGGTGGAAGAGAGGGAGTAGTGTTTGTGGACATCTCAAGATGCAAACGGCAAGGAAACGAGTTGCTTCTAGGTGACTATAAAATGGCCAGTGCTATACCTTCACCATTAGACAGTCTACAGCAATCGTCCCCAAGAAGCCCGCACCCTTCAGTCCTAGCTTCTCACACTACTCATGTTGTGTGTGTTATTTTAAACATGAATGGCGGGACCTACAGTTTAAAGTCGACGACTCCGAACGACAAATTTATTGAGAAGCTTTTCATGGCAATTTTATTTAAAATGATTTTACTCTGGCAAGCATAACCTGAGAACAATTTTAAAACGAATGTTTCCTAAAAAATCTTAATTATTAATGTCTTATTTAAAAAAGGCAATTTTATCGTTTATTGAAACAAAATTTTCACAATTACTTTGATTTAAGGCTCACTTTCCTCCTTACACAGTGACAGTTAAAAACGTCTTTTAATAAAGCAATAAAGAATTGGAAATTCTGCAAGCAAATATAGTCATAAGTACATCTTTGCTTTAATCTTCAAAGACACATCTTCAGTATCAGAGATCAGCAATGAGTACTCAAAAAAAAAAGAGTAGAATCGAATCATACTCATAATGTTTGATACTTATACGCATTCATACATACATAATTGGTCATTACAGTATTCCCTCGATTTACGTCGTCTCGATTTACGTTCTTTCGATTAACGTCGTCAAGAATTTTGTTCCCTTCAACTTCGATTTGCGTCGTCATTCGATTTACGTCGCCTCTGTTGTTTATAAACAAAATCAGGGGAATTCCCTCTTTAAAAAAATTTCAATATTTGTGTGTAACTATTTGAATAAAATATAGAGTTTTGAAAAAAATAAATATTTAAGTGCTAATGGATAATTTTTTGTTTTTTATTAAACTTTTTGTGAACAACATATGAAATAAATTTTTATAACAAATCAAAAATCCATCTATGTTTGAGCCGTTCAGTGCACAAAGTGATTAACTCCACTTTTTGGAAAATCTTAAATTTAAGTGTCAAAGCACTTGGGATAGTCATAACTTTTTATATTTATTATAACTTTCCTGAACAGTAAAGATTAAAACCATTAAACGACAAAATTTTTGAGGCTATTGAATAATAACTAATTCAGAAGACATTTTTAATTACTCCATACTCTTATGTAAATCGTTTCAATAACGCAATTCAAATGCATCACTAGCAACCGTTGAATGATAACTATAATCAATTTGCAGCTATTATTATTATTTAATGCCACAGATATGTATGTATTTATGTACATACTATACAATATATATTTGTAAAGGGAATTTTAAAAAACAATTTCCATTATTTCATGGTATTTCTCTACTTTTTGTTTTATGGAGTTAATCGATTTGTGCACTGAGCGGCTCATTTATGTCTGTACTTAGTTATACAGAATAAAAATTGAATTATTTTAGTTTTTTTTTTGGAAAATGTCTATAAATAAATGCATCTGATAGTATGAGTTATTTGAAATTCGATTTACGTCGTTTCGATTTACGTCGCCTTTTTCCGGAACAATCTACAACGTAAATCGAGGCAATACTGTACAACCCTTCAGACAGGATTATTAACCTAGTTTCTCACACCACTTATGTTGTGTGTGTTAATTTTATACGTAAGTTTTTATACAGTTTAAAGTCGACTCCGATCGACAGATTTTTTGTGAAACTTTTCATGGCAATTTTATTTACTCTCAGAGTTTTTGTCAGAAATCTGCTGAGAGGAAATCGCCGAAGAAATACTTTTTGTATTTTTGTTTCGAACCCTGGCTTTACGTCTAATAAGCCAACACACTACCTACTAGACTACGGCGACTTCATACACTAAAACCTGGTTTTATGTGAATTTTTTTTATGCGAATTTGAATTTATGCGGTTTTTTCAATTTTATTTCTATTTCTATTTTATTTCTATTTTAGTCATTACAATTTCTATGTGAAATGGTAACACTGAAAAAATTACGCGCCGGCGCTAGAAAAACTATTTTGAACTTTTTTTTTCAAGTTCTTAACAAATTGGCTATTCTAGAAAACGAAATTCTTAATATTGACCCCGATATGGAGAGAGCATTAAAGCTCCAACGCGGACTTGGCAATCTTTTTTCAGGATACCAAGAGTTGTATAAACAACTATTAAAAAAGAAATCACAAACATTAGTGACAAAATATTTCCAAATTAAAGAAAAAAAATACAGCTCCTGAAAATTCTTCGCCTGTTGATCCTATTGAACATATTTCTAGCGATCGAGATGTTGATATTCCAGATGATAATAATATATCATTTACATCTAGTGATGCAAGCGTTTTGGAATTTTTTAGCAATTCTGATTCTGATTTATAAATCCCAGTTCAATTGCCTTGTACCTGAAGTAATATAATTTTTATTTTTTAGAAATGTATATATTTTAGTCATTATTTGAAATTCGTATTATTTATTCATTGTTTTCTTTCTTTTGCTATTTTCTATTTTCTTATTACTTTAATAAATTAATAAAATTTTTGTTAATTTTTTATATGCGTTTTTGTATTAGTTTTATTTCTTTAATTTGAATTTATGCGATTTTTTTTAAATGAAAAACCAATTAGTGGTTTTTCTATGGAGCTAGTGTATCATTTTATGCGAATTTGAATTATGCGACTTTTTGCGAAACGAATTAATCGCATAAAACGAGGTTTGAGTGTACTTATTTTAATATCATGAACCACCTCTACTCATATTCAAAGTTTGAAGTACTCATCATACATCAGACTTAACAACACATATGATGTTGTTGATTTCGACTCTCCTCTCCAAAACTCAACATATACCACGCAGCACAAAATAAGTATGATTCGCGTACGAACACTAAAATACTCACTAAATGGTTGTGGGTTTGCTCTGCCTGCTGCTCTGTCTTCTTTGCTTATGTGTCTTTTTTCTTTTGTTGTAAATGCAACAACAACTAAGACTGTAAATTTTGATGAATGATTCGAGTCACTCGAATGAATCATTTATATGTATTGTTACGTTTTTACCTTTTAAAAACGTTAAAAATATGAGTTCGTAGATTGCAAATAAAATAAAAATAAATCTGTGTTTATTTTTAAGCCAATTCTTTATTATCTGCACAACTTTTGTGCCACTGTTCGAACTTATTCCACTTATACAACGATAACTTTCACAATATGTGCTTTTTTCGTTATATTTCTCTGCTTACAACCTTCTTGTAAGCAACAACACTTATTAGTTATTCCACTTTGCTCACAACCTTTTTTTTGTAAGCACAACACTAACAACTGTGTTCTCAAACGCAACTTGTCTGCACACAAGTCTGACCGAATTAAAGCTCGATAGATTTAATTCTCACACCGACGTGACGTCGTCTTACACGATTAAATTCAAACTCGATCTCCGAGAATCACGTGTCTTCATACACGACTGACTGAATTCTAACTGAATCCTCGTTGCTCGCTTTATCTTGCCTTTTATATCACTGGATCAACAGTGTGATGAATGCCCTTGAAGGATGATGACGGCTTTCGGGAACAATCCAAAAATGTAAACAACTTGTTTCCATTTTTGTTGTTTGTATGTCTTATATGCATTTTGTTTTTGGTTGTTTACTTCTCTGATCGCTATACTTTGTTGTTGGCTATTTACATCTTTTATCTCTTATATTTTTTTATGCTGATGTTGTTGCTACATTTTTGTTTATTCTTTGATCTTGTAAACAAGCCCGTTGTTTTTGTTGCTATATGTTTACTTATTCGTTGATCACGTGATCAAGTCCATTGTTTTGTTTTTGGAGCTTTTGTTTATTATTCTAATAACACCATTTCCATTTTCGTAACAGTATTATAAGTAGTATTTTTCTAAAGTTATGAATCTAAATGAGTAGGCTGATTTATGAATCAAACATACATATTTCGAATGGTATGAGTTTGATGTAAACGTTGTACGCATACTCATTGCAACCTGTAGCACTTATAAATCAACGTTGTAGTGAGTATGAATGAATGAATCAGAGTACATACATAGTTAAATTTCAATATTGTTGGCTTCACTTATATTTAAAATTTCATGAGTGCTTACGAGTAGCGAAAAAACGATTCATCGCTGGTTTCTGTTCTGTATATATCGGGCTTTTGTTGGTTATTTCCGCGAATCGACATAAGTATCCTAGTATCTGCTGTGGTCTTACAGAACTTTCAAGTAGTTAGTACACGTATGTATTCTATCCCAACTGCGTCCCTGATTAGACATGACACAAAATTTGTCCTGATGACAAATCCACTTATGTTTGAAAAACATATACAAAACGAACGAACGTTCAAAGACTACAGTGGAAGAGTGTCCTAAGATCCATTTATCAAGACCTAATCGATTGAGCAAAAGTTCGTGTTCATCTTCTTTACATTGCCAATGGTTTAAATTTTTGCGCTCGCGTTACGTTAGGTGTTGGAAGCTTATACCCAGGTCAGACATTTCCAACTAAACGAAAATATGAACAAAAATATTACTTCGGCAACTTCCTCTCGGCAGATTTCTGGCAAAAGCTCTGAGAGTAAATAAAAACTGCCATGAAAAGTTTCTCAAAAATCTGTCGTTCGGAGTCGACGGAGTTTGAACCGAGGCCTCTATTCTAATAAACCAACACACTACCTACTGGACCACAACGACTTTATTGCCAGTAAGAGCTTATGTATAAAATGTTATTATAGAACTTTAGTTTTGTGTGGAAAGGACAAGCTATTCGATTAAAATGGCCTCTAAAAAATTAAAAAGTCATTCTACTTTTTGCTTAAAAATGCATTTCAAAGTCTGCAAGTACAGTGCACTCGCGATAATATGAACACTCTAATATATGAACACCCCAAAATATGAACACTTTCTCTTAACCATTGACTACTCCAAAATATGAACTTTGTACAAAGGCTTTAAAATATGAACAGTTTTTTATTTTTAAAGCATACAAATTTCAGTTACAAAGCATTAGAAATTGGGGAAATCCCGAGTTATTTATGTTTATTTTAATACCAAATCTTAAAAAAAAACACATACATAATTATGTATATGCATATTCAAGGTCTAACTGTTGTAATTTTTAATAATGCATTGAAGTGGGCAGAAAGTGAAATGGTTGAACAACGAGACTTAAATGTACTGAGACAATTGCGGGAGAAGGCTGTTTTAAAAGTTCTCGTTCAAAAAAAAAAAAAAAAAAAAAAACAGCAAAAAAAGATAACCGATTTTTTTAAAGATTAGTTTAAGCTTTGTGTTGTATTTTTTTTTTTTTTTTTTTCTGATACCAGCACTCAGGGGATGGCCCCTACTCATGCAGTGCATTGTGCAGGTTTTTTAGCAAAGGAGGAAGGGGGAAGATGCGAACGGCAAGGAAACGAGTTGCTGCTAGGTGACTATAAAATGGCCAGTGCTATACCTTCACCATTAGACAGTCCACAGACAATCGTCCCCAAGAAGCCCGCAGTTTCTCATTTAGTGAAGGAAGTTCCTTTTTTTAAATAAAATTATTTAAAGGAAAAAAAAACTTTTATTTAAGAAGGAAAAGTGTTTACCTTGCAAGAAAACAACATATGAACAATTTCGAAAATATGAACAGGCTTTGTTTTAATTAGTTCATATTATCGCGAGTGCACTGTATTTCTTTTTGGTTTGGTTTTTCCTAAATTAGAAAAATAGAATTTTTTATTGTAATATTTCTAATGTTTTCATAACGATTTCAACGCGATTACGGAATTTTCGATATGGCAACCTTGTATTGTAGCTAAGAGCATAAGTATATACGACATTATTTGGAGAGTATAAAAAACAACACATATAAAATACATTTGAAATATGTACATATAAAAATACAATGAAAACAAACTGAAAGATACATTGTATTTGTCTCTCTTGCTTGCTAAAAAAAAAAAATGGGAGGAGCCTATGGTTTTACAAACACTAACAAATAAATAAAAAAAATATATAAGCTCTCTATTGCTCTCTCACTCTCTCTCTGTCTCTAGCTCTCTTTTGAATTTATAAAAGTATCTGAGAGTTTAAAGTGTTTGTATAAATGAAATGATTTTTAAGATAATTATTTAAGGGATACAAAAAATCTATGAGATACACAAGAGAGTGTAGCATTAAGCGTTTAAGAAAACAAACCGTCGGTTATTTATGGGATACAGAATTTTGATTTGTTAAATTAAACACACACACACACACAGAGGGTAAACAGTGTGAGAAAATAACAATCATATCAGATACATCTGTTAGTTACATCTGTATCTGTATCTGAACATACATACATACATAAAAATAGTATCTAAACGGAGATGCATTCTCCGTTTATGTGCAGTTCAGCTTTGCTTACACATTACATACACGCCTACTACTTGTATGTGCTGCTGCAGCTTGCTCTGTGTGCATTGAATGGCTGGTCTTGGGTGCACTATTGAATGCCCATGTGAGACGACGGTTCCATAAGCTTTATGTGTTCGTTCAATTGTATCTGTTTTAGCTTTTATTGTTACTGTTGTTGTTGTTGTTGTGGTATTTTTATTTTTTTTATATTCGTTTGTCGTCTCATTTCAAAGGTATTAAACTTCTTTATCTGAGGATAAAGCTGTAAATATCCGCGAGATTTACTACACGACGCGTGTCATTTCGTACCAAAGAAAAAAGTATTCGAAGAATACAAAACAAAAAAAAAAAAAAATATATACGGCGTTTATGGCAATAACAGAGGCCCTTAAATTCAAGTGAATCTTAAAAATCTAACTGGAAAATCGTTTGACAAAATTAAAAAAAAAAAAAAAAAACAAAAACAAAATCAATAAGAAAGAAAGAAAAAAAAACGTTCTAAATTTCTTTTGTTTGTCTTTTCATATCCTGCCGCATTGCAACTGTGTTTGATTGCAACTGCGTTTGATTGTAATTGCGTCTAAGCATACCCTGTGGGGCATATTTTCCAGCGCTTTTGTAGCTGGCTGGTATGTTGGCATTTGAAATGATTGTGTGTGTGTATGTGTGTGTGTTTGTTTGAATGGCCATTACTTGGACCAAAGTGCAATTGCCGCTGCATTGATTTGATTTTGTCGTTGATATTGCAAAAGTCTCTAGAGATGTGAATTCGTTTTTTTGTTTTTTTTTTTGTTTTCGGTTTGTAGTGCGTTGTGTTGCATTGCATGGCATTGCGTTGACCAGAAGGCAGCATCCATTTTAATATTTAACAACAACAATAACAATTTAACAACCGGCTGTTTTGTTTCTTATTGCCATTACCATTGCCATCACCAACATCATTGTATCTGCAGCAGCAGCAGTATCGGCATCAGCTTCAGCACCAGCACCAGCACCATTAAATACAATATCAGTGATTGAAAATCTTTTGAATTTTAAATTTTAAAATACGTTCGTTCGTTCGTTGGTTCGTTGGTTCATATTCACATTCAGTGCAAATATTTTATAGCTAACATAAGTGCATAAGTGTATCTAAAAGTGTATGTATGTGTGTGTAAGGCGGCTTTTCTAAAAAAACCGCCAAAAAAAAAAGAAAAAACTTTAAACCTTTTTGAAGATTGAAAAAAATAAGAATTTTCGTGGCGTGAAAATAACAAAGAAAACAACAACTGAAATACAAAACAATTGCTTATTGTCTTTAAACCACAAATACTACATACATACCTACATACGGCAGAGCAAATTTTGTTTTGTTAAAGCCAAAACACAATACACGTACATACATAAACAGAAAAAAGAATCTTTTTCTCTTTTGTAACGTTTTTGTATTTTTTTTTGTTTTTGTCGTCCCGATTTCTTTTGTAGACTTCCTGTCGCCGACGCTGCTGCCCCGGTTAAAGTCAACGCTGCCGCCGCCATGTTGGTTCCACCCGATATGATGGCCGCTCAAACGCGCATGATCTATCAGATGAATCGTTATTGTGCCGAACGTGTACAAGCCCGCATGTTTAAGACCGCCACAGCCATACGCGAAATATGCAAAATCATTCAGGATATTCTTAAGGAAGTCGAATTGCAAGAGCCACGTTTTATATCCAGTTTGGTTGAATGCAATGGCAGGTAAGACGTAAACTTGAACGTGTACTATCCTATATCGTGTAAATATTTGAAGGTTAGGTTAGAAGACGTGTACTTTTTTTTTTTTTTTTGGTGAAACCAGCACTCAGGGGATGGCCCCTACTCATGCAGTGCATTGTGCAGGTTTTTTTTTTAGGAAAATGGGTTATAGGAAGGTGGAAGAAGAGAGGGAGTAGTGTTTGTGGACATCTCAAGATGCGAACGGCAAGGAAACGAGTTGCTGCTAGAGGACGTGTACTTGTCAATTGTGACAAGTATAGTACCCGGAAGTCGAATTGACCAATTGTATCTACAACGTCCTAGCTTCTCACACCACTCATGTTGTGTGCGTTAATTTTATACATGAGTGGCGGTACCTACAGTTTAAAGTCGACTCCGAACGACAGATTTTTGAGAAGCTTTTCATAGCAATTTTATTTGACGCTCAGAGTTTTTGCCAGAAATCTGTTGAGAGGAAGTCGCCGAAGAAATATTTTCTTTATATTTTCGTTTTAATGTCTGACCTGGGATTCGAACTAGGGCTTTTCGTCTAATAAGCCAACACACTACCTACTAGACTACGGCGACTTCAAAAGGGGGTTCCTTTAAATATAATTTCCAGACTTTAACATTTTGTCTTGAAGCAAATCGCTGCTTTACGTCAATCAGTTCTTGAAAGATAATGCTCTTAATAGATTAATTTACTCTTTAGAATAGAATACAGGTGCTCTACTCGCTACCTTTTCGGAACAGAGATCAGCAATGAATCGTTATTTCGCTGCTACTCATAAGCACTCATGAAATTTTGAATATAAGCCAAGTCAACAATATTGAAATTTAACTATGTACTCTGATTCATTCGTTCGCAACTACTACAACGTTGATTTATTTAGTACAGGTTGCAATTAGTATGCGTGCAACGTTGACATCAAACTCATACCATTCGAAATATGTTTGATTCATTAGCCAGTCTACTCATTTAGATTCATAACTTTAGCGAAGTACTATTTATAATATTTGGAAATAATTCAAAATTTACTGTCTTAGTTGTTGTTGCATTTACAACAAAAGACAAAAAAAAAAAAACACATAAGCAAAGAAGACAAAGCAGCAAGCAGAGGAAACATACACAATACCCTAGTGAGTATTTTAGTGTTCATACGCGAATCATACTTTTTTTGTACTTCGTGTATATTTTGAGTTATGGAGAGTCGAAATACTCGAACAACATCATACGTGTTGTTAAGTATGATGTATGATGAGTATTTCAAACTTTGAATATGAGTAGAGGTTCAGAGGTTCTGTGATATTAAAATAAGTATCAATGCGTACCTATAAGCAACAGAAATTATGAGTATGATTTGATTCTACTCATCCTTTTGAATAATCATTGCTGATCTCTGATCTGTAGTGTAGTGATGAAGTAGTAGCAATCGGAAGGGGCAATATAGGGTATAGGGTGGAATTTTTCAGTTTCTTCGCTGACAAAAAATAAATACAAATATTTTCAAGCTTTTGAAATGTAATTAGTAGACACTCAGTAAGTCGTAGTAGTGTGTTGGCTTATTAGACGTAAAGCCCGGGTTCGTACCCCAGGTATCAGGCATCAAAACGAAATATGAAAAAAATATTTCGTCGGCGATTCCCTCTCAGCAGATTTCTGGCAAAAACTCTGAGAGTAAATAAACCTGCCATGAAAAAGTTTCTCAAAAATGTCGTTCGCAGTCGACGTTAAACTGTAGGTCCTGCCACTCACGTATAAAATTAACACACACAACATGAGTGGTGTGAGAAGCTAGGGCGTAATCCTGACTGAACTATTGTAAAGGCCAATTATTTAGAGTTTTTTGTAGAGTTCCAGATTAGAATTGTGTTTATATGAGTCTCTGAGCAGGTGAAACTGAAATGAGGAAACTTTGACAAACTCAAAGTTTGAAAGAAAACGTTGAAGTATCATCGATTAAGCACTCAAGTTCATTAATCTAATTATATAAAATTCTCGTGTCACGGTGTTAGTGGTTAAACTCCTCCGAAATGGATCGACCGATTTTCATGAAATTTTGTGTGCATATCGGGTAGGCCTGAGAATCGGACAACATCTATTTTTCATATCCCTAAATGTTAAGAGGGCGTGGCAAATCGTTAAAATTGAATATTTAGGTACATATTGATCGTAGACGAAAAAAATTTGGTGGGTAAGTTCGTAGAGTCGATATCGACAATCCCACCAAAAATGGGCGTGACAAACCTCCCCCTTCAAGTGATACCTATAATCCTTAAACTACTGAACCGATTTTAACCATTCTTTTTTTGTTCGAAATCTTATCAGGTTTAGATGGTTTGAAAAAAAAATTCGATATAGCAAAAAGTAGGCGTGTCAAACCTTTAAAATTGAATATTTAGGGACATAGTGATCGTAGACGAATGCAATTTGGTGGGTAAGTTCGTAGAGTCGATATCGACAAACTCAGAAAAAATGGGCGTGGCAACCCTCCCCCTTTAAAAGATACCTATAAGTCGGCTAATTCGATGGTTTATAACTACATATGTACATACATTACATGTATGTCTGTTAGTTTTTGTTTTGGAGTGAGTACAACAACTATAACTTCGTCAGCGCTACCCATGATTCGGACCTCTTATTGTTATTCTTTGTATGCCTCACCTAAATAACGTACCGACTTCGATTAAATTTTGAACTAGATAGATAGATCCACACACTTATAGTAAGTTAGTTATTTTTATATATGTAACTGTTTTATGCAGCGTATTACAATAAATATATAATGTGACCTGTTTTGGGCAATAAAAAAAAAATCAATTTTGGGCGGGACGAAGTTCGCGGGGTCAACTAGTTTGTTTATAAAAGTGTTGTAAAGTGATCATTCAGGATTACTCAAACCAGTACGATATAGGAAAACAGCACAGAAACCTGATCAATGTAATCAATTTGTCAAAAAATATAGGACCAGCAGAAACCTATAAAATCCTTTCCTAGGTGATGTGTTCCATAGTAAGAAATGTTAAAAAGTTGCAATATCACCTATTTCAGCCTTCTTCAGTAACGGAAGGGACTTAATTTTTTTTTATTATATTATGTTAAAAGCACTTTTAGGCCTGACGTAAAGCAATTTTTTTCACTTGGTTATCCTCTGAAATTTCTCACAGGTTCATTGATCATTATTAGTAGCTGCCATACGATAAGTATGCACTTTTTCTTACCGTTGATGTGTTTGTTGTATTCATCTTCAATTCCAATTTATTGTTAAGTCATTATCGTCATCATTATCACCATTTTATTGGCATCAATTGTAAACGTTCTGATCGTTTCTTACTGGCTTCCTTTGTACGTTAAAAATTGTGTGGCCAAGTGACAGGGGGGGGGGGAAAAGAAAAATTCTTTCAACGACTATCTACAATGCCTGTAGGGAGAAATCTGGTCTACTGGTTTTTTTCTTTTCTTTCTTTCAGTCTTAATTTAAAAAATTCTTTTTTTTTTCTTTTTTTTTTTTGGTTTTTGTGAGAATCATTTCGTAGTTGTTTTTTTTTTCTCTTTCAATAATTATGGTTTCTCTGTTTGTTTTCGTTTTGTTTCCAAATGTCCTGTCATTTCAACAAGTCTTATTTTGTTTTTTTTTGTTTTGTTCGGACATTCATATATTTATGCCACCACTTAATTGGTGTGAATTGTTTTTTGACAGTTTTGATTTCAGGTGACGTGTGAAAACTTGTGAATGTATCTTTAGAATACCCCGCCTAAAATACCGCTTTTTGGTTTTTTTTTTGACATTTTTTTAATTGTTTTTAATTTGTGAGGATCTTCTTGTTTTGCTTTTGTTGTTGTTGTTGTTTCTTAAATTGTAACAACAAAATAAAATTTATTATCTGAAATGATTTTGAATTTTTCTGAAAGTTTAATTGCCTAATAAATTATTACAATTGAATTCATTGACTTTATTTGCGGGTTGGAATCAGTGTCGTAGCTAGGTAACCAAGGCGCGTGGGGCAAATTAAAAAATGAGGCCCCATTGCTATGTAAACTGATTAGGATTTATCAAATAAAAATATAAAATATACCTACAAATACTTTAAAAATAGTTGACTAAATCTACTGCGCCATGTTTGATGGCTGCATAAAAGCCTAGAAACACTTTTTTTTTTTTTTTTTTTTTCAAACTTCGCCGGCCACAACCTAACCCACCCTCACCCGACCGCGGAGGGCTCGTCCCCATTACGTAGGGACACGTACACACTGCAGTCCGGACTGTAGCGGGTAAGGGAAAAGTAATGGCAATGAGAACATAAAACAGCTACAGAACTTAATCACAAGCTGAATAAAGTAACAATAAACCGGAACTACATAAGACAAGAACGAAAATACATTTTTTTATAATAATTTACAAATTAATGCCAGCATATAAGCTACGTTTAATATTATAAACACTACAATTAAAATCAATAAAATCATTACATAATCTACGAAAAGGAAAATTAGCTCCATAGTTCGTTCTATTGAAATCTAATGGTGTTTTCTTTTCTACCAAAAAATGTGCATTGTGCATGTGCAAAATGCAATTTTGTGTTTGTTTCTTAAAAATGTTTCGCCCTCAAAAAGGGTGGTAAGTTTTATTCTAAATAATTCGTACTTGCCAATGGTGGAGGGCATTGCATTTTATGCCCTTTATAAATCAAGAGTGCCGATAATGCCCTGTAAAGCAGATGACTTTTGTTTATTTATAGGGTTACCAGATGAAATTTAAAAAAGCCGCATGGTATCTTTATTCAATTTGAAGTGAATTTTTTCATTGTTCTGTGGAGTAATCTTAAGGAAATATTACATTATTAAAGCTACATGGTCAGCAATATAAAAAATTGCATTCAATGTTAGAACAGTGTTAAAATATTTTTTTTTGTTATAAAAAAAGCGTGCAAAAAATGAAGTCGAAAAATTAGCGATCTGGCAACACCTTTGAACAAATTGGCATTTCCTCATTCATTTTTTAATAAGTGGTAAACACAGGACATACCCTTTTTTAAAATTTGTGTTATGTTCTTCTCAAATAAAAAATGACATTACAACAGGGTTGGTCAAAAATTTTTTTAATGCACCTTGTAAGAGGGTGACATTTTTTTTTGTTGAAAAGAAAACATCATTACTTTAAAACATCCTCTGCTTTATTTCCAAATGAGAGACTCGTTGGAGATATTCTTTACGATTTTTATAAATCGTCGTGCTTACAATGTGACACTCAACTAATCGTTATAACTATAGACGAGTCTGGAACTCTTTCTAAAGCCTTAAAAGGGCAACACTTATGGTGATACAGGGTTCAAAAAAAGCATAGAAACCAATTTATGAGATGAAATAATATTTTTAAGCCATAAAAGGTTAAAAGCCCCTGTACAATATTTTACTATTCTATTCTATTCTGGATTCTATTTCACTACAGTACACCTGATAACTACAAAACGTTACCGAAAGTAATCGTATAAAATTTTTCTGTTGCAGTCGTAAATCGAAGCTGTAAGCACTCTCAAAATGTTGCTTTTCAGTTGCAGCAACTTAACGAAAATCGTCTCAGACATTTAGTAGCCATAATACCATAAATAAAGACAATCAATGAATAATCATGCCAGTATTTACTTAAGTTGATTAAAAAAATCACACTCAATTGTTACGTTTTTACCTTTTAAAAACGTTTAAAATAAGAGCTCGTAGATTGCAAGTAAAATAAAAATAAATTTCTGTTTAACTAGCAGATTGTACCCGGCGTTGCGCGGGTTATGTAGTTTGGATTAGTTTAAAAAATTAAAAAAAATTATTGGGTCATTTTTGCATTAAAAATAACAATAAATAAAAAACCGGTTTTGAAACCGGTTTCTTAAAAAATGCAATTTTTCAAATTATTCGGAAACCGGTTTAACAAACAACCCAGTTTTTTGAATACTCTAAGTCCTAAATATAAATGCACTCAATTTGCCCGTTTTTCGCCCCTTTCCCCCTTTTTGGACCCCTTTTGGTTCAACTTTAGAAACGGAACACCTCCAATAGCTATTTGGGAAACTTAACCAATCTAAATCGTAAAAAAATATCTTTAAAACAGATAAAATACAGCATTTATGCATAAAAGTACTAATTTTTGCCCATTTTTTCTCCCTTTGTCCCATTTTTTCTCCCCTTTTGGTCAAAATTTTTAAAAGATTTATAGCCTATAACCTGCACCGACAAAAGCTTGATCAATATCCCAAATTTCAAGAAAATCGGAACAGGCGTGATTGGCTATGCACTCAATTTGCCCGTTTTTGGCCCCTTTCCTTTTTTTTGGACCCCTTTTGGTTCAACTTTATAAACGGAACACCTCCAATAGCTATTTGGGAAACTTAACCAAGTTAAATCGTAAAAAATTACCTATAAAACAGATAAAATACAGCATTTATGCATAAAAGTACTAATTTTTGCCCATTTTTTCTCCCTTTGTCCCATTTTTTCTCCCCTTTTGGTCAAAATTTTTAAAAGATTTATAGCCTATAACCTGCACCGACAAAAGCTTGATCTATATCCCAAATTTCAAGAAAATCGGTCCAGGAGTTCAGGCGTGATTAGCTAACAAACAAACCAACAAACAAACAAAAAAAACAGACTTACAGAAAGATTTATAATATATATTAGGATTTTAATTAAAATTCTTTGTTATTCGCACAATTCTGTGTGCCACTGTTTACAACTAGATGCAAACAACAACAATTGCTTTCTTTTGTTACTACTCTGTTTCTACCGTTTACATAAACAATAACAATTACTAGACAATTATTCGACAGATCTTTGTAACGGAGATTTTCAAACCACCCCGTCTTCACACAAGACTGACTGAACTTTATAAATATTTGTTGGATCTCCCTTTAACATTAGAGCTACAATTTATATAGCCAAGAACTTTTCTATCATCCCTCTTAGTTTACAACACTGCTCAGATGTGGTTTTAAACATATTTTGTTGCAGCCTCTTAGAAAAACACTCACAACAACTATCCAAACAAACAATTCCAAGACACTCTAACAACGACACATACATACATATGCCACAAACGTATCGATGATGATACTCAAATGGCAACAACAAATTGTTAATGATGTATTAAAATGCCTCTCAAGATCTGTCAAAATCTGTTCTTTTAACTCGTACATCCTCCATTCTCAAAGTGATCGGTTTGTGTGTGTGTGGTTGTTGGTTATACAAGTGCTAAAAACAAGAACAATAAAAAGAACAACAACAATAATAATTGCAACAAGAACTACTCGTTTTACGTGAGTGTATTTAAGTGTTAATTGTTTGCATGGTTGACTGAGGTTCCCATATTATTCCGGCCTCACTTTACAACCATCACAGTCATGATTATGCCACAATAATAAACACGTGGGCTGTGAGTATTGATTGAATGGTTGATTGACAAATGATCATTTAAGGTGGGTTTCGAGAAAAACAGGCTATAAAGTGTCAATTTGTATTTGTAAATCGTAATAAGAAAGAGATAAAGAACTGTCATCTAAGTGTAGTTAATTTGTATTGGAAAAGTTCTGAAGGAAAAATAAAAGTTTTTCAAAAGAAAAATTAATTTTCTTATGAAGGTCTCAAGTCTCATCACAATACCTACATTGTACTAAGAATTTTGCCTCAAACAACAGATCTGGTAACACAACACTGAGAGTGGTAGACTAAGCTCCCGAAGAGATTCCACACTAAGAGATCGCTTGTTCCATCTCGAGATTATTTCTTACGGAATGCTTTTCCATTCAATTAGATTGAATTGCATACAGGTCTGTATTATTCTTCAGGCTGTAGGAAACTCATTTAGTAGCTGATAAAAATAGAACCATGAACGGCCTTAGATAACACGGTGCGACAGTGAAAATACACCCGAGTAACTACATAGTCCATGTTTTTCAGTTAGTTGAGTAGATCACAAAAATATTTTTTTTATATTTCTCAAACCCTCTAAACTTTTTTTATTTGACAAAAACTGTTTTTTTAGACTTTACGCGCAATTTTCTGTGTTACTCAAACATTTCTGACCCGATTTCCAAAATTTAAATCTTGTTAGAAAGGGGAGAGATGGACCTTTAAAACGGTATACATATATCTATTATTCGACTTAATATGCTATGAGTTTTGATGAGGTAAACTTGGAAAATTCTAACTTTTTTCATATTTTTTCAAGTTTGTCTATTCATAGTAGCAAACTTTAATAAAAAAATATAGGATAAGTGATAATATTCTTAAAGTCTGTTCTCTTGTGAAGAGATTGTGTCATCATTTGATCAAATCGGACAAAAATTACCGTAGTTATTATTTAAAGAGTCTAACAGTCGAGTGATATTTTTTATATATGTCATCTCATCAAATGAACTTTTAGTTCAAAAATTTTCAGAATTTTTGATGGATCTTGATTGTTTATCACAAATTGTGTCAATTTCACGTTTGCACGACTTCCTGAAGTCGGCTAATATTTGTGTTTTTTGCAAATATTATTATTTCTCTTTGCGCAAACATTGGCCAACTTCTGGTGGTCGCTCAAACGTGAAATTGACACATTTTATGATAAACAATCAAGATCCATCAAAAATTCTGAAAATTTTTGAACTAAAAGTTCATTTGATGAGATGACATATATAAAAAAATATAACACGACTGTTATACTATTTATATAATAACTACGGTAATTTTTGTCCGATTTGATCAAACTAAATGCCAATCTCTTCACAAAATAATCCACTTTCAGAATTTCATCACTTATTTCATATTTTTTAAGTAAAATTTGCTACTATGAATGGACAAACTTGAAAAAATATGAAAAAAATTCGCATTTTCCAAGTTTACCTCATTAAAACTCATAGCATATTAAGTCAAATAATAGATATATGTATACCATTTTAAAGGTCCATCTCTCCCCTTTCCAACGAGATTTAAATTTGGAGATCGGGTCAGAAATGTTTGAGTAACACAGAAAATTGCGCGTAAAGTCTAAAAAAACAGTTTTTGTCAAATAAAAAAAGTTTAGAGGGTTCGAGAAATATAAAAAAAAATATTTTTGTGATCTACTCAACAAAACTCACAACCTAAACTATGTCATTAGCCGGGTGTATTTAATTTTTTTTATTTTGTCGCATAGTGTAATTAGCCGCTCAGCCCGATTGACTGATTTATGACACCCAACTCGTTCCTCGACCGCCGGGCATCTTCCTATAGCATGGCAATAGTCACATACGCGTAAAGCAAGGGTACTATATTACCTAGTTAGTATTTTAATTAACTTGCTTAACACTCTACTGTACTACGAAATCTTCAATATTGACTACACTAAGAGATCATTTCATATTGTTGTCGAATTGTGCATAGGATTCTTCATATTGTTATGAAAAGGAAAAATCTAGATACTGGTGATTTGCTTTTATATCGCTTAACATTAAAATTATAAACAAAAATACAACAACAAACACCAGCATAAAACAATGGTAAACAAGTAAACAAAAATATACCAACAACACTACAATAACAAACGTAAACAACGATAAAGATTTTGAGAAGGCGATGTAATGAACATTCGCCTTCAAGAACATTCATCAGAATATTTAACCTGCCATATAAAAGGCAAGGCAAAGCAGGCGAGTGAGTTAGTGAAGTTCAGTCAGTCTTGTGTGAAGACGCGATATGTTTGAAGGGAGTAATCGTGGTTTGAAGATCTCCGTTACAAAGATCTGTCGAGGAATTGTCTAGTAATTGTGTAAACAGAGGAATAACAAAGAAGAGCAATTGTTGTTGTTTACATAAAGTTGTGAACAGTGGCATACAGAATTGTGCGAATAATAAAGAATTTTAATTAAAACTAAAGACAAATTTAGTTTTATTTTTATTTGCAATAAACGTTTTTAAAAAATAAAAACGTAACAATATGAATACTTCTGTCAGATATACGTATATAAAAAGAAGTCAAATGATTGTGATTTCAGTACATAGTTTCATCCCATATGGGCTTTGCACGTGCAGAATGTTCCATGCCACCCAAAAAAAATGTCAAAATATATGGCGGCATAAGACATAAAATGTTGCTGAATTAAAATCATTTGAATCTCTATGAAAATCCAAGGACATGGTCAGGAAACGTTTTGAAATTGTGCAACAGAAGTTAGCTATTGACGCTTTTACTATCATGGTGCAAGCCCTTTTTTTTTTTTGGTGAAACCAGCACTCAGGGGATGGCCCCTACTCATGCAGTGCATTGTGCAGGTTTTTTTAGGAAAATGGGTTATAGGAAGGTGGAAGAGAGGGAGTAATGTTTGTGCACATCTCAAGATGCGAACGGCAAGGAAACGATTTGCTGCTAGGTGACTATAAAATGGCCAGTGCTATACCTTCACCATTAGACAGTCTACAGCAATCGTCCCCAAGAAGCCCGCACCCTTCAGTCCTAGCTTCCCACACTACTCATGTTGTGTGTGTTAATTTTATACATGAGTGGCGGGACCTACAGTTTAAAGTCGACTCCGAACGACAAATTTTATTGAGAAGCTTTACATGGCAATTTTATTTACTCTCAGAGTTTTTGCCACAAATCTGCTGAGAGGAAGTCGCCTTACAAGATTCTCCTGATAACTCTTCGTTAAAAATAAACATCTTAGTAGCCATTTAAACAATATAAGCGTGGGCAACGATGAAAATAAACTAAATGATTTTGATGTCCCCAACTTCAAAAACTGCTTCAAATTAAAGCCTTTCAACGACTATATTTTGAATGCTGTGTTAATTGTTTTTCCTCTCAATTCTTATCCATTTCAGATATGAAGGCGTTGAAGTCATTTCGCCCACAGAATTTGAAATCGTCTTGTATCTCAATCAAATGGGCGTGTTTAATTTTGTCGATGATGGTACTCTACCCGGTTGTGCAGTGCTTAAACTAAGTGATGGCCGCAAACGATCCATGTCGCTATGGGTTGAATTTATAACCGCTTCGGGTTATCTCTCATCGCGTAAAATACGAGCACGTTTCCAGACATTAGTAGCACAAGCATGCGACAAAAGCATTTATCGTGACATGGTGAAAATGATTGGCGATACGACAGAGGTTAAACTAAGGATACGTGAGAGATTTATTGTGCAAATAACGCCAGCATTTAAATGTTCGGGCATATGGCCTAGATCGGCAGCCCACTGGCCTTTGCCGCACATACCCTGGCCGCATCCAAATATTGTGGCTGAAGTTAAGACCGAAGGCTTTGATTTACTCTCCAAAGAGAGTGTCATATTTCAAAATAAAACCAACAATGCTGCCAGCATGGAGGGAGATGCCTGGGTTTTAAGTTTTTTTGAAGCCGAAAATCGTTTGTTACAGGGTAGGTAGTTGGTAGTTTTCAATTCGATAAGATTTCTTATAATTTTTATTTGCTTTTCTTTAAAGGAGGCTGTCGCCGCCGTCTGTTGAGTATTTTGAAAACTTTACGTGACCGGCATTTGGACTTGCCAGGCAATCCCATTACCGCTTACCACTTGAAAAACTTGCTGCTGTATGAGTGCGAGAAACATCCCCGCGACTTTGAATGGGATGAACCCTGTATTGCCGATCGTATTAATGGAATATTTTTACAATTGATATCCTGTCTACAGTATCGTCGTTGTCCCCACTATTTTCTGCCCAGCTTGGATCTTTTTAAAGGTAAATCGCCCAGCGCATTGGAAACGGCCGCCAAACAGGTTTGGCGTTTGACACGTGAAATGCTAACAAATGCCAATGCTTTTGAAAAATTGTAAATCCGAGGTCTTTAAGCTCTCGATTTCTATCTCTCTCTCTCTCACTCTCTCTCTCTCTATCTCTTTCCAACTCTTTTAAACGCCAATGTATAATTACAATCACAATTTTCTGCACAAATTTTTTAAGAAAAAAATTAGAAAAACTGAAAATTTTTTTAAAACGCAAACTGTTTTCCTTAAAAAAAAATACACAACAAAAGAATTGGAAAAACTAACTCCAAATATACCGCCATAATCTATAGATTTTAGATTAAAAAAAAATTCATTCACACTCATTAAGATGAGAGTTAACGATCATCATATGGAAGTGAATGAATGAAATGATGTACCATACGCGTATGAGTATAATTATCCCAGGATAATCTCTATTTTTTTTATTTTTTTCCTCTTTTGTTTTATAAAAAAAAAACAATTTTCATATACTCAATCACTAGATCTACCGATAGCCGCTTTATTCGAGTTTTCTTTTCATTTATTAGAGTAGCATTTCACTAATCCTTCGATAACACAATAATATCCACCACTTTTCACTCCATCTGGATATGTATGTAGCCATGTATGTATATGATGTACGATTAGAATTCTATTGCAATGTAAAATAAAAAGTGATAATTTTTTATATTTTTTTTTTTGTTTTAAATCGGAAAATGTTCTCTATGTGTGTGTCTTAAAAAAAAAAATATATTAATCCCTACTAGGACATATCGATGCCTCCATTCTATAACGTTCTAATGTTCTTGCATTTTTAAATTCTACGTTCTCTGACTTAAATACTGTCAAAATTTGGTTAAGGTGCGCCGATCCGTTCCGAAGTTATAGGGAAAAATCTACTTAGAATACACATATGTATAGTCGTAAAAATTTTCCATTCTAAAATGTAGTAAGTACACTTAGAATGTTATGGAAGGGACAATGCTTAACGTTGTGTTTTCTATGTGTACTTGGTGTGTTCAGTGTGCTTTTTTCAGTGTCTGTAAGTGTAGTTAAACGGTTCTTCCCAGAATTAAAAAAAGAATTTTGTGCGTGTAAGTGTACATAGTATGTTTTATGGTGTTTTCTTTTCTACCAAAAAATGTGCATTTTATTAACGCAAAATGCAATTTTGCATTTGTTTCTTAAAAATGTTTCGCCCTCTAAAAGGGTGGTATGTTTTATTCTAAATAATTCGCACTTGCCAATGGTGGAGGGCATTGCATTTTATGCCCTGTATAAATTGAGAGTGCTGCTAATGCCCTGTAAAGCAGATGACTTTTATTTATTTATAGGGCTACCAGATGAAATTTAAAAGAAGTCGCCTGGTATTGTTATCCAATTTGAAATTAATTTTTTCATTGTTTTGTGGAGTAATCTTATGGTGTTTTTTTTTTCTACCAAAAAATGTGCATTTTATTAACGCAAAATGCAATTTTGCGTTTGTTTCTTAAAAATGTTTCGACCTCTAAAAGGGTGGTATGTTTTATTCTAAATAATTCGCACTTGCCAATGGTGGAGGGCATTGCATTTTATGCCCTGTATAAATTGAGAGTGCTGCTAATGCCCTGTAAAGCAGATGACTTTTGTTTATTTATAGGGCTACCAGATGAAATTTAAAAGAAGTCGCCTGGTATTGTTATCCAGTTTGAAGTTAATTTTTTCATTGTGTTGTGGAGTAATCTTAAGGAAATATTACATTATTAAAGCTACATGGTCAGCAGTATAAAAAATTGCATTCAATGTTAGAACAGTGTTAAAATATTTTTTTTTTTTGTTAAAAAAAAAGTGTGCAAAAAATGAAGTCGAAAAATTATGGATCTGGCAACACCTTTGAACAAATTGGCATTTCCTCATTCATTTTCTTAATAAGAGGTAAACACAGGGCATACCCTTTTTTAAAATTTGTGTTTTGTTCTTCTCAAATAAAAAATGACATTACAACAGGGTTGGTCAAAAATTTTTTTAATGTACCTTGTAAGAGGGTGACATTTTCTTTGTAGAAAAGAAAACACCATTAGTTTGGAAAAAAAAGACAATTAAACCTATCAAAAACATGCTAAGTACACTTAGACGACCAATCGTCAATATTTTCTCTGTGCTAAAACATTCTATGTCATTTTTAGCTAGGATCCAATTAAAATTTGTAAATTCAGAAACTACTATAAAAATTCTACTCAAAAATTACTAAAAACTGTGAAAGAATCAATGACGTATCTTATATAGTTTACGAGATATCGCGTGAAAACTTTGAGAGCTCATAACTCAAAACAAACTTTTTCGACTTAGAATGTTATAGAACGGAGGCGTCGATATAAAAACATGACGATTTTTGTTCAAAACAGTTTCAATCTAACGATTTAGAATGAGTTCAAGCACAGCTAGGAAAAAAGACGCAACTTTAAGTCACTTTTTTGACACTTAGAATATGTACATTGTACATATCAGAGATCAGCAATGAAGCGTTTTTTCGCTACTCATAAGCACTCATGAAATTTTTAATGTGAGTCAACAATATTAAAATTTAACTATGTATTCTGATTCATTCGTACTCACTACAACATTTGATTTATAAGTACAGGCTGCAATGAGTATGCGTACAACATTGACATCAAACTCATACCATTCGAAATATGTTTGATTCATAAGCTAGCCTACTCATTTAGATTCATAACTTTAAAAATATACTTATAATCAGACACCGGCACAAAGAGAATATGATAAAAATGTGACTGTAGTTGTGAGAAGCATGTGTATAAGCCAGAGAAAAATTGTTAGTAATATTTTCAAGTGTAACCTAATAAGATTTATATGTAGTGGAAAGTATAGAAAAAATGTACAGCGCCAAATCCTTAAAGACTGCGTATTTAACTTGACAAATATTCTTCCAAAAATCGAGAACATTTCTCATTGTTATTAGTGAATCTCATTGAATATTAGTGAATCTTACTGTAATGTTTCTTTGGGTGTATAATTCAAACCTGAATAAAAGCGACATGACCCTTCTTCTTTCAAAGCTGACAAGCAACTGAATGCAATTTTTCGCTCTTTTTGACGAACATTGTTGATGTTTGTGTCCTATGCGTGTAAAAAGCCGAAGATGTTCGGCCCCCGGGGGCTATTGGTGCCGACAGTGTTGAAAAATTCAGTACTTTAGTACTTTTTTCAGTACTTTTTCATTTCAAAAATACCGCAGTACCCGCGCGATCCTTTCAGTACTTTTTTATTATATTACATATTTTATGTCTTTGCTTTCCTATTACAAATGCATTACCAACATGTTCAATGCAATAGTAAAGGTGGAATTAAACTTAAGAGCCGGTTAGCCAAACGTCCACGGAACGTACGTTCGTTTTTAGAATACAAAAAGCAATGAGAACGCCTACCGAACCTACAAATGATTTCGGTAAGCATTAACATTGCTCTTCATATGCTACAAACGAAAGTATGTTCCATAACGTTCCGTCGACGTTTGACTACACGGAACTTTTACGTTTTGTTACATTCAGAATCAGCACTTTTTGTTTTATATGTGAGGAACATTTATAAGTCGTTAGTTTTTCTGTTCCGTAACGTACGTGCATTAAATATGAAGTAAATAGTCTAGTAGGCAGTGTGCTGGCTTACTAGATGTGAGCCCGCGGTTCATACCCAACGTCAGACATCTCCAAAATAATGAAAAATTAAAAAATATTCCTTCGGCGACCTCATTCTGTCATAAACACTGAGAGTAAATAAAATTGTCATGAAAAGTTTCTCAAAAATCTGCCGTTCGGAGTCGACTTAAAACTTTAGGTCCCGCCACTCATGTATAAAATTAACGCACATGTAATGTATGTATGTATTTTTTTACAAAAGTACCATTTGATGCGAAAAAGTACTCTTTCAGTTATAGTTCAGTACCATTTCAAAATTTCAATTTTTCAACACTGGGTGCCGACGTCTGCTTATAATGCTTAAAACTAATTCGAATGACTCGAAATCATTCATCAAAATTTACAGTCCTGGTTGTTAGGCATTTGCAAAAAAAAGAAAAAAGAAAGGACACATAAGCAAAAAAGACAGAGCAGCAAGCAGAGCAAGAGCACACAACCTTCTAGTGAGTATTTTAGTGTTCGTACGCGTATCATACTTATTTTGTGCTTCGTGTATATGTTGATTTATGAAGAGTCGACATCAACATCTTCATACGTGTTGTTAAGTATGAATATGATGAGCATTTCAAACTCTGAAATGTATGTAGTAGGCTGTTGCACTAAGTACATTTAAATTCAAAAACATTTGATTTTTTAAACATTCTCATATTAATTCTAAGTAGAAAAGAGAAGCAAAGCAAATAAATACCAAACAAAAAAAAAAAAATACAAAACAAAATTTTATTCTCTTTATACTCTCAAAGTTTTTGTATTTACTCATTCTTGCTCACTATAAGTAAATCAAAGTAAAAATTGTTTTTGCTAATATCCTGTAAGTATTTGGCAAGGTTCTTATTTTACATTATAGGTATTTTAAGAACTAAATGGTTTTTTAATTTCTCTTTCTTGCAGATGATTACTAATTATTAAAATAAAAACTGCATTTTACATTGTTTAACCGTTATTTATGTATATTTGGTCTATTTTGTGTTATATGTTTGTATCTGTGGGTAAAAATTGGGAGGAAATTGTTTGTATTTTACAACAAAATCATCAAATAAATAGAATTGACAGACTTAACCACAGTTATGTAATTGCAATAGCTTATATTTTAGAACCTTTCGAGAAAGCTTCAAAAATGTTAGAAGGCGCCGAATACCCCACACTTCATTATGTTTTAATATACATTCAGCAGTTACGTAAAAAATGCTCCATTAATGATTCAGACTTAGATATAATTAAGGATTTTAAGCTTAAAATAATAGAAAATTTCGAATCAATAGTGTTACAAAATCTCTCTATGTTGCATAAGGTGGCTTTGTTTCTTTTCCCGCCAGCAAACAAACTTACACAATTTACCGAAGATGAGAAGAGTAGTATAAAATTTGAATGTACTAAATTAATGGAAGAAGTATATCAACCCTCACAATATACCCCAAATAATCAAGGCGTATTATCAGCGGAAAATTTGGATCTCCTAGGTGATTTTTTGCAGCCTAACCATGCTGAACATGTCCACGAGTCATTTTCGCAAGAAATCGCAAGGTACGAAAACTCAAATGTTTGTATGGTTGATGATTTCAATATACTACAATGGTGGGAGTCGCGAAAGATGCAGTTTCCGAATTTATATAACCTTAGCTGTAAATTATTGTGCATTCCAGCAAGTAGCGCACCATCAGAAAGAATATTTTCCAATAGCAGACAAGCTCTTACTGAAACCAGAAGTGTACTTGGAAAATCTCCAGAAAAAGTACACCAACTTATTTATATTTGTCCATGGAAACGTAAATTATTGTGATCTTGCCCATGAAATAAATGAACTAGGAGATTAGTAGATATATAACGGGTAAAAACGTACTTAAGATGAATTACCAGTTGCCAAAATAATTTCATAATTTTGCTTGTTTTTTAGGCATCTAAAATCTTCTGATTGTTGACTGACAACTTTATGGATTAGTTACTTTTTTCCTAACCACATTAGCATGAATTAGAACTTTGAAGTTATTTTTATTTTGTTTTAATAAAATTGAATTTTTCATTTTTATAATTCTTTTTTATTTTTAACAAGCATATCGTTTTTATTATTTCCGATAAAAATACAAACATATTTTAATTAATAAAAATATTGAGATTTAATGCGCTAGTATTTTCTATTTTGATATGCAACATTATATAAAACCTGCAAAATACTTGAGTATTTCAATAAGTAGTTTAAGAACTGTTTTTCCAAATACTTGCATTTTCTTTATTCTTTAACACTTAGGGCCATTATTACAACTTGCCGTTAACTAAAGGGAGGATTTTAACGGAGAGATAAATTGTTTTTCATTATTACGAGTACCCAATAAGGTAGAAGTGAGCGTTAAGCTAAAGGGAAGATCATCCTACCTTTAACATTTAAAGGTCACTTTATGTTTGAACTTGCCATATCATATACTATTTTCGATATGGCAGCTTCAAATTTAAACAAAATGAGCATATACAACAAAAAAACGAAGTCCGCTGTTGCCACTGCGTTAAAAAAAAACTTGTTTAATTGAGCAGTTTTATCGACTTTGCTCCGGCACTGCCATATTTTAATTTTATTTTATCTGTAAGTTGTAATAACGAAAATAAGTTAAAGGTAACTTTGCCGTTCACTTTAGCTAAAGGTACCTTTAACTAACCCCAACTTTAACGGGAAGTTGTAATAATGGCCTTAATTGTATTTACTTCGTACAAAGACAATATTTATTGTGTTTGTATTTTATAAGAGAAACAGCATTTTACTTTATAAAGAGAAGATCCAATAAAGCAAGTAAGCAAAAAAAAGTAAATGTATTTATGTATTTGTTTTTTGTACTTTTGCAACAGCCTAGTATGTAGAGATGGTTCCATGATATTAAATTAAGTATGAATGCGTATAAGTATCAGAAATTATGTGTAGGATTCGATTCTACTCGTTTTTTTGAATACTCATTGCTGATCTCTGATTCACACAAGCTTGCTTTTCATGATGATACACATGGCAGTACATTTTTCATTTATTTTTTTTTTTATGTTATAAAATTTATAATATTTATAAATTCTGTTAAAAAAAAAGAAAGAACAAACAAAATAAGGAAATTAAAGAAATTAATTTAAATCAATAAAGTCTTAATATTCTTCTAAAAAATGTTTAAAACTTTAAAAAATAATTTTAAAAAACAATCAAAAGCAAATGACATTAAATGTGCAATTACAAGTGAAACAATTTCGTTTTTTTTTTCGTAATTATAAGAACTTAAAAACGTATAAATTTTGTAAAAATTTTAATAAAAAAAAATTGTCTTTTTTATATAAAAATACTAACTAAGAAAATAAATTAAAAAAAAAAATAATAAAAAAAATTTGTTAAATTTTATTATTGTATTGTATTTACATAGCCTATGTACACTTAATTAAGTTCATTAATTATTTTATGAAATAAAAAAAAAAGAAAAGGAAACAACTAATGTTATTAATACTATTCAAATTATTATGAAATAAAAATTAAAAACTTAATTAAACAAATTTATGAAATTGAAATTATTTACGGCTGTACTAGTTAAATGCAAAGGAGAAAATTCTATATAAGAATCGCCGCTAGAAATATTACAAAAAAAAAAAAAAAATATCATCATAAGTTTTATTGGCATTTAAAAGACAATTTCATTAGTCCGTCCTTATAGAAGCACTCTTCCAAATTAAAATGAAGAAAACACTGGATGGAATGATGACTGCAGCGTTTTTCAGGCGGAGATTTTCGCAATACTGAAGGCTATTCAGGCCATAGCTGGTGGCCCATCTTCGGATTCGAAATCTTACACGATCTTCGTTGACAGTCAGGCTAGTGCAAATCACGGCTCGTTTGCGAATGCAAAGAGTCGTTGAGGACTTTTGGACCAGACCGTATCCGTCTATGCTGGGTTCCGGGTCATAGCTGGGCAATGTGACGGCGGATGCCCTCGCTAAGTTAGATTCGCTTTCAGGGGGCGATTTAATAGTTCGTCCTGACTCCCCAGTCTGCCACCTCTACGGCCTCATCAATGGATGGGTCAGGGAGGAAGAGCAGAGGCACGGGGGGAACGGATCGGGTTGTTCTGTCTCTAGATGTCTACGGCCTGCTGTGGATAGTAAGAGAACAGATTGGCTGCTGGGCTTGGTTAAGGCCAGCTTAAGGTTGGTTTTTTTTTTTTTATGAAACCAGCACTCAGGGGATGGCCCCTACTCATGCAATGCATTGTGCAGGTTTTTTAGGAAAGGTGAAAAGGGGGAAGATGCGAACGGCAAGGGAACGAGTTGCTGCTAGGTGACTATAAAATGGCCAGTGCTATACCTTCACCATTAGACAGTCTACAGGCAATTGTCCCCAAGAAGCCCGCAGTTTCTCACACCACTTATGTTGTGTGTGTTAATTTTATGCATAAGTGGCGGGACCTACAGTTTAAAGTCGACTCCGAACGACAGATTTTTTGAGAAACTGAGAAGAAATCGCCGAAAAAATACTTTTTGTATTTTTTTTATTTTTTGATGTCTGGCCTGGGACTCGAACCCTGGCTTTTACGTCTAATAAGCCAGCACACTACCTACTAGACCACGGCGACCCGCAAGGTTGGTTGTCGGTTTTATCACGGAGCACTGCGAGATTAGGACTATAGCAGGGCATGTTGCGATGAGGAGGAGTTAGAGACTATCGAACACCTCCTCTGTAACTGCCCAGCCCTTGGTGGTAGGTTGAGGTTGAGGACCCTTGGCAGGGCCTTCTTTGAGAGCTTGAATTCTGTGTCGAGAGCCGACATCAAGGCTCTCCACAGATTCATTAGTAGCTTGGGCTGTTTGAGAGGTGCTAGGGCTTCATAAGTGTAGTCGCGCTCTGCCCCTTTTTTTTTTGTTTGTGTCTGTTTTCTTTCTGTGTGATTCCTCCGCTTCCCATTTACCCCCCTTACCTACATGCCCTCCTTTCATTCTATTCCCTCTATTTCCTTCTCTCTCTAAGGACGTTGTACAATGGGTCAATTTCGACCTCCGGGTACTGTACTTGTCTTAACTGACAAGTACACGTCCTCTAACCTAAACTAAACACTGGATGGAATTACTTTTGCTTACTAAAATATTGTTATGATAATGAATTATGAAGTCGCCGTAGTCTAGTAGGTAGTGTGTTGGCTTATTAGACGTAAAGCCAGGGTTCGAGCCCCAGGCCAGACATCAAAACAAAATACAAAAAGTATTTCTTCGGCGATTTCCTCTCAGCAGATTTCTGGCAAAAACTCTGAGAGTAAATAAAATTGCCATGAAAAGTTTCTCAAAAAATCTGTCGTTCGGAGTCGACTTTAAACTGTAGGTCCCGCCACTTATGTATAAAATTAACACACACAACATAAGTGGTGTGAGAAACTAGGTCAATAATCCTGACTGAAGGGTTGTAATGACCAATTATGTATGTATGTATGTATGTAATGAAAAATCTAGATATTAGTGTTTTGCTTTTACATCGCTTAACATTAAAATTATAAACAAAAATGCAACAACAAGTAAACAAAAATATACCAACAGCACTACAATAATAAACGTAAACAACGATAGAGATATCGAGAAGGCGAACATTCATCAGACTGATTACTCTGCCATATAAAAGGCAAGGCAAAGCAGGCGACTGAGTAAATGAAATTCAGTCAGTCTTGTATGACTGAACTATAGCAGAATAGCAGTGTATTTACTTTTGACTTGTACTGTATGAGTACGAAAGGCTTTCAAAGACACGTTTGTACTGAAATCATTACAATTATTAATGAGTTGAATTGGGAATTTCGGATTCTCAAGCATTATTTATTAGATCATCCTGTCACAAGAAGGTACACACACACACACACACACAGAGAGGAATACAATTGGACATTGAATTTAAATTTCTGGTGGATAAAGACCAAGTTAACATAATCTGTATGGGTATGTATGTACACATGTACGCATGTACGTATATCTATGGTATGGTTCTGCTGTTCTGATATCAATTCCAAGAAGGAATAAATACATGAATTTGAAGGCAACTAAATATTGTTGACATTTCTGATATATTTTTTCTGTTGTTGTTGTTATTATTTGTTGTGTTTTTTGTACAGAAATTCTTCCTTAAAACAAAAAAAACAAAAAAAAGACGAACATAACAGAAATACTTTTCGGTTTGTATCGTATCGGGATGGATATCATCGTTGATTATAGAAACAGAATCAGTTTTGTTTTATTCTTCTTGGTGCGTTTGTATGCCTGGTTACGGCTTTAGGCCAGTAGAGTAGAGTAGAGAAGTTAGGGTATTGATAACATTTGTATGTATTTTGATTATATTTATGACCTTCAACAGACATACATACATACATACAGCCATACGTACACACTTATATGAATTTTATTTGCCTGTCCAGAAACAAATGTTCTCATATACATACGTATGTATATGTAATTATGTATGTTGGATAATGTCTCCGATCATTTTCTGTCTTCTTTAAATCTAAATTAACCTTCTACACACACGATAATATCAATTATGTAAAGAGATATTCTTTTTCGTTTTTTTTTTTTGTTGTTGTTATTTTTTTATTCTTTTAAACGAGATTTACGATAAAACAAACAACAATTCTTTCAATCATGTTTTGTAAAAAAATTTTTTTTTTCTTTTTGCGTCTGTCATTTGAGAAGAAATATGAAGAAAATCCAAACGGATATACGAAAAAATTCTAATGATGGTAATGAAACAAAGAAACAACAACAACAACAAAAGATTTATTAAGAAATAAATTTTTAAAATTAATTCGAAGGTTGTTTAGAGCTTAATATGAGAAAAGTTAAGGGCACTTTTCTTTTAGTTTTTATTTTAAAATACAATACAACACATACATATGTACGTACTAGAGGTGTGCACAAGACATATAAAATTGCACACTATTGCATTTTTCTCAAGACCGAATATTGATTGTAGCTGCAAATATAAATAAGTGTGAAGCAAACATAGAGTACAAAAAAACAACTGCACTCGTAAACCATTGTACAACAGTATAAAAGATAGTTGTGTGAAGAGTGCAACAAAAAATATTGTACACTTCATAGAGTCACAACATGTATTTGTTGCTGTTTGTTTTTGTTTTTTAACAACAATAAATAAGAAAGCTCCGAATGTTTTGCTCTCGGAAACCGAACATCCTCGACGACGACTGCATTGCCAGTAACTATTTTAAACTTTTTATTTCGGGGAAAAACCTTTTTTATGAGTTTATGGCGAAAGCAAGAATGTATAGAAACACTTATGTACACATATTTTTCAATATGGCAATACTGAAAATGTAGCTTCAGTAGTAAAATATGCTCTTACAACACAAAGCATAGTTCCGTTACTTCACAGATAAACGAGTGCTGTTGTATACATTGAATAAATGAGAAATACACATTTCAGTGCACTCGTAAAATCAAGAGCAACAGAAAAGAGTACACTACAGTATTGCATTCGGTGAAGGGTGATGTCTTGTGCACACCTCTAGTACGTACATATATGGTATGTATCAGAGATCATCAATGAGTATTCAAAAAAAAAAAAAAAAGAGTAGAATCGAATCATACTCATAATTTCAGATACTTATACGCATTTATATATATTTTAATATCATGGAACCTCTGAACCTCTACTCATATTCATAGTTTTTAGTACTCATCATACATCATACTTAACAACACGTATGATGTAGTTCGAGTATTTCGATTCTCCATAACCCAACATATACACGAATCACAAAATAAGTATGAATCGCATACGAACGCTTAAATACTCACTAGAAGGTTGTGTGCTCTTGCTCTGCCTGCTGCTCTGTCTTTTTTCTTTTTTTGCAAATGCAACAATAACTTAGACTGCAAATTCGGAGTCACTCGAATCATTTATAAGCAGACGTCGGCACCAATGTCCCCCTGGGGCCGAACATCTCCGGCTCTTTACACACATAGGACACGAACATCAACAATGTTCGTTAAAAAGAGCGTAAAAATGCATTCAGTTGCTTGTCAGCTTTCAGTGAAGCAGGTTCTCGTCGCTTCTTTTTGAATTTTTTTTGTATATCAATTATACACCCAAAGAAAAATTTAATTAAAATGTGAAGAAAAACTGGGAAACAGAATTTTTTTTTGCTTTAAATATATTGAATTTCAGCTACTTGCAATATATAATGATGACTCTTGCTACAAATCCATAAGAACTTGTGCGAAAAATATCAATGCCATCAAAAAGCACAATATTTGTTCGAACACTGCTTGAAACAATAATTACTAACAATTTTCCTCTGGGTTATACCAAAGAAAATAAAGTATAAAGAATGTGCATCTTAACATATTTTGGAATATTTTTCAAAAATATTTCATGACGCGGGGGGGAAAAGATAGGAGGGAAGTAAACAGAAACGAAGAGCGTAACAATGCGTTGCTCTCATTCTTTGCTCTCATCGCGATGAGATCAAAGACTATAAATATATGAAGATGTTGCACTGCCAGTGCCAAATTTGTCGATGGCAGTACGGCTACTGCCACTTATTGTACTCAGAGAATTTATTATACTCAGAGAACGTATTGTTCTCTTCTCTAATTTATTCTCATACGCGTGTATACGTGTGTGCTTGTACATTGTCAAATAAAATAATAAACAAACTGAAAGATGTCTTGTTTTCACAAAATGTATGTGCAAATAGCCTGTGGAAAAGAAATATTACCGTTTGTTTTATTGTAGGGTAAGAATATGTGTTTTATTGTTGTAGAAATGAAACTATATCGATTCGCACCGAAATAAAAAATCCACATTTTGTGTGGACATTTGAAACTGAAAAATTGTTTTATAAAAAGTGTGAATTTAAAAATTGTAGTGCATGCTCAAACAAAACGTTTAATAAATATAATATATAATTAAAATCATATTTTTAGAAGATATTGATAGGACTGGAAATATATCAGAAAGTACACATACCCCTGATATAGATGTCGCAGATATATGTATACGATGAAAATAAAGAATATTTTAATGAAGGCACCGATTGTTTTACGTCCAACAATGTGCCAATTGAATTAACATCAAGTCGATATTTTGTTGGTTACATAGCTCAACGAATATCATGCGTTAAATGTCGTGTGGAAATAATAAAACAAGCGCAAATTTTGTCATATCCTTCAGAAATGTTCGTTCATGCAAATCCATCGCTCCATCTGATTTATTTTTTGAAGTTTGCAAAATTCATATAAGTCTTCGAAAAAATTTTTTTAGAAAATAAATCTATAAAAAACATAAAAACATTTGTAGTTGGCCAATGCGTAAGTTGCACAAAAAATACAATTTACAATTTTACAATTTTCCTTTTGGTTTGATGAAAATAACGAATGTTATAAACACAGAATGGAGATGCTTAATTTACTAATTGTTGTTTTACTACGAAAGCATTCCACATGGGAAACATACAAATTCAAATTATCCAGTATGGAAAAAGTTAAAATTTTGAACCATTAAAATGATAAATAAATTTAATAAATACTAAACAAAAAAAGCATTCGTTTTATTACAACTTCATTCTATACAAAAATAGACACATATGGTAAATACATACATACATAATTGAATAGTCTAAAATATAACATTATAATTCGGTGCGAATCGATATAATTTTATTTCTACAACAATAAAACACATATTCTTACCCTACAATAAAACAAACGGTAATATTTCTTTTCCACAGGCTATTTTCACATATATTTTGTGAAAACAAAAAATCTTTCAGTTTGTTTGCAATGTATGTATACATACATGCACACACGTATACACGCATATGAGAATAAATTGCTTAGAGAAAAAAACAATACGTGTTCTAAGTATAATAAGTTCTCTGAGTACAATAAGTGTACTGAGTCTTTTTTGTTTTCTTTCTCTCAGTTAACATGAGAGTGAGAACAACAATTTAGCTTTCCCTGTTACCTACCCCCTCATCATAAAGAAGCACAAAATTTTGTCAATTTTAAATACACTGTGTGCAACATCTTTACATATTTATAGTCTTTGGTCAAACAATAAAAACGATCATACATACATAATCGTACATACGCATATACATACGTACGATGAGAGCAACACATTGTTACGCTCTTTGTTTGTGTTTATTTTTCTTCTGTCTTCCCTCCCTCATCAAGAAATGATTTTTAAAAGAGATTTTGGTGAGAGCGGGTCTTACTGGTACATCCCGCCATAAGAAATTTTACTTCTACATGATGCGCATTCTTTATATCCATATTCTTTGGTTATACACATGCTTCTCACAAATACACTCACATTTTTATCATGTTCTCTTTGTGCCGACGTCTGATTATAAGTATTATAAGTATTTTTCTAAAGTTATGAATCTAAATGAGTAGGCTGTCTTATACTATGTTCAGACATGCACTTTTATTAAATCGATATTCGGTTTATTGAGAACAATATTTTTAGCGTTCAGACATATAATATACGAAAATTTATTTAACAGCTGGTAAATAAAACAGCTGATTGCTTCAACAACATTGCTTTTAATTTAATCGCGAAAATTAGTGCCAAAAATTTATTTTGAAAAAATGGAAAACAATTTAACATTTAAAAAGGTATTGCTAATGATTAACCGAAACGCCGAGCTGTTAATAGGAACTACTTTTGACTCCAAAGTGGCTTTTCTCAGAAGGATGAGAAAGAAAAATTTGATATGAAAATCAATATAAAATACAAACATTTCTGCTGACTTTCCATTTTTTGTTTGTCGTTGTTTACATTTGAGTTGTCAAATATTAATAGAAAGCGTTCGGAAAAATGTAATCTGCTCACTGAACGTACTTATGACAGTGTTGTATTTAAAGTTTTTATAAATATTTATAACAATTTATGAATTTATTGACCAATAATTAATTGAAATTTTATATGAAATATTGAGATCAATAATGCCGTTTATTGCGATTTACGCAATAAAGGCGCATGTCTGAACCCAGTATTATGAATCAAACATATTTCGAATGGTATGAGTTTGTTGTCAACGTTGTACGCATACTCATTGCAACCTTTACTAAATAAATCAACGTTGTAGTGAGTATGAATGAATGAATCAGAGTACATACATAGTTAAATTTCAATATTGTTGACTCACTTATATTTAAAATTTCATGAGTATCGAAAAAATTATTCATTGCTGATCTCTGCTTCCAACTATACTAGCAGATGCTTAATAGACATGTTTCGAGAATCGCTTTTGAAAAGCTTTGTATTATTCCGTACAAATGTGAGGGCGATTTTTCAATTCGACGAATAAATAATTATTTTCCGAGTAAAATCTCACAAAAACATTGCTTTTCCTCTTTTACTAACATGGGGTGAATGGAAAAAGAATTAAAAATACGTACGTATTCAAACTGTTAATATTTTGAGAGTGGAGAGTGCTAATTAGATTTCTTTAAAAAACAGGACCATTTCAGTACCATAATGGTGGAATAAGTGTCACTCACACACAACCATTTAAGGGCATTCAAAACCAAACAAAAGAGGTGAATGAAAGAGGAAAAAGTATTCGCATTTCAGATGAGTGCCATGAGTGAAGTGCTCAATGAAATGACAAAATATTTTCAAAAACCCCTTCTATTCAAAAAATGGAAGAAAAAAAACGAAAGGAAAATCCGAATAATAATGGGACATGTGATGTGGTGACATGTTTTTTGTTTAATTTTTCCCCGTTTTTGTTTTAATTTTAACCTCAGGTCGTTTGTTTTGTTGTTTTCTTAGTTTTTTAATTGAAATTAAATTGAAAAGGGGTTTCCATACCCAACGAATACTGTGGTACTGGTGGTACTGATTAAAAATCTTTTTTTTTCCTGAATTATTACTGATAAGTGGAGTTTAGAATTTAATTTGTCAAACGCTTTTCAAGTTAATCGTTAAGCTCCGTTTTTCGTTTAGCTGGCATAAAATTATATTTTGAATCGTATGCTGAAGCTGGTGGCAGGCAGTGAGTGAGTACAATAAAAAAAAAATTTTCAAACCTTTGACGTGAGTAACTGAACTGTAAAAAGGCAACAGCAGTAGCAGCAGCTTTTAAAGAAAACGTGCCATATCAGTTTGTAAGTTACACCAGCCAACCAGCTAGTAGTCAAAAAAAAAAAAAAAAAAAAAAAAAAAAGCTGCTGCTGTCGTCTTGTGGTCACGTGCAGCAATAATGTTATGTGATCCCGACAGCACACGTTCCATGTTTTCTGGTTCATTTTCTTCCTTTTCATTCCACTTTTTTTTTTTTTGGTTGTTGTTTTTGGGTGCTCGTAATGCCATCAGCATACAAAAGAAATACAAGTGAGTCATGCCCTTCCAAAAACACAAAAAAAGGCTCATAAAGAGAGAACAAAAACAACAACAACAGCATGAGAAGAAAATATTTCGTTCACCTGATGTTTCTCTCATTGTAACACTGGTTGCTTCTGTTTGCGTTCATGTTATATTTCTGATGCTGTTGCTAATGTTGCTGCTGCTCCTTTTCGTTTTCACTTTCGTAGGCTGGGAAATGACACACTTGCAGCAGCAGCATTAGTTGTTGTTTTTACTGTTTGCTATCGTTTAAGGACAACAAACATCAGAAGATGACGATTATGATGATAACTATGTGGTGTTGAATGATCCAGGAGGAGGAGGAGGAGGAGGACAGGGGGTGGTTGAGAAGGTTTAAGTTTTTATCAATTTATACGCCTTCACAATCAGCTGGTAAAAGAAATATTCATGCTTTCGATGCTAAGAAGAAGAAAAAAAAAACGATTTATTCGAGAGACAATTGCTTGTCTGCACGAGTGTAAAAGTGTTGCTTAAAAGTTGGTACAATTTTTGGTACGTTTTAAATCCAAAAAGTATCCACAAATTATGACCAGACGTCGGCACCAATATCCCTCAGGGGAAGAACATCTTCGGCTTTTTACACACATAGGACACGAACATCATCAATATTCGTTAAAAAGAGCGTAAAATTGCATTCAGTTGCTTGTCAACTTCTAAAGAAGAAGGTTCATGCGCTTTTTTCAGGTTTCAATTATACACCCAAAAAAATATTACAGTAGGAATCCCTAATATTCAATGAGATTCACTAATAACAATGAGAAATGATATCGATTTTTGGAAGAAAATTTGTCAAGTTAAATATGCAGCCTTTAGGGATTTTACGCAGTAATTATTTTTACATTTTCCACTACATATACATATTTGGTCAATTCACACAAGCCGTTGTATCGTTGTATTGAGTGTATTGCATATACAACAGTGTATGCTTGTTGTTGATAATTTTCATGTAAAAATCCGATACACTTATACACATTTTTTTCATATGTTTTTAAAAGTTGTATTGGTTTCGTGCTATCAAATTGTGTGAATGAAAAAAATGTGTATATGTTTTCATATGTTTTTCAAAAGTTGTGTTGGTTTCGTGCTATCAAATTGTTTGAATTCCAAAAACTACATTTGGAATACGAAATACACAATACATCACAGCATTGAGCGTTCACAAACTACCAAATGTATTCAATACAACATACACGACACAAAGTCGTGTGAATTGCCCAATTGTTACGTTTTTACCTTTTAAAAACGTTAAAAATATGAGTTCGTAGATTGCAAATAAAATAAAAATAAATCTGTGTTTATTTTTGAATAAATTCTTTATTATCTGCACAATTTTTGTGCCACTGTTCGAACTTATTCCACGTATACAATGATAACTTTCACAATATGTGCTTGTTCGTGATATTTCTCTGCTTATAACCTTTTTTTTATAAGCAACAACAACACTTGTTAGTTATTTTTCTTTGCTCACAACCTTTTTTGTAAGCACCACACTAACAACTGTTTTCTTCACGCAACTTGTCTGCACACAAGTCTGACTGAATTATAACTCGATCTCGTATCTTCACACACCACTGGTTGAACTCTCACTCATTTCAACGCGACGTCGTCACACGGCTAACTTAACTCGAACTCCGAAAATAACGTGTCTTCATACACGACTGACTGAATTCTAACTGAATCATCGTTGCTCGCTTTATCTTGCCTTTTATATCACTGGATCAACAGTGTGATTGATGAATGCCCTTGAAGGATGATGACGGCCTTCGGGAACAATCCAAAAATGTAAACATATCGTCATCATTGTTGTTCGTGTATCTTGTTTACTTTCGTCCAGGCAGAGTTGTTGTTGTTTTGTTTGTTTGTCTTTCTGCTATAATTTTTATACACGGACGTTGTTGCTATATTTTTGTTTATTCATCGATCTTGTAAACAAGCCCTGTTGTTTTTGTTGCTATATGCTTACTCATTCGTTGATCACGTGAACAACTGCATTGTTTTGTTTTTGGAGCTTTTGTTTATCATTTTATGTGTGATCAAGTCCATTGTGTGGTTTTTGGAGCTTTTGCTTATTATTTTAACAACACCATTTCCATTTTCGTAACAATATTATTTGTTTACACTTGAAAATATTACTAACAATTTTCCTCTGGTTTAACACATGTCTCTCACAAATACACTCACATTTTTATCATGTTCTCTTTGTGCCGACATCTGGTTATGACTGTGGAATAAAGATCATTCATTATGAGGGAGATACAGACGACAATTTTTTTTTTGTTGTTTCGAGAGTAAAGAGTTCGTTGACAATATATTTACCGCGGAAACATATTGTTACGGTTTTACCTTTTAAAAACGTTTAAAATATGAGCTCGTAGATTGCAAATAAAATAAAAATAAGTTTGTGTTTAGTTTTTAATTAAAATTCTTTATTATACGCACAATACCGTATGCCACTGTTCACAACTTCATGTAAACAACAACAATTGCTTTATTTGTTATTCCTCTGTTTACACACTTTGTATAAACAATAACAATTACTAGATAATTGTTCGACTAATCTTTGTAACGGAGATCTTCAAGCCACGATTACTCTCTTCAAACGCACCGCGTCTTCACACAAAACTGACTGAACTTCATTAACAGCCCAACCTAAATTACGGCGTAAAGCGCAACGTAATTTAGCGCCTAGCTTTTACGCTGTAATGAGCAACCTAAATAAAAGCGTCAACGAACAACGTCAAGAACAGTAATGTTAACTTACCAAGTTAAATAAAAATCGCCAAATGAAAATAAAAAATAGGGATAAAATCGCAAAATTGGACTGAAAGCAGCTAACATGTCATTGCTTACTTTTGTAAACACAAATATAAAAGTAAACAAATAAAAAAATCACTTGTTTTACAACAAACTTCACTTCTTTACGCTCTGTCAAAATTGGATTTTCCAATTGCAAAGCGTTAACGCCGCGCAATTATGGTTGGTCTCATACATTTTATATGGGCATGAGAAATTTTGACATTTATTTTGCGCTTTACGCCGTAATTTAGGTTGGGCAGTAACTCAGTCGCCTGCTTTGCCTTGCCTTTATTAAGGCAAACTAAACAGTCTGATGAATGTTCTTAAAGGCGAATGTTCGTGACGTCGCCTTCTCAAAATCTCTATAAATGTAAAAATCCTTGTTTACATTTACTATTGTTGTGTTGTTTGTGTATTTTGTTTACATTTATTCTTGTAGTGTTTGTTGTTGTATTTTTGTTTACTTGTTTACCATTTTTTATGCGGGTGTTTGTTGTTGTATTTTTGTTTACTTGTTTACCATTTTAATGTTAAGTGATGTAAAAGCAAAACACCAGTATTTAGGTTCTTTATTTTCGTAAAAATATGTACCACAGCAATATATGTTTTCCGACATCCAAACTAGACTTAACCTGTTCCCAGCTAGTCGTGGAGGTCAATCTGTTATCAGTTTACTTTTAAATGAAAACGTCGTTACTTTTATTGAAAAGATTGTGCGCAATAGAAGATTTATTTAAAATTACCCCGAAAATATAGAGAATAACTGACGGTACTTTTTTCTGCGGTACTTTAGCCTCTCAGATGGGCTTAATTATCTTAAATATCATCTCCAATAGGAGTCTCTTTTGTGAGTCTGCATATGCTGCTGTAGCTGGGTAATGTGATATGTTTTGTGATTATTAATGCCATCCATTGTCGTTATTTTGGTCGTTTTTTTTCTCATCTCCTTAAAGCAACACAATACAACAGCAACAACAACAGCAATTCCAACCCTGTTTCAATGCTTTCTGTGCCTTGTGTAGGTTGTACAATACTGTTGCAGGATTGTTTTTTATCTTCGGAATTCTTTGTTTTTGCTTTTTTCTGTTTTTTGCCCATTTTGGTATTCGCTAAATACGAGTATGTGTTATTGTTGTTGTTGTTGTTGTTGTTTATGTTTCGTGTTAAAACATAATTTGTTATATTTTCCTTCTTGCCATTGCTTTTGTTTTTTTTTGTGTTTTTTATCTCTCTCTCTCTCTCCTTCACTCTCATTTTGTCTAATGCGGTATGAGTGTGTATATGGTATGGTAGAGTACCCCCTCGCATTATCCTATTTGGGCTTGAGTGTGATTGTTTTCTCGGACATTATTTTGCGTTTTATTTCAATTTTATTAACTATTCACGGTGATAAGACAGAACGTAATGGATTATATATTATGATGGGAAAATGATGAAATATTTGCTAAAAGCATACGACGACAGTAGATAAAATTAATTGAATTCCGTTTTTGTGTTTCTACATATGGCATCGTATATGGCATCCTTTTAAATTCTAAAAAAACAAGTTAAAAAATGTTAGCAAAAGATTTGCAGCCTACGAAAATGTTATACAGTTTTCCGCAGAGATTCTCGGTAGTACCACGCTTTTATAAAGGGTGATTTTTTAGCTATTATCTTTTTGGCAACACTGGTTTAAACAACTCACGCACGGTTCGTGTTTTGTTTCACTGTCAAACATCTTCAGTTTGGTCTATAATTTAACCATGAATCGTCTTACAAACGAACAACGCTTGCAAATCATTGAATTTTAATATCAAAATGGGCTCTTGGAGAGTTGGCCGAAGATCCACTTCATTATCGAAAAATTGTGTTCAGCGACGAAGCTCATTTTTGGTTCAATGGATACGTAAATAAGCAGAATTGTCGATTTTGGAGTGAAGATCAGCCAGAAGCATTGCAAAAGCTACCAATGCATCCAGAAAAAGTCACAGTTTGGTGTGGTTTATGGGCTGGTGGCATCATTGGACCGTACTTCTTCAAAGATGCTGCGAATCGTAACGCCTTTAGACTATTTTTTGTGGGGCTATGTTAAAGCTCATGTCTATACAGACATTGAAGCATTTATTCGTGAGATACCGGCCGAAATGTTGGAAAGAGTATGCCAAAATTGGACTAAGCCGATGGACCATTTGAGGCGCAGTCGCTGTCAACATTTGCATGAAATAATCTTCAAACATTAAATTATATGGACCGTACTATCGATTCAAATAAAGATTTCATGCATTTTTCTGAATTTTATGTGTTTTTTTGTGAAAAATTTTCCTATAGGTCTTAAAAAATCACCCGATACTTGCTTCCGATTATACAGTGTCTTGTAAAAACTGTGTTACAAATGATCAGGTCAAGGCCGACACACTTCTAGCATATTCGATGGACATATAATTATCATGAATAGAGGGAGAGGTGTGCATTGACACGCTTCAGTGATTTAATAATACGTATCATAGTTTCCCTAATATTGTGCCTCTTTGGGACACAACTCACCAATGAGGGTCGATATTAATTTGGTTAAGAAGCCTTTAATGCCATTCCCGCCACAACTTTATGTACATAAGTTGGAAGGAAGTGACATTTGTAGTCCCCGTAGTCGAGTAAGTGTTGGACACATGAGGCCGCGGTTCAAACTCCAGGTCAGACATCGAAACGAAATACAAAAAAGTATTTCTTCGGCGACTTTCTCTCAGCAGATTTCTGACAAAAACACTGAGAGTAAATAAAAAATTGCCATCAAAAGTTTCTCAAAGAAATCTGTCGTTCAGAGTCGACTTTAAACTGTAGGTCTCGCTACTCATGTATAAAATTAACAAACACAACATGAGTGGTGTGAGAAGCTAGGTCGTATTCCTGACTACTGGGGGGTTGTAATGACCAGCTATGTATTTAGAGGCAGAGGTGTGTATTGACACGCTTCAGTGATTAAATAATACGTATCATAATTGTGCTTCATTGGGACACAACTCACCAATGGAAGTCGATATTAATTTGCTTAAGAAACTCCTAATATAAGCATCCAAGAATGACAGAAAATACTAGCCTTTCATGCCATTCCCGCAGCAACTTTATTTAAGTTGGAAGGCCAGGACATTTGTAGTCCCCGTAGACGAGCAGTAGGTAGTGTGTTGGTTTATTAAACGTGAGGCCGCCGTTCGCATCCCAGGTCAGACACTCCAACCTAACGAAATATAACGGCGACTTCTTCTCAACGGATTTCTGGCTAAAGTTCTGAGAGTAAATAAAAAATTCCCATCAAAAGTTTCTCAAAAAATCTGTCTAATTTAAACTGTGGGTCCCACCACTCATGTATAAAATTACACAACATGGGTAAAGTGAGAAGCTCGGTCATAATTCTGACTGAGGGGTTGTAATGACCAATTATGTACATACATATTGTTACGTTTTTACCTTTTTAAAAACGTTTAAATATGAGTTCGTTGATTGCAAACCAAGTAAAAACAAATATGTGTCTTATTTTAATTAAACTCTCTTTATTGTCCACACTTTCTTATATGCCACTGTTCACACTTAACCGATACAACAATAATTACTACAATTTATTGCTTGTTCACTATTATTCACACACAATTATTCGCTATACTGCTCGCAACCGATATCTTCAAACACGACTATTTACTTCGCACGCAACTTCACTCAAGACTGACTCAATTACAACTGACTCACTCGTCTGCTTTGTCTTGCCCATTTATAGTCCAACACGAACAGTACATCGAACGTTCTTGAAGAAGAATGTTCGCGGTTTCGCATTCTCGCAATTTCTATGGCGACTGCATAGCTTGTTGTTGCGCTTGCTTACTTGTCCATCCCTTTTGCTCTCATGCTTGTTGTTGTTGGCTTATTTAGAAGATGTTCGATGTATTTGTTAGTGTGTATTGTATACACATTGACTCTTGTTGCGTTTGCGTTATCCATCTCTCTCATACTCATACTGATGTTATTGTTAGTTTATGTATGGTTCGATGTACATATGTGTTAGTGTAGCTAGTAGCTTTTGTTTATTATTTTTATGTGAAACGATATTAGGTCGTTTCGTTCTGCGTAACAATATGTATGGAATGGACATTTTATATCCCAAATGGCAAGTTAACCACAGTATACACCGCTTGAGTAATGAAAGGCTGCAGGATCAAACTATTTTTACCCAAAGCCAATTTTTACATCAAAAACAATATGTAAAGCCTCGTATGAAATCCTGTATTTCCACTTCCGGTGATTTTCGACTATGGATTTGCCAGATGGAGATGAACTCAAAACAGAAGTATGTATTTACCATTTGATGTTTAACTTTAGGGTAAGGCATATCCGTTTATGGAATAAGAATATTATTCCATTTCTTATAAATAGTTAGCAAGACTTCTGGAAGTGAAGAAGTGGGGAAGGCATCAATAATTCGATTCAAGATGGACTACATCACCCTAGGTAATCTGATTATTAGAAACGATTTCATTTACATTTTGGTCTAAAAATTTATTAAAAACAGATTGAAGAATTTCAAACAATACTTTTCTTTTCTTCACATGTTTAATGTCGTGCAATCTTTTTCCAATTTGTATAAAAAATATTTTCCAAAATTTTTACAAATTTTATTAGAAATTTTTCTTAAGTCTAGAAAAAGTTCTACGAATTTATTTGAAAGGGTCACACGGCATATAATCCAAAGCCATTTATCATCTCTTTAGATTTTCCAAAACAAATTATCTTGTCAAAGTAAAGAATGCCATTTTAATGTAATGACGACTAATTTATATGCCCACCTCCGCCGTAAAAGAGTAGACAGACAAATGGAAAAAAAATTGGACTGAAAAAAAAGAGCTTTAAAAGCCAATTTATGTACGAGATGACACAGACTAATCCTTTCCATACAAACGGATTTGACAACAAACATCTGTTGGAGGGAAAAATTGGAAATAAAAACACATACACACACACACACACACACACACACGGCATTTATTAAAACCAAAAATTATTGTGTTTTTTTTTATTATTCAATTTTTATAATAAATTAACGACAACCGCCCTCTTTTTAATTAGTTTTTGAAAAAAAAAAAAAAAAATACACGAAGAAACAAAAGGAAAAAGGGGGAAAAATGCCGACGAACACCTTTTGTTTTATTTTCCTTTAGAGAGCAACTCTTTCGAATTAAAACTCTTGCTCGTACACACTTTAAAATAAATCACAACAAAAACATCAAATAAAACTGTCATAATTTTTAAATGCAACACTGCTGACATGAATGACAATATGTCAATTTGACAGTGAGACGACTTACAGAGCCATTGAAGGGAAGCCGCAGCACGAAATGAAATATAAAAATGAGCAACGAAATGTTGCGATAGAGGAGTTGCAGGCAATCAGTGACAGTGAATCGAACGATACACGTTCCCTCATTTAATTAGTCGCCACCACCACCACCACCACCACCACATATACTCCTCATAATTGTTATAAATAGTGCTCTTGTCTCTTCCCCTTTAACACCTATAAATACTTTGCCTCGTTGTTCTTCTTTTTTTTTTTGTGATTCCTTTGCCTTCAGTGCTTGCTTGCCTGTCGGTATGGCTGTGTGTCTGTCTGTCTGCTAAAAAAATGATTCCGTATATTCGTTTTCGTTTAGCTGCTTCCATTGAGGCATTTAAAATAAATCTTTGCATTGCATTGCATTATATACCGACACCGATACCGATACTGGCACAGCTGACATTCAAATTTTTATTTCATAATTGAATGCAAATGTTTTTCCTTTTTTTGTTTTTGTTTTTCCATAATTTTTATAATGTCCTCATCATTATGACATCGTCATCACTATTACGATAACATTTCGTTATGATATCTCTTCTGTAGCCAGCAAAAAAAGAAGTTCTAAATAATTGCACGTGTAGGTGACTACAACAGATTCCCTTACACAATTTTAAGCAATAACTGCAGTCGTTTCAATACTCTCGTACACGCTACCAATTAAGTTTCAGTATTTTTAGTTTGAAAGTTTTATTGTGTTTGAAGGAATTCCAAAGTTTTTTATAAAAATCGCAGGCTTTGAATATATATATTCCGGCAAAGCACTCAGAAGCAGGAAAGATAAACCGTTTATATGTGCTACAAACATAGCTGCCAGATTTGACGATTTATTGTCATTTTGACGATTTTTGTGCTCCAAAAAGATGTTATTGACGATTTGACGATTTATGCTCTTATTTTGATGATTTTTAGAAATTCAAAATATACATCATTTTCTTTATTTTAGTATTTTAAATCCGAATTGAGACACTTATGGTGTTTTCTTTTCTACCAAAAAATGTGCATTTTATTAACGCAAAATGCAATTTTGCGTTTGTTTCTTAAAAATGTTTCGCCCTCTAAAAGGGTGGTATGTTTTATTCTAAATAATTGGCACTTGCCAATGGTGGAGGGCATTGCATTTTATGCCCTGTATAAATCGAGAGTGCTGATAATGCCCTGTAAAGCAGATGACTTTTGTTTATTTATAGGGCTACCAGATGAAATTTAAAAAAAGTCGCCTGATATTGTTATCCAATTTGAAGTTAATTTTTTCATTGTTTTGTGGAGTAATCTTAAGGAAATATTACATTATTAAAGCTACATGGTCAGCAGTATAAAAAATTGTATTCAATGTTAGAACAGTGTTAAAATATCTTTTTTTTTTTTTGTTATAAAAAAAGCGTGCAAGAAATGAAGTCGAAAAATTAGCGATCTGGCAACACCTTTGAACAAATTGGCATTTCCTCATTCATTTTCTTAAGAAGTGGTAAACACAGGGCATACCCTTTTTTAATATTTGTGTTATGTTCTTCTCAAATAAAAAATGACATTACAACAGGGTTAGTCAAAAATTTTTTTAATGCATCTTGTAAGAGGGTGACATTTTCTTTGTAGAAAAGAAAACACCATTAAAATGGTTAGTTAGGTTAGGTTAGGTTAATGTGGTAGCTTTATACCAAAAGCTCACTTGAGCACGCATAGCGGCCCGTTGTGGCACCACAGGCGAACGCAGTCCCTGTACTGACCAAGTTCCTCCGAGCCAATGGGGGGGCAAATCGGTCAGCGCAAGGGCTGCACATTTAAAGCACGACTACCCCACGCTGGAAAACCAGCCAGAAAGTTTTATAAACGAGGCTATGTCCTTGACGTCAATGGACGATAGCTCCGTCAAGCTAACAAGGTTTGGAGAGCCAAATAACCTATATCTGCATCTCTCAAGAGATGGGCATTGACATAGAAAGTGGATAACAGTCTCCTCTTGCTCAGCGGATCTACATCCACGGCAGAAATCGTTAAATGGGAGTCGCATTCTTTCTGCGTGTCTACCCATAACACAGTGACCTGTAAGCATGGCCACTGTGATCGAGATGATGTTACGACTAAGTCCAAGTAACTGATTGGTGCGCCTTCTATCCATTGAGGGCCAAGAGAGCCTAGCGATGGAGCAGGTCTCCTCATTGATCCAGGATAGGTTGGCGTCCCGGGAGAATTTCCGCGCGATTGCCAATTTGAACGAGGTAAGTGGCATTCCCAAGTTGATGGAAGAAGATTCCGGAAGTGGTGCGCCAGCCCTGGCTAGCTCGTCTGCTCTGCAGTTTCCCGGAATGTCGCAGTGTCCGGGGTCCCAGATAAGTGTTACACTGAATCGCCCAGAAAGAAGGTTAAGGCTGCGGCGGCATTCCCTGACGATCCTAGAATTATCCGAAACGTTCAATAGAGACTTTATCGCAGCCTGGCTATCGGAGAAAATTGAGATGCAGCTGAAAGGAACTCCGTGTGCGAGGATCCACTGTGCGGCCCGGTAGATGGCCATTACTTCCGCCTGGAACACGCTGCAATAGTCCGGCAGCCGGAATGAAATGTTCAAGTCCAATCTCCCAGAGTAGACTCCGCTGCCCACCCCGCAATCGAATTTGGAGCCGTCGGTGTATACATCCAGGAGTTCCGGGGGGACGGTCATATCATGGATCTAATCGCTTCTGCTCGGGATCAGGAAGTTGAAATCCCTATCAAACTGCGGTCTTTACATCTACATTGAAAAGGTTGAGCGATTTCTCTGCGCACATCCCTTCCCCTCTTCTTCTCCTATCAATTGCCTAATTTTTAGTAACGTATAGCATCCATTTAGCGACAATAATTTACACACCATTAGTCGTAAGCTTTTTCACGAAAACACCAATCCCTCCGATTATACACAACTTGCGAATGTTTAAACTTAAAATGGTTAAACTTTAAACAAATTTTTCTTGAAAATTATATAAAACTATTCAATTTAAAAATTAAGTCAGAAATGAAACTGGGATGCTATCTTTTCATTTTCAATCTTGGCGAAATTTATTCCAAAAATATTAGTATTACCACATTCTTCAGCTAATGTAGAGAGAGAGAGAGAGAGAATATTTAGGCGAGTTAACCTAAATAAAACAAAACTTAGAAATGTCTTTTATAATCATCTTTAGAAGCAATATTTGTACACAAAAGTCTTAAGAATTTAAGACTTAGCAATTGACGATTTTTTTACGATTTCAATGAACCACTTTAACGATTTTGACGATTTTTTTTTATAATATTTGACGATTTGATGCCTTAATCGTCTGGCAGCTATGGCTACAAACCTTTTGTTGATTTTAATTAAAACTCTGAAAAGACTGAGGGATCTACACATTCGAAACAACTTCTCATTCAAAATTTTCTGTATTGCGCTGTAAATTCCAGAGACCAGCAATGAGTCTTCAAAATGATGAATAGAATCGAATCATACTCATAATTTCTGATACATACTTATACGCATTCATACTTATTTTAATATCATGGAACCTCTCTCTACTTATATTCAAAGTTTGAAGTACTTATCATACATCAGACTTAACAACACGTATGATGTTGTTGATCAGTGTTGCAAAATTGAAATTTTGAAATGGTACTGAACTCTATCTGAAAGAGTACTTTTTTGCATCAAATGGTACTTTTGTAAAAAAATGTACGCATTACAACCCTTCAGTCAGGATTACGACTTAGCTTCTCAACACCACTTATGTTGTGTGCGTTAATTTCATTTATAAGTGGCGAGACCTACAGTTTAAAGTCGTCTGCGAACGACAGATTTTTGAGAAATTTTACATGGCAATTTCTTTATTTACTCGCAGAGTTTTTGCCATAAATCTGCTGAGAGGAAGCCGCCGAAGAAATTTTTTTTCGTATTTCATTTTGTTGGAGATGTCTCACCGGGTGTTTGAACGGGGGCCTTACGTCTAATAAGCCAACACACTACCTACGGCGACTTCTACTGTATCGATTGCATCAGTTCAGCTGACAACATGATGGCAGTACAGTATTGCTAATGACGCTGAATTAATCTGGTTAAGAAGAGAACCTAATTGCCCTTTTCCTCGAATTACTTGCCCGTCTATAGAACTATCGCGATTGTCACAGGCCACTGTCTCTTTGAAAGATATGCCTATATGCAGAGTTGTTGCCAGAAGGAAGTCGCCGGAGAAATATTTTTTCATATTTCATAAGCTAGCACACTACCTACTAGACCATTTATTTATTTATATTAAATACACATACGGCACGGAACAGAAACAATAACGACTTATTCGTGTTCCTCACATACAAGACAAAAAACAGCTGATTCGAAACGTAACAAAACGTAAAAGTCCCGTTTAGTCAAACGTCGACGGAACATTACATTGCGTACATACGTTCGTTTTTAGCATATGAAGAGCAATGCAAATACTTACCGAAATTACATTACAATTTGGCAAGCGTTTTGATGGCTTTTCGTGTTCTAAAAACGAACCTACGTTCCGTGGACGTTTGGCTAACCGGAGCTAAACCCTAATTTTACCTTTAGCATTGCGTTGAACATGTTGCTAATGGCATTAATAGTTGAAAAGCGCAAAACATAAATATGTAATATAATAAGAAGGTACTGAAAGCGTCGCGGGTGTACTGCGGTATTTTTGAAGTGAAAAAGTACCGAAAAAAGTACTAAAGTACTGAATTTTTCAACACTGTTGTTGATGTCGACTCTCCATAACTTAACATATACACGAATCACAAAATAAGTATGAATCGCGTACGAACACTAAAATACTCACTAGAAGGTTGTGTGTTTGGTCTGCTCGCTGCTGTCTCCTTTTTTGCTTAAGTGTTTTTTTTCCTTTTTTTGTAAATGCAACGACAACTAAGACAGTAAATTTTGAATTATTTCTAAGTATTATACAAAGTATTTTTCTAAAGTTATTAATCTAAACGAGTAGGCTGGCTTATGAATCAAACATATTTCGAATGGTATGAGTTTGATGTCAACGTTGTACGCATACTAATTGCAACCTGTACTTAATAAATCAACGTTGTAGTGAGTATGAACGAATGAATCAGAGTACATACATAGTTAAGTTTCAATATTGTTGACTCACTTATATTCAAAATTTCATGAGTGCTTATGAGTAGCAAAAAAAAAACGATTCATTGCTGATCTCTGATACCCACTGACACCGGAAAATCTAGAAGCTTATTTGGGAATCCTTAGTCATTTCTTAGAAGATGATTTGTATATATACAGTGTATTGGAACTGGAAAAATAGGGAAATGGCCAACTTTCATATATCGGGGGACTATTCCACGTATGAATAGTGCTGCTAAAGAATGTCATTTTTTCTGTACTGCCTAATGCGAGCGTTAAATTTTTAAACAAGACGGTAAAAATTTGATTGAATGGAATCATTTTTACTTTAATTTCATGCCCAAATAATATATCTTCAATATACCGACGTAATCTGTGGTTCCGAATAATTTGTTTGAAACAGTCAGCTTAATCTGACTGACCAGTCAGGTTGGCCTCTGTGTAGTTTTGAATTAATCTTTGCAGATTATTGTTCGAAATAATCGAAATGTAAATTTCAATATTGTTGACTCACTTATGTTTAAAATTTCATGAGTGCTTATGAGTAGCGAAAAAACGATTCATTGCTGATCTCTGATTCCGACACAACACTCACAGGAAAGCACGAAAGACCAACCATTTATAGGTGCTACAAACCTTTTTTTGTTTTTAATTGAATCTCTTAAAAGACTGATGAATCTACACATTCGAGACAACCTCTCATTAAAAGTTTTCGATATTGCGCCATTTATACATCATTGGTCATTACAACCCTCAGGATTACAACCAAGCTTCTCACACCACTTATGTTGTGTGTCTTAATTTTATACATGAGCGGCAGGGCTTACAGTTAAAAATCGAATCAGATTTTTGAGAAACTTTCTCATGGCAATTTTTTATTTACTCTCAGAGTTTTTGCTAGAAGTCTGCTGAGAAGAAGTCGCCGAATAAATATTTTTTCATACTTCGTGTTGTTGGAGATATTTTTTGGCTGTGGAACTGAACTGAAAGAGATAATCAAGCCTAAATTATTGCAATTATTTTTAATTGATCAGAAATCAAGTGCCCTAACTAAGGATTATATCGTTTTCCTTATGAACCTTAATGACCTTCCGTGTGCTATTTCTGATTGTAATATTCTGATGTATGCTGATGACGTTAAATTATTTTATACTTCTTCAGCGAAATATTGATTCCTTTGTAACTTGGTGCGGGACTAATTTGATGGATCTTAACTTGAGAAAATGTAAATGCATGGTTTTCTCTCGCGGGGGCGTAATTTCGTCCACTTATGTGATTAATTCTTGCCCTTTGGAAACTGTGACTACATTTCTTGATTTCGATGTATTATTGGATATGAAGCTGTCTTTTATTAATCATATTAGTATGATGATTGGCAAGGTTCGGGCTGTTATTGGTTTTGTGAAGAGATGGGCTAGGGAATTCACTGATCCTTATATAACAAGACTGCTATACACTTCACTTGTTAGACCTATTTTGGAGTATGCGTCTATTATTTGGAATTCATACTATCGTTGTCATAGTGATTCAATAGAGTCTGTGCAGAAGCAGTTTTTATTATTCTGTTTACGTGGCCTAGGATGGGATTATGGCAATGGGTTTCCGTCATATGAGGCTAGATTAGGTTTGATAAAACTTCCAACTTTAGAACGTAGAAGGGCTGTTTTAGGGGTTTGTTTTGTTTTTAATCTGGTTAAAGGTGATATCGATTCTGAGTTTTTGCTTTCTAACCTGAATTTCAGTATTTCAGCAAGATTTTCACGGCACTATCGTCCTCTTTCTTTAGATTTTTATAGAACGAACTATGGATGTAATTTTCCTTTTCGTAGATTATGTAATGATTTCAACTTATATTATGATTTTATTGATTTTAATTGTAGTGTTTGTAATATAAAACGTAGCTTATATGCTGGCATTAATTTGTAAATTATTATAGAAAAATGTATTTTCGTTCTTGTCTTATGTAGTTCCGGTTTATTGTTACTTTATTCAGCTTGTGATTAAGTTCTGTAGCTGTTTTATGTTCTCGTTGCCATTACTTTTCCCTTACCCGCTACAGTCCGGACTGCAGTGTGTACGTGTCCCTACGTAATGGGGACGAGCCCTCCGCGGTCGGGTGAGGGTGGGTTAGGTTGTGGCCGGTGACGTTCGAAAAAAAAAAACACTTTAATTCTTCTAATATTTCTTAAACTTACCATCCAATCGATATGATTTCATCAAACTGTAGGGTATCGGTCCCATTACAGCTTCTTGCATCGTTGCAAGAAGTGTTTCTTAATCCCAACTGTGTATGTAAGTATGTTTTCCCTTCATGGCCAATTGTATGTACAACTGAGGCGTGGAAAACTAATTTTAATTCTCTCTGTCATAATATGTGCACCTCCTCTGCTCTCCTGTACTAAATTGGAAATTTATTTTTAAAAACGAACGCGTATCTTTAACGAACCACATGTTTTTGGTTTACAACTCAATTAAAGGGACGTGCAACTCTAAATGCAGAGAACATTCTTTAAATAAGCGATTGTAGGCAACAAATTATGAAAATTTTAATAAAAACGACAAAAAAAAAGTTATGGCAAGTGACACTTTGACGCCAGACGCAAAGGAGTTCCGTTACGAACGAAAGAATTTTCCAACAGGATAAGGAATTTTAAATTTTGTTTTGCCTTCAAGGAAACTGTGTGATATTCAAGGGGAAATACTTTTTAATTAAACCAATTAAGCCAATAATTGTTATGACAATGGCTGGGCGCCATAGATCCGCTTTTTCTACGCTCACTTTGGTGACTAAAATAGTTGCTAGTGGGTTTCAAAATAGGAAATATCCCAGAAGATAATTGTAATCGTAGTTTTATTTTCTAAAGAACTTTTTTTTTGTCAAACATTTCGATTATTTCGAACAATAATCTGCAAAGTTTAATGTTTCTATTCAAAACTACTCAGAGGCTAACCTGACTGGTCAGTCAGATTAAGCTGACTGTTTCAAACAAATTATACAGAACCACAGATTAAATCGGTATATTGAAGATATGTTATTTGGGCATGAAATTAAAGTAAAAATGATTCCATTTAGTCAAATTTTCACAGTCTGGTTTAAAAATTTAACGCTCGCATTAGGCAGTACAGAAAAAATTTTATTCTTTAGCAGCACTATTCATACGTAAAATAGTCCCCCTATATATGAAAGTTGGCTACTACCCACTTTTCTAGTTCCAATACACTGTATATATACAAATCATCTTCTAAGAAATGACTAAGGATTCCCAAATAAGCTTCTAGAATTTCCGGTGTCAGTGGGTATTAGAGCTCTGCAATGAATCGTTTTTTCGCTGCTACTCATAAGCACTCATGAAATTTTGAATATAAGCGAGTCAACAATATTGAAATTTAACTATGTACTCTGATTCATTCATACTCACTACAACGTTGATTAATAACCAGTGTTCGAAAAAATACTGTACACTAACCATTGTGTACGTAACTGATAAAATACTTTTAACTTTCATTTAAGTGTTTGTGAACTCGTACGTAAACACATTACGTACACAACATGTACACAACAAATGAACGCAAACTCTAACATAACGTACTGAACAGAGTTCACAAACACTATTTATTAGTGTTCGTGTACAAAGTACACTAAAAAGATCAGTATACAACGAAAAAAATTGGGTTTTAGTGATCTTTTTTTGAGTACACTAACATTTTTAGTGTACGCGAGAGTTTATATTCTCATTCAATAAGAGAGAGAGAGAGAGAGAAAAATGGCCAGTTTTTATTTGTATTCTTAAGCGAAATATGTCTATTATTCCTAAAGAATAATAAATGGCATCAAAAACCACAACGCGATCTCTAAAAATACCGAATGAGCTCTCGCGTACACTAAAAATGTTAGTGTACTCAAAAAAAGATCACTAAAACCCAATTTTTTTCGTTGTGTACTGATCTTTTTAGTGTACTTTGTACACGAACACTAAAAAATAGTGTTTGTGAACTCTGTTCAGTACGTTATGTTAGAGTTTGCGTACATGTTCACAAACATTAAAAAGAAACGAAAAGTTTCGCTCTCGTTGTAGTGAATGTGTTTGTGTTCTTTACCCACGACATTCAGTACAGTATATAAACGTTGCGTACTTTAGAGTATTTTTTCGAACACTGTTTATAACTATAGGTTGCAATGCGTACAACGTTGACATCAAACTCATACCATTCGAAATATGTTTGATTCATAAGCCAGCCTACTCGTTTAGATTCATAACTTTAGAAAAATAATTATAATACTTAGAAATGATTCGAGTGACTCGAATTATTAAACAAAATTTACAGTCTTAGTTATTGTTGCATTTACAATAAAAGAAAAAAGAAGACAGACACATAAGCAATAAAGACAGAGCAGCAAGCAGAGCGAACGCACAACCTTCTAGTGAGTATTTTAGTGTTCGTACGCGATTCATACTTATTTTGTGATTCTTCTTTATGTTGCGTTATGAAGAGTCGAAATCAACAACATCATACGTGTTGTTAAGTATGATGTATGATGAGTACTTCAAACTTTGAATATGAGTAGAGAGAGGGAAGTCGCCGTAGTCTAGTAGGTAGTGTGTTGGCTTATTAGACTGAAGGCCCGAGTTCGAATCCCAGGTCAGACATCAAAACGAAAATATGAAAATATTTTTTCGGCGACTTCCTCTCAGCAGATTTCTGGCAAAAACTCTGAGAGTAAATAAAAATTGCCATGAAGAGCTTCTCAAAAGACTGTCGTTCGGAGTCGACTTTAACCCTAGACGGTTACTCTTCTATTTTGTACATTAAGGTTACTCTTCGTTGAATCGACGAACACTTTCACCCTAATTGGTTACTGTTCGTCGAATCGACGAAGCTCATTTACTCTTTATCATATAAATCTTTTATTTTTGACCAAATTTCGCTCTTTTTATAAACAATATTGATTGATTACGAAAGCTTGTAGTCAGTAAAGGTATCCTGGCCACCCATTTTTTTAATCCTGGGTGGTCATTTTTGTACAGTAAGGTTACTCTTCGTCGAATCGACGAACAAAAAAAAATTTTTTTTCGTCTACTGACTGCAAGCTCTTATTATCAAATAACGTTGTTAAAAAAATGAGCGAAATTTGGTCAAAAATGAAAAAGTTATATGATAAAGAGTAAATGAGCTTCGTCGATTCGACGAAGAGTAACCGTCCAGGGTTAAACTGTAGGTCACGCCACTCATGTATAAAATTAACGCACACAACATAAGTGGTATGAGAAGCTAGGTCGTAATCCTGACTGAAGGGTTGTAATGACCAATTATGTATGTATGTGAGGTTCCATGATATTAAAATAAGTATGAATGCGTATGTTTCAGAAATTATGAGTATGTTTCGATTCTACTCATCACTTTTGAATACTCATCTCTGAATCTCTCGTTTAAGTAAAGTCAATTAAAGAAAATAAAAACTGTATTATTTTTTGTTTTTATTATGATTTTTATTTATTTATTTATTTATTAAACGGTTTTATTATTTTCATTTTTAATTAAAATTCTAAATTAATAATTACTGAATTTGTTTACTGTTTACGGTTCTTTTGCTCACTTGTTTTTTTTTTTTTTTAATTTAAATTTTATTTTCTTTTTTTGTTTTATTTTGTGTTTCACTGTATGGTTTTTGTTTCTTTATTTATTTTTTTTTTTTTCCATTTTTATTTATTTATTAAGAGGATAGAGAAGAAGGAGCGTAATTATAATAATAATAAATAATTTATTAATTCTTGTTATTGTTAAATATATTATTTTTTTCATGTTGTTGTTGTTGTTGTAGATTTATATTATATTGACTATAAATTGTTTATTATTTTTTTTTTTTTTTTGAAATTTCAGAAAGTTTTGAATAATAATTTTCATTAAATTTTTTAACAAAACTTTGTATACATTTTTGTATGTTTTAATAAAATTAAATTTTAGTTTAAATTGTTATTGTTGTTGTTATTGTGTTTTAATATATTGTTTTTAATTTGGTTTTGTTTTTTTATTTTCTGGGATTGATTTGCTTGTAAGAAGTATAAATATTTTCATTAGATAATTAATTATTAATTTATTAATTATTTAATTTGTTTATTTCGCTTGTATTTGTATTTTTTTATTTTAATTTTAGTTTTTTTTTTTTTAATTTTTTTTTAAATTTAATTTGAAAATTTATTTTAAAAATCTAAAATAAGCAACAGTTCTAGAGTAAGAGTATTACAAGAGAAGAGATTTCTTTCTTCACTATTTTTGTTTTTTTGTTTTTATTCTTTATTTTAAATATAAATTTGTTTTAATTTTTTAACTTTAATTTGTCTTTTTTTATTAATTCAATAAATAGAAATTTAATTAAAGTATTGTTTTTGTATTAAAAAATGACTAGGATGTATGGAAATAGCGAAGGAGTTATAGAAAAAGAGATAAAGGGAAGGAACAGGTTTTTTAAAAAGAAATTATAAATGACATGCGGTTTCTCTACAAGTATAACACGAGTATTGATTATATTTTCTTTTTTTTTTTTAATTTTCTTTTAATTATTTTTAATTGTGTTTATTTATATAAATTTATTTTTTTTTTATTATAAAAATTATATAAAAAAAAAATATAAATAAATATTGGTTTACATAGGGACAGCTCTACATCAAATGAATGAAGAAAAACGCAAAAAATTCAACAAGGACTTTAAATAACCAGGTTTTTAAATAATTAAGAATTTATTTTCTTTTCAATAGAAAGTATTCAGAAGAGTTTTCATATTTTTAAAATCAAATGTAAGAAATTTTATTGAAAATTAAATTCTACCCTTATATAGCATCAATCATAGCATGAATGATCATTTATTGAATCTCTGTGTGATTGATGCAATATTATTATGGATGCAATATTATTATTAAAAACCTTATAAGAACATATTGTTACGAAAATGATAAATCTAAATACTGGTGTTTTGCTTTTACAACGCTTAACATTAAAATTATAAACAAAAATTACAAAAACAAAACAATACAGTAAACAAACCTGTTTACAAATTATCGTACTGCAGTCAAATCCTAGCCCAATCTAGACTATGAAATTACAGCTATTCTGGCAAGATAGATTATATGATTCCTTATAATATTCTAAATAGAACATTCGAGTTTAGAATTCCATCTAAGCACTTCTGGACTGAAGATCCGGACGTATTCTGAAGACTAAGGGCCATTATTACAACTTGCCGTTAACTAAAGGGAGGATTTTAACGGGCAGATAAATTGTTTTTCATTATTATGAGTACCCAATAAGATAGAAGTGATCGTTAAGCTAAAGGGAAGATCATCCTACCTTTAACATTTAAAGGTCACTTTATGTTTGAACTTGCCATATCATATACTATTTTCGATATGGCAGCTTCAAATTTAAACAAAATGAGCATATACAACAAAAAAAACGAAGTCCGCTGTTGCCACTGCGTTAAAAAAAAACTTGTTTAATTGAGCAGTTTTATCGACTTTGCTCCGGCACTGCCATATTTTAATTTTATTTTATCTATAAGTTGTAATAACGAAAATCAGTTAAAGCTAACTTTACAGTTCCCTTTAGCTAAAGGTACCTTTAACTAAACCCAAGTTTAACGGCAAGTTGTAATAATGGCCCTAAGGGTTCTACGGGAAATCTTAACTGATATTACCACTCAAAGACGAGTGGCTGTAGTATATTTATTAAATGTTCTGATATTAAACTTTCTTACAGGCTGTTTTCCAAGCAGAGATCATGGCAATTTGTAAAGCGGCGCAATGCTTATTGTGTAGCGGAATTTTTGCTGAAAATCTCTTGATTCACTAGGGCAGCCAGTCTGCAATTATGTCCCTAATGAATGTAGTTTTAACGTCCATCCTTGTCATTTATAGACAGAGGATTTCTCAGAGAAATTTCGGATCATTCAAAGGTAACTCCTATATGGGTTTCGGGACATATGTAGGTATATCGCTGGAAACTGCATTGTTGATGAGCATTGTTGGGGTCGCCGTGGTCTAGTAGGTAGTGTGCTGGCTTATTAGACGTAAAAGCCAGGGTTCGAGTCCCAGGCCAGACATCAAAAAATAAAAAAAAAAAATACAAAAAGTATTTTTTCGGCGATTTCTTCTCAGTTTCACAAAAAATCTGTCGTTCGGAGTCGACTTTAAACTTGTAGGTCCCGTCACTTATGTATAAAATTAACACACACAACATAAGTGGTGTGAGAAACTGCGGGCTTCTTGGGGACGATTGCCTGTAGACTGTCTAATGGTGAAGGTATAGCACTGGCCATTTTATAGTCACCTAGCAGCAACTCGTTTCTTTGCCGTTCGCATCTTCCCCCTTTGCACCTTTCCTAAAAAAAACCTGCACAATGCACTGCATGAGTAGGGGCCATACCCTGAGTGCTGGTTTCATTAAAAAAAAAAAAAGATGGCCAGCACTAACCCCGACATGTTAAAGGGCATAGGTATTCCGATTGCCTGAGTTAATTTGAATACTGTTCATTTACTTTACGCGGAAGCTAAATCTCATTGACGGCAGGATAATATGTGTAAATATTGCTAGACTCTAATGTACACATATGGTCAAGAAGAGAACCGACTGACTTCTGTCCGTAAGTTGACTGGCCATCTATCGCACAATGACTTTTGGTAGGCATAACAAACGACTTGGCATTGACTTTTGCAGGAGTTGTAGTTCTGAGGAGGAAGAAGAGACTTGACTTGTCATAAAGAGACGGAGGTTTTTAACGTTTCTTTATCTGACGTCTTTGACCAAGCTCTGTGATATAAAGATGGCAGCAATAGCAAGATTTATTTTGAACTCTGGATGGTTTCCTCTAGGAATTATTTGCACCTCGGGTAAAATTTATAAAACAATAAAACAAAACAATAAAGCGGCAGGTCCTGATGGCTTCCCCGCTGAATTGTTTAAGACCGGATGTAATGAGTTGGTAGGGCGCATGCACCAGCTCATCTACAAAATATGGCTAGAGGAAAGTATGCCCAACGATTGGAACCTCAGTGTCCTCTGTCCTGTCCTGAAAAAGGGAGACCCTACGATATGCGCCAACTATAGGGGTATAAGCCTTCTCCCTATCGCATATAAGGTTCTTACAGGCGTATTGTGTGAACGACTGATTGGACCTTATCAGTGCGGCTTCAGACCTTGCAAGTCCACCATCGACCAGATCTTCACACTACGCCAAATCCTGGAAAAGACCCACGAAAATCAAGTCGACACACACCATCTTTTTGTCGACTATAAGGCTGCTTTCGATAGCCCCCCCCATAAGGGATCGTGTTTTTGCCGCAATGTCTGAGCTCGGTATACCTGCGAAGCTGATAAGGCTATGCAGAATGACGTTGAGCAATTCCTGCAGCTCCGTCAAGGTAGGAATGGACGTCTCCGAACCTTTTGATACCGTGCGAGGTTTCAGACAAGGCGATCCCTTATCATGCGACCTCTTCAACTTCGTCATGGAGAGTGTTCTGCGGAAGGCGGGAGTGCATCGCAATGGCACTATTTTTCAAAAAAGTGTCCAGTTGCTTGCGTACACTGACGACATCGACATCATAGGGCGTACCAAGCGAGATGTCACTGCTGCCTTTAGTGCTATTGAACGCGAGTCTAAGAAGATGGGTCTGGCAGTAAATGAGGGCAAAACAAAGTATATGTTATCGACATGTAGAGACGTGCGGCGTATTGATTCTCAAATTACGGCCGATAACTATACTTTTGATACAGTCAAGGAATTCATTTATCTTGGCTCCGCCGTTACCACCGAATATGATGTCAGTCTGGAGATCAAGCGCAGGATTACTCTTGCCAACAGGTGCTACTATGGTCTCAATAGGCAATTGAGTAGCAGAGACCTCTCTCGTAAGACGAAACTTATACTCTACAAGACGCTCATCCTACCCGTGCTTCTTTATGGCGCAGAAGCATGGACCCTATTAAGAACTGATGCAGCTGCCTTGAGAGTGTTCGAGAGAAAAGTCCTACGTAAGATCTTCGGTCCAGTGCGAGTTGGCGATGATTTCCGCATCCGATTCAACAGTGAGCTGTATGAGCTCCTCAACGACATAGACGTTGTACAGCGTATTAACATCCAGCGGCTGCGCTGGCTCGACCATGTCGTTCGAATGGAGGAGGATGCTCCGGCGAGACGGGTATTTGATGCGGGGATCTGCGGAAGTCGGCGAAGAGGACGACCTTGTATCCGTTGGAAGGACCAAATCGAGGAAGCCCTGTCATCGATTGGTGTGACCAACTGGCGTAGGCGCGCAAGAAGCAGAGGCGCCTGGAAGGATGTGTTGCGGCAGGCCGAAATCCGTTAATCGGGTTGCTATGGCCAATTAAGTAAGTAAGTAAGTAAAATTTATTGTGGTATCAATAAATGCTGACATACATAATTTGTCATTAAAACCCTTTAGTCAGGATTACAACCTGGTTTCTAACACCACTTATGTTAAGTGGTGGAAGCTACAGTTTAAAGTCGACTCGGAACGACAAATTTTTGAGAATAGAGCTCTTGTATGGAATTTGCCGATTTATAAAAAAAATTTTGTGAAAATATTCTCTGTTCCCTGTTGTAAATCTAAGTCCTGAAGGATTCTAGCATGACAAAGTGAATTACAAAATTCTCTCCGTCTTAAATTTCATTCGATCGTTTGATTTGTTCAGGGGCCGAATTACCGCATTCGTGATCGAACAGACTTTCGTATCGAGTACAATTTAGTGACGAATCGAATGGATAGATTACCGCATTCGATAGCAAATTACAATAAAATGTACAAGATTTTTTCTAGTATATAATAGAATTGACCCATATGTTTTATTGAAAACATATGTTAATACATTAAAAAGCAATCATCAAAGAAGAATAAGAAGAAAAGTAAACAAAATTTTCGCCGGTATATTAAATATTTATGCATATTTGTTAAAAAATAATTTCATTTGATATTTTATTTTCTTTATTGTCGTCCGACTCAGAGGATGATTCTAATACTAATACGTATTAGAAAACAAATCCGAGACAAAAGTGACCCACTATCATTGCCGGCTCCTGCGTAAGTGAATTTCATTTTTAAATTTTATTTGAATTAAACTTTTATTTTTTACAGATTTATTAAGCGCTTTCGGCTTTCAAAAGAAGCCTTCAATTTTATTCTTAGCGAATTATATTTTGAAGGGTATACATATGTCTACCGCAATACCACCAAAATTGCAGTTGGCCGTAACTCTTTCGCTTTTAGCCAGTGGTGGATATCAACATACAATAGGGAATGATTACCTGATGGGAATGAGTCAAAGCGCTGTTAGTACTAAGGTACTAAAGGAAATTGAAAATAAATTATGTCGTAAGCTGATAGAGTATACACCTGAAAAAATAAGCTGCTCCCAGAACCTTTTTGTTGTTGCTTTTCCTTGGCTGCAGGTTGGTAGTATGTTTTTGGCCAAATTAGGATGCTCCACCATGAAAATAAATTTTTTTTTTTATAAAAAAGAAAATTCTTTGCAACTACGAGCGCAGTTCGGAAAGTTCTTAGCCTAGCACAGAAAGCGCGGTATAAACAGAAAAAAGTTAATTGTTTTGGAAACTTCCATCTCTGTTATGAACACATGTTAAATTTTGTTTCGATCTGGCAACTCCTTCATATAGAAACAGGTGTTCAAAAAAGACGCATCCGTGATTTTTTTACAATGGAAAAATTAGAAATGCGTGCTGTCATTAAATATTTCCATAAAAAAGGTTTATCGGGACAAGAAATTCATAATGATATGGTGAAAGTGCTCCTTCATATGCAACAGTAAAAAATTGGATTGCTGAATTTAAACGTGGTCGTACAAGCATTGAAGATGAACCACCTAGTGGACGTCCAAAAACAGCAACAACAACAGAAATTGTAGCCAAAGTGCATGATATGGTATTAAATGATCGACGAATAAAAGTGCGTGAAATTGCGAAAATCATGGGCATCTCAAATGATCGAGTCCATTTAATTTTGTGTGAAGAACTACAGATGAAAAATGATGCCGCATTTGTTAACAGTCGACCAAAAACGCATAAGAATGAACATTTCTCAAGCTTGTTTGGATCGTTTTAAGCGAAATAAAATGGATTTTAAGCGTCGTTTCATAACTGTTGATGAGACATGGATCCACCACTATACTCCAGAGACAAAAGAACAATCCAAACAATGGACTGAAGCTGGAGGAAGTGCCCCAAGGAAGGCAAAAACAATTCAATCGGCTGGTAAGGTTATGGCAACGGTTTTTTGGGACTTCAAAGGTATTTTATTGATTGACTATCTGCAAAAGGGTAAAACAATAAATTCAGAGTACTATTGCAACCTTTTGGATCAATTAAATGTACAAATTCGAGAAAAACGTCCTGGCTTACAACACAAAAAAATAATTTTTCATCAAGACAACGCACCAGCGCACAAGAGTGTTTTAACAATGGCTAAAATCAACGAATTAAAGTACGAGTTGCTTGACCACCCACCTTATTCTCCTGATTTAGCTCCCAGTGACTGTTACCTGTTACCAAATATAAAAAAAATCCTTGCTGGCAAGCGTTTTACCTCAAATGAAGATGCAATTACAGTTGTAAACCACTATTTTGAAGACCTTGAGGAAAACTATTTTAATCAAGGCATAGAATTGCTAGAAAAGCGTTGGACTAAGTGTATTGAAGTTTCAGGAGATTATATTGAAAAATAAAAATATTTTTGAAAAACTAACTATTCTCTTTCATTGATAGACTAAGAAGTTTCCGAACCGCCCTCGTATTTTAATACGATTTATTATAATGCCATGGAAAAACTATCTTGGACTGATTGTTTTGGAAAAAGAGACAAAAAATATGAAAAAACAAATTCGTCCATTGTATAGCAAGTGGGGTAGGAAAGAATATTTTGAGTAGAGTTTGAGTAGGAGGAAGAGGAGGAGGAGGAGGAGAAAGTTTTCAGTTTCTAATTTTTTTAATTGTTTATATATTTGTTAAGTTTTTATTTATTTCTTTTTAATTTTAATTAAATTTACGTTGTAATCTTCATTGACTGTGTTGATCTGAGTATGAGTCTTACGTACTTTGTTTGGTTTGGTTTTTTTTTTATAAATATTTAAATATTTATTATTATGTATAATAATAGTTTTTTGCATTTATAATAGAAGAATTTGTTTTGTTTTGTTGCAAAGCTTTTGTTTATTTATTTAATTTATTAAATAATTTTTTTTTTTCTTTTGGTTATTGTGTGTGTGTGTGTGTGTGTCTGGGATGGCAAAGGGGAAGGGGGGTTTGTGTTGTAACATTTTGCTGTAGAAAGTTTTTTGTGTATTTAATTTAATTTTCCTTGTTTTTCTTTTTATGTTTTGTTTTCTTTTTTTTTTTTTTTTTTTAATAATAATACATAATTTAAATTGAATTAATTTAGTTTTTTTTTTATTATTATTTTTATTTTTTTCTCTTTTTTTCGAAATTAATAAGAAGAAGAAGAAATATATATGTATGTATTGCTTGCATTAATTCTTTATTACATATTTTCAATCTAAAAGAAACCAAACATAGTTGTTTTTACTATTATTAATTGCTATTATTTTTTAATTGTTTTTGTTTGTTTTTGTTTTAAATTTAAATTAATTAATTTGTAATTATTGCATTAATTAATAAATAATTCATATTTTAATTAATAAATGTTTTAATGTTTTGTTTGTTTGTATTTCTATAAATTATATTAATTAATTACGTTTTGTTTTTAATAAATATTTTTTATTTTTTTTTTTATATATTTTTAAATACATAATATTTTTAAATATGTATGTTTTTGGTTTTTATGTTTTCATTTTTCTCCAAAAAATTTCTAATAACTAAACTAAACTATTGTATTGGTTTGCTTGTATGTAATTAGTTTCATATTTAAACTTGATTTTAATAACGTTTTATTAAATAATTTTTTGTTTTTTGTTTTGTTTTTATTTTTTGCTTTGTAATTTTTGCATTTTGTTGTTGTTGTTTGTTGTTTGTTGCTGTTGTTAATGTAATTAATTAAACATTTTTCTTTTTAGCATTTTTCAGAATATTTTAGAATGGATAAAATGCAGCTATGCTGGAAGTACTAGTAAAATTTAGTATCACAGTATTTTATAATAAGATCAAATTTATAATTTTCCTTTTTTATTTTTATTTTTGTTTATTTTGTTTGTTATTATTTTATTTTTTTAAATAATTTTTTTTTTATTTAAATTGTTTTTATGTTTTTTTTTTTTTTTTGTTATAAATTTGTTTGTAGATGATGTTTTTGTTGTTATGTTTTGTTTGTTGTTGTTGTCCATATGAAAAAGTCCAAAATCTTAGATCAAATTTATCCATTTTATTATGGTTTGCTTTGTTTTTGTGTGTTTTTCTCTTTTTTCTAAATTAAGAAATAAAAACAATTTCAAATCAATACAAAATTTGTTTTTTTTCTTTTTAATAATTAATGGTGCTCCTTAAGGTATGCTTTCATTTCTCTGTTTATTATTCCCTATTTGATCTAAGAAGTAAGCTGTGTGTGAAGTGTTTTTATTTGTTTGGTGGCTGTGTATGTGTGTGTTTCTTATTGAGTTTTTTTTTTTCTTTTCTAAAAAGAGTGTTTTGAGGTGAAAATGAGTGATTCAGTGTGTGTAAATTTATTGAATTGGTCTTGATTTTTTTTGTTTAAATTTATTTAAAATTTTTTTTTCTTTGTTTTGTTTTCTTTATTAATTATTTTTATTTTTGAGAAGACATGTTTTTTGTTATATAAATTTTTTTTGTTTTTTTGTTAAAAAGCTACTATTATTATTTGTTTTATTAGATTTAATTTTGTTTTTTCAATTGTTTTTATTTGTGAAATTTTGTTTGGTATTTTAAAGTCTACTTATATATTTCGTTAATAAATGTTTCATTTTAAAGCCTTGTTTTTATTATTTTGTTATTGTTGTTGTTATAAATATGTTACGGATAATTGTTGTGGTCTTGGATTTTGAAAAAAAAAAAACATACAGAACTTTTAAAAATAAGACAAAAAACATTGGAAATTATTTGGTAACATTTTACTTTCACGTTTTAAATTATGTGATGTTTTTGTAACACAGGCTATTTCACTTGCCTGCCTCAATTTTGTTTGTGTTTCCCTTATAAACAGGCAGGCAAGTGAAATAGGCTGTGTTACAAAAACATCACATTAATCTTTGTGCTGTGGTTTTATTAAGGAAATTCAATGATTTCTAAATCTTTGTAAAAGTGAAGTTTTCTCTTTCGATTCGATAATAGAAATCCATATTTAACAAACCTAGATCAACGTTAAAAACAGCTTTGTTAGAAGAACGCTCCCACACACCCATTTGCGTTCAGTTAAGAGCACCACTGTGATATCCGTTACTGTATGGTTTCATTGAAAGTCCAGGAAAGAGGATAATTTAAAAAAAAAAAAAAAATAAAGCAAACATCACCCAGTTAAGAACATACTGTGAGCGTCAAAAGAAAGTGTACAATTCAAAAAAATATACATTAGTAAATTACCGTTAATTTCTTTTAAATTATTTTATTGCCAGTTTTTAAAATTGAAACAAGAAGAAACGAATTAGAAAAAATTTGGAAATATTGTAAAATTTTTTCGGGCACTCTCCTTAAGTGGAAAACTTGAGTTGAGATTGTTAGAATTTTATCCATAGTGTACACTTTCTTTTGACGCTCACTGTACATACATATGTTTAAGAAAGTGACCAGTGCTCATTCCAAGCATCAAGCGTATGAGGTCCATGTGACTATTTGTCAAAGCAAATGATCTCTGATCATAAGGGGATCAAAAACTAAACGATATGAAAACGATATAAAAACATGCATTGCTGTTTGATCTCTCCGGAACTATATGGTTCAGTTTGTGGAAAAATTGTAGTTAAAATTTCCATCAGCAACCAACCAATAGAGCTGCAAAACCATCGATAGTACTATCGATAGTTTTATTTTAAATGAACTATCGATGTTTTTTTTCCCGATAGCGATAGTATCGAAATTTAAGCTGCAATTTTCAGTTTTGCGACCGCTTCAACGCAAAAAAAAAATAATATATCGACGTATAAAACGTGACATCAGAAATTTTCATTTCTAAAGTTAAGATTGAAAAAAATAGAAACAAAGTTCAAAAAAAGTTTATTAAAAAAACCATTGATTCGATCGATATAAATTTAATATCCCCTATGACTAAAAGATGTGCGTGTGTCATCCAGAATAAAGGATTCGCAACGAAATATTGCTTTTAATAGTTTTTTTGTACACCTTAATTGGGGGGTGCTTTAGTTTAGTCCGCTTATATTTGCGACTTAAAATGTTTTTTTGAATTTTAACTTTTTTTTTATTAAATTCTGAATTCCTTAAGTTTGTATTTTTAATTAATAAAGATATAAATAAGTAAAAAATAAAAAAAAAAAATAAAAAAAATTTTAATAACTTTGTTTTAAAGAAATTATCATTTAAAAAATGTAAAAAAAAAATGTTTTGGCCGATACTCTGCATATATACATACATATGTATATCTACATCTATAATTTTTAATTAAAAGTGGGAAATTTAGCACTCTTCTAAAAATTCGATACTATCGATAGTTTTATACCGGACTATCGAATGGGCCGACTATCGATAGTTTTGCAGCTCTACCAACCAATATTGAATGAACAGTTTGCTTCTCCACAGACGAATTTTGTCAGAATTTTACAAAATAATTTCATAAAATGCAACAACAACAACGCCATAGACGTTTTAATCACTTATTAAAAGTAATTCCTGTGGTTGACATCCCTAGGGCATCACTATTTGGCTTCAAAAGTAAAATTTTTGAAACACAATGCTTTAAATGCGTAAAATTCACATGAATTTTCTTTCGAATCGATTTAGACAGTAATCCCGCTTCAAAAATTTATCATTCAATAACTCGGACAAATTTCTGAAACAATGTTCCAGCAGCGTAAATACCTTCTTTACAAAAATTTGCAAACGATAGTTATTTTGGGAGCAATGTGGGTGGACCAGATGAGTTTCAAATATAGAACGTTTTACGAATGCCAGTCAGCACAATTTAGTAGGCCAATTCCAAAAATAACATGGGCTAGAGTGGTAGAAATTTTACTCATGTCCTCCACTAACACATTTGAATCTCAAAAATAACCATCTAGCATATTAGGAACTTCAGAGCATTTAAAGATTATGAAACTCTGTTGTTTATAAACCTTAATCAGAAACTATAATGAATTTCTGATAAAAGCTCTGGCAATTCTAACAGCTAAAGAATGTGAATTCAGTATTGAGTCTTACTTTTTTTCCGGAAACCTAAGTCAGTACATTTAATTCCAATATAAAAATACGCTTTTAAGCTGTTCTATACAGTATTTGAAATAACTTTAACCGTAGATCGAGCCTTAAAAAAACTTCATAATTGTAGTTTATGTATCACTTTTGATACATACTTGTAGTACATAGTATTTTCACGATTATTGAAAGATTTTGTATTTTAATTCATTTTAATAAAACTATTTTATATTATTATATTTTATTATCACTTTTATGAAATTTACGCCAAAATTTTTGACATGATGTACGTTGCAGTATGGTTTTTTACGTAAAAATCAAACACTTCATGTCAGATTCGTTTTATTTTTCTATAAATGGCAATAATTTGGCATCTAGCATCCTTGCTTTGCGGCGATTTATAAGTTTCCAATTGTTTAGATGGGGCAGCTTATTGTCACTCGCATCAGTAACACTCTCAATTGAGGGCTGGCTGAAACCTAATGGTACAAACCATTGTTATATTTCGTTAGAAAAATTTGTTTTCAACGTCATGTGAGGTAAGAAAGTTTCTCGTAGCAATAGAACGTCGATTATATCAATAACAAGGCTCTGTCTTGGGTTCCTCTCTATTTTCCCGGATGCAGGTTTCTACAAATACGGCTGTAAGTAGTTGCTACGCACATAGCATGTACTTGAATGTAAAACTGCCAATTCCGTTTCGGTGGACCGCGTAATTTATATCGACCATAAAATTCAATTAGTTACTAATCTAGAGCGACAAAATTATTGGGATTCTTAAAAGCTGAAAGACTTTCAGCTCATTTTTCGAAAAGGCGTAATAGATGTAAATTTATCATTATTTCCGAGTAGCACATTATCAAACCGAATGATTCTGTTATCACATACGTTCGTAGTTGACCGAAATATTATCCTTCCGTAATATCAATGAAATAAAACATAGGACGAAATACATTTTTATAATGTTTGTCTATCACGTGAGATAAATCTGAGAAGAGCAGTAAGAAAGACTCTACAACATTTCAAGAAACAGCTGCTAGCAATCTGCGTGAAAATTGTGAGTATTTTCTTTTTCCAAACTACTAAAGTAGTACTATATTTGGCGATAAACATCTGATTGTAACGTTTGTTGCTCCCAATACTTGCGTCAGTTCATAAGACGAGCTTCTGTTTTCTTCTTCTTTAGAGTCTCCAGCAGCAGGAATATTACATATATACATATATAATCGGTCATTACAACCTTTCGTTGTAAATGGGACACAACTGACCAGAGATTTGAACCTTGGTCTGACATCTAATAAGCTAACACGCTACATACTAGACTACGACTACTACCGTCAATATCAAGGATATATCATGAACAGAAAATTCAACCTTTTCACTTTCCTCCAACACTATTCCTTCTTAAATACCATAAATAACGTATTATTTACGATAAAACTTCACAAAATCTTTGAAAACCTAAAAAAAATTTCAAACACAACACCAAAGAATCGCTAGGAAAGTCGTATGTATCAAAAATGATACAAAGACAGAATTATGAAGTTTTCGATTTTCTTCACCCCTGTTTAAATTTTTTTTTTTTATTTGTTTTAAAATAATCACAATAACAATACTAACGAATTCAAAAAATATCAGGTGTCTTTTTCTTTTTCTGAATTAAAGTTATATAGTCTCAAAAATTGAAATGTATCATTTTTGATACAAAGCTCGATCTACGGTTAATGGTACAATAGATAAGATGAAAGTCACTTTAATTTATTGCCAAAGCTTTCCGTTGAAGTTATGTGACTGAAGAAAGATCTGGAAATTTTTGTTTAGCTGAGGTACATTAATACTATACGATATGTTTCCTGAATACCTCTGTGAAAATGTGTCTTTCTGAAATCGATACTTGGACAATATATACTTTCGTATGTAGTCCAATGATTCGATAAATTTGACAAAATTTTAAACTGCTACACTGTATTGCCTCTTTAACATTAACATTGACTCTAGTGTTGCTGTAATATTTAATAAAATTATGCAATTGAGACTTTGCTGATCGACAAAAGAAAAAGACAGACTTGCACGAAACATATATTTTTTTTTAATTTTAGTAACCATACGAAACATGAAAATTATTTATAATAAAATAAAACAAACAAGGCATTTCTTTATTAATTTAATGAAATTACAAATGATACAAACCAATTAATTAATTAAATAAAGTAACACAAGGAAAATTCAAAATAAAAATACAAATAAAAAATAAAAATAATTCAAAAAAGAAAAAAAAAAAAAAGAAACTTATAAACTAAAACACAATATGTATTGGTTTTAAAAACTAAATAAAATAAAATAAATAATACATACATAGGTATGTAAATATGTATGTAAATTAATAATTATGTATGTATAAGACAGTTGTGTTTAGCATTTTTTAACATATTTTTCTTAATACATATACTAAAATTTAATAATACATCTTCAGGGGATTGTAAAATTATAATTTGGAACACAGGAAACATAAAAGTGTAATTAGAAAAACATTTTAAGAAATAAATTCATAAAATAAAATATAAAACAATATCTCACATAGAACTTATGGCTTAAATTATACATACAATAACTAACTAACTATCTGTCTATTACGTTAATTTTTTTTTTTTTTTTTAAACAAATGACTAAAAAATAAATTCGTTCTCTAAGTGACTAAAACAATATGATTTTCAATATGAAAATTATTCGCTTTTAAAGAAAACAATCATTATTCGTCTGCAACATACATAAACTTGTATGATTAATAATTAGAAATTAAAAATATGTGAAATGAAAAACTTATTCAGAAAAAAAAAACAAAAAAAAAAACAAAAAAAAAAAAATAAATTATTTCATAAAAATAAAGAAAAGATTCGAGTCTTACGTTGAAAAGCATTTTTTTTAATTATAAATTAATAAATAATGAAAAACAATTCAAAATTTATTATCAACTTATTATAAAATATGGTCAATTCATAGATTTTAGTCCAATAAAAATAATAAAAAAAAAAAAAAAAAAAAAAATATTTTGAAAGAATTTTGAAAAGTTTCATTTAATTCAAAAAAAAAACATACGCGAAGCTAATATTCTAACCTACTTGATTGGCACTACTTTTTGAATAAAAAGTTGCAATTCCTTTAAAAAAAAAAAAATTCCGAATCAAAAAATTTGTTCTCTTTTTGTATCTGTTCGGACCATTTTTTTATTGATGAATCTTAACATGAACATTTATGCTGAGAGCAAAATCTTGTAACCATTACGGAATAGGCTCCCTAACACCTTTGCGGACATTTAAGAATATATCGTCGGTCGCATGTAGAAAGGCCCTAACTCACACTTTTTTCGCAGTTGATTTTTTTTTGTGATTCCAATACATTTAACACAAATACATACACCTTCTCACAAAAATTTAATAAAAAAAAAAATATGCGAGTTAGGGCCTTTCTACATGACACCAACTATATGTATATGTAGTTTGTGGCTTAGTGTGCGACCATGTCACCAACTAACAAAGATGAAAGTAACTTTTGGCCATACAGGTATTAAAATATAATTCAATTTCGTTTAAACATTGAATTAAGCCCGGTTTTTACCAGCAAAACTTTATTAAAAGATACAAGATATTCAAAAGTAGAAACAATGCCAGTTTAATTCACTTTAATTTACAACGAAAACTTTCATGTTATCGTTATTCATTCGGACACTGTATATATTGAAAGGAATTTTATCAGTAATTGAGCTCGTTTTATTTCGAAATTATATAAGAAAGTTTATTTCTTATTTTTCTTGTGATTTTTAAAAACAAAGTATGGCAGTTACTTAAATTCCTATATGTACGATGGGTACGCTGTAATACCCTAACGATTGTTTTTAGGAAATAAAATTCATATTCAATCTTTTTGGATTTAACCGAATCGCGGAACTTGTTTCTCTAAGACGTTTCTCATACGCATAGAGCACCATTGTGATAGCCATTCCTGTATGGTTTCATTGAAAGTGCAGGAAAGAGGATAATTTAATAAAAAAAAAAAATAAAACAAAAATCGTAAACCCTGTCTCTCAGTTAAGCACTTATGTATAAGAAAGCGACCACTGATCATTCCAAGCATTAAGCGTATGAGGTCCATGTGACTATTTGTCTGATCATAAAGGGATCAAAATCTAAACGATATTAAATATAAAAACATGCATTGCTGTTTGATCTCTACGGAAAATTGTGAGAAAATTTTAGTTAAATTTCCATCAGCAACCAATCAATATTGAATGAGCAGTTTGCTTCTCAACAGACAAATTTTGTCAGAATTTTATCGGTCCGTGTGAATACTTGTCACAGCAAATCGCTCCTTTATTGCAACATAGTCATATCTCAAAAAATTACAAATTTGTAGTTACTTAAGCAAAACTGCTCTTTTAGACCTTCTGTACATGTTGAAAAAAAAAAAAACCAGTTTTATATCCCAAGCTGAACCAAAGTTATAGCAAAAAGTGTTTGCGGCAATTAGATCATAGGACTTATGTCTTGAAAACTTAAATCGCATTTTGCCAAGTTCAAGTTTTTTTTTTGAGATATGACTATGTTGCAATAAAGGAGCGAAATGATCTCTGATCATAAAGGGATCAAAAGCTAAGTGTACTATGTAATACCCTAATGATTATTTTTGGAAAAAAAAAAATCCATTTTCATTCTTTTCAAATTTAATCGAATCACCGAATTAATTTCTCTTAGACGTTTTTCATATCGATGGCTTAATATAGAAAGGTCGTATCTCATTTTTTTTTTAAATTGGGGTTTTTACATATTATGTACATACATAATATGTAAAATACATAAAATACATATTATGTAAAAACCCCGATTTTGAAAAAAAAAAATGAGATACGACCATTCTATATTAAGCCATCGATATGCTCCGCACTATAGTAAAATTATTTTGGGGTACCTACTTCTACAACAAATTTGAAATAATCTTAATTATAAAAACGTATTCGAAATCAAATCAGATTCTCGAGTGTTTTTGTTTTTCATACTTTATCACCGAATTAATTTCTCTGAGACGTTTTTCATATCGATGGCTTAATATAGAAAGGTCGTATCTCATTTTTTTTTTAAATCGGGGTTTTATGTATGTACATAATATGTAAAATACATAAAATACATATTATGTAAAAACCCCGATTTTGAAAAAAAATCAGATACGACCTTTCTATATTAAGCCATCGATATGCTCCGCACTATAGTAAAATTATTTTGGGGTACCCACTCCTACAACAAATTTGAAATAATCTTAATTATAAAAACGAATTCGAAATCAAATCAGATTCTCGAGTGTTTTTGTTTTTCATACTTTAAAAATATATGTCCAATAAAGTCAAGTGAACACTTAGAATAGTCACGTTTGAACTAAATAGTTTATTTAAATCGGAAAGCAATTATTATCCGATTTGAAAGTCGCCAAAGATTGCAATTAAAACCCATAGATTGTATGTTTAACAATACATCTGTATAAATCTGTTTTGAAAGATTATTCTTAAAACAAAGAATACAAAAAAATATTCCAATTAAAGTAAAAAAAAAATTAAAATTATGCATGAACTTTGAACTTACTGAAAATGCTAAATATATGTATGGTCTGGAGTTGAAAACTGTATTCGAAATAAACATACTCTCTCTCATAAGCAAACTTTACAACTTTGTATTGATTACTATAATAACATTATGAGACAAAATAAAAAAAAATTAAATACACCCGGCTAATGACATAGTGTGTGTTGTGAGTTTTGTTGAGTAGATCTCAAAAATATTTTTTTTATATTTCTCGAACCCTGCAAACTTTTTTTATTTGACAAAAACTGTTTTTTTTTTAGACTTTACACACAAATTTCTGGATTATTCAAACATTTCTGAACCGATTTCCATAATTGAAATCTTGTCGGAGAGGGGAGAGATGGACTTTTAAAACGCTATACACATATCTATTATTTGACTTAATATGCTATGAGATTTGATGAGGTAAACTTGGAAAATGCGAATTTTTTTTCATATTTTTTCAAGTTTGTCCGTTCATAGTAGCAAACTTTATTCAAAAAATATGAAATAAGTGATGACATTCTGAAAGTGCATTATCTTGTGAAGAGATTGGCATTTCGTTTGATCAAATCGGACAAAAATTGCCATAGTTATTATATAAATAATACAACAGTCGTGTTATATTTTTTTATATATGTCATCTCATCAAATGAACTTATAGTTAAAAAATTTTCAGAATTTTTGATGGATCTTGATTGTTTATCATAAAATGTGTCAATTTCACGTTAGAGCGACCACCAGAAGTTGGCCAATGTTTGCGCAAAGAGAAATAATAATATTTGCAAAAAACACAAATATTTGCAGACTTCTGGTTGTCGTGCAAATGTGTAATTAACACATTTTGCAATAAACAATCAAGATCCATTAAAAATTTTTGAACTAAAAGTTCATTTGATGAGATGACATATATAAAAAATATCACTGTACTGTGTTAGACTCTTTAAATAATAACTACGGTAGTTTTTGTCCGATTTGATCAAATGATGACTCAATCTCTTTACAAGAGAACAGACTTTAAGAATATTATAACTTATCCTATATTTTTTTTTATTAAAGTTTGCTACTATGAATGGACAAACTTGAAAAATATGAAAAAAATTCAAATTTTCCAAGTTTACCTCATCAAATCTCATAGCATATTAAGTCAAATAATTGATATATGTATATTGTTTTAAAGGTACATCTCTTTCCTTTCCAACAAGATTTAAATTTTGGAAATCGGGTGAGAAATGTTTGAGTAATCCAGAAATTTGTGCGTGAAGTAAAAAAAAAAAACAGTTTTTGTCAAATAAAACAAGTTTGGAGGGTTCGAGAAATATAAAAAAAGATATTTTTGAGTTCTACTCAACTAACTGAACAACGTGGACTATGTTATTAGCCGGGTGTATAAATTTTTTTCTATTTTGTCGCATAGTGTTATTCTTAAAACAGAGAATACAAAAAATATTCCAATTAAAGTAAAAAATTAAAATTATGCATGAACTTTGAACTTACTGAAAATGCTAAATATGTATAAGTATGGTCTGGAGTTGAAAACTGTATTCGAAAGAAACATACATACTTTCATAAGCAAACTTTACAACTTTGTATTGATTACTATAATAATATATTGTATATAATATAATACATATACTATTTATATACTAAACGATATAAATGAAACTTTCAAATCTTATCTTTAAAATCGAATTTAAAGTTTTAAAACAAATTATTTTTGTTTTTTTTTTTTTTTGCTTAAAATAATTATAAAAAAAAAGAGGAAAAATTAAAATGAAATTGTTGTAGAGAGTTAGGTTTTGTTAAAAACTTGTTTCATAAAGAAATGAATGAATGATTAAATAATAATACAAGAAATAATATTAAAAAAAAATACAAAAAAAATAGTAAATTAAAATACAAACATGCGCGAGATTTACAAGTGTAGATAGAGGTGAATTGGGATTTGTAAACGTTTTGCTATACACCTCGAAAACAACGAATTACGCTATTTGCGAATTTGCTATTTGTTAAGTAAATAACGCACGTATGTATGTATAAATGTATTTGTTTATGTAGTAGATATATATATACTATATGTATAGTAATTGTATATAGTAATGATTATGTAAATGTCTATATGTAGATCTCTGTGTGTGTCTGTAAGCTTATGTAATTGTTGTTTAATTGTTTTTTTTTTAATTAATTAATTAATTTGTTATTTTATTATTTTAGAATTGATTTGATTTTAATGATTTAAACAGATTTGTTTTGTTTTTGGACTAAAACGCCATAATACTTGCTTTACTTAGTTCCAGCATCTTAGCTACATTCTATTCTAGAAATATTCTAGAGTTTAATTTATTTAATGCCATCACTTGGGCAGCTGATTTTTGCAATGGTTGACGACAGACAGCATGGTGATGAAAATCTTTTAAAATTTTCTTTATAATTTCATGAAATTTCTGTTCAATGCCAAGAAAAATTAACAATTGATTTTTATATTTATTGTTGTTGTTGTTCAAAAGGGAAATTTTAATTGTATCAAGAGTTTGTTCTTGTACAACATGATCATTATCGTTATCAACTGCCTTAATGGTACGTCCTTTAAGGGGGCAGGAGGCAGTTTGTTTGAAATAGTATCGAAAGGTATTTAAAGATTGCGTTTGAGGAGTAGTTATAGGATAATAATTAGAATTTGGATTAGTAGCATTAATGTATTGTACTACAAAAGCCAGTTGTAGTTGTTGTTGTTGTAATATATAATTTACAATTAAATTTACTACTAAATTATATTCTTGTTGCTGTTGTGTTTTTAAGTTTAATAATAATAATAATAAAGTTATTATCCGAAACACTAATTGAATTATTATTATTAATAATAATAATAGTAATAGATATTGTTTTTCTTTTTCTTGTTGTTGTTGTTGTATTGATAATAGCATATATTGTTTGTTATTATAATATACGTCATCAATTGTCATCATCACTGTCATCACCATCATCATTATTATTAAATTAAACATTTTTAAAGATGTTTTTAAGCTGATGATTTGTTTATAAATTTTTTGCTGCTGATATTCTTCTTGTAGTTGTTGTTGTTGTTGTTGCTGCTGTTGTTGTTGTTGTTGCTGCTGTTGTTGTTGTTGCTTCTGCTGCTGTTGTTGTTGTTGTTGTAATTTAAATTGTGTTATTATTATTATTAGATATTGGAAAACATAAATTATTTGTAATAATGCTGCTTGAATTATTGTAAAACATTCGAATTTAAGCAGTCATTCCGGAAGCGCAAATTCATCTTGTTCCTGTGGTTTTTTCAACCAATTGCCCAAATCCTCGCGGCGAAATGCGGCAAATAGTTCACGTTTGGCAATCTATACAAAATATATGATAAAAAAATAAAATAAAATAAAAATTCCATAAGAAAACTTATTTCAAATTCATTTAAACTACAACTTCACCTGATAGTCTTTAACTTTAGACTTTGTCTGTCCATAGTCCGTATTGATGGATTTCTCCGGTAGGCCAGGTAGATTTTTCACCAGTCCCCCATATTTACGGAAAAACATTTGTTTTGTTATGCGTGATATTTGATTATTGACCGTTTTGCCGGTCAAAGAGTTCACCACTTCTACCTCGGTATCGCCTATTGTCCAATTGATACCGAAATTTGGTGCCTTGGCTTGATTGCGCGGCTCCGATGAGGTTAGTTGAGCCAAACGCGGCTTATTCAGATGATAGGGTGGTGGAAGACCTTGTATGGATTTTTCAATACGTCCACAAACAGCACGATACATATGTTCAGGATGTAATAAACTGCCCAATACTATGGAATGCAAATATATGGGCTCTATAATAGAGGACAGCAGAGATCCTTGTATGCCGACTATATTCCATCGTGCTATTTTATCCGAACAGGACATGGTGAGTAAACGATGACCCTGTCAAAGTGTATGGAAAGAAAGCAAACAAAAAAAAAAAAAAAATTGTTTTTCTCTTCATAGAAATTTTTATCAAAAATTATTCATAAATTCAAGATAATTTACGACGATACTTGAATATCAATTTTATTTTCTAATAAACTCAACACATTTGGGCAATTCACACAAGCCGTTGTATCGTTGTATTGATTGTATTGTTGGACGATTATACAACAGTGTATGATTTTTGTTGATAATTTTCATGTAAAAATCCGATACACTTATACACATTTTTTTCATATGTTTTTAAAAGTTGTATTGATTTCGTGCTATCAAATTCTGTGAATGAAAAAAATGTGTATATGTTCTTATATGTTTTTCAAAAGTTGTGTTGGTTTCGTGCTATCAAATTGTTTGAATGCCAAAAAAAATTCATTTGGAATACCAAATACACAATACAGCATAGCATTGAGCGTTCACAAACAACCAAGTGTCTTCAATACAACATACACGATACAAAGTCGTGTGAATTGCCCAATTATTACATTATTATAGTTGTTACCGGATGTATCTTTCTTACAAATGTTTCATCAGCTCATTGGAATATCTGGCTATTTTGGAACTGGAAATTCATTATGTTTTTATTATTTATTATTATTTTATAAAGGACTTGATATTCAGTAGTAAATCCATTTACATTAAATTCGATTTCTATTCTTTTTTTTCATTATCAGCTAAATTATTTATAATTCCCATCTGCTATTATTTCTACAATAAAATAAAAATTTATTGTGGAATGAAGCCATCTTCATATCCCATATGGTCTAGTGGCTAGGATATCTGGCTTTCACCCAGAAGGCCCGGGTTCGATTCCCGGTATGGGAAGTTTCTTTTTCCTATTAATTACGAATAATATCCTATTAAATAAGGGGGATACCCGGTCTTTTTTATTCGATTTATTTTTTCTGGTCAACGTCTTCCAGAATATTAACAAAATATTTTTTTTAATTATAATTCCTAAGTGTTACTTTTTTCATTAGCATATCAAAATCCCAATTAGAAGGCGTACATTTATATCCCATATTGTCTAGTGGCTAGGATATCTGGCTTTCACCCAGAAGGCCCGGGTTCGATTCCCGGTATGGGAAATTTCTTTTTCTTTTAATTACGAATAATAATATCCTAATAAATAAGGGGAATACCCGGTCTCTTTCATTAAACTCGTTTTTTTTTTTTTTTTTTGATCAGCTTATAATTCCCAAGTGTTACTTTTTTCTTTAGCATATAAAAATTCTAATAGAGAGAAGTATATTCATATCCCATATGGTCTAGTGGCTAGGATATCTGGCTTTCACCCAGAAGGCCCGGGTTCGATTCCCGGTATGGGAAGTACTTTTTTTCCTATTAATTATCCTCTTAAACAAGGAGTATCATTCCGTCTTTCTAATTAAATTCGGTATTTTTCTTTTGGTCATTTACTTGCAGGATAATATTCACAAAAATTGTTTTCTTTAAACTTATAATTCCCAAGTACATATTACTTTTTTAATTAGAATATAAAAATTCCAATTAGAAGAAGTACATTTATATCCCATATGGTCTAGTGGCTAGGATATCTGGCTTTCACCCAGAAGGCCCGGGTTCGATTCCCGGTATGGGAAATTTTTTTTTTCTGAAATATTTTTTTCTAAATAATACTTGGCGTTCTGATCGAGTTTCACTAAGAAATCTGTTTATTAATTATAAAATGTATCAACTCTTGTTAAACAAAAATGCCTGTACGAATAAAATTTTTAAAGACTTTTCTCTTTATGCTTTGGCGTCGCATTTAAATTTGGTCAACACGAGCTTAAAATTTTTTATACAAATAAACACTGTCTAAACACTAATTTTATATCCCATATGGTCTAGTGGCTAGGATATCTGGCTTTCACCCAGAAGGCCCGGGTTCGATTCCCGGTATGGGAAATTTAGTTTTTTGTTTTTAGTTTTGTTTGTATTAAAAGAAAATAAAATTGATATTCAATATTGAGGCTTTTAAAGTTTATTTAAAATTGTTTTTGTTTGTTTTGTTTTTGTCTTACTTACCTCCAGCACACCATCCCAGGTTTGTATACCATCACTACTCTTAACGGGTATAGTGCCCTCGCCAGATTCAATCTTTGTACGCAATTGACCACGAGCTTTTCTACATTGGCCACGATTAGTTGGTAGTCATAGTAGTAGTAGTAGTGGTGGTAATTGGTTTAGAATTTGATTTTGATTGTTTTTTTATTGTTTTAATTTTTTGTTTATCAAAATGTTTTTTTTTATTTTGTCAACACACATAAAAATTATTGGGTTAAAAGAAGTAGTTTGTGTTAGAAAAAAATAAATAAAAAAAAAAACGAAAAAAAAAACATTTTTACAGCAACAATAATTAAGTATGTATTGTAGTAGAGTAGAGTAAAAGAATTTTAAATGAATTACAACAAAAAAAATTAAATAAAACCGTAAACAACTTAAATAATTTGATACTCAAAGAGAGAGAGAGAGAGCGAATAACACAATGTTTTTATATTAAACGTGGACAACAAGAACGAAAATAAAAAAAACAGTAGGAGAGATAGAGTGAGAGAGAGAGAGAAGGAAAGCGCGATTAATAATTAAAAAACAAAATAAAATTTAAAAACAGAGTTAAAGAAGCAATTCAAGTTCTAATTGTTGTTTTACTTTTGTTACCACTAAAGTATGATAACAAGAAAACGATAAAAACTTAAAAAATAAAAAAAAATTCTCTCTCACACTTGTACTCAAATACAGTGTCGGATTAAATAACGGGAAAGATTTGAACTTTTTTTTTGTTCATGCTGTAATGCTTATTTGATGTTTTAGCTTCTCTGTGCATTACATTAATGCATACATACATATATATGTATGTATGTATGTACATATATTTTTTTAATAGTTATTAATTATGTAGAGTTCCTCCGTCCCTATTATTCTTTTCAACACTGTATGTAAGGAGAAGTGAACGTATATGGTTAATTTTATTCTTTTCATTTTCTTGAATTTTGATTTTTTAACTGCTTTCGTAAACATTGTGTGCGAATAATTCAATTAAAAAAAAAAAAAAAAACGAATAAAAAGAAAAATTAAAATAAAAACGTAATTAAAATAAATTTTTGAGATTTTTCAAAAATTTAAGTATTTAAAAATAAATCACATCCGGGGGTAGTTAAAATGGTTGGTGTATGTGTTTTATTTCAGCCAAGAGACCGTTAACATCCCATATGGTCTAGTGGCTAGGATATCTGGCTTTCACCCAGAAGGCCCGGGTTCGATTCCCGGTATGGGAAGATTTTTTTTCTTCTTTTTTTCTTTTTTAATTGATTTTTAAATACTTTAATTTTTGAAAACATCATTACCAAAAATTGTTTTTCTATGTCTGTTTTTTTTTTACTCTACTTGTTCTACAAAAGAAATCATTATTAAAAAAAATATTAAAAATTTTTTTTGTATGTAAAAATAGATTTTTTTTTTTTTTTTGTAAATATTTTACGAAACAAGTAAAATTGTTTGAATTAAAAAAAAAAGAAAAAAAAAATAGAAATAATATATTAAAGTTATATATTTTTTACCTATTTGGGTGTTTATCAACACTCGAGTCATTTTCGTGGGGACTAAAAATGCGAGCATCCCCACAAGGCGCTGTGTTAATGTACAGATGAAAATGTACACCGGTTTTCAATTTGTACGGGTATTGCGCATTTTCTTGGTTCCTCACGAAAATTGACTGATTTGCTGTTGCTATAAAAATAAATATAAAAATAAATTTTTGTTTTTATTAATGTTTTGGTTTCTTAACTTATTTTTTTTTTGTTTTTTGTTTTTTAGCTTCATTTATAAAAATGTTTTAAGAAAACAAATGAAAAATATTTATTTATTGAAATTTAAGATTAAAAAAAATATTAAAAACAAAAAAAAAAAAAAAAATATTGTTGGCTGGTGGGTGTTAAAAATAATTGAAAATTTTCATTTACTTTCCAAAATCAAAATCAAAAAAAAAATAGAATAACTAGGTATATGTATGTAATTATTTTTCTGTTTCTTATAAAGTAAAGGTGTCGTAAATTTTCTATCAAGTTATACTCAGAAAAATATTCGTTTTAATTTGCTACTAAAAAAAAAGGAAAGAAAAAAATCTAAAATATAAGAATTTCTGTTATTAAAATTAAAAATATTTATAATTAAAACTAAATTTTAATTTTTATTTTTTTTTAATTAAAAATAAAAATAAAAAAAACTGGATTAATAACAAAATTAAAAATTTTTTTTTAGTAAAATTAAATAAAACATGAGAAAATACAAACAAATATATGCTTTAAACTTTAAGCGTTGTTTATATCCCATATGGTCTAGTGGCTAGGATATCTGGCTTTCACCCAGAAGGCCCGGGTTCGATTCCCGGTATGGGAAGGGTAACTTTTTAAACATTACCTTACTTATTTCGATTTTTCTTTCACACTTCTATTCTTCTTATGAATGATAAACAGATTATTTCATCAATACATCATTAATTAATTACAAAATGTTTTAAGCCAGATTTACGTTATGTTGATCCTTAATGATTTACACACACATACACGCACAACACATATTAAAAAAACACACATGCAGCCTGATTGATGTACATTTATAAATTGTTTTATTTCTTTTAATAAAAAACACAAAAAACAACAGAAAAAACAAAAATCTATAAAAATAAATGAAAAGAAAGAACATCGAGGTAAAAAATTCAAAACGTTTGTATTCCATATGGTCTAGTGGCTAGGATATCTGGCTTTCACCCAGAAGGGCCGAATGAGATTTTCGGTATGGTAAACCTCTCTTTTATTAAATGACAATCAAAGCTTACAATTATTTACAATTAAATATTTTAGTTCACATTTCTACGTGTTCACAAGCTTCCGCCGTTCATGGCACTCCTCTCGTTAACTTATAATTCGCAAGTGTTATTTTTTCTATTAATGAATGAAAATGCTCTTTGTAACGGTCTTGTATTTATATCCCATATGGTCTAGTGGCTAGGATATCTGGCTTTCACCCAGAAGGCCCGGGTTCGATTCCCGGTATGGGAAGATAATTTTTTCCTTTTAATTACGAATAATAATGTCTATTAAATAAGGGGAATACCCGGTCTCTTTCATTAATTTTGTTTTTTTTTGATCACCTTATAATTTCTAAGTGTTACTTTTTTCGTCAGCGTATAACAATTCCAATTGGAAGTGGTACATTTATATCCCATATGGTCTAGTGGCTAGGATATCTGGCTTTCACCCAGAAGGCCCGGGTTCGATTCCCGGTATGGGAAATTTCTTTTTCCTATTAATTACGGTCTCTTTCATTAATTTTGTTCTTTTTTCTGGTCAATTACTTGCAGGATTATATTCACAAACAATTTTTTTAAACTTATAATTCTCATGTGTTATTTTTTTTAATTAGTGAATGAAAATATCAATTGAAAACAATATCTACGTATCCCATATGGTCTAGTGGCTAGGATATCTGGCTTTCACCCAGAAGGCCCGGGTTCGATTCCCGGTATGGGAATAATTTTTTTATCAAAGCCAGTAATTTTTTTAACGCGTGAGTAATTACAAAATAGGAAATACAGAGTATTTATTGCAATTAATTTCATAATTTGTTCTGTATTCCTTGAAAAATATATATATTAACTTTTTCTTTTTTCTTTTATAATTCACTGGTGTTACTTCACTTTATTAGCATATAAAAAATTGCAATATACTGCAACAATCTTTGTATCCCATATGGTCTAGTGGCTAGGATATCTGGCTTTCACCCAGAAGGCCCGGGTTCGATTCCCGGTATGGGAAGATAATTTTTTGCCACATTCTTTTCATCAAATTTAATGCAAAGAACGGTTTTTTAAATTCGAAATGTATTTACGAAATTTTAAATATTTTAAAAATTTGGATTTAGTAAACTATTCTCAAATCAGCGGATGCTGTTTAATTCACAGTTTTTCAATATAAACTGTACGGTATAAGACCCCATTTACCTTATATCCCATATGGTCTAGTGGCTAGGATATCTGGCTTTCACCCAGAAGGCCCGGGTTCGATTCCCGGTATGGGAAGGATTTTCTTTTGCCTTGCAATTCAATTAATTAATTTTTTAATATGAAAATAATTTCAATTATTTCGTAAAATTGTTTCAAAATATCTGGTTTAGTAAGAGTAAATCTAATGATGGCTTTAGTACATCCACATCTTGTATTGCATGAGTGTGATTAGTGTGCTACACTAGTTGAAGTTAGAAACGGAAGAATTTCGTATTGAAAACACTTTCTTTTATCATTTTCAGATTATTTGACTGTTTGTTATTTGATTACGCGTCAGAAATTAAGGCACCTGAAACCACAAATGGCACCCATGGTTCTAATATTCTATACTGACGATTTATTAAATTGATGCCCAACGAACTGACGAATACATATTAGAACACATTAGTTTGAGCTGCTGCATAGGAACGTAAATATTTTTCAATATCGAAATACAAATTTGTGAATTATATCAGAATCATGGATACAATGATGACTGTTCCTGAAGCTCATGCATTTACTGTCAGCAGCAATGATCTTCGAATAGACTTCTCTGCTGAGAGCTTTTGTTGTTTCTAAAGTAGCTGCAAAAGCAAGCTCCCTTAGATGATAGAATTTAAGGAATACATTCTTTATGGCAAATGATTTTTGAATTAAAATGTATCCTCTTTGGTCAATATTCTTGTATACCTTTGTAATTCGTAATAAAGTGAGACTTTATACACAATTATCTCAAAGTTCCTTTTCGAACTGATTGACAAGATACTGTTACGAAAATGAAAAATCAAGATACTGGTGTTTTGCTTTTACATTGTTTAACATTCAAATTATAAACAAAATCTACAAAAACAAAACAATGCAGTAAACAAACCTGTTTACAAATTATCGTACTGCTTAATATATCAACAAACACCAGCATACAAAAAATGGTAAACAAGTAAACAAAAATACACAAACAACACTACAAGAATAAATGAAAACAACGATCAACGATGTTTACATTTATAGAGATTTCGCCTTCAAGAACATTCATCTGACTGTTTACTTTGCCATATAAGAGGCAAGGCAAAGCAGGTTAGTAAAGTTCAGTCAGTCTCGTGTGAAGACGCGGTGCGTTTGAAGATCTCCGTTACAAAGATCAGTCGAACAATTGTCTAGTAATTGTTATTGTTTATGCAAAGTAGAGATGAGCGATCCAGTGATTTTTGAAGAACGTTGTTCTCAGTGAACGTGATTTGTTAAACACTGTTCTTTAAAACAGTGATTATGATCACAGTATTTTCAAAAGAAACGCATTAAAGAGGAATAAGTGTAAATACAATAACGTATTTTATTAAGTCGTAAGAGAGAGACAACTAGATACATACTACGAAAAGACTACTAAACAAAATCAAAGTGGTGTCATTAATGTTATTATTTTTAATGTAATTTTTTTTTTTTATATGAAGTTTGACATTAAGTTTCACAGAAAGTTCATGTATAAAAGACAAAAGTAAATAATCAAAACAAAATGAAATAAATTTGAGTATGTAACAATTTTGAAAGAACGACATTATTAGTACCTGTTATTTGGCAATTTCAATCACTCTAGTTACCAGTGAATTATCAATCACCGTGATTAAATCACAGGTTTGAAAATATCTCTCATCTCTAATGCAAAGGGTATAAACAGTCAAATAACAAACAAAGCAATTGTTGTTGTTTACATCAAGTTGTAAACAGTGGCACACAGAATTGTGCGAATAATAAAAAATTCTGATTAAAACTAAACACAAATTTATTTTTATTTTATTTGCAATCTACGAGCTTATATTATAAACGTTTTTAAAAGGTAAAAACGTAACAATACTTTTAAATCTAACTGGTAAATGTTTCTTGTGTATCCCACACTGCATCAGGCATATAAGGCTAAAAAACATTATTTTTTCTTATTATTGAAAATTTTTGTAATTTTCTTACAACTGCTCTGAAACATTTTTTCATTTTAGGACATGACACAGTTTGAATCATTAATCAGTCAAAACTTTATAAGAAATTAATTTTTTTATCGCACTAACGTCCGAAATTTAAATAAAATGGCGAGATATCGTTAAATATAAAATATCTCTGAGAAACGTTTAAAAAGTTAAAAATTTGATTTAAGCCCAGCCCTGGACCTAAAAAATCTAGAAACATATTTTCTAAACTAATAAAGCATTGAATTGATCCAAAAATATTTACACACATACATACATACATACATGTACTCTATATACGATATTATACGATCATTTTGAGAACGACATCGATAAAATCAAAATAATTACCCTTATTCTGGTTGTCGTCGTCGTCGTCGCCGTCGTCGTCGTCACCAAAAATGATGTCGACAAAATCAGAGTCGACACAACACAATATCGACGGCGTATTGACTCACAGAATACCAAATGTGTGTCCGACAGTCATCTATAACTGTCAATAACGACAAACAGAATACCAATTTTAAACTGTCGACGACGACAACCAGAATAAGGGTGAATAATTGTGTGATGAAATAAAATAATATGAGGAAACAACAAAAGAAAGAAAGGAAACAACATTCAGATTCGTTTTTAAGTGACAAACTAAAGCCAATTCAAAAATAAAAAAAAAACAGAAATTAAAAAAAATTAAAATCTTATCCATTAAAACAGTCACAGTATTTAAAAGAAATACAAACTAAATTAAAACACATTATTTTATAAGAAATATTTTCAGGTTTTTGTTTAAGGACTTTTAACAATACAGTACAACAAATAGAGGGGAAAACAAACATGCAGGCAGCATAACAAAATCAAATTTTATTTTCAATTTTTACTTCTTTTTTTTTTTTGTGATATTCTAATTACTACTAAAAAGAGTTTTTAAATTATTTCTGTTTCAAGGCAAATTAGTTTTTTTTTCTTTCGTTTTATTCTAAAGCATATATTTAGGCCAACTTACCCTGATTAAAGTGTAGTTCCAATTGTGCATACAAATATTTCATAAAACAACGACGTGATACTATTTCAGCGTGTGAATCGTTAAGAACAGTACCATGAATGCTCATGTGCTCGCCACTCACACATTTCGTACCAGTCGAAACTGAAATGACCTACAAGATAGGAGGGGTAAGAAAAATAATTATAATAGAGATCGTTTACATATGTATATGATAATTTGTTTCCTTTCTTTATATAGTCTGATAAGATAAATAATAATAATTAAAACTAAGAATTTTTCTTTCATACAAGTCTCGGATATGTAAATTGCGAAGCAATCATTTATCACACGTGGAGAGTCCAAAGTGAAGCGTACATACATATTTTAGGAACAAGGAATTTTCACAAGAATTCTCTCACATTTTTATTTAATTGCATTGCTTGCTTTACTTTTATTCTAACTAAACTAGTGATTTGTCTACTAAGGCAGTTTCTAGAATGATAGGGCTGCCACCTAGCTATCTATCTAGAACATCAAAATGATCCTAAAGTTGTGTACTTTGATGGTCACGCGCCAAGTAATTTTTGTGTCGATTCTTGCTGTAAATTTGCTAATGTAATGTCAATTCGCAAAATGCCAAGATTGAAAATGTAAAAACTGTCATCCAATAGCAATATGTGTGAAATATCAGGAGTATATAAATTGCTTAGTGAAAGGCGAGCTCTACTGCCTGATATTATGGCATTATTCTTAAAATCGAAGAATTAATTCATTAAAATGTATACCTAGCATAAGCTGGTGGTCAAGGCAAATTCATAACAGGTAGGAGCATCTCTACAACAAATACAACAATGCAAAAACAACAGGCATTTTGTTTTTGTTAAAGAGTACGCGGAATGTCAAAAAATTAACCCTCAAACCTCCATAGGAAATTAATAAAAGCAATTAAAAAAACTAAATAAATTTTATATATTGAAATTTCTTTTGATTTTTATGTCATGCTTAATTACGCAATAGTGGGGCACCTGTAAATTAAAAAAAAATTATTCCATGCAGTCAATAACATTTCCACTTTATCTAAAGAACATATTTTTATATGGCCATCGAGAAAAATGGCAGATGCAAACGTTATTTGTTATTGGTCATAGTTTTGGCACCTAGTTGGAGAGACGGAAATTTTTTTTTGGTAATTCATCAGTCTCGTCTAAATAAATATAAATATAGTAAATATAGGTTGTAGTTTAAAGGATATATGTATTTAGTGTTAAAGGCTTAAATATTATTAATCATCTTGCAAAAATTTTAATAAAATTGGCTTTGAAATAGTAATCCTGAAGAATTTCTAGAGCGCGTATCGTTAAGGATACATCCGGTACATATGAGGGTTTATAAATGCGATAATGATTATCGAAACAAAACACACAAAAAACAACAAAATTTTGACATTCCAAAACTCGTCAGCTGTTGAGATAAGGCTACCTTCTATGAATATGCCTTGATTGTGGTCTTTTTTAATTTTAAAATCAATAATGCTTCGACAGTGAATAGGAGACGACAAAAAAAATGTTCCTTAACGACAGAAGGATATCAAACTCTATTGATTCATTGCAGCTACAGCATAATGTTACCTTTGATTTACTGTTTTACCGACACGACAACTGAATTTGATCTACAAAGTTTAAAGGATTTGCCCCTGAGAAACATACTGCTATGAAAATGAAAAATCAAGGTACTGGTGTGTTTTAATTTTACATCACTTCACATTAAAATTGTAAACAAAAGCTACAAAAACAAAACAATGCAAATAAACAAACCTGTTTACAAATTATCGTACTGCTTAATATAACAACAAACACCAGCATAAAAAAAATTGTAAACAAGTAAACAAAAAAAAAACCAACAACACTACAATAATAAACGTAAAGAACGATAGAGATTTCGAGAAGGCGTAGTCATGAACGTTTGCCTTCAAGAACATTCATCAGACTGTTTACTTTACCATATAAAAGGCAAGGCAAAGCAGTCGACTGAGTTAGTGAAGTTCAGTTAGTCTTGTGTGAAGACGCGGTGTGTTTGAAGAGAGTAATTGTGGTTTGAAGATCTCCGTTACAAAGATTTGTCCAACAATTGTCTAGTAATTGTTATTGTTTATGGAATGGATGTAAACAGAGGAATAGCAAACAAAGCAATTGTTTTTGTTTACATCAAGTAGTGAGCACACAGAATTGTGCGAATAATAAAGAATTTTACTTAAAACTGAACACAAATTTATTTTTATTTTATTTGCGAATCTACGAGCTCATATTTTAAACGTTTTTGAAAGATAAAAACGTAACAATAAATTTTTTGTTGTCGATTGTATTTGTCCTTTAGTCACTTAAAACAGATCATTTAATTTTATTTAAAATTAAAGAAAGAATTTAAAAAACTTTTCAAATGTATATAAATATGGTACAGAGAGAGAGAGAGAGCGAGGGAAAGTTATTGTAAGTAAATCTCTTAAAACAGAAATGGGCTCGAAAACATTTTTTAAATAAAAGCGGTTTGGATTTTATTTGTTTTGTTTTGTTTATCTGCAAATGCAAAAAAATATCCCCATATGACCATGACATTTTGTTATTATCCTTGATAAAGTAGTATAGGAAGGCAAAAAAAAAAAGGCCAAAACAAATAAGCAATAAAACTATTAACCCATAAAAGTACACGGAATCTGGTATGGCAACACACTTGTACACACAGTGGCAGTAAGGGACTGTTTCGCGTTTAATTATGTTCTTTTCATTTCGATTTTATATTTGAAAATTGAAATTTGTGTGAACACGTCCGTCTCATGTTTGATGTCCGTTAAAAATATGTACGTACTTTATGAATAATAAAACCGCAAGGAAGACAAAGGACTAGATTTCAGATTAAAACAAACAAACATTTTTCGTCTCAAGTTGTATTTTATTTAAATGGAATTAATAGTGCCCGCCCTAGCATTTATGCCGTAAAACTACGAAATACAACACCATCTGGTGGAGAATTTCCAGAAATCTCTTTTTCATGATATTGCTGCCTATTATTAAGGGTTAAATAGAAATTTATCACGATATTATGTATTAAATTTCCTTATTTTCAACTCTCTTGTATACAACAAAGTACAGTAAAAAAAAATAAAAATACTTTACGGATAGGACAAACAGAATGCAAATATCGTTTCCGTTTTCAATTTTCAACTTACTTGAGCCTCATTAAAATTCATATTTTCCGTCATTACAATGCCGGCAAGAACTTTACGTCGCGAATATGACTCTTGACCTTTGATGACTTCCATAAACTTTTCCAACACCAAGCGTCCAATGGTGTCGGCATGTATCTGGGGTAGTTCCATTGAGGCCGATTTGTCGTCCATCGGCAGAGGTAAACTTTTTTGGGGATGCATCATAGGACTGTAGGAGATGTTACAGAGTGAGGCTAATGCAGCTTTGGCCGCAGCATTTTTGGCTAATTTTTTTGAAGGACCTAAAAAAAAAAAACAAAATAAAACAAATTTAATACAAATTTAATTAAAAAATAAATAAGTAAATAAATAAAATAGAAAATTAATTGTTTTTACGTTAATACAGTTAAGATTTGGTTTCCATAAATAACACGGTGCGACAGTGAAAATACACCCGAGCAACTACATAGTCTAAGTTATTCACTAGGTTGAGTAGAACTCAAAAATACTTTTTTTATTTTTCTCGAACCCTCCAAACTTGTTTTATTTGACAAAAACGGTTTTCTTTGATCTTTTCACACAAAATTATTGACTACCCAAATATGTTTGAACCTATTTTAAAAATCCAAAGTTTTTTAGAAAGGGGAGAAATTAGCCTTTAAAACGGTATACATAAACGTTTTATCCAAACTTATATGTTATGAGTTTTGATGGGGTAAACTTGGAAAATATAATTTTTTTCTTGGTTTTTTCAAGTTTAGCTATCCTTAATTGCAAAATTTAATTAAAAAATATAAAATAAGAGATGACATTCTGAAAGCATATTATCTTGTGAAGAGATTGACACATCGTTTGATCAAATCGGACAAAAATTACCGTAGTTATAATTTAAATAATATAACAGTCGTGTTATATTTTTATATATGTGATCTTATCAAATGAGCTTTCAGTTCAAAAATTTTCAAATGTTTTGATGGATTTTGATTGTTTATCGCACAATGTGTCAATTTCACGTTTGCACGACTTCCAGAAGTCGGATAATATTTGTGTTTTTTGCAAATATTATTATTTCTCTTTGCGCAATCATTGGCCAACTTCTGGTGGTGGCTCAAACGTGAAATTGACACATTTTGTGATAAACAATCAAGATCCATCAAAAATTCTGAAAATTTTTGAAATAAAAGTTCATTTGATGAGATGACATATATAAAAAATATAACACGACTGTTATACTATTTATATAATAACTACGGTAATTTTTGTCCGATTTGATCAAACTAAATGCCAATCTCTTGACAAGATAATCCACTTTCAGAATTTCATCACTTATTTCATATTTTTTAAGTAAAATTTGCTACTATGAATGGACAAACTTGAAAAAATATGAAAAAAATTCGCATTTTCCAAGTTTACCTCATTAAAACTCATAGCATATTAAGTCAAATAATAGATATATGTATACCATTTTAAAGGTCCATCTCTCCCCTTTCCAACGAGATTTAAATTTTGGAGATCGGGTCAGAAATGTTTGAGTAACACAGAAAATTGCGCGTAAAGTCTAAAAAAACACTTTTTGTCAAATAAAAAAAGTTTAGAGGGTTCGAGAAATATAAAACAAAATATTTTTGTGATCTACTCAACAAAACTCACAACCTAAACTATGTCATTAGCCGGGTGAATTTAATTTTTTTATTTTGTCGCATAGTGTAATTACTCATTAAAGAAATCTAAAGGACTATCCCCCTCTTAGTTAAACGATTTTCTTTCTAAAAGTTTTCAATCTCTGGTACATTAAACCACAGTTTTAATCAAATTGACAGGCTTAAGAATTGCAAATGTTTGATGTACTGTAGGATTTTCTGTCATCCAAAATATGTGTATCAAGTTTTCTTTTTTAATTTGTGTAGAAAGGAAATCGTTTGTATCAAAAGGAAATCGTTTGATTCAAACTACACAATATAGTGGCAGCAAAATACTTTAAATAAATTTTAAGAGGGCCAAAAAAATACTTATGAGATGTGCCCATACATATCATAACCGAGGAAAACGTTGACAGTAAAAAGAATGAAGGAGAACTTGATAGCAACCGCCACATCTCAACTAAAGATTTTGTTGCGCGTGCAGGCATTTTGTTTTAATTCTTTGGCCATGAATCTGTATCAGTGCGGTAAGTGTTCCATAACTGCATAATTATAACTAACAGAGCTCTTGAGTGAGGTTAGTTTAGCAATAAAATGCGAATAAAAAATTTTTTTTTTTTTTTTCTTTGTGAAACCAGCACTCAGGGGATGGTCCCTACTCATGCAGTGCATTGTGCAGGTTTTTGGGAAAATGGGTTATAGGAAGGTGGAAGAAAGGGAGTAGTGTTTGTGGACACCTCAAGATGCGAATAAAATAAAATTTTACTAATGTTTTTAGAAATTTTCTTTCAAACTTCAAACTCTACCCAGGGCAGCATAAGCTAAGTAGCTAGGACGTATGTTGTAATAGCAGGACTACATAATAATTTTCTCGAAATGGTATCTTAAAGGTTAAAGTTTAAAATATGAAAATTCTAATGGCAATCATGCTTTAGACACCGCCACACATCCACCACTGATAAGAACTTTGATGGAAGTTGCTGATGTTTGCATCACACTCTGCTATGTTTACGGATACCTCCGAGTGTATGTACCACTGGAGCTAATCTTCAAGAAGATCAAGCAGATGGCTGTTTTAGCTCATCGTATATCATAAATTATTGCGGAAAAAATGGCATCTTTAAATCAATTCTCTTGCCTCATGCCTTGCAATAGTTTTGGCCGTTTTGAGCTAGAGGCTTGCGTTCGCAAAATTAATTTTTGAATTTACTGAATAAAATTGAGTTGAATACGGAGTGTAAGTTTCAAGGTATAATGGCCTATTTATGATAAATAATATAAGAAAACACTGTCAGTTTTGTTAATGCCACAAAACGCATAATCGCGATCGTTTTCGTTTGACCACCCTAGAATTTGAGTTCATTCTGCAACATTCGAAGATGGAAATTTCCTTAAAGAATTTTCTTTTCTTTCTTTTTTTTGCATTCAAACGTGTAATAATTCTAGATTGCATATCTTCTGTGATATTCAGCCTTATTCAATTCATGTGATTCCAAAACGATTTCCCATAATTTTCTACACATTTTAGACGATTTTGATCCTGCTGGTCAATAGATTACCGAAAGAAAAATTACAATCAAGACACTGTATTTGATTACACGGTGCGACAGTGAAAATACACCCGAGTACATAACTACATAGTCCATGTTGTTCAGTTAGTTGAGTAGAACTCAAAAATATCTTTTTTATATTTCTCGAACCCTCCAAACTTGTTTTATTTGACAAAAACGGTTTATTTTTTTATTTTTCGCACAAATTTCTGGATTACTCAAACATTTCTCACCCGATTTCCAAAATTTAAAACTTGTTAGAAAGGGGAGAGATGGACCTTTAAAACGGTATACATATATCTATTATTCGACTTAATAAGGTATGAGTTTTGATGAGGTAAACCTGGAAAATTCTAACTTTTTTCATATTTTTTCAAGTTTGTCTATTCATAGTAGCAAACTTTAATAAAAAAATATAGGATAAGTGATAATATTCTTAAAGTCTGTTCTCTTGTGAAGAGATTGAGTCATCATTTGATCAAATCGGACAAAAATTACCGTAGTTATTATTTAAAGAGTCTAACAGTCGAGTGATATTTTTTATATATGTCATCACATCAAATAAACTTTTAGTTCAAAAATTTTCAGAATTTTTGATAGATCTTGATTGTTTATAACAAAATGTGTCAATTTCACGTTTGCACGACTTCCTGAAGTCGGCTAATATTTGTGTTTTTTGCAAATATTATTATTTCTCTTTGCGCAAACATTGGCCAACTTCTGGTGGTCGCTCAAACGTGAAAGTGACACATTTTGTGATAAACAATCAAGATCTATCAAAAATTCTGAAAATTTTTGAACTAAAAGTTCATTTGATGAGATGACATATATAAAAAATATAACACGACTGTTATACTATTTATATAATAACTACGGTAATTTTTGTCCGATTTGATCAAACTAAATGCCAATCTCTTCACAAGATAATCCACTTTCAGAATTTCATCACTTATTTCATATTTTTTAAGTAAAATTTGCTACTATGAATGGACAAACTTGAAAAAATATGAAAAAAATTCGCATTTTCCAAGTTTACCTCATTAAAACTCATAGCATATTAAGTCAAATAATAGATATATGTATACCATTTTAAAGGTCCATCTCTCCCCTTTCCAACGAGATTTAAATTTTGGAGATCGGGTCAGAAATGTTTGAGTAACACAGAAAATTGCGCGTAAAGTCTAAAAAAACAGTTTTTGTCAAATAAAAAAAGTTTAGAGGGTTCGAGAAATATAAAAAAAATATTTTTGAGATCTACTCAACAAAACTCACAACCTAAACTATGTCATTAGCCGGGTGTATTTAATTTTTTTTATTTTGTCGCATAGTGTTATTAGAAAATATTTTATTACATAACAACTGAACAATGAAATGAATGCAAATTACGGTCTCCCCTATTCCAAAATATTTTCAGACCCAATTTTTATTGGAACACACATTTCCTTCTCGTATAATATTCTTCAGTTTATTGGCATATTTTTTTGTTGTTACTTTTTCAAAATTAAATTGTTTTTTCTTATTTCACAATTGCGTTTCATATGATTGGGTTTGCCACAGTAGTAGCAACGAAATACATTCTTACGCTCTTTATGCTCCTCTAATCGTACAGTCAATTGGAATGCTTCTTCAAAGTCTTGCAGAACGAAATCCCTTATTATGGTATCCCTGAGAGTAGAATTCCTTAATCCATTGAGAAATTGCAGCAAAATGATGCGATCATCAAAATTTCTTAATTTCGCCAAAGCTTTTAAGGATTTTCCAAATTGTTCAACAGTTTCATAAGGCTTCTGTCTACGTTGCATGAATTCCAAGTCCCTATAAAGCTGTTGTTTGGGCGAATTTAAAGGCTGCGTTTGTAGCTTTTCAATGAGTGCCGAGTAGGAAAAATCCTTCTCTGTTTTGGGTGACAAGATACTTAACATGATCTCATAGAATTTCGGTGTGGATAGGCTAATCAAAATTGAAATCTTTTTTTCATCCTCCATGATATTGTTGACTATGAAGAGATGATTTAAACGTTGCACATACAATTGTAAATTATTTTCATACGGATCAAATAATTCCATCGAGTTTAGATAATTCGATAAAGTATTTTGATTCATTTTCTCCTTTTTTTTTTTTTTTTTTGTTTTGTTCTCAAAGATTTCTTTCAACACAATAATAAAGCGTTTGCAAGCGCGTCTGCTTGTTTCCAAGTATTCTCATGAACTGGCTTGAAATTCAAAAGTGAAGGCATTGCTGCTGTAGAGAGAATCGATTCGAGTCACAAACAACAACAAAAAATGAAAAGAAAAATAAACACAGTTTATGGTTCTTGAGAAATTACAAGATCGGCAGTTTCTTATGCTGTGAAAGCTTATGAAGTGGGAGCATAACCCAGCAAACATTTTAGAAATAATAAAAAAATCTAAGATTTTTGTGTATTGTATTGTTGTGCAGGAATTAAGGAATCAATATTGATTGTAAAACAGCATTCGCAGATCAGCAATGAATCGTTTTTCCGCTACTCATAAGCACTCATGCAATTTTGAGTATGAGTGAAGCCAACAATATTGAAATTTAACTGTGTACTCTGATTCATTCATACTCACTACAAAGTTGATTTATAAGTACAGGTTACAATGAGTATGCGTACAACGTTGACATCAAACTCACAACATTCGAAATGTGTTTGATTCATACGCCTACTCATTCTGATTCATAAATTTAGAAAAATACTTATAATACTTATAAGTGATTCGAGTGGCTCGAATCATTCATCAAAATTTGCAGCCTTTGTTATTGTTGCATATACAAACAAAGAAGAAAGGAAAGACAAAGACAACAAGCAAAGCATACACACAATCTTCTTGTGAGTATAGTACGAGGGTAGTTCGGAAAGTTCTTAGCCTAGCACAGAAAGCTCGGTATAAACAGAAAAAAGTTAAGTGTTTTGGAAACTTCCATCTCTGTTATGAACACATGTTAAATTTTGTTTCGATCTGGCAACTCCTTCATATAGAAACAGGTGTTCAAAAAAGACGCATCCGCGATTTTTTTACAATGGAAAAATTAGAAATGCGTGCTGTCATTAAATATTTCCATAAAAAAGGTTTATCGGGACAAGAAATTCATAATGATATGGTGAATGTGTTAGGTGAAAGTGCTCCTTCATATGCAACAGTAAAAAATTGGGTTGCTGAATTTAAACGTGGTCGTACAAGCATTGAAGATGAACCACGTAGTGGACGTCCAAAAACAGCAACAACAACAGAAATTGTAGCCAAAGTGCATGATATGGTATTAAATGATCGACGAATAAAAGTGCGTGAAATTGCTAACATCATGGGCATCTCAAATGATCGAGTCCATTTAATTTTGTGTGAAGAACTACAGATGAAAAAGCTTTCTGCAAGATGGGTGCCGCATTTGTTAACAGTCGACCAAAAACGCATAAGAATGAACATTTCTCAAGCTTGTTTGGATCGTTTTAAGCGAAATAAAATGGATTTTAAGCGTCGTTTCATAACTGTTGATGAGACATGGATCCACCACTATACTCCAGAGACAAAAGAACAATCCAAACAATGGACTGAAGCTGGAGGAAGTGCCCCAAGGAAGGCAAAAACAATTCAATCGGCTGGTAAGGTTATGGCAACGGTTTTTTGGGACTTCAAAGGTATTTTATTGATTGACTATCTGCAAAAGGGTAAAACAATAAATTCAGAGTACTATTGCAACCTTTTGGATCAATTAAATGTACAAATTCGAGAAAAACGTCTTGGCTTACAACACAAAAAAATAATTTTTCATCAAGACAACGCACCAGCGCACAAGAGTGTTTTAACAATGGCTAAAATCAACGAATTAAAGTACGAGTTGCTTGACCACCCACCTTATTCTCCTGATTTAGCTCCCAGTGACTTTTACCTGTTCCCAAATCTAAAAAAATTCCTTGCTGGCAAGCGTTTTACCTCAAATGAAGATGCAATTACAGTTGTAAACCACTATTTTGAAGACCTTGAGGAAAACTATTTTAATCAAGGCATAGAATTGCTAGAAAAGCGTTGGACTAAGTGTATTGAAGTTTCAGGAGATTATATTGAAAAATAAAAATATTTTTGAAAAACTAACTATTCTCTTTCATTGATAGGCTAAGAAGTTTCCGAACCGCCCTCGTAGTGTTCGTACGCGAATCATACTTATTTTGTGCTTCGTGTAAATGTTAAGTAGAGACGAGTCGAAGTCAATAACATCATGCGTATTGTTAAGTATGAATACGACGAGTACTTCCAACTTTGAGTATGAGTAGTATGAGTATCATATTAAAATAAGTATGAATGCGTATAAGTCTCAGAAATAATAAGTATGACTCGAATCTACTCATCGTTTTGAATACTCGTTGCTGATCTCTGATTCGCAGCTTCTTAGTTTAAAATTGCAAGAATCTCTGAATAAATCGATCTGTAGTCTTTGATTTACAAATGTATTGTTATGAAAATGAAAAATTTAGATACTGGTGTTTTGCTAATACATCCCTTAACATTAAAATTATAAACAAAAGCTATAAAAACAAAACAATGCACGTAACCAAACTTGTTTATAAATTATCGTAGTCCTTAATGTAATAACAAACACCAGCATAACAAAATGGTAAACAAGTAAACAAAAATATACCAACAACACTACAAGAATAAATGTAAACAAAATACACAAACAACAATAATGAATGTAAACAACGATGTTTACATTTATAGAGATTTCGAGAAGGCGAAGTCAAGAACATTTGCCTTCAAGAACATTCATAAGACTGTTTACTTTGCCATACAAAAGGCAAGGCAAAGCAGGCGAGTGAGTTACTGAAGTTCAGTCAGACTTGTGTGAAGACGCGGTGTGTTTGAAGAGAGTAATCGTGGTTTGAAGATCTCCGTTACAAAGATCTGTCGTATAATTGCTTAGTGATTGTTACTGTTTATGCAAAGGGTATAAACAGAAGAATAACAAAAAAAAGGCAATTGTTGTTGTTTACATCAAGTTGTGAACAGTGGCACACACAGAATTGTGCGAATAATAAAGAATTTTAATTAAAAATAAACACAAATTTATTTTTATTTTATTTGCAACCTACGATCGCATATTTTAAATGTTTTTAAAAGGTAAAAACGTAATAGTATATTTAAAATTTTATTTCCCTATTTCCCGATTTCTATAACCATCTGACCCTTACTAACGATAAGTAGAGACCATATTTTTTTTGTTTTGTTTTAAAATACTTACCAGTTCCATCAAATTTACTATTATTAACGGTAACTGTCATCTTAAAGCGACAATTATTTTGGGCCCCATCTATAGTTGAGCATTCGAAATGGACATCCGTGAATAATTCATACAATAGCATAACAGGTCCCTTGTCCGGTACTTTCTTTTGGCCATCGACGCTTAACGAGCTTTTATTAGAATCTAAAGTTAATAAAAGCGAAAAAGCATTAGTTTCAGTTTCTCTCTCTCTCTCTCTATCTGTTCTCTAACTCATACATATCTTTTTATATAAATATTTACAGTATATTTATTATGTTTTATTATTAATAAATAAATAAATAAATAGCAAATCATTGAATTTATTTATTCGTAATAATTTCAATGTGGAAACACTTTGAAAGTTATTGGGGATGGAAAATGAAAGTGATTAGTGGGTGGCGGTTGTCTTAATTGCTATGTTTTGCTGTTCATTGGGATACAAGAATATTCTTGGGATATACATTTCAAAAGTGGTTGATTAGTGGGAGATGGGGAGGGGAGGAGAATTTTGAATTTGAGCATGAATACAAATAAAGGAAATAAACAAAGGAAAATTATACAAATTAAGGGAGAAGAAGAAAAATTAAAAAAATTATAAAAAATAATTAAAACAAGAAAAAACACAAAAAAAAAAAAAAATCGAAAATAAAAAATCGGGAATAAAAAAAACTTGTAGAAAATTGAAAAATTTATTAAAATAGCTCAAGCAAAAACACAAAACATAATTAATTGAAAAACATTATAAATACCTGTAGCCCTGTGTAGCTATTGGAAATTATGCAAAAACAAAACAAAAATTTACTGACACTATGTGACACCCACCCTATAATTTTAGGGGGGAAAAATTGTATCCGCAAATACGATTTCAAGATACTTATGTGCAGAACATTGTCTAAACAATAGAAAACAAGATTTAAATCCTAATGAACGGAACTACAGATGTAGTTCCTCTTTCTTTCCCAATTCCTATAATCTATTTGATGTACGCTATTACCGATTCATATCTGTCCTTTCCGTTATGCTTATGGGATTGGACGCATGCAAACAAGGTAAAGTTTCTGACTGTGGCCAATGTGGCGACCACCAGGCCGATCTTTGTTTTGTTGTATTCAAGTAGACACGCAGCCTCCACGATGGCATACCTCCTGGATGACATACTAGCACCCGCTAGATGTTAACTAAGGAGTGCGCACAAAAAAAAAATGGGCCTACTTTTAAGCTTATAACTTTTATCATAATTGAAAAAAATTAATACCGTTACATTGTTTTTGTTAGTCATCTGTTTCAAAATCCACGTGCTAAATGTCATTGCAATAGCAAAATTAGTTTTTTGAAAATGGGCACCCAACAAGAATGTCGTAAAAAAATAATTGAAATTTTCAATGAAAAACCGCGCCGCTTACAAAAAACGATTGCTAGGCTTGCAGGTGTTAACCAAAAAACATTTTCTAAGGTAATACTTAAAACAATATAAGGAGTCTTTGAGTATTGAGAGAAAGCGTGGAAGTGGAAGAAAAAAAGGATTTGCCGACCAAAACAAAGCAAGTAAAATAATACGTATTTTTCTAAAACAGCCTAACATGTCTGGAAGAAAAGTGGCTCAAAAATTTGGATGCTCTGAGACCTTTGTCAGAAAAAAAAATTTATACACAAAAGAATTCAAATATTATTTACTTTAATTGAAATATAAAACAAAAAAAATCCGCCACTTAGTTTTATTTCTATAACGAAAAGTGTAAGTCCAGATTTTTTTGTGCACACTCCTTAATACGTGCAACGAAGTCCAATCCCCTGGACTTTAAATTTGGGTTGTGCGTAGGGCTTGGAATCCGCCACGTAAAAATATTATCGAATGAAAACCAACACACAAGCCTCTATAAAGATCTCCTCAAAAGTTGCCGACCACGGCAAACGATTAAAGGACTATAATTTACGAGTAGGCACGTGGAGCCAGCTGGTGGTTGCAGGACTGACTTCACTGTCATACAGGAAATGCGATGGATAGGCTTGCATCTTGCGATGTATATTAGAGCTGCCATGCGGATAAGCACGTGGTTAATAAGAGACTTCGCAATCTTGTCTTTGGGTTCACTTCTGTGAACCAAATATATCGCTAAACATTCTTTTCCCCAATAGCGGTCGCAAAAATATAAAACTTATGTTATGTCGCCTGTCAGAATGTCGTATGTAACATTACTATTGGCGACTTCGTAACGTGGCAGCTTCGAAACTCAGCAATGTCTTTAGTCCCGCTACAACATGTGATGAAATATTATATTCTGGCTTTATTTTTTGGGAATGATTCTCTATCAGACATCACTCGTCTCAAGAGGTAAAGCCTTGAAGAAGTTAAGGAAAGCAGGATACGTTTGGTTGGTTCCTTCACCTTCAACCTACCTACCTACACTGTACATATGAGTTAGGACTTATACATGGAATGTTTAGCAGTGGTCCCACTGCTGTAACATTTTTTCATTTAAAACTTACCCTGAAAATGTGTATTCAAATATTTCCCAACTATTTTGTAATTTTTTGCACTAAAAATCTTAACATGTTGCATGGGGGCAACCAATAAAATATCCTTCATCAATAATTTTAAATCTCGTACATCTCGGCTTATACTAGAGATCAGATCTGATAAAGTCTCATTGACATTCAGGCAATTGTTGCAGAGAAAAACTATATTTTTGCTTAAAGTCAGAACATTGCCAATGATCACGTCATCTCTAATATCGCTGCAAACGCGATGATATTTGCTTTGGCATACACTGCACGTCACGAGATTTTTGCGAATATTTTGCAAACACTTGGCACAAACGCCTTTAAGAGCAGGCTTCATAGCAACTGAACGAACGGACGAACTCTGTGTTGAATGGAGTGTAAATTGATACTGAATTGCATCGAAAAAATGCAAATACATAATTGCAAGTCAGTGCTAAAAGCATTATTAATTGGGGCTCTAAATATGTACGTTAGTGGGAAAGAACTGATAACGATACCAGTTTGTCGTTACGTAGTATGTATACATATACGGGGAAGTCCCAATTTCATTGAAAATCAATTTGCTTAGCAGATAATAGTACTAAACAGGTTTCAATTCCAAAAAAAAAAAAAAAAATTCTAAAGATAAGCTCTCATCAAGTAAATAAAGTGCAACCAATAGTGTAAAACAATTCAAGCAATGATTTGACCTTTTTAGAATTTAAAAATAAACACCCTGAGATAATCACCCTTATTCTGGTTGTCGTCGTCGTCGTCGCCGTCGTCGTCGTTACCAAAAATGATGTCGATAAAATCAGAGTCGACACAACACAATATCGACGGCGTATTGACTCACAGAATACCAAATGTGTGTCGACAGTCATCTATAACTGTCAATAACGACAAACAGAATACCTATTTTAAACTGTCGACGCAAGACGACGTCGACGACGACAACCAGAATAAGGGTGAATATGTATTTAATCTTTTAAGAGAAATGTGTAGGCTGTGATTGAAATTCTTACGTTGGGGTGGGGGGGAGTCATCTTAAAAGTGACTACAAAGAATTCAACGGTCATCAATTGTGTCATTACAAAGTTTCTAAAAGAGATTATGAAATTCAAAGCCAAGAAGCCAGGAACTTTATTCCTATTCAGTCTTGATAGAGTATTGACAGGGGTAATGGATATCTAACGAATTGGCTATTGATCAGATTAAGAATGGAACTAATGTGTTAATATTTCTGCATTGGATACCTCCCTAGAGAAGGACTATAATCAAATTTACTTTTCAGTCCTCGCAATATAATTCTCAAGCACCCGGCGCCGGATCACATTACATGAACTGAACAAGTTGGTATTAATTATCGATTTTTTTCTCACATTATTAGCTTTGTGAGGATCAATCTTGCGGCGGTAGATGTCAAGACCGCTCTCTCTGAGACCGAACTCTCTGAGAAAAAGTATGTATCCGTAGTCTAATAGACAGTGTGTTGGCTTATTAGATGTAAGGCCACGGTTCAAACAACAGATCAGACAATATGAAAAAAATATTTCTACGGTGACTTTCTCCTCTCAGAAGATTTCTGGCAAATACTCTGAGAGCAAATAAAATTGCCATGTAAAGTTTCTGAAAGAAATCTGTTGTTCGGAGTTGTCTTTAAACTGTAGGTAGCGCCACTTATGTATCAAATGTATAGCATAGGCAAGAGGGATATCTAACGAAGAGCTATTCACTAGAATAGGAATGGAATGCATTTGGATTTCTCCTAAAGAAGGGCAATAATCAAATATACTTTTCAACCTCCGCAATATGTATAGTTCTCAAACATTTGGCGCCGGATCACATTACCTGAACTCTGAGCCTCTACACCAGATAACAGAAAAATAATGGGCATAGGAATCCACTAGTCGATAGACGTTCCGAATGGGCAAATCTTATTGATTGCCTATACCCAATATTCGAGAAATGCCACGGACAATGCTTTATTATTATGCCTGAACAAAATGATATTCGATTTGAATACATATCATTTTTAAATACCCGGCATTACAAATGTAATCTTAGTCTCAGATTAAAGGCAACAATATCTGTTTGTTAGCCTGGAGATAATATTCTATCGTCGCATTGTTCAGTATAGGACAGCCTACGTTTATTTTTTTCATTATCTAGTGCGCCCTTATGCTAAAGGGAGCCACAAGCAGATCATTCTGATAATGTGGTTTAGAGTGCAAAAAAAAAATTTTTAAATTTCATATCAAAAGTGCTTGAGACAATCGTTTTCAATATTTAGTTCAGCATTGTTCAATATCCCATATGGTCTAGTGGCTAGGATATCTGGCTTTCACCCAGAAGGCCCGGGTTCGATTCCCGATATGGGAAACAGTCTTTTTTATTATTCATCCTAAAAGTTAAACTTTCATACCTTGAACTACTGTTCTAGTAAAAGGTACTGGGTTCAAATGGTAATTAAATGTGCGCCACAAAAGTGTGCAAACACGGAAATTTTTGTTTTGAACCTTTCAATAAACTATACGTGTACTTAATTCGCTTTCGTTTTATAACAGAAACTAGCTGTACCCTGCGCGCGTTGCTGCTCCGCCAACTAAAATAAATCTGAAGGAAAGACATTATACAAATATCCAATTAATTTTGAATCATTTTATTGAATTTGTTTGCCGTTGTCCAGATGATTCAGACGAACGGGCCTGAGTAATACGCATTCGTTCATTTTCTAATCTCACTTCTTTCGAACGGGTCTCAGCGGCATGTACTCGAAGATTTTCCAGTCTCAATGCTCGTTGCTAGTCTGATTCTGAGGCTCGTAATGCTCTTTTCTTCCGTGCTTGAGGTGTAGGTCGACCAATTACTTGTCATTCATTTTGAATAATTTTCAGTGGCGCCATCTATCGGAAATTAATCGCACCAACTTAGAAATCCCGTCGACTCATCCGCAACAACTTTGCTAAAGATCATATCATGATCAAATACACAGTTTACGATTTAATTCATATTTTGAAATTTTCAGTGGCGCCACCTGTCGGATATTGGTCATACCAACTTAGAAACCTTCGTCGGCTCATGCGCAACAACTTTGCTAAATATCATAACATGATCAAGTCCACAGTTTACGATTTAATTCATTTTTAGTAATTTTCAGTGGCGCCACCTGTCGGATATTGGTCATACCAACTTAGAAACCTTCGCCGGCTCATGCACAACAACATTGCTAAATATCATAACATGATCAAATCCACAGTTTACGATTTAAATCATTTTTAGTAATTTTCAGTGGCGCCACCTGTCGGAAATTGGTCATACCAACTTAGAAACCTTCCTCGGCAGATAACCTGCACCGACAAAAGCTCGATCTATATCCCAAATTTCAAGAAAATCGGTCCAGGCGTTCAGGCGTGATTGGCTATGCACTCAATTTGCCCGTTTTTGGCCCCTTTCCCCCTTTTTGGACCCCTTTTGATTCAACTTTAGAAACGGAACACCTCCAATAGCTATTTGGGAAACTTAACCAAGCTAAATCGTAAAAAATTACCTATAAAACAGATAAAATAAAGCATTTATGCATAAAAGTACTAATTTTTGCCCATTTTTTCCCCCTTTGACCCATTTTTTGTCCCCTTTTGGTTAAAAATTTTGAAAAGATTTATAGCCTATAACCTGCACCGACAAAAGCTCGATCTATATCCCAAATTTCAAGAAAATCGGTCCAGGCGTTTAGACGTGATTGACTAACAAACAAAAAAACAGACTTACAGAAAGATTTATAATATATATTAGGATACCACAAAGATTTTATTCACATTGGCGTACGCCTTCCAGTGAATAGTAGGTATTTGAAATATTTTCGGATCAATTGTATCTGATACGTAAAAGTTAAAAACTTAGCTGGCGCACTAGCGAAAAGTCGTACAACAAATAAATTCAAGAAGTTAAGATGGAATGTTGGACGTTCTCTCGTAAGGATAACAATGGAATATAATAAGACCAGGTAAATACAGCCTACACTAGTTATTTAAAGAAGATGAATCTGTTCCTGTAGGACATTTAGGGATCTGTGACGAAAGACTATAGGGGGGTTCTCAGAAATTATTGATTAATTTGGGTAAAATCTATGGCTTCATACAATAGTATTGCAATTATATCTTCAATATACATATGTAATTCAAAGAAGCTGCTAATATAACTTAACCTAACTTTCTAATTCCCGATTAAGATTTTCCGAATGAACAAAGTTTACTACATTATAACAACGAAGTGGTTTTCCTTTGGAAATCGAGAGATTGATATAGAAATAACCCAGTTTTTGATCAACTCGGAACAGACATTCAAATAAATGTGTGTAAAGAGAAATTCGAATTTAAAAACCAAAGACGCAAACCCAAATTTTTAGCAGCGTCACTTCATACCTTTAACAGGGTAAACTTTGCTATTAACACAGCACTGTTAACTGTTTAACAGTGGCAATAGTAGATTAGTCTTCTACTTTGCAATTATTGCAGACTATTGACATGAAATATCATCATCTCATTATGATTATTATTGTTTGTGAATAAAAATGTTTGCATGGTTGGTCGGAATGGAGGGCGGATATTTACTCAACTCTCAAAATTATTCCAGCTATCCCACTACCACGGTTCGAAAGAGAACACTCTGAACTGATCTTCTAGAGAATTTTCAAGCAAAAATTTCAAAGTTTCAAAGCCAATTTTCTCAATGCCATATCACTTTATATCAAGGGTTACCAAAAAATTTTTGGTTATGTATTAGTGAGTAAGAGAGAGAAAATAGTGAGAGAATTTATTTATTTTCAGCCATAGAAAAGTGTTAGTAATATACGCTATTTTGATTTTCATTTCATCAACATACATAAAACTATCTATGTTCGGCTTAATAATTTTAGATAAATAAAAAATCCTTTTTTTACATATTAAAATACAAAATGTCTTTTAAAAACATATTCCCTACATTCTTTAAAAGTTTTATAACATACATATAAGGCATTGAATATTAGCACCTTTTAACATAAAATATTTTTTGAGTGTCATTCCGAAATAAAATGCTAATGCATCCGCCGCACATGTGTTCTTGTCGCAGTCTGATCGACAACTAAATCATAAAGCACAAGAATGCGTGTGAGTTCTCTCCGTACAATTGTGCTATGAAATGGTAAACACTGCTTTATATGTATGTGACTATGTTGCTGGTTATATTAAGAGGCGTTGGAACCTTCCTTTGCATATAGTATGGTACTGATAGACCTGCCAAAATTAGCTCCTAAACAAGTGTGCATATTCAGATGTATACTGCTCTGTTAACGCCAAATGTGGCGTTGCTAAAATTTATGGATTGCGTCTTGGATTTTTAAATTTGAATTTATCTTCACACACATTTCAAACAAATGAAATCTTTTCGATCACATCTTTACACTTCAAGTCCAAAAATTTGTTGAAGTAATTTGAACTTACAAAAAAATAAACAATTTCGTTTCAAATCATTAAGAAAAAATAATAAAAAAAAAAATTAAAACAAAAACAAAATCAAAGAAAAACAAACAAAACAAAACAAAACAAAATACTTGCTTGACTTCATGCTCAATACAATTTTCTCAAACAATAAATCTTTGGTGTTGTTGCTGTCGTTGTTGTTGTTATTGTTATTATTATTGTTGTTGTTGTTGTTAGAAGTGATAAAAATAGCATTTTTAGATGCAATCTGGTTGGCGATCTTAGTAGCACGCTTAGTGTGCTTCAACCAATTATCAACAATTTCAACCAATTCAGTCTTTGTTAACGACTCAACATCAAACGCATTCGGTGGTGATGGGGTTTGATGGTTTGATGGTTGTGTTGTAATGATATTGCAACAAGCAGTAGCAGTACTAGCAGTAGTAATATTAGGGGAAGTGGTGGTAGTGATAGTAGAGGATGCACATGTAGTTGCATTAGGTATACTAGTAGTAGTAGTAGTATTGGTAGTAGTTGTTGTAGTACCATTATCCAAATGTTCATCACTGGTAAAATCCAAATTACAGGCCGGTTTTAATGGAGTCAAGACAGCACCGTCTTTGAATTGTATAAAACTGCGTAAAGCTGTAGCAGCCGCTTCAATGCGAGCAATTTTTTTACTACGACCCTGTCCCAAGTATTTCTGGCCATCGACCTAAAAAAAATGGAAAGAAAAAGGAATACAAATTGATGAATATTATGTTGGATTTTTTTAAATATGTATAGAAGAAATTAAGTAAGAAAACAAAAATGAAGAAAAAAAGGAAATAAAATTTTAAGAGTTTGAAATTTGATATCAGTGTTAAAGCAACAGCAGTGGTTGAGTAATTAGTGCTACTTATTAGAAAAAAAAAAAAAAAACAAAAACATTGAAATCAATTAATGCATTCAAGGAAATATTTAAGATTATAGGTTAGAGGACGTGTAGTTGCCATTGCGACAAGTACAGTACTCGTTGGTTAAGTTGACCCATTGTACTATGTCCTAAAGAAGAGAGGATAACAGAGGAGATAGGGAAAAGAAGAGGAAGTGGAAAAGGGAGAATAAGGAAGCGGAGGAATCACACAGACCACAAACATATAAGAGAGCACGACCGGCACTTCTCAACCAGGTCAAACTAATAACACGGTGCGACAGTGAAAATACACCCGAGTAACTACATAGTCCATGTTGTTCAGTTAGTTGAGGAGATCTCAAAAATACCTTTTTTATATTTCTCGAACCCTCCAAACTTTTTTTATTTGACAAAAACTGTTTTTTTAGACTTTCCGTGCAAATTTCTGTATTACTCAAACATTTCTGACCCGATTTCTAAAATTTAAATCTTGTTGGAAAGGGGAGAGATGGACCTTTAAAACGGTATACATATATCTATTATTCGACTTAATATGCTATGAGTTTTGATGAGGTAAACTTGGAAAATACGAATTTTTTTCATATTTTTTCAAGTTTGTCCGTTCATTTTATTACAGTTTGCTACTATGAACGGACAAACTTGAAAAAATATGAAAAAAATTCGCATTTTCCAAGTTTACCTCGTCAAAACTCATAGCATATTAAATCAAATAATAGATATATGTATACCGTTTTAATGGTCCATCTCTGCCCTTTCCAACAAGATTTAAATTTTGGAAATCGGGTCAGAAATGTTTGAGTAATACAGAAATTTGCGCGTAAAGTCTGAAAAAACAGTTTTTGTCAAACAAAAAAAGTTTGGAGGGTTCGAGAAATATAAAAAAAATAGTTTTGAGATCTACTTAACAAAACTCACAATCTACACTAAGTCATTAGCCGGGTGTATTTAATTTTCTTTATTTTGTCGCATAGTGTAATTAATCTATGGGAGAGCCTTAATGTTGGCACTCGAAAAAATAATTCAAACCCTCGAAGAAGCCCCTGCCAAGGGTCAACCTACTAAGGGCTGGACAGTTACAGAGGAGGTGTTCGATAGTTTCCAACTCCTTCTCCTCCTCATCGCAACATACCAAGCAATAGTCCGGCTGGGTTCTGTTCCAGAGCCTTGTCAGCAATCTAATCTCGTAAATCCACGTAATAAACCCAATAATTAACTTTAAGCTGGCCTTATCCAAGCCCAGCAGCCAACCTGTTCCGACACTATCTATAGCAGGCCATAGACAACTAGAAACATAACAACCCGATCCATTCCCCCAACGCCTCTGCTCTTTTTCCCTGACCCAAAATGATCATAAGTGCCTTGATCGTACTGATCATAAGTGTCACGTCCACAAATCACATGTTCGACTAACAAATTTAAGGGATTACTTTCTAGGGGTTTTCTTCGACTTTGTTTTTTAAGAGAAATGTATTTAAACAAATTAATCTTTTTATATGTTAAAAAGGACATTTGACTGTCGGCGGTGGTATGGCAGTCTAAAGAGGGTCATCTCAAAATCTGGCGACAATGATTTGAGGGGTTAGGCGTGTCTGAAAACAAAAATCGAAATGGATTCTTATTAAATACATATTGTTACGTTTTTACCTTTTTAAAAACGTTTAAATATGAGTTCGTTGATTGCAAACCAAGTAAAAACAAATATGTGTCTTATTTTAATTAAACTCTCTTTATTGTCCACACTTTCTTATGTGCCACTGTTCACACTTAACACGATACAACAATAATTACTACAATTTATTGCTTGTTCACTATTATTCACACACAACTATTCGCTATACTGCTCACAACGGATCTCTTCAAACCGCGACTGATTTAGTTCACACGCAACTTCACTCAAGACTGTCTCAATTACAACTGACTCATTGCCTGCCTTGTCTTGCTCTTTTATATGCGAACGTCTTCAGTCTGATGATGGTTCTCGAGGTAGAAGGTTCGCGTTCTCGCCTTCTCGAGAATTCTTTTGCGACTACATTGTTTATTGTTTCTGGTTTATTTAGAAGATGTTCGATGTATTTGTTAATGTGTATTGTGTACACATTGCCTCTTGTTCGTTGTGCTTGCGTTTTCTATCTCCTTCATGCTCATTGTCTTTGTTTTTGTAGCTTTTGCTTATTGTTTTTATTGTTAAACGATATTAGGTCGTTTCGTTTGTTCTTGCGTAACAATATGTTACTGACTATAGCCGGAATCAGGATATTTTGAAGAGATCGAAAAATAACAAAATGGCGGCGTTTTAAATTTTTTTTTTTCCTGTTTTCGCATATTTTTTCTATGTAAATTGTTTAATAAAATTATTAATTATTAACGGATAAACAAAAATCTTTGTTCAAGTTAAAAATACTCGCCTGAGGAACATTGTACCAAAATTTCAATGAAATCGGTCAAGTAGTTTTTGCTAAATCGTAGTTGCCAGGTCGAAAAAAGTGATTTCGAGAAAGAAGAAGGAAACTGTAGTTGTATTTGATTTATTTAATGATTCATTTGCAATTTAGATAATCGGATGCTCGACTTTGCCAAACCATAAGCAACTAAATTACCCTTGATGTGGCCATTGCAATTTCAGATGCTTAATTACTCGATTGAATGGAATATTTTCTAAATTTCCTCGAAAAGACTTACAGACACTTGACTATCCCATACTTTCAAGCAATCTTTTTTTTTATTTTTATTTATTTATTTATTTATTTAAAAAAACATCTATGGATCAAAATCCTTACAGACTATTTACATTTACAAATTATTAATTAGAATATACATTTTCAAGTGTTCAAAGAAAGTATAATATTACGTTTTATGATATTAACATTCAACGAGTAATCAATATAAGTGTAAAAATAATTAAAGTTTCTACATAATCTCCTTAATGGATCATTGTTAGCATAATTAGTTTGATGATATTTAAGTTGAAGGGGTACGAAATTTCTTGTTGGTCTAGAAGGAACATTGAAGCAGATATTTCCCAGTAGAAATTCCGAACAAATAGAGCCATTCAATAAATTTATCAGAAAGCTTATATTCAGTACCAAGCGTCTACTTTCCAACGTAGGTAGTTTAATTAAAGCAAGTCGTGAAGAATAAGATTGTAGGTTCACATTTGGATTCCACGTCGAGTTTCCCAAACAAAATAAATGAAACTGCTTTTGAACAGATTCTATATTGTTTTTCTGATAGGAAGTAGAGGGATCCCAAATAACCGATCCATACTCTAAAATAGGCCTTACCAAGGCAGTATACAATCGAGTAGTTATTTTACGATCAGTAAACTCCTTAGCCCAACGTTTTATGAAAGCAAGCACCCCACGGGCTTTATTAATTATCATAGTTATACATATGTTTATTAAAGTTTAATTTGCTATCGAGGAGAACTCCTAAATCAAGGAACTCAGTAACTATTTCCAGCTGAAATCCGCCTAATGAAAAAAGACCTTCTGTAATCAAGTTTCTCGAGAATCGCATATGTTTACATTTCTTTAAATTAAGATACATTAGATTAATATTACACCAATCGTAAAACATATTCAAATCATGTTGTAGCTTCTTTCTCTCGTGAATACTATTATAGCTCAGAAAAATTTTCAAGTCATCCGCATACATTAAAATATTACAGAATTTTATTACACATGGTACATCATTAATAAAAAGGGAAAATAATATAGGACCCAAATGGCTTCCTTGTGTTCCTTCGGAACTTCCGACAATGTGTTTAGATGTTACATTGTTAAAAACTACGCACTGCTTCCTTCCAGTTAAATATGACCTTAACCAATTCAAAGTAACAGTTGTAAATCCCAACAGATGAAGTTTCAGTAAAAGCAAGTTGTGATTTACTTTATCGAAAGCCTTACTGAAGTCGGTATAAATTACATCAGTTAATTGTTTGTTATTAAAACCATTATTTATGATTGTAGTTAGTTGCAAGAGATTTGTGGTCGTTGGCGCAATTATTTTGTATAAGATCGAGCTTAATATTAAAACCATACATACATATACTTATATGTAATGTTTTCGCCAACTATTTCGCTATTCTCCTAAAGAAGGCTGTTGTTAGGCCGAATCATAATTTTGTGGACGTACACTGAGCGCCAAAAGTGAGTAAACACCACTGAAATAATTCATTTCCTTAGGATAGCGAGAAAAGTAAATGAGAATAGTCGAATAAATTTCCAAAAATAAAAACGTTTATTTATTACTTATAAAATGTTAAAACAAAAAAATCGTAAAAATTATTGTTGTGCTACAAGTATATTAATTATAATAGAAAATTTTAAATTATAATGGGTGTTGACTCACTTATGGCGCTCAGTGTACATATATATGTATAGACGTAGACATACTATATGTATTAGAGATGAGCGATATTTTCAAAACTGTGATTTAATCACGGTGATTGATAATTCACTGGTAACTACAGTGATTGAAATTGCCAAATAACAGTTACTAATAATGTCGTTCTTTCAAAATTGTTACATACTCAAATTTATTTCATTTTATTTTGAGCGAGGCAGAATTACTATTAGATGATGCTGATTATTTACTTTTGTCTTTTATACATGAACTTTCTGTGTGAAACTTAATTGTCAAACTCCATATAAAAAAATTACATTAAAAATAATAACATTGATGACACCACTTTGATTTTGTTTAGTAGTCTTTTCGTAGTATGTATCTAGCTGTCTCTTTCTTACGACTTAATAAAATACATTATTGTCATTATTGTATTATTGGAATACTGTGATCACAATCACTGTTCACTGAGAACAACGTTCTTAAAAAATCACTGGATCGCTCATCTCTAATATGTATTGCTTATACAAGCAAATATTGAATTTGATACTTTTTATGCATTTCAAGAAGAAAAACAAATCTTAGTTGCCTGCAATTGTTTATTTATATTCTCAAAAAGAAAAAAAAAAATCTACAAATAAAAGAAAAAAAATTTTTTTTTTCGTTTATGATTGTGTGTTCATAAAACTTGGACCATAAAAATATTCCATAATTATGATATCAATCAAGCGTTAAAAAAAATGCACCACACTCTTCTAAAGAGAAACTATAAAGCGTAGGCATGAATATATGTAAATATGTACATTGTGGGGCAAAAGTCGCGAAGGGATTTGAAAAATTAATAACTTTTCTAGTTTAATTTTTTTTTTATTTTTCTTTTTAGGACTTGTAAAATAAATCTGGGAGATTAATTTTGGAAGGTTACAACGTTATCCAGCGAACCAAAATCATAGAACTTTATTTTGAACATAATCGATCAATAATTCAAACTCAACGAGCCTATCGTCGTCATTTTAATGTGCGGAATTCACCATCCGAATCAATTAGTGACACGTTTTCAGGAACAAGGCTCACTAAGGGATCTTCCACGAAGCGGAAGACCACATTCTGTAATTAATGAAGCAAATATTCAACGCGTTCTGGAGAGTGTTGAGGAGAATCCTGAAACATCAACTCGAAGGCGCTCTGCTGAGCTGCAAATGTCTCGGCGGTCTTTACTCAGAATATTAAAGGGAAATTTACATCTTTTCCCATACAAGCTGAAGTTAGTGCAAGAACTAAAGCCACGAGATTCCCAAGAACGATTAAACGATTAAACCCCTTCGTGACTTTTGGCCCACCCTGTACATACATATGTATGTACGTAGCAGAACTTAAATGAATTCTGCCCTTTAAAGTGAACACTTCATATTTACTTCACTTATGTACATAGTTTTAGGCATTAGCACTCTTCTAATGAATGAAATTTAAAAATGATTCCAAAATCTTCTCTTATGCAGAACATTTTCTAAGCATACATACAGACAACATGCCTATATGTATACATATGTACACAGAAACATTAAAATGTTCGTCTACTGTTTAAGAGGAATAATTACAATGCAAGCCCACTGCAGCATAGCATTACGCATACCAAAGCATGGCAGCAGCAGCAGTCGCAATTGTTATTGTAAAATAAGGGTCAGTAGAAACTGCAGAGGAAACAAGTTTACTGCAGGACTATTATTTAACGACCATAACTAATGCATTTACTGTACAGTACATGGATTCTTTACAAATGTTTCTCTGTGTCATATGATATTGCAACCAAAAATAGAAGCCAAAACCGAACGACAAGATTTGCTGATCAGTTTTTTGTTTGTTCATGTAACGACATCTGATAAAATTCTTGTCTTGATATTACGAAAAAAAACCTGCCAGTACTACATTCTTTGAAGAGACCCACATAGGTATCAGAGGTCAGCAATAAATCGTTTTTTCTCATAACTCATAAGCACTCATGAAATTTTGAATACAAGTGCGACAACCATATTGAAATTTAACTATGTACTCTGATTCATTCGTACTCACTACAAAGTTGATTTATAAGTACAGGCTGCAATTAGTATGCGTACAACGTTGACATCAAACTCATACCATTCGAAATATGTTTGATTCATAAGCCAGCCTACTCATTTAGATTCATAACTTTAGAAAAATACTTATAAATGATTCAAGTGACTTCGTCTCATTCAAATTTACAGTCTTAGTTGTTGTTGCATTTACAAAAAACGAAAACAGACACATAAGCAAAGAAGACAGAGCACCAGGCAGAGCAAGAGCACACAACCTTCTAGTGAGTACTTTAGTGTTCGTATGCGATTCATACCAGAGATGAGCAATGAATCGTATTTTCGCTACTCATAGGTACTTATGAAATTTTGAGTATGAGTGAGTCAAGAGTATTAAAATTCAACTACTCTGATTCATTCGTACTCGCTACAACATTGATTTATAAGTATAGGTTGCAATTAGTATGAGTACAACGTTGACATCAAACTCACAACATTCGATTCATTATTTGATTCATACGCCTACTCATTCAGATTCATAAATTTAGAAAAATACTTATAATACTTACGAATGATTCGAGTCACTCGAATCATTCATCAAAATTTACAGTAGTAGTTATTGTTGCATTTACAAAAGAAGAGAAAAGAAAAGACAAAGACAGCAAGCAAAGCACACACACAACCTTCTAGCGAGTATTGTGGTGTTCGTACTCGAATCATACTTATTTTGTGCTTCGTGTATATGTTGAATCATGGAGAGTCGAAATCAACAACATCGTGCGTATTGTTAAGTATGAGTACGATGAGTATTTCTAACTTTGAATATGAGTAGTATGAGTATGATATTAAAATAAGTATGAATGCGTATAAGTAGCTGAAATTATAAGTATGACTCGAATCTACTCATCGTTTTGAATACTCGTTGCTGAGCTCTGATTCATACTTATTTTGATGCTTCGTGTATATGTTGAGTTATGGAGAGTCGAAATCAACAACATCATACGTGTTGTTAAGTATGATGTATGATGAGTACTTCCAACTTTAAATATAAGTAGAGTTTCCATGATATTAAAATAAGTATGAATGCGTATAAGTATTAGAAATTATGAGTATGATGCGATTCTACTCATTTTTTTGAATACTCATTGCTGATCTCTGATAGGTGCTCACGAGGGGTAATATACTTATTGTGAGCAAAAAAATCTTCTTGTAAAAATACGGTGCATTATCTCATTGCTGAAGTTCATTTTGAACTGATGGCGAAATGAGAGATCAATACGTAAGAAAGGAATTCAGCTTTCCAATACTGCCACCAAAGTTATCTATCAAATGCATATTAGTGGTCCCTCAGTAACCAAGTTGTAATGGGGTCCGTAGAATACACTCTATTCTGTGTACACCTGTACCTCGATTTACATTTTTGTATGGAAAAACCCAGTAAAGCGAATACGTACTGTAAAAAAGCTTTTTCATTGAAAAATAAATATAGTTTTATACTGTTAATAATTTATTAAAGTATGATTTAAGTAAAAAAAAACATAAACATTTATTCCATTAAAAAACACACATACATGTACTATGTACCTCATTACACAAAACATAAAATTTTTAAGCTAACTTAATCGCTATCATTTTCAACAACAAGTCTTTTTTTTACGAATTTCTATGACTTCCGACTCATCACTGGATAAAGTCATGTCATTAGCTTCAGTTTGAATAGAATATGAGTAAAAACAAAAATTTTTCTTCATTTTAAAACCGCGTAAATTCGAAACCGCGTAATCCGAGTTCCGCGTAAACCGAGGTACAGGTGTATTTAAATATAAGAACATACGCTTTGAATTCGAAAACATTTTAAATGTTTAAATAAATTAAAATTTATACAACAACTCTGCACTATTTGAGAGCCTGTCTCCCTTTGACATTTCCTTCAGATAAAAGTGTTCAGAAACAAAAACAAAAATTTTCTTTCCGTTTGCCATTTAAAGCTTGTAAATTGTGTGTGTGTGTGTGTGTGTGCATTAATTTGGCTTCAATTAAGTGTTCTTTGAAGTATGGAAAAGGTTTTTAAAAAACTGCCAGTCAGTCGTTGTTAGTGACAGTGACAGATATTTTCTTTTTTTTTTACTATTATTTTTTTTATTTTTTTTTTGGTTTTTTAATTTTAAATGTGAATTTAAATTAAAAGAACACACGCATACAGTTACAAATAGGATTTTACGCTGGTATTGTCGCATACACATACAGAAAGCGAAACAACAAAAATTTTAAAGGACATGTTAAATGTCGGCAAATTGTAGGCAAACAGATACATACTCTCACCCGACCAATACATACGTACATATGTATGTAAATGTGGCCAAAGGCAAGGACTTTAAACGGCCATAACTTGAGATTTAAATACTCGTTTATATTTACCCGCAAACACTACAAACTATCTATCGCCAGGCCAAAATCGAATAAAAAAAAAATACGAAATTATTTAAATAAACATGGCACATGAGAGTCCACCCAGAGTACAACTTAAATAAAAATTACAATGAAAAATACACATACATACATACATACACCCACATGCCCATACACACAAATAAAGGAAGTAAAGTGTTTTGGTATGTTTGATGATGCATTAAGAGCGCATAAAAATGGCAAACAACAAAAAAAAAAAAAAGAAAGTATTTTCAATATAAAAAATAAAAGCCACCCACCAGAAAAAAAAACACAACAAATCACTTCATATGCAACTAACTTTCCAACTCTGCAGCAACACTAAATGCAGAGAAATTGTAACAAAATTACATCAAACACACATGCACATACCCATGCATACATACTACATGTACACGCATACATTTAAATATAAAATATGTATGAGTATAACAAGTACATACTAACAACAACAATAAAATGAATGGCTTACAAAATAACAAACGAACACAATCACAAACACATTTCGTGTAAACGAGAGAGTTCAAAGAGTAAAGAGAGCGTGAGTTTAGTTTGGAAAATGAAAAAAGTTGTACACAGTGTTGCCATTTACTCAATATTAACGTCATTTACATGTACGGGAAATAAGAAATTCATGGTTTTCTCATCAAAGGAGAACTTTAAGAATCTGTATGTAAAGGTGCTAGGATAGTGTTGGACAGGTAGGATAGTGTTGTACAGCTACGATTTTCTATAAAAGAAATTATCTGAGAGTTTTGTAATTGTTTGACTTGAAATTCTTTAAGCACCTTTAAAATTTAAAACCCGAAAATAAAAACCACTACTACAGTGAGCATCAAAAGAAACTGTACATTAAAAAATATATAAAAGGGTCCGCCAAATAACTTTTTTTTTTTGAAATGCCTTAAAAAAAACTACTGAATAGTTTTCTCAAATTTCTTTTTTTATTTGAAAGTATAATCCTTCCGGTTAATAATGGAAAATAATTTCATTCAAATGGCTGCCTCGGCTGGCCATGCAGTAGCCTACACGATCGGTCCAAAAAAATCATCTTTTCAGATGAAGCTCATTTTGATCTTGGCGGGTATGTAAACAAGCAAAATTGTCGCATTTGGGACACAGAAAACCCGTACGCATACATTGAAAAGCCGACGCACCCAAAACGAGTCATTGTTTGGTGCGGATTTTGGGTCCAGAGGCATAATTGGGCCATTTTTCTTCGAAAATGAGCAAGGAGTGGCCGTTACAGACAATGGCGATCGTTATCGGGCCATGTTGAACGAATTTTTGTTCACAAAAATTGAAGAGGAGGATATGTTGCCAAATTTGGTTTCAACAGGACGGCGCTACGTGCCACACAGCCGAACGTACCACACACTCGATGTTTTGCGCCCTGTTTTTGAAGATCGCATTATCAGCCGTAGAGCTGATGTCGTTTGGCCACCTCGGAGCTGCGATTTGACAACGTTGGACTATTATTTGTGGAGTGCCGTCAAAGATAAGTGTTACGCCGACAAGCCAGAGACAATTGACGCTTTAAAGGACAATATTCGTCAAGCCATTGGTGAAATACAGCTGCACACAATCGATAATGTGCTTAAAAATTGGACCGATCGTGTAGGCTACTGCATGGCCAGCCGAGACAGCCATTTGAATGAAATTATTTTCCATTATTAACCGGAAGGATTGTACTTTCAAATAAAAAAAAGAAATTTGAGAAAATATTCACTAGTTTTTTTTAAAGCATTTAAAAAAAAAAAAAAAGAACTGTTATTTGGCGGACCCTTTACATTAATAAATTACCGTTATTTTTATTTTAAAATTATTACAAAAAAATTTCGAAATAATGTCAAATTTTTTCAGGCATTCTCCTTATGTGATAAAGTTGAGTTTGGTGATTGTTAGAATTTTATCCTTAGTGTACAGTTTCTTTTGACGCTCACTGTATGTGTAGTAGAGCGGGTCGCTCTCTATGGACAAAAAAAAAGTTGAGTCAGTCACCCCCTAGGATTAAAGATAAATTAATAACATTTCCAGAAATATAAAAATTATTTTTTGCCACGCCTAGAAATACCGCCCTTTTTGTTTTTTATATACTACGTCGCCATTTTAGGTCCGATCGTAACATGTTATATATCTGTGTTTGTGGCTTGACGGCAGCTACATTGCACTCTAAGACGATTTTTTAATTCGACATCATATTCTATGCGCGACTTCTGATATCTTGGATACTTACCCAAAATCAGTAATTGTGGCTATGCAGGAATAAAGAGCATTTAATTATATAAAATATTCGCTTTTAAAATGCTCACTTTTATGCATTAACAGCTATTTTACAGATATTTTAAAAACTGATATATAATATGTTACGATCGGACCTAAAATGGCGACGTAGTATATAAAAAACAAAAAGGGCGGTATTTCTAGGCGTGGCAAAAATTTTTTTTATTGTTTTGGGAACGTTATTAACATATCTTTAATTCTAGGGGGTGACTGGCTCAACTTTTTTTTTTCGACCCACCCTAATGTGTAGTAAAGTTACGAAAGAAAACTGTATGAGTTGCGATGCTTTATGTTTAAGCGGTAATTAAACTTCCTAATTATCAAAAAAGTTAATTTTTTTTCCCGGTTTTAGTTACTTTGTATATGTATGTTCCTTTTACTTCTCTAGGGAGCATAGGGCCGCAATTAGTTACTTTAGAGCCATAGGATTAAGGTAGAAAACTTCTTTTCCCTCAAATAATACGAAAAGAAGGACAAAATCGCAAAATGTTCTTAACATGTAGAACATTAACTACTTAGTTTAAACAAACACATTTTTTAAGACGAAAAAAGACCCTTAGGGAGTACACTCAGTCCTTTTTTTACGCGATTTCTTTTTACAAGGATTGCATCTTGTACGCGTCAGAAGCAATTTCTGAAATAAGGCAACATACGTTAAACGCATGCTGGAAATCTCTTTGGCCAGAATGTGTTAAAAGTGGTATGTCCGTGACAAGCAATTATTCAGATATCATTGATTTAGCACGTTCCGCGGGAGGAGAAATTCTTGCAGATATGACGAGAGAAGATATTGACGAGATTCTTCTAGACCGAGAGCTCGATGATGACGATTTGATTGAAATAGCTACGGAAGTAATCGAATCGGAAAATGGCAGCGATACCGAGATAGACGAGCATCCAATTAAAGCAGAGACGATTAAGCAAGGTCTTAAACTTGCAGCAGAATTGGAAAATTATTTTGTAGCAAATGATACTGATGCCGAACGTGTACGAATTTTTCAAAAAGAATTGAGTCTCTGCATGTTAAGATATAAAGAACTACATCGGAATATATTGGGTCCAAAAAGAAGCATTCAAACAAAATTAATTGAATTTATGGTGCAAACTCAGTCGGAGATGCTAAGTCAATCAGAGCATCAATCCATAGTTCTTACTATTGATTCTGATAAAAATTCTAGTGATATCAGTGCTGGTCATCAAAATAAGTGGCTAAGAATAATTTCCACTACGGATAATGACAGTGATTAAACAGCATTCAACGGTTTTTTCAATAAATCTACCTATTTTCTATTTTCTTTTCTTTTATATATGGTTTTTGTTTTGTATTTTTTATTTTGTTATGAATGAATAAATCATAAGTCTGAAATTTGAAACTTATTGTATTGTTTTTGAATATTTTTTTGCGCGTATATTTTGTTATACGCGATATTTTTTATATTCGGAACCAATTCGTCAGTTAATATTGGAAAACTAACCATTTTTACGCGATTAGTGGCAGAACCAATAATCGCGTAAAAAAAGGACTGAGTGTATACTAACTACTTAAGAAAATGATAGGTTTGTTTACGCTCTACAATCTTATCACACAATCATAATATTCTACTCAAGACAAGAAAAATTCGACAGTATCCACCTTAATATTGGCTAAATATTAAAAAATTATACTTTCTCAGCATTTTCCATCACTAGAATTTAATAACAAATCCAGTAAAGTATCAACAGAAGAAACAAAACAGTCCAATGGCAACACCAAAGTACATAAATGCGATGTTTGTTGTGTAAATAAATCTAATGTTTATTGTTGTTGTTGTTATTGTTACTGTTGATACACTGATAGTTGTTGTATGACTTTATTTAACGTTTTTTGTGTGGGTTTTTTTTCTGCAAAACAAAAAAAAAACTATCAAATATTTATGCAATGCAATAACACAACATTTCAGTTACATACTCCTCTCACACTTCCTCTCTCACTTGTGCTCCTGAATACATTACAGTTACATTCTATTATTATTCATGAAAAACTCTCTGTCTCTTCTCTCTTTATCTTGGTGGTTATTTATGCTCATGTAGTGGAATAACAGAAAAAATAGCGGACAGAACAAGCAAAAAAAAAAGGAATAAAAGCCGAAGAAGAAGAAATATATGGTGGTGGAATCGAAACCGGAAATGTAGCTTTTGTTAGCATTTTTGGGTGTATTAGTAAGTCAGTATATGTATATACGTGTGAGAGAGAGAGAGAGAGAGTGAACGAATATATATGTATGTGTGTTGTATTTAAAAACAGACATTAAAATCCCAACGTTATTTTGTTGTGTATGTTTTTTGGTGGTATGCCAGGCCAAATTTACTTTTTTTTTTGTTAATTTTTCTTTTTTGCTTTGCTTTTATAATATGAGAAGGACTACAGCTAAGGATTAAATATTTACGAGGGCTGTTAAAAGGAACAAATTTTGCTAAAGACATAAAAGCTATTTAATTTGGCAATATGCGAGCATTGGTACTTGGTAAGTTTAATATAGGATTTTATATTCCATTATTCCTTTTATGGCCATGAGTACGTATAAACTGTTTTAATATTTTTATTTTTTATTTTTGTAATTATTTATGTAACAAAAATATCGTATACTGGACCATTTATGAGTATCAGAAATGCTACTAAAATAAGTTATTTGTAGAAAAGGGATGCCAAGTTGGTCGCTGTTAATATTCTTTAGTGATTAAAAATCTTCAATTTATAAAACATTCACAGTGAATTCAAGAATGCCAGTATAAAATATGCCATATTGAGCTGAGTTTGGTTGTTTGTTTGGTTCACGTGGCCACCCATAAAGTGGAAAAGTCGATTCGAAAAATTATGTACACAACTTAAATTCATTTCGCCAGATATGTCAGGTAAGACCCTGTAGAAAAATAATAACTGCAACAATGGTTTTTAGACTATAGTCAGGTCTTTCCCATCGGCACAGCTACTGCAGGGCTTGTTACTGTAGTCTAACGCGCAGAGCTTGGCCGAGATACGTTCCTATTACTGCTAATATCCGCTTTACTTTTTCCTTCCTTTTCAAGAATTTAACAAATGCCTATCTACATATAATGCTAGCTCATCTTTGTTGGATTTTTCATCTACAGTTTTAAGGAATCTGGGCTATTAATGCGTAATATTATACTCTGCGGTATTCTAGAAACTACAGAATTCCTCTAATCGGTATAGATTTTATTGCACACTGTACCAAAACAGCTGCACAATTAAGTAAGTTTAAGTTTAAGCTTTAGTTTTATCATTACTTATGATCTCCTGTCTTTTATGCTTTTTTATTTATATTCCAAAGGAATTTCTTTTATTGTAAATCGCAATTTTTTTAAAGTAAAATCTTATGGTGTTTTCTTTTCTACTAAAAAATGTGCATTTTATTTAAAAAAAATGCAATTTTGTGTTTGTTTCTTAAAAATGTTTCGCCCTCTAAAAGGGCGGTATGTTTTATTCTAAATAATTCGCACTTGCCAATGGTGGAGGGCATTGCATTTTATGCCCTGTATAAATCGAGAGTGCTGATAATGCCCTGTAAAGCAGATGACTTTTGTTTATTTATAGTGCTACCAGATGAAATTTAAAAAAAGTCGCCTGTTATCGTTATCCAATTTTGAAGATAATTTTTTCATTGTTTTGTGGAGTAACATTAAGGAAACATTACATTATTAAAGCTACATGGTCAGTAATATAAAAAAAAATTGTATTCAGTGTTAGAACAGTGTTAAAAAATTTTTTTGGTTATAAAAAAAGTGCTCAAAAAATGAAGTCGAAAATTAGCGATCTGGCAACACCTTTTTCATATTTACATATTTTATTGAAAACAAATCAAAAAATACCACATATTTTTAAATCGAAAACCTTTTTTTTTTTTTTTTTAAATATAGATATGGATATTGTGCATCTATATTAATATGTGAAAATTGAAATAAATCAGTTATTAGATTCATCTTCGTCATCTGATGAAGAAGAATTACTGAATTTATTTCAACATAGTCAGTAGCCGCCGTGGTAAACACAGGGCATACCCTTTTTAAATATTTGTGTTATGTTCTTCTCAAATAAAAAATTACATTACAACAGGGTTGGTTAGCAATTTTTTTAATGTACCTTGTAAGAGGGTGACATTTTCTTTGTAGAAAAGAAAACACCATTAAATTTTGCTTAATCTGGCATCCTTAAGGCTTCTACACAAACACTATTAATATCCCATAAGATATGCTTTGCTTTTATTAAATCATAAAATAATGGAAAATAAATGCGGTTGGTCCCTCACTCTCTCTCTCCTTCTCTCTGCCACATATTAATGCTCTGTCACATAACTTATAGGAGAGAATTGTTTGTTCTACAAACAAATCATGATATAAGGTCTCACTTTTATGCTATCAGTCAAATTTATTAATACAACCGTAGAAAAGCCCTGAAATAGGCAACGTTTTTTGCCGACAATTTTGAACACACGAATTTGAAATTTTCAAATTAAAACACAGATACACAAGACTTTACAATTACAATACACATGTGTGTGTTAAAATCAAAATAACAAAACACACACACACTTTAAACTACAGGGTGGGCCAAAAGAAACCAAGGGGTGTAAAAGTTTAATAACTTTTTTGTTTATTAATTTTTTTTTTATTTTTTCTTTCAGATTATATAGACAACACTTGGAGAATTTATAATGGAGAGGTTCACAACTGAACAGAGAACCAGAACAATAGAATTTTATTATTTAAACCAGAGATCAATTATTTTAACGCAAAGAGCATATCGTCGACATTTTAACGTCAGAATTTCGCCCTCTGAAGCGATGATTCGTTGCTTAGTTAATCGTCATCACCAACATGGCAGCGTAAGAGATTTGCCTCGAACCGGTAGACCACGTTTAAGTCGCACTGCGGAAAATATTGAACGAGTACAGCAAAGTGTTAACGAAGCACCAGAAGCATCTTGCAGAAGGCGTTCTGCTCAGCTAGGAATGTCTCGTACGTCACTACGGCGCATTTTAAAAAAAGATTTACAGTTATACCCATATAAGGTGCAATTGGTCCAAGAATTAAAACCCGGAGATCATCGGCAACGTCTAAATTTTGCAGTTAAATTTCAAGAGTTGGCCAGAAATGAAATCAACTTTATTGAAAATTTGATTATGAGTGATGAAGCTCATTTTCATTTGAATGGCTTTGTTAATAAGCAGAACTGTAGGTTCTGGGGTTCTCAAAATTCGTAAATGGAGAGCGGTATCGGTTTATGATAGAAAATTTTTTACGTCCTGCTCTTGAAAACAGACACCTGGTATGTGGTTTCAGCAAGACGCAGCCACTGCCCATACTGCCCGAGTCACAATGGCACTTTTAAGTCAAATTTTTGGAGAGCGAATAATTTCTCGAAATTCGGAAATTATTTGGCCAGCGCGATCGCCAGATTTGACAGCACCCGACTATTTTCTTTGGGGTTTTTTGAAGGAGAGAGTGTATGTGAACAAGCCAGAGACAATCCTTGAACTCAAGGCAAACATTGTTGCAGAAATTCGAACGCTACAGCCACAAGTTTTGAAAGATGTTATGGAAAATGCTCTAAAAAGAGCCCATCAGTGCGAAGCTGAAAACGGTGGTCATTTAAGAGACATCATTTTTCATACTTAGTGTAAAAAAATTTCCATTTTGTATATTATATAATCTGAAAGAAAAAATAAAAAAAATTAATAAACAAAAAAGTTATTAAACTTTTACACTCCTTGGTTTCTTTTGGCTATGTCTATGGAAGTGAAATTTTAAGTGTCTTTGTAGACTTAAAATTTTAATAGTCGTATACGCTGAATCTGCTCAGAATATTCTATCTAGTATTATTTAGTGGTATAGGACTCTAAAACAAAGACGATCATCATGTCCACTGTATTCAGAACACGCCACTATGAGCTTAACAAGGCTGAAGAAGTAAAAAAAAAATCATCAAATTACCGTCAAAGTGCTTGGCTAAGACATATGCCTAAAACTCTATTACAATCACAATTTCTCACTAGTTTTAGGGCCATTATTACAACTTGCCGTTAAACTTGGGTGTAGTTAAAGGTACCTTTAGCTAAAGGGAACTGAAAAGTTACCTTTAACTTATTTTCGTTATTACAACTTACAGATGAAATAAAATTAACTTTTTTCAAAAGTGGCAACGAGGGTCTTCGTTTTTTTTTTTGAAAATAATATATAATATGGCAAGTTCAAACAATAACATAACTTTAAAAGTTACCGGCAGGATGATCCTCCCTTTAGTTTAACGCTCACTTCTATCTTATTGGGTACTCATAATAATGAAAAACAATTTATCTGCCCGTTAAAATCCTCCCTTTAGCTAACGGTAAGTTGTAATAACGACACTAAAGGTACGGTCACATCTAAAAAATATTTGCCACAAAACGTAAAATATTTGTTTGCCATAATGTGACCACAAAATAATTTTGCGTGGCAAACAGAAATCCATTTTGGGCAAATAAAATTATTTGCCGACAAACAAAAATGTTTGTAATGTGACCATCCTGTGGCAAATATTTTCATGATTTTTTGGCAAATATTTGTTTGCTCTTACATATTTTTCGTAAGGGCAAACAGTGGCAAATAACAGCTGTTTAAGGCTGTGTTGCCTACTAGCACAACTAAAACATCACTAAAATCGCAAAAAAAAAATGTATGAAATTAAATTTGAAGAAAATAAATAATTTATTTTATGGAAACCTCTTTATTCGTTGTAGATGTATTCATAAACGTATAAATATTTGGGTGTCTGCATATACAGAGATATATTCAGAGTCTGAAATTTAAATACACCTTAATGCATATATCAATTGTTATACCATTCTAGATCAAAGCTATTCCGGGGTTGTAATGATTTTTTCAGTAAAATGGTTATTTTTTTTAAATCTCATTAAAAACAAAAATCTCTGAAACGACCTAACTCTTCAGTACATAAAAATAAAGAGTTCTTGTTTTTGTTATAGAAAATTTTTCATTTTTATTGCAATGATTTTAATTTTTTCTCCAAATTATCACGACAAATTTTGTTCCTGAAAATAAGCAGATTAAAATATTCAAAGTACAATGTTATGAATGGAAATCTTGAAGTGGACTGTACGAGTCATTATAATGGAGAATTGTAATTCAACGCAGCAACATAATTTCAATTTTCCTTTTACACAAGTATAGTTCATTTTGGAATTCAATCATTTTGGAGGATAAATTTTCAACCAAAGTGACATAAAAACCTTTCTCAAAAATATCTACAAATAATTTTCAAATTAGACCTAAAAGAAATGATTCAATTTATATATATTCGATTTCCAATTTTTAGATTTAACATCTATTTTAAGTTATGTACATCATTTCAGCGATTTTCAAATATGGTGATTGGCTACACTGGAAAAATGTAAACATTTGTTTATGTTAATTTTATTGTGATTAAAAACAAAATTTTTCTGTTTTTTTCTTTTTTTATGCGCTGAACCCATTTTTAAAGCCATAGTCGTTTTTCTTTTTTTTCCCTTTGCGAAATATTACAGAAGCTCCGCAGCACAAAACGAAAAAATATTCACGTTCTATTACGTGTGAAAATGTGTATACGTATTTTTGTTTGCCAACATTCTAGTCAAACATTTGTTTTGTGGCAAATATTTTTTAAGTGTGACCACATGGCAAACATGTTTGCCATACTTTTGTTTGCCGCTATTTGAAGAAACAAAAATGGGAAAATAAATGTGCGTAGCGTGACCACAAAACAAAATTTCAGTTATTTCTGTCATATGTCGGGCAAACAAGGGAAAACAAAATTGTGGCAAACATTTGCCATATCTGACCGCACCTTAAGTCTGATAAAAATATTCTAGTCCATCGCATTTGCATTGAACCCAAGCCATTTCTGAATCGGATGGCAATCGGGTTACTAACGACAATGTTAGCAAAAAAATATCCTTTTTACTGTGTATAAATTTTTCAAGAATTATTTCGAATTCGAATTATTTTATTATTTATTATGTCCTTTTTTGTTTTCAATTTAATTTTACATTCGCATTAAAATAAACACTCAATTAGTGTCATGTGTGTTATCAATAAAAACAAAACATTATTGTTTTTAAATACCCAAGCATACGTACGGTACATACATATGTATGTATGTACATCCGTATATACAGTTTCATTCAAATACAGATAAACTGGCATATCAACAGACATTCGTGCATGTATTCTCACATGGCCAATATTTATTGGCAAATAGACATAAACATGGTAGGGAAACAAGTGCCAAAAAATAAAAAGAAGAAGAGAAAAAAGTGCCACAATTTCACGACAGAACGAGAGTCACTAAACCAATAATAACAACAACGATAACAACAGCGATAACTGCAAACAAGACAACAAAATCACACACTTATCTGTCACTCTCACACACACACAAACTTTCTCTCTGTGATGCAAACAAAACACATGCACATGTTAAACAAAAAAAAAAGAGAGAGAGAGAGAAAAGAACAAGAAACAAAAGCAGCATTAAATGACAACAACAAATACAACGAATGGCCTAAAAATAACAACTGGCAGCCATGCCATAAGGCAAACAATGGCTAACCGCAAAGTATGCAACAGAACAGAAAACGAATATGAGAATCGACTGAATGGTTAGGGTATTGGTTTGAATTGGATTGAATGACTTTTTATTCAATAATTATTTTGTAAATGAAATGAAGAGACAATGGCCATAAAAACAAGCATCAAAATACTATTTTGTCTTTGGATATTTTCCTAAGCTTTACTCTCCAATTCTTGGTTGGCCTCGCCTTAACTTTTTCTCTTTTCATTTTATTAAGAAATAATATTTGCTAGCAAAGGAGCTTTTTTTCTAAAACCACGGTTGTATCATTTTGAAAGAGTCTTTATGATTAGATATAAAAACACAAGATATTGTAGCCTACCCTAAGGGATTTATACAGTGTTTTTTAAGATTTCTTTATAATATCTTTCATATTACATTTGTTTTCTATTGTTGGTTTCTGAAAAAGCATCAAATATTACAAAAAGAAAATGTGGAAAAGAAAATAAAATTTTATTTGAAATTTATTATGATTGATCAAAGCCAATACGAAATCTTGAATGTGCTGGCTGGCACTTTTTCAATTTATTTATGGTCACATGACATTATTCAGGGGTAAACAGACGAATGTTTCGCTGTTACTTTTTTTTTTTTTTTTTATGAAACCAGCACTCAGGGGATGGCCCCTACTCATGCAGTGCATTGTGCAGGTTTTTTTAGGAAAGGGGGAAGATGCGAACGGCAAGGAAACGAGTTGCTTCTAGGTGACTATAAAATGGCCAGTGCTATACCTTCACCATTAGACAGTCTACAGGCAATCGTCCCCAAGAAGCCCGCAGTTTCTCACACCACTTATGTTGTGTGTCTTAATTTTATACATAAGTGGCTAACAAGAATGCTAACAAGCTCTGTAGAAAGTCTAAAATGTCTTGTTTTATTTTATTAGATCCCAAACTCTGCTTTGGTTAAGACACTAAGTGGAATTCTGTAATTGCAATGTTTTTCAATATTCAATTAATCGTTATTTGGCAGCCAATTTTTGTGATAATCAATCAAGTTTGGTTGTCATCAAACTGAAAAACACATCAGATTTCAAGGTATCCATTTGAATACAGTGTCGGATACAAGATTTTGAGTCCATTTATATCGCAACTAACCAGATAAACGGTTCAAGGTTGCAACCACAATCTCCAGAGAGAGAAAATTGGCTTCGAAAATGTCAATTTTTTGCTTGAATATTATCTTGAAGATCAATGGCCATTTTGGAACAAATATAAAGGAAGAAATAGTACACCATACAGACTGTATGCAAATGGTAGTCCAGAGTGTCCTCTTTCGAACCGTGACAGTAGGATAGCTGGAATAATTTAGAGAAAATTTTCGTCCTCCAGCCCCAACATACATCTTTTAATAATTCAATATTTTTATTCACAAATAATAATGATTATAATGAGAATTATATTTTATGTCAATAGTCTGCAATACTTGCAAAGTCGAAGACTAATCTACTATTACCACTGTTAAACAGTTAACAGTGCTCTGTTAATAGCAATGTTAGAGGCAAGAAGTGGCTCTGCTAAAAGTGTGGGTTTAAGTCTTTGGTTTTTAAATTCGAATTTATTTTCATACACATACATATAATTATATCATTTACTGTGGAACATTTTTAAACTCTTATCTATTTTATATAAAATACGACTGTTTTAAAAAAGTAATTCCATTAAGACAACGCCAATGTCACACTCAAAGTTATATTTCCCTCTAAAGCTCCAGCGGCCTGAGTGAAAGTTTGTTTTTTTTTTAATTCCCCTGCCTATTTTCAATAAATTTTGTTAGTGTAAAATTTTCATAATGTGATTGACCATAGAATTGAGTGTTTTGCAGTGGAAACAAAATATTTTTAAAGACAAGCTACGTGAAAAAGTCGAATTTTATTTAATTTTTCATTGAGGCTTAATTTTATTGTCAATTTTTTTTTTATTTTTCTTTGTTAATTCAATGCAAATGCGATACAATTTTAAGGTAATTAAGAAAGAAAGAAAGAAAATCGTGTATTTAAATGATTTATTTAAACACAAATTGCAAATGCAATCAATTTTGGTTTTCCTTATAACTCATTTGAAGTTGTTTTATTACCACAAAATTACTTTTTATCTCTTAAAACCCTTGACAATAAAAGGAATGAATGAAAAGAAGAATAAAAAAACTTGTCAAAATGCAATAAAACTTTGCTTACTTTTTTGTTCCTCCACTTGGCTATGAAATACAACCACTTTAATGGCAATAAATTACATACGCAATCTTATTTTATTTTTTTTTTTTTTGTTCAGATTGTCTTATTGAAAGAACGAAAAAAAAAGATCTCCTATACTACGAGGAAGAATGCTTTAAGAAGTATAGAGAAGAAAAAAAAAAAATTATTACAACTGAATCACAGTGGACCAAATGCCCAATCTAGCGCGAAATTGGTCGAGAAATTTTATGTTTTAAAAATAAAATTGTTGTCGCTTTTACACTTGTCATGTTCCCAGTGAACTTAACGGTAATTTTTATTTTTTGTTTACTTACAAATTAACAACGCTGTATGCTTTCAAACATAAGCAATAATTTGAAATAAAAACTTCTCCAAATTCCGACGAGATGTGCTGATAGTTTCAAGTCTTTTTTCTTATAATTGTGAAAAGGTAATTAATAAATAAATTTATTATTTTTTAACTCTAAGGTATGCTTAAATAAAGGTGTATATATATAGCAGGGTTTACCAAAAATTTTTTGGTTATGTATTAGTGAGTAAGAGAGAGAAAATAAATTGAGAGAATTGATTTATTTACAGCCATAGAAAAGTGTTTGTAATATACGTTATTTTGATTTTCATTTTATCAACTTACATATGTAAAGCTATCTATCTTTGGCTTAATAATTTTAGATAAATAAAAATAAAATATAAAAATCCATTTTTTATTAAAAGATCGTAAAGGTATCCAACTTTGGCTTAACAATTAGACCATGTTTTTAGATAAATAAAAATAAAAAATAATAAACCATTTTTTATTAATAGAGAAAAAGCAAGCAAGCATTCTAAAGCATTTAAAAAAAATTATACTATGCGACAAAATATATAAGGCATTGAATATTATCAAAAGCATCTTTTAACATACAATATTTTTTGAGTGTCATTCTGAAAAAAATGGTAAAGCATTCGCCGCACATGTGTTCTTGTCGCAGTCTGATCGACAACTAAATCAAAAAACACAAGAATGCGTGTGAGTTCTCTCAGCACAATTGTGCTATGAAATGGTAAACGATGATATATAGTATGTTTGTTTAATGGAAAAAATCGGGTTAAGCAAGCAACACAAAATATATGTAGAACTATATCCCTGGTACTATATGCCTCCTAGCCTCCACAAAATATTAATACATGGAGCGGACATAATTCAAAAATTTTCTTTACCGATTGGCATGATATCAGAAGAGGCTCTAGAGTCCAGAAATAAAGACATTAGAAATGTACGCGAATTTCATACCCGAAAGATTTCCCGGGAAAAAACTATGCAAGATTTGTTTCAATCTTTAATAGTATCATCGGATCCCATTATATCATCAATATCAAAAAAAAACCGTTTATATATCGAAAATCGGAGTCTATTTGTGCTGACGTAGCATCTTTGCTTTCGGAACCCATCATAGCAGAAACCGGAAACGATATTGCAGAAGACTATTCAAGTGATGAAAGCAGTGAATAAATATGTATAGCTCATCAGCTCTTTGAACGAAGAAATCAAAAGTATTTTATTTTTATTATGTTTTTATATGTATTTTTTCTAAATAAATTCTTTTTTAAACTAATGGTGTTTTCTTTTCTACAAAGAAAATGTCACCCTCTTACAAGATGCATTAAAAAAATTTTTGACCAACCCTGTTGTAATGTCATTTTTTATTTGAGAAGAACATAACACAAATATTAAAAAAGAGTATGCCCTGTGTTTACCACTTATAAAGAAAATGAATGAGGAAATGCCAATTTGTTCAAAGGTGTTGCCAGATCGCAAATTTTTCGACTTCATTTTTTGTAACAAAAAAGAAATATTTTAACACTATTCTAACATTGAATGCAATTTTTTATACTGCTGACCATGTAGCTTTAATAATGTAATATTTCCTTAAGATTACTCCACAAGACAATGAAAAAATTAACTTCAAATTGGATAACAATACCAGGCGACTTTTTTTAAATTTCATCTGGTAGCCCTATAAATAAACAAAAGTCATCTGCTTTATAGGGCATTAGTAGCACTCTCGATTTATACAGGGCATAAAATGCAATGCCCTCCACCATTGGCAAGTGCGAATTATTTAGAATAAAACTTACCACCCTTTTAGAGGGCGAAACATTTTTAAGAAACAAACGCATAATTGCATTTTGCGTTAATAAAATGCACATTTTTTGGTAGAAAAGAAAACACCATAAATGAAATGTTAATTTTTTTTTATTTAAATAAATGTACTTTGTCAAAGAAGTAAAATAATAACTTAAAAAAATATGAACTTTAAACCTCGATAAAATCTTAACCGTAATGAATTTGGAAATTTTGGAGAACTTTAAATTTTGTATTTATACCAAGAATGTGTGTACCAAATTTCATCAATATCGGAATGGTTCATGATCAAAAACCGATTTTTTGTTCAAAATTGTTTGTTTTATCCCCATTTCATTTTAATTAGTGCCACGCCCCTTTAAATGTCAACCATATTTCACAGCTCACATCATTTTTTAGTCAAATTCCAAATTTCAGATTTCTAAGTGCTTTCAAAGTCGAGTTAAACTCTCTTGCGCGCTAGATTGGGCATTTGGTCCACTGTGTGAATGGAGGATATTTTTTGCACTTCAAAAAACAAATATTACGAGCAGAGATTTGACACTCTCTATTCGTTCACTGTACGTACTTATAATTTTTTTGTTGTTGTTTATTTTAACAAACTCAAAAGAGATAGAGAGAGAGAGAGAGAGAGAGAGGAAGAAAAGACTAAAATCTCCAACAAAATTGAAAAGAAATGAAGAGAAAAACTTTTTCCATTTCTTTTTATTTTTATTCATTGTTTAGCGTTTAAAATTTCGCATCCTGCAGTTACACTGCAGTGTCACACAAAACTACTTGCACTCAGTCACACACACACACACATAACCACAAACACAGGGGAAATTTTCTCGTTCAACATAATAAAAGTGTGTGAAACAGGAAAGTGTATATAAAATAATAGACAGAGAGAGAGAGAGAGAGAGAGAGAGAGAGAAAGAGAAGAGAAACTCCAACTAAGTATTCTATAATTTCTTGTTGTGTGGCTTTCTATTCTTCTTCTACTTCTGAAAGAGCAAAAAATACTAGAGCAAGTAAATATGTATGTATTCTCTATGAGTGTACGAACGTATGTGTATCAGTGTATCAATTCAATTTCGTAAAATCTCTACCATAAACAAAAAATAAAAATAACTTAAATTGCAACAATAACAATAACAATTTAAATTGAAATAATAAACACAATTACATATTTTATTAGAGAACAAAAACGGGAAGAGAAAGAGTAACAGAGAGAAAGAGAGAGAGAGATAGAAAGCAAAATACTAAACAATGTCTGTCATGTTAGTTCTTAAAGGAGAAAAACTTTGTTCTGGTGTGTATGCCTGAGTGTATGTGTGTGCGTGCGTGTGATTTTCATTTTTATTTATTTTATTAAACTATTTACCACAGTTTAATATTAAACAACCGAAAAATAAAAAGTAAAAACAAAAACAAATAATAACCAAAAATAAAATTTATTTTTCCCCAAGAAAACATTTAGGACAGCATGTTGTTGTGCTCTATTGGTCAGGTTATAAATTTTAAAATGGTATTCAATGAAAATGTGGAAAGAGAGAGAGAGAGAGAGTACTGAAAAAATATTCGAAATAAGAATTTCTTTTAAAAGTTCAAAAATAAAAGAAAATATAACTTCGTAGCAGGACATTTTCGTAGAAAGAATAAAACAATTCCATTGCACATATATTTAATTAAAGTATTGTTACGAAAATGAAAAATCTAGTTAATGGTGTTTTAATTTTACATCGCTAAACATTAAAATTATAAGCAAAAGTTACAAAAACAAAACAATGCAAGTAAACAAATCTGTTTACAAATTATCGTAATGCTTAATATAACAACAAGCACAACATAAAAAAACGGTAAACAAGTAAACAAAAATATACAAACAACACTACAAGAATACAAGTAACTTTGCCGTAGTCTAGTAGATAGTGTGTTGGCATATTATACGTAAGGTCTCGGTTCAAGCCCCAGATCAGACATCAAAACGCAAATATGAAAAAAAAATTTCTTCGGCCACTTCCTCTCGACAGATTTCTGGCAAATACTCTGAGCGTAAATAAAATTGCCATGAAAATTTTCTCAAAAATCTGTCATTCGGAATCGACTTTAAACTGTAAGCCCTGCCACTCATGTAGAAAATTAACACACACACACAACATGGGTAAAGTGAGAAGCTGGGTCGTAATCCTGACTAAAGGGTTGTAATGACCAATTATATACACTGAGCGCCATAAGTGAGTCAACAATCACTATAATTTTAAATTTTCTATTAAAAAATATACTTGTAGCACAACAATAATTGAATTGTTGTTTTTGTTTTAACATTTTATAAGTAATAAATAAACGTTTTTATTTTTGGAAATTTATTCGACTAATCTCATTTACTTTTCTCGCTATCCTAAGAAAATGAATTATTTCAGCGGTGTTTACTCACTTTTGACGCTCACTGTATATATGTAACTGTTTAGAAATACGGCAGCCAAAGCCAAAGACTTTAGTGTTGCCTGTTCCTGTGGTCCTAGCTTTTGGTGCCAGCATGATTGGTGTCTCTAGCGAAAACAGCAGAAAAACGAATTTTTTTCCATATAATGAAGCGAGCACTAACTCGTTCATTATCCATAATCTGATGTTCTACTCGCATAGGTCAAGGACTGGATAGAAATAAATTAAATAAATAGAGCATAATCTACAATCAGATGTACTCTTCCAGAAAGACATGCACTGTATACAAAACAATACCCTGGTATAGTCAAGAAACTTTACATTGCAATGTTGCTAAGACACTGACAGGCTGACAATTTTCTGAAGGATGATAAAACTGGAAATCCTAATTAAACTGATGAGTACATTCACCCGCTTTTGTACACTGTTAAGCTTCAGCAGTCTTCATGGTTTCCTTTCAATTTTGATTTTATAATTCAGAAAAATATTCCGAAATCAAATTCCCAAAAGCACTTTTAAAATTTCCACAAGTATTTCCAAACTGTGCCATTAATGTGGCCTGACTGGCCATTACATAATTTCGATTACAATTTCATTCATGCACTAACACACAGCCTTTGCTGTGTTGAAAATTCGTTTCTTTGAGAATGGCCAACATTTTGTTGCACTTTACTTGCAACTCTTTTTCCTGTGTGTCGTACCTCATGCTCTTTTTCCTTTCTCTGCATCTTCTGCTTTTTTTTTTTTTTTTTTTTTTTTTTCTAATGAAAATTGTTCAAATGTGGTCAACAGGTACAGTACTGTTGTTCTTGCTACCCAATAGCGAAAGTATGATAGAGAGTGTGTTGTAGTATGTTCCATTTACCAGGGGATTATGTTTTTAAGCCACAAAATGAACAGTAGTCCAGCAGATTCAAAACCAACAACAAAAGTAGCATTCATGACACATGCACATGCACACAAAATATCTCATTGTCGGCCTTTACCGTGTGTTGCCGTGTATTGTCGTATCCCTATGGCTTTCTAATGATGTGAAAACGATGTGTTGTGTTGTGCAAAATTGTAACTGACACTGGGAATATCCAAGAGACCAAGAGCTTTAGGAAATGTTTTCTTAAAAATTTGCCATGCTTAAGTCAATGTTTTAATCTACGGAACATGAGTGTTTGTGGTCGAGTGTCTGTACGAAATCGCCCGGCACGTTTATAAGGGAAAATTACAATGAATGGAAATTAATGTTGTTGCAACAACAAAACTCGCAAAATTTAAAATGAATTTCAATTTCTAGAAAAGGAAGGTGAGAATTATTTGATTTACGGGGAAGAGCAAAACTTAAATAAATTTGGTTCGTTTTTGGAATCGGTTCACTCTTTTAAGGAGATTGATCCTGATAATACAGTACATCTGGAAGTTGATAGTCGTTTCAATGATTTTTTGGAGGAAAAAATGCAATATGAATACAATTTTTCAACCTTGACAACATTTTCACAGTCAAATAAAGCAGATGACTTAAACGAAACTCAATTAAATAACATTTTTGTTCAAAAAGATACAATTTTATCAATTTTTAAAAAATTAAGACCTAAATTGTCATCAGGAGTTGATAATATCCCCAACGTTGTATTGCGTAATTTACCCGAAAATTTAATATTCAAATATGGGTTACTTTTCAATAACATGCTAAATAATGCTTATTTTCCCCGTGCTTGGAAGCAAGCCAAAGTGATAGTTTTACCCAAGAAAGATAAGGATGCATCAAATCCAAAAAATTTACGGGCAATAAGCTTGCTTCCAAACATAAGCAAAGTATTTGAAGTATGTATCAATATGACTACGAGTATAATCAAGTTTTGCGAGAGAAATAAGTTAGTTGGTGAAAGACAATTTGGCTTTAAATACAAGCATTCAACAGTACACGCAATTCATTTATTAGTTTCAAATATTCAATGGAATCTTAACAAATCTTTATATACTGGCGCTTGCTTAGTTGACTTTGAAAAAGCTTTTGACAATATTTGGATTCCTGGCCTTATTTTTAAATTGCTCAAATATGAATTTCCATTTCATTTCGTAATCCTTATACATAACATGCTAAATAACAGAACTTTCTCAATTTATGGAAAGCAATCAGTTAGTACTGGAAAATTCACCATTGTCAACGGATTACAACAGGGAACTGTTAATTCTCCTATACTGTTTAATTTATACTTGTTAGATTTACTAGATAAAATGGACAATGTTATAGCCTTCGCAGACGATATAACTATATATCATGCTGACAATGCAGTTGATAAAATTAATGACGGTTTGCAAAATAAATTTTTGATAATTGAAAAATATTCTGTAGATTGGCACATGAAGATCAATTTGGACAAATGTGAATGTATTCTTTTTAGGCCACCTGTTGGGAGATGTATCAGTAATATTCGAAGAAACTGGAAGTCATTTGGTATTAGATCCACAGATAATATAAACATTCCCGTGAAACAAAGTGTTAGGCTATTAGGAATAGAGTTAGATAAATTTTTATACTTTTACAACCACATTAATCGGAAACTTATAAAAGCTAGAAATGCATTTTTTGTATACAAAAAATTTTTTTTTTCTAAATATATACAACCAAGGGTTAAGATCATCATGTATCAGAGTTTGATTAGACCAATTTTATCATATGGCTGCCAAATTTGGTTTAATATTTGCCCCTCGTATATGGAGAAAATTCGTGTTTTCGAAAGGAAATGTCTCAGATGTTGTACTTCATTGTACAGATCAAAAAGTAGCAGCTACAAAAAATACATTTCAAACAAAATCCTTTATGAAAAAGCCAAAATATCTAGATTTGATAACTCTATTATTCATATCATAAGAAATCACATTGTAAACAGCTCAAATATCATTGAGAACAATTTAATTTTGGCTCCTTACTACGCTGACGAGGAATATATTTCAAGAACAATCGAAAATGGTTTCATCCCTCCCGAGGCTTTTCTATATCTTGATAAAAATGGTTTTATTCAAAACGAAGATGGTATTCCCATACTTTATCACATTTACAGACGATCCAATGAAAAAGCTATAAGTTGTAACGAACTAACATCTGAAAACTGTCGTTTTGACACTAGTATTTATTTGGATGATAAAAATATTAAACCTAATCTGAATCTTAATAAATATTGGTGGCTAACTCAATAATAATTCCTTAATTTTAACCCTTGACCTTTTATTTTGTCTTTACAAATATAAAAGTAAGATTTTTATTATCTTTTTGCTTACATTAAACCTGGATACCAAAACTTTTATGTACACATGTATACTAATATTTAATTAACTGAAAAACTAACTTTACTACCAAATACGTCTTATACTTGTGTGCTCTTTAAAATGGGACTTTGTATATAAAAAAAAAAAAAAAAAATATCAAGATACTTTTTGTTTATTGGAGTTTGTAATTTTTGTTCTATATTTTTTGTTCTATATTAAATAAACATTGAAAAAAAAAAAAAAAAAAAAATGAATTTCAAACAGAGTTTTTGAAAATTTAAAAATATTCCGGTGATTGTATTACAGGCAAAGAAGGTGAAATAAATAAGAGAGTGCTAGTCGAAGAAAAGAAAATAGATGTGAAGCTTGAAAACACGGCATTCTAGTAGTATTTCATTCCAATGAATGTTGCCCATTTTTTCACCATTCTTTTCGTTGAAAGATTACTTCATTCCCTGACCGTATATTCGAATTCAAATATCACACATCTGCTGCATTTGAATACAATAAGAATGAAAAAAAAACACTTTCTTATGAAACTCATGGCCTCATTTTGGTGGCAGCCTGAAAATTTTTTCTAAAGAAAACATGTCAATGCCTCCCCTGAAACGAGCATACCCACATAAAATTAATATTTTAATGCAAAATTAACTTTTAGAACACTTTTATGTCCATAAGTTTTGTGATTTTTTTTCCTTTTTTTTTTAGTTCTTTTCTAAACATATATCCATATAACCGTGTTCATATACAAAATAATTAGGATGCATAACATTTTTTAAAATTAAATTCATAACCTTAATTACTGATGAGCAAAAGAGGAAAAAAAGGAGTGTGACCAACAAACAAACGCCATAGCAGTGTTGTGAGTGAATGGAAAAAAAACAGGTGAAGGATACTTTATGGTGATAATGAAACTCACGGCTGTTTGTTTAGCTTAATGGTGTATACATACAGTAAACCATCGTTTACCATTTCATAGCACAATTGTGCCGAGAGAACTCACACGCATTCTTGTGCTTTATGATTTAGTTGTCGATCAGAATGCGACAAGAACACATGTGCGGCGGATGCTTTACCATTTTTGTCAGAATGACACTCAAAAAATATTGTATGTTAAAAGATGCTTTTGAGCGTATGGGCGCATTTCAATTTTTATTTTGTCGCATAGTATAATTTTTTTTTAAATGCTTTGGAATGCTTGCTTTTTCTCCAATAATAAAAAATGTTTTTTTTTATTTTTATTTATCTAAAAACATGGTCTAATTTTTAAGCCAAAGATGGATACCTATACGATCTTTTAATAAAAAATGGATTTTTGTATTTTATTTTTATTTATCTAAAATTATTAAGCCAAAGATAGATAGCTTTACATATGTAAGTTAATAAAATGAAAATCAAAATATCGTATATTACAAACACTTTTCTATGGCTGTAAAGAAATCAATTCTCTCAATTTATTTTCTCTCTCTTACTCACTAATACATAACCAAAAAATTTTTGGTAAACCCTGCAGTAAACGGTGCAACAATAATAACACTTTGTGTGTATTGAAAGAAAACCCAGCGCCTTAAAGGTATGAAACGATTTTCTATCATAATACAAAGTTTTGTAAAACAAACTCATTGTTTTTTCTTGCAGCGAAAGGTTTTACCAAAAAGATTAAATTTTTCAAATCATGTCTGCACCAGAGAACTGCATGATTGTGAATCAAATGGCATAGTTTTGTATTTTCTAAAATGAATACTGAGCTAGCAATTGACAGTAAAAAAATTAAATATTCTAATACATGATTCATATTATCGAGCCTGTTGTCAACACAATTGCTTGTCACTGCTTGCTACTTCTGTTTATTTATATGATTCACAGAAGCAACGAATCAGTATGAGTGTTTTGAATACTTTTTAAAAAACTCTTTTAACAAATATTGTTTTATGTAAAATTTTCAAGTGAGCCGAGGTGTTTTATTTTATAATTTACTGCAATATTAATATTACTATTAATTAATGCAAAATATATTTGAATTTTTATTTTCTTATTTACATTTCGGAAAAAAGTAGAAGTTACATATGTCAGTAAGTTATTTACAGTTTGTAGATCAATGCGGTTACGCTTTTCGGTGATTATGTTACATGCGGCGGAAAATACGCGTTCGGAAGCTGCATTGCTTGCGGGAATACTCAATTTTTTTTTTTTTTTTGGCAACTTTGTGTAAACGAAGGTATTCCGGAGTGTGGTTTTGCGACCATTTCAATATCAATATTCATTTCTAAATGACTGTAACGATTTACTTCACCGGATATACTTTCCGTAGCGGATAGATTTGTTTGAATAAAATTAGAGAAAAATAGTTGGAAATCTAGTGGTGGTTCATCAAATGTTGAATAATGAATTGGACTTGAAGTAGACGATACAGAAACAGTATTTCCTTCGGAAATAAAAAACGCTTTTACTTCTTTCAAATTAATTTCATCTAGGCAAGAATTGATTGGTGGAGACAGAAAACAAGTCGTGAAGTGAATAATACCAAAGAATATGGATATAAAGAATGCGCATCATGTAGAAGTAAAATTTCTTATGGCGGGTTGTAGGCGTACGGCCCGCTCTCACCAAAATTTGTTTAAAATTACTACCCGCACAATTGTGCAGAGAGAACTCAAACGCATTCTTGTGTTATTTGATTTAGTTGTCGATCAGACTGCGACAAGAACACATGTGTAGCGGATGCGTTATCATTTTATTTCAGAAAAACACTCAAAAAATATTTTATGTTAAAAACGTTCTATGTCATTAGCTGGCCGTATTTAATTTTTTTATTTTTTCTTCTAATAAAAAATGGGTTTTTTTATTTTTGTTTATCTAAAAAAACTAGGTATAATTTTTAAGCCAAAGATGGATAGCTTTATGTTCTTTTAATTAAAAAAAAATGGATTTTTTATTTTATCTTTATTTATCTAAAATTATTAAGATAGATAGCTTTACATATGTATGTTGATGAAATGAAAATCAAAGTATCGTATATTATTGACAATTTTCTATGGCTGTAAATAAATAAATTCTCTCAACTTATTTTCTCTCTCTTGCTCACTAATCACAACCAGTGTTGCCGTTTAACTATTTTTAACCAAAATTTCCGGATTTGGTCATTTATTTTTCTTATAAAAAGAGCTTTTGTTTGTAGAAATGAATTAATTTGTAAGACTAAAATTTTAGTTTGTTATTTTTTGTTTCTTTTCTTACTATGTTGTATTAATTATAATTTATATTTGAAAAAATAAAATAAAAAAACTGTGAATTTAATTTTGGTTAATTTTTTCTTATTTGGTAATTTTTTTCACAAATGTTGGTTGCAATATTTTTTTTCGTGGCAACACTGACCAGAATAAGTGATTTCAGAAAATTTAATAAAAAAGTGATCAAACAACAAAAACGCACGATGAGAGCAACGCATTGTTACGCTCTTCGTTTCCTTCCCTTCTATCTTTCCCCCCGCGTCATGAAATATTTTTGAAAAATATTCCAAAAAATGTTAAGATGCACATTCTTTATACTTTATTTTCTTTGATAATACTTACATTAGCAACGTACTTATTTTTCATTTCTTTCTTTTTTCAACATGGCAAACTCCATTTTCAACATTTCTTAATAATTCTGAATGCATTGTATTGAATTTTCTAAAAAGACTTTCAAATTGTTTTTTAATGTCAACTCAAAATTTCATATGAGTTGTGAGTTATTTGATTTCTATACAAAACAATCAAACAACAGTAAGAATTTTTTATTTATTTATACTAACAGTACTTAAAAAACAAAAGTTAGTATATTACATTCAGTTGTTAGAGAATCAACACTGCAAGCAATATCATTAAAACATATTGATGTTGAACAACATAACAAAAGCAACTTGAATCAACTCATGCAGTTCTCTGGTCTGCACCATTATGTTCGATAGTGTGCTGTCGATTTGAAGGTGGATACAATCCGTTATAAATCTTTTATAGAAAGGTCAGGCACAGATGATAAACACGTGATACTACAGCCGCACTATACTACGGTAAGGCTTAAAAACACCAAATGAAACAACGGGAGAGTTGCTATAAATGAGTGTGGCCTGATGACATATAATGTCTACCCAAGGCAATACCCTATCCCTATAGAGTACATGATACCAATCAGAGATCAGCAATGAATCGTTTTTCCGCTACTCATAAGCACTCATGCAATTTTGAGTATGAGTGAATCAACAGAATTGAAATTCAACAACTCTGATTCATTCGTACTCGCTACAGCATTGATTTATAAGTATAGGTTACAATGAGTATGAGTACAACGTTGACATCAAACTCACAACATTCGAAATGTGTTTGATTCATACGCCTACTCATTCTGATTCATAAATTTAGAAAAATACTTATAATACTTACGAATGATTCGAGTCGCTCGAATCCTTCATCAAAATTTACAGCCTTTGTTATTGTTGCATATACAAACAAAGAAGAAAGGAAAGACAAAGACAAAAAGCAAAGCATACACACAATCTTCTTGTGAGTATAGTAGTGTTCGTACGCGATTCATACTTATTTTGTGCTTCGTGTAAATGTTAAGTAGAGACGAGTCAAAGTCAATAACATCATGCGTATTGTTAAGTATGAATACGACGAGTACTTCTAACTTTGAGTATGAGTAGTATGAGTATCATATTAAAATAAGTATGAATGCGTATAAGTATCAGAAATAATAAGTATGACTCGAATCTACTCATCGTTTTGAATACTCGTTGCTGATCTCTGATACCAATCCTAAACAGTTTTCTGACCGTTACCAGGCTATGATGGTTGCCGCAGCACCAATCCACTGAACAAGGCATTTAATGAAATTTTGTTTATAATTCACAGAAAAAATCTCTACATCTGTATGCATCGTTAGCAGCCAAGGCTCTAGAAGCCATAATCATGTACTCTAATGTACCATTCAAGCGGTAGTTCGCCGTGGTCTAGTAGGTAGTGTGCTGGCTTATTAGACGTAAAAGCCAGGGTTCGAGTCCCAGGCCAGACATCAAACAAATAAAAAAAAAATACAAAAAGTATTTTTTCGGCGATTTCTTCTCAATTTCTCAAAAAATCTGTCGTTCGGAGTCGACTTTAAACTGTAGGTCCCGCCACTTATGTATAAAATTAACACACACAACATAAGTGGTGTGAGAAACTGCGGGCTTCTTGGGGACGATTGCCTGTAGACTCTCTACTGGTGAAGGTATAGCACTGGCCATTTTATAGTCAACTAGCAGCAACTCGTTTCCTTGCCGTTCGCATCTTCCACCTTTCCACCTTTCCTAAAAAACCTGTACAATGCACTCCATGAGTAGGGGCCATCCAAGCTAAATAAGACAAGGTTTTGAGCGTCTATCATCGAAATTCCTTAAACATTCTCATTCGATTGGCAATTAAATATGATTTGAAATTCGAACTTTGTGGGTACCGCAGATGTGCTCTGGAAAAGTCTTTGAGCAAGTGAATTTTATTACGTTGCCTTTTACGATACAACTTCAAAAACAGTCCTTGGAGACCCCTAGCGGAACGTGTAAACGTTTGAGTACGAAGTAACGGCTTGTTGAGATCAACTCTACAGCGATGACCTCTATTCATGCAATGCATTAGGTCAAAATACCAGACACAAATTGCTGGGAATTTTTTTTAAACTCAATATTCATTTCAACTAATTTTTAGTACAATGGGTCAATTTCGACCTCCGGGTACTGTACTTGTCTTAACTGACAAGCATACGTCCTCTAGCCTAATTTGCATGGTTTTCAATTGATATTGAATTAAAGTTGCAGGTCATTAAGAGGGCTCCTTTTAGTTTCTTTCCAATTCAATCTCTACAATGAAAAAAAATTTAATTGTAGTTGTGTACGGCCGATCAGATCTGACAATTTCAGACAAGTCGAGATAAAGACTACTACAGTTCGAGTAATAATGGATTGATTCTTACTACACCTTATATTTTCATTTTTAATTTGGAAGAACACAATTTTATAAGATTTGTCAAATAATTCTTTTACACACCTGTTTACACCCCCTAAAATATGCTATGGAAACATATATGTATGTCGTAACATACAAATTTGCTGCGTGAGTGAGAGTGAGAGGAGAATGGGTATCTGCATTAAAAATAACTGAAACCAAAATGTATGCAGATGCAGACTACAAAATGAGAACAAAGTTTTCAACAAACGATACCTCAAAAACCCCAACATTATTATCACATTGCATGTGTGTGTGTGTGTGTGTGTGTGAACGAGAGCATGTGTATATGATGATTGCATGCAAGTGAAAGAGTGGGTTTTATTTCATATCTATGTATGTATGTGTATGAGGTTTTTGGGTGGTAGAACAAAAAGAAGCCTCATATTATAAGAAAAGCAGAGAGAAAGAAAGAGAGAGAGAGAGGCCTAAAGTGATGGAAGAGTAAAGTATGGTGGAATTATTGATGTCAACATTGCTAAGTAGAATAAAAGCATCAACACATACAACAACAGCAAAAAAAAATACCAACAACAATAACAACAACAACAGTAACAATAATTACACGGTGCGACAGTGAAAATACACCCGAGTAACTACATAGTCCATGTTGTTCAGTTAGTTGAGAAGAACTCAAAAATACCTTTTTTATATTTCTCGAACCCTCCAAACTTTTTTTATTTGACAAAAACTGTTTTTTTAGACTTTCCGCGCAAATTTCTGTAGTACTCAAACATTTCTGACCCGATTTCTAAAATTCAAATCTTGTTGGAAAGGGGAGAGATGGACCTTTAAAATGGTATACATATATCTATTATTCGACTTAATATGCTATGAGTTTTGATGAGATAAACTTGGAAAATTCGAATTTTTTTCATATTTTTTCAAGTTTGTCCATTCATAGTAGCAAACTTTAATAAAAAAATATAGGATAAGTGATAATATTCTTAAAGTCTGTTCTCTTGTGAAGAGATTGAGTCATCATTTGATTAAATCGGACAAAAATTACCGTAGTTATTATTTAAAGAGTCTAACAGTCGAGTGATATTTTTTATATATGTCATCTCATCAAATGAACTTTTAATTCAAAAATTTTCAGAATTTTTGATGGATCTTGATTGTTTATTACAAAATGTGTCAATTTCACGTTTGCACGACTTCCAGAAGTCGGCTAATATTTGTGTTTTTTGCAAATATTATTATTTCTCTTTGCGCAAACATTGGCCAACTTCTGGTGGTCTCTCAAACGTGAAATTGACACATTTTCCGATAAGCAACCAAGATCCATCAAATATTCTAAAAATTTCTGAACTAAAAGTTCATTTGAAAAAATATATATATGAAAAATATAACTCGACTGTTAGACTCTTTAAATAATAACTACGGCAATTTTTGTCCGATTTAATCAAACGAAGTGCCAATCTCTTCACAAGATAATGCACTTTCAGAATGTTATCACTTATTTCATATTTTTTAAGTAAGGTTTGCTACTATGAATGGACAAACTTGAAAAATATGAAAAAAATTCGCATTTTCCAAGTTTACCTCGTCAAAACTCATAGCATATTAAGTCGAATAATAGATATATGCAGACCGTTTTAAAGGTCCATCTCTCCCCTTTCCAACAAGATTTAAATTTTAGAAATCGGGTCAGAAATGTTTGAGTAATACAGAAATTTGCGAGTAAAGTCTAAAAAAACAGTTTTTGTCAAATAAAAAAAGTTTGAAGGGTTCGAGAAATATAAAAAAAATTGTTTTGAGATCTATTCAACAAAACTCACAATCTACACTAAGTCATTAGCCGGGTGTATTTAATTTTTTTTATTTTGTCGCATAGTGTTATTATACTCGTAATAATAATTGCAAACTAAGTGCAGCAAAATTTTAAAATTTCCTCTTAAACCAGCATACAAATCCAAACGTGTTCGTAGTGTTGGTATAATTTTTATGTTTTCTACACGTACACGTACACCTACACTTGCACTGTACCCTGGCACACATGTTTATGGGAACCCATTCTTTTGAACACGAGTGTCAAGTGGAGAATGGCGTGACATGAAGAAGAGTTGTTTTAGTGAGTGATGGTTGTTACAACGTGTTGGTTGATTCGATGGGTTGGTTAAATTAGTTTTAAAAGATTTACACTCAAAACGTATAAGATTTACTCACATTAGGAAGAATAAGAAATAAATGAAAATGTATATTCGTATGCATGTACATATGTACGTAGCAGTACATCTAATTAGAGAGACGCAATTAATTTTCTTTAGGTTTTCATTTATACTCGGTGTTACAAATTTCCACCAGCCGCATACAAATATAATTTTGGGTGACTGCAACATCCAATACGGATTCTCTTTCAACAGACTTGTCGACCGTTTAAGTACAATGTAAACTTGACTACTCCGGTATCCAAACTAGTGACAATCTTTAACTTAATCTTTCTTACGATGAATAAAAGTATTGTTACGAAAATGAAAAATGTAGATACTGGTGTTTTGCTTTTACATCGCTTAACATTAAAATTATACACAAAAGCTACAAAAACAAAACAATGTCTGTTTACAAACTATCGTACTGTTTAGTATAACAACAAACACCAGCATAAACAAAAATGGTAAACAAGTAAACAAAAATCCACACACATCCACTACAAGAATAAATGTAAACAACAATGTTTAAATTTATAGAGATTTCGAGAAGGCGAAATCATGATAATCGCTTTCCAGAACATTCATCAGACTGTTTACTCTACCATATAAAAGGCAAGGCAAAGTAGGCGACTGAGTGAGTGAAGTTCAGTCAGTCTTGTGTGAAGACGCGGTGCGTTTGAAGAGAGTAATCATGGTTTGAAGATCAGTCGAACAATTGTCTAGTAATTGTTATTGTTTATGCAAAGGGTATAAACAGAGGAATAGCAAACAAAGCAAAGTTATTGTTTACATAAAATTGTGAAGAGTGGCACACAGAATTGTGCAAATAATAAAGAATTTTAATTAAAATTAAATACTATTATTTTATTTGCAAAATATGAGCTCATATTTTAAACGTTTTTAAAAGGTAAAAACGTAATAGTATTAATTGCTGCGAGACTATTAGTAGACCGTACATATTGTTACGAAAATGGAAAAGGGTGTTATTAAAATAATAAACAAAAGCTCCAAAAACAACACAATGGACTTAGGTTAGAGGACGTGTAGAGGACGTGTACTTGTCCGTTAAGACAAGTACAATACCCGGAGGTCGAAATTGACCCATTGTACACAATGGACTTGATCATGTATAAAATGATAAACAAAATCTCCAAAAACAAAATAAAGGACTTGTTCAAGTGATCAACGAGTAAGTAAAAATATAGCAACAAAAACAATGGACTTGTTTACAAGATCGATGAATAAACAAAAATAATAGCAACAACAAAATGCAGCGAACAAAGAAGTAAACAAGCAAAAACAAAGTGCAGTATAAAAAAAAAGGAATAGCGGATACACAAATACACAAGCAACAACTACTCTGCCTGGACGAATGTAAATAAGATACACAAACAACAAGTTGTTTACATTTTCAGATATTTCTCGAAGACATTCTCCTTCAAGTGCATTCATCAGACTGCTGACCCTTGTGATATAACAGGCAAGTCGGAGCAAGCAATGAGAATTCAGTGATTCAGTTAGAATTCGTGTGTGAAGACGACACGTGAGATTCAGTTGGAATTCAGTCAGTCGTGTGTGAAGACGACACGTTGCGTGTGAAGAATAATTGTGGTTCGAAGATCTCCGTATAGTGCTTAAAAAAAGGTTGTAAGCAGAGAGAGAGAGAATAACGAACAATTGTTATTGCATACGCGGAAGAGAATCGTGGTTTGAAGTTCTAACGAACGAGTGTAAAAAGAAGAATAACAAAGTAAATTGTTATTGTTTAAGTCAGTAAAAGAAAGAATAACAAAACTGAAGTAAATTGTTATTGTGTAAATCAATTTCCAACAGTGGCACACGGAATTGTGCGAACAATAAAGAATTGATTTAAAAATTAAACGCATATTTATTTTTATTTTATTTGCAATCTACGAACTCATATTTTTAACGTTTTTAAAAAGGTAAAAACGTAACAATATATAGAATCTATATGTATCGGTTATGACTTCTTTCCGCCAGGATAATTATTCAACAATAGTCTGATAGCCTGATTGAAAACGACAACATGTCTTTAAGGAAATATGTTACAATCTTTTCATTCTCATTTTATTTTCATCATTGAAAGGAAGATATATATATAAGAGGAGATATTTCGTTGTAGTCTAGTAGGTAGTGTTTCGGCTTATTAGACGTGAAGCCGTTGTTCAAACCTCTGCCAAGACATCTCAAACAAAAAAGGAAATCTGAAAACACATTTCTTGGGCGACTTACATTCAGCAGTTTTAAGGCAAGAACTTTGAGAGTTAATAAATTTAGGGTGAAAAGTTTCTAAAAAAATCTGTAGTTCTGAGTAGACGTTAAACTGTAGATTCGGCCAATCATGGATAAAATTAAAACACACACAACATGGGTGATGTGAGAAGCTAGGTCATAGTCCTGACTGAAGGATTGTAAAGACCAATTAAGTAAGTAAGTATATAATAAAAGAGTTTTAACCACCCTTATCCTGTATTAATGGGTCAAAATTGCCCAAACAGTTTTTATTACTCATTTATTCTTTAAATACTCAGCGGATTTTTTTGAAACTTTTGTACAATTATTATTTTAGTGAATACTATTAAAATTTAAAATATAATTTTTGTAGATCGTTTCACAAAGCGTATGTAAAAAAACTTACGCAAATGGTACTTTTGGGTCAAAATTGCCCAATGCAATAAAATCAATTTACGCATGTGATACGAGCTTAGTAACAACTTTGTGCGCCTTGAAAACATCATAAGTAGCAACAAACAGGTACTACAAACTGCAACAAACCCAAAAAAGAGAATAAGTTGTGTAAATATTTCATTCGTTTATGTGTTTTTGAATTGAATACAAGTGACAAAATCTTTACTTATTTTGGAACAATGTAACCAGAAGAGATAGGAACTTTTCTTACGCAATCAGATTCAGGCGATGAAAGCCCCCAGGACACATCAAGTGAAGATGAAAACGATCTCGTTACTGAACCTGCATCTGACTGTGACCCCAACTCTTCGTCAGACGCTAGCATGGACATTTCCGAAATTCTCGATCAAACTACGGATGAAGTTTTAATGTATTCGTCCAAAAATGGGAAATATTTATAGTCAAAAAGATCAACAATAAACAAAATTGGAAGATTTTCTAAACAGGACATAATAAATTTGACTCCTGGTCAACGCGTTATGCTATTTCAAGAGCTGATAGTATAAAACTTTTTTTCTCTTATTTATGCCCAGTGATATTATGAAATTAGTTGTTGATATGACTAATTTACAAGGTGACTTATAAGAGTAAAAGTTATTCAATCGGTTCACTTAGGTCAATCTGTATTTGGAAATAATTGGATTGCTATAGACGGCAGAACAATTGAAGCATATTTCGGGCTACTTTTGTTAGCGGATGTATTTGGATCTCATGGCGAAGCTCTAGAATCTCTATGGGACGACCGTAATGCAGACCGCTATTCACCACCAAGAGTTTGCGCCGATTTCAAAATATATCTCGAGTGATATGGTTTGATAAAAAGTCAGACAGGAGCGAAAGACGATTCCGTGTGACAAACTTACTCCAATAAAAGATTTTTGGAACCGTTGGGAAACGAATCTACGAAATATATTACATCCTGGCGAGTGTGACAGTGCATGAGCAGCTCGTAACGTATCGTGGTCGATGCCCATTCAAGCAATACATACCATCAAAACCAGGAAAATATGGTATACAAATTTGGGTGTTGTATGATGTAGAAACAAATTATGCATGATCCTTACAGGTGTATACTGGATATTCTTGAAAGACTTAGACATGGATCTTATAAGCGGAGAAATATCTCGTAGACCGAACATGCTACAAAGTAGTCCTGCTAACGCAGTCGTAAAAAGCCTTTAAAAGGATTCTGCTGAGTTGTTACTTTTGTCCAAATCGTTATAACAGCACCAAATATGCAAATAAATGTTCCGAATGTCAAAAATTTATTTGCAAAAAGCATTCTGATACCAATATTGTATGTAATGAATGTAAAAAAAATAAAAAAACTGAATAAATATTATAAATTTTTGTATTGGGCAAATTTGACCCACTAATGTCATATGCGTTTTATTTTTGAAGTACAGGATAAGGGTTAAAAGACACTAATGAGATCCTATGAAAGCTTTCTCAGTTTAAGTAAGTCTTTGCATACGACAAGATTCGAAATAATAGTGATAGAATGTTCCACTTCATTTTCTGCTAAATCTTGATGAAGTCAACCAAGCTACTAAGACGGTTCACAGTACATACATATGTCTAATGTAAATTATATTCCAAAGTTGATTGTATGCTTTCTCTGACAGAATGGGTCCAAACTAGGATTTTGACCGTAGATCAGCAAAATGAGTAACAACCCTCTATCGAACATACAGTTAAGTCTTCCTAGCATATAACACTGGCTTGACCTTGAAGTTTGTTTGCACCAGCTTATCACGGAAATAATTTTCTAAGTAATGATTAGCGCAACTCTATTTAATTTGCTGAGGCACCGTATTAGAAAAATAAAAAAAAAATTTTTTTTTTTTTCGTTTGAAAATTCAAATTTATTGCATTAAAGATGTTGTCTACCCACTCCTCGTATGTTTAGTCACTTGAAATGTGACAAATTTTAAAAGCATTTTGAAAGTAACATTTGAATTGCCATAAAAATGACTTTTATTACCTCGTTATTGTAATGGCTTACTACCGCCGTACGTATGTGAAATATTTATTTCAATTGAATGTAAATCATACGCCAGAGGAGTATCACGGTGGCAATTAATATTAATCATACGCTCAGATATTTATGACAGGATTTCGAAATGTAATAAAACATTCCAATTGTTTCTTTATATCTCTTCTCTGTTTTTTTTTTTTGTTCTTCTTTGTTTGTTTTTTAAATGGCATATTAACGATAATAAATAATGAGGTTTTTAGTTAAACGAAATAAAATTCAATTGAATCGAACGGATGCTGCAACAATAATCATTGAATTTATTTACAAACTCCAGATGTCGTGACAGTAACAAAACTAAGATGTTTTATTTGAGGAGTATGTTTAAAGGAAAATCATGCGATTTTATAATGCGTGGTGGCATTACCATCATCATCATGGGGAACTTTTTAAATTCCTTTACTTATCAGCTGAAAAAAAACCCGTGCGGGTTTTGTGCGCCTTTCCTTCCTTTACATACCAAAAAAAAAGGGTCTCAAGGAATGGGCTGTGAAATAAACCATTCGGTGTTTATTTTAAATGTCATTTATTGTGTCGCCTGTCTTTTGAAACAAAATGTTGCTCTTGCACCCAAAATGAAAACGTTAAAAATAAATTTCAAGGGCTTTTGCTTTTGGGCCACCACTTTTGTAACTGTTTCCTCCCCTCTAATTTGAATTTGGTAAGTTAGCTGCCAGAGGGGGGAGATTATGTTACAATTGACTGTCTTAATGGTTTCATAAACATTTTCCTTCAAACACTTTAACATTGTAGCGTCATGCCATCATTATGTAATGATGAGGGAGGGGATTGAAAAAATTTTGACATTTTTATTGACAGCCAGACAGCGATTAACAAAAACCGGGGGTGAAAAAAAACAAAAAAAACAAAAAACAAAAGAGAAAAGGGAAAATTTTTCAAATAAATGGAAATATTTGTGAAAAGTTTCAAAAAGGTGTTGACTTAAAGTGATAATATTGCATTCATAAGCATATTTACCGATAAAAGTTCTTGTCAAAGCCTTAATATGACAATGAAAGTTTGGGAAATTCAAAAAATAAAAATCATATCTAAATTATATACTTATCCTTGACTTATTGCCGGTGAAATATTAGAGAGCTTACCTGAAAATAAAAAAAAAACAAGAAACAAAATATACAATTAGACTCGCTTTTAAATAGAACAAGATGTAAATGAGGATGAATATTTCAGTAAAATTTGTAAAAATTTCGATGTCAACGGCTGTTTGTTTGAAAAAGAAAAATTGAAAAGAGTTCTAAACTCAAGACTAAACACTGCGCAGCATGTTGGAAGACAGTATATAAACGTTCAATCTAGGGGGTATAGTGGCTGTGGCAAAATATTGTTACGAAAATATTGTTAACATTAAAATGGTAAATAAGTAAACAAAAATACAACAACAAACACTAAAAGAATAAATGTAAACAAAATACACAAACAACAATAATGAATGTAAACAACGATGTTTACATGTATAGAGATTTCGAGAATGCGAAGCCAAAAACATTCATCAGACTGTTTACTTTGCCATATAAAAGGCAAGGCAAAGCAGGCGTGTTAGTGAAGTTCAGTCAGTCTTGTGTAAAGACGCGGTGTGTTTGAAGAGAGTAATCGTGGTTTGAAGATCTCTGTTACATATGCTGTTTTCTTTTCTACAAAAAAATGTGCATTTTATTAACGCAAAATGAAATTTTGCGTTTGTTTCTTAAAAATATTTCGCCCTCTAAAAGGGTGATATGTTTTATTCTAAATAATTCGCAATTGCCAATGGTGGAGGGCATTGCATTTTATGCCCTGTATAAATCGAGAGTGCTGATATAATGCCCTGTAAAGCAGATGACTTTTGTTTATTTATAGGGCTACCAGATGAAATTTAAAAAAAGTCGCCTGGTATTGTTATCCAATTTGAAGTTAATTTTTTCATTGTTTTGTGAAGTAATCTCAAGGAAATATTACATTATTAAAGCTACATTGTCAGCAATATAAAAAATTGCATTCAATGTTAGAACAGTGTTAAAATATCTTTTTTTTTTTTTTTGTTATAAAAAAAAAGCGTGCAAAAAATGAAGTAGAAAAATTAGCGATCTGGCAACACCTTTGAACAAATTGGCATTTCCTCATTCATTTTCCTAATAAGTGGTAAACACAGGGCATACCCTTTTTAATATTTGTGTTTTGTTCTTCTCAAATAAAAAATGACATTACAACAGGGTTGGTCAAAAATTTTTTTAATGTACCACCTGGACAAAAAAATAAATACATTACCTTTCATTACATTTTTTTTATGAAAATTTCATTTGGCTGTAAATATAAATGGCAATTCTGTGCTATTTTTATGGTTCGATGTGTCAATACCATTTACAGTTAAAAAAGAAACAGAAAGATCCTCCATTTTAAAATTTTGCATTTTTTATTCGTGGGGAGCTTTCGTTGTCTGGACAAAAAAATAAATACATTTCAATTTTTCAGTTTTTAACAAGTTTCTTTTAAAGGTTCGTTTGTTTTTTTAAAAATTCCCCTTTAGTTATTGTTAAATAGAAAGAAAAATATTTAATAGATGGATCGAGGCAAGCATTGCACCGTCGAGGAGAGGAGAATTGCGTTAACGTTGAGAAATAAGGGAAAAAGTCTTCGTTTTATTGCTGAAACCTTAAATCGTTCTTTGTATTTTGTACAAAATGCATTGAAGGAACAACCTTCAGTTGAACACCGTGGAAGGCCAAAGAAAACCTCACTAACAACAGATCATCGCATTATTACTATGGCAAAAAAAGACCCCTTCATTTCTTCCAGAGCCATTTCTGCAGAGATTGGTAACATTGTTTCATCCCGAACGGTACGCAGAAGATTATATAGGGCCAATTTACCTGGAAGAATAGCCAGAAAAACTCCTTTGCTTCGACAAAAAAATTTAAAGGCACGGCAAACCTTCGCCAGAGTTCATTCAAATTGGTCCGGGCCAGAAGGTGAAAAATAGTGGCGCAATGTCTTATGGACCGACGAAACTAAAATTAATTTGTTCGGCAATGACTCGGCTAGGAACGTAAGACGCCCCAAAGGCAAAGAATTTCATGTTCGTTTTACTAAAAAGACAATTAAACACGGCGGGGGCAACATAATGGTTTGGGGTTGTTTTTCGTGGAACGGTGTTGGTCCTATACATCGAATTTCCGACACTATGACACGGTTTCAGTACAGGGACATTCTAGAAAATACTATGTTGCCCTATGCAAGCGAAAATATGCCTCTCAGATGGGTTTTGCAGCAGGATAATGATCCGAAGCACACCTCAAAGCTGTGTCAGAATTGGTTCAGGGATAATGATATTGTCGTAATGGACTGGCCAAGTCAATCACCTGACCTAAACCCGATCGAAAACCTTTGGGGAGAGTTAAAGCGAAGAATAGGAAAAGAAAATTTCCAAAATAAGGATCAGCTGTGGACCTTTGTTCAGAAAACCTGGTACGAAATTCCAGTGGACACCTGTCGTAAATTGATCGCCAGTATGCCAAAAAGGTTGGACAAAGTTATTCAAAATAATGGTGGATACACAGGATACTAGTGAACTACACTTACAAATAACAAAAAAATAAAAAAAAATGAATTAGATATGCTTTTCTTGTACTTTAGCTAGGTGTATTTATTTTTTTGTCCACTTATGAAATCTGTTTTTAAACATTTTTTAGAAGACTTATTTTTGTTTATAATTTAATTAACTTTGTATATCGTAATTTTTATACAAATCATATAAGAAAAATAATTTTTGGCTACTTTTTCATTTATCTTCAATAAATATCTTATAAGAAACTGCAAAACAGAACTTTTATTAGTGTATTTATTTTTTTGTCCATGTGTGTACCTTGTAAGAGGGTGACATTTTCTTTGTAGAAAAGAAAACACCAATAGATCTGTCGAATAATTGTCCAGTAAATGTTATTGTTTATGTAAACGGTAGAAACAGAGTAGTAACAAAAGAAAGCAATTGTTGTTGTATACATCAAGTTGTGAACAGTGGCACACAGAATTGTGCGAATGATAAAGAATTTTATTTAAAACTAAACACAAATTTATTTTGATTTTATTTGCAATATAATTGCTTATATTTTAAAAGTTTTTAAAATGTAAAAACGTAACAATATCATCACTATGATGGAATCTATTCGTTAATTGAATAATATTCACACGTTATAAGAAAAAAAAGAGTTCTACTGGATGTGAAATCGGCATTAAATAGCCACAACAGATGCAAGAGAATCGAATTCAGCATTTGTATTCTGTATATGGAGCTTTAACATTGCAGGAGTGAAATAATTCATGTTTAATGGTATTACACTGGAATTTTTAAACAACGCAACGTATTTGGGAGTCATTCTGAGCACTTCTAGACGAATTTTGCAATTGGTGGCATATGACGCCATACAAAGTCCAATTGGTTCAGGAGTTGAAGCCAATTGACCATCCAATGCGTTTTCGCTTCGCTAAGTGGGCCTGCGATCGACTTATAGAAGATGCCGATTTTGGAAAAAAAAAAATCATCTTTTCAGATGAAGCTCATTTTGATCTTGGCGGGTATGTAAACAAGCAAAATTGCCGCATTTGGGGCACAGAAAACCCTCACGCATACATTGAAAAACCGACGCACCCAAAACGAGTCACTGTTTGGTGCGGATTTTGGTCCAGAGGCATAATTGGGCCATTTTTCTTCGAAAATGAGCAAGGAGTGGCCGTTACAGTCAATGGCGATCGTTATCGGGCCATGTTGAACGAATTTTTGTTCACAAAAATTGAAGAGAAGGATATTGGCAACATTTGATTTCAACAGGACGGCGCTACGTGCCACACAGCCGAAGCTATACTCGATGTTTTGCGCCCTGTTTTTGAAGATCGCATTATCAGCCGCAGAGCTGATGTCGTTTGGCCACCTCGGAGCTGCGATTTGACAACGTTGGACTATTATTTGTGGGGTGCCGTCAAAGATAAGTGTTACGCCGACAAGCCAGAGACAATTGATGCTTTAAAGGACAATATTCGTGAAGCCATTGGTGAAATACAGCTGCACACAATCGATAATGTTCTTAAAAATTGGACCGGTCGTGTAGGCTACTGCATGGCCAGGCGAGGCAGCCATTTGAATGAAATTATTTTCCATTATTAACCGGAAGGATTGTACTTTCAAATAAAAAAAAGAAATTTGAGAAAATACTCAGCAGTTTTTTTTAAAGCATTTTCAAAAAAAAAAAAAGTTAGTTGGCGGACCCTTTATTTCTAGAAGTCAAAAAAATTCCTACTATTTGGAGAAAACGGAAAACATATTGAATATAAATGCATGAAGATGCCACTGCTACCTTTTATATGGCAGATACAAAATTTTACTCCAAAGGAGACCGTGTTGGCAAAAAGATACAATATTAGAAACATTATCACAAAGGTGCGCTGCAATTTTCCTCGTGTAAATGGAATGTACACTCCCCGAAATATTTATAAGACCAAACGTATTTCTCGAAAAACTTAATATCTTTTAGACCAATTCGTACCATTTTTGGGTTAAATAAAACTTACAATAAAATAAATCTTTTTATGTAAAAAAAATATTTTTTTCTTTATTTAATAAAAGGATAACACAAAATGAATTTCATTTTCAAACGAAAAAATTATAAGACCAAAATTAAATAATATTCACCTAAAAGTAAAATAACAATGATAAAAAACAACTACTGCGTAATTTTTGTATTTATTAGTAATGAGTGTGTCCACCGTGATTAATAATGACTTCCTGAAGTCGACGGGGCATAGAATTTAATAAATTTTCAATGCAATTTTGATCAATCCTACTCCATTCTCTTATGATGGCACTTTTTAAAGATTTTACATCCTTATACTGGGTGTTATTTTTTAAAACTTGGTCCGATAGTATTGCCCATAAATTTTCTATCGGATTTAGATCTGGACTACATGCCGGCCAATCCAAAACTGGTATGTTTCTGGACGACAGAAACGATTTTGTTGCTTTTGATTTATGGATTGCGGCATTATCCTGCTGAAATATCCAATTATTGTCTAACAAATCATCCCCAAATTAATTAAAACGTCATCTAATAATTCAATATACTTCTCGCTATTCATTTTAGTTGATATAAAACAAATAGGAGACCTTCCCGTAGTCGAAATCCCAGCCCAAACCATTACGGTGCCTCCACCGAAATTTCGCGACATTCGTTGATTTTTTTTTTTACGTGAATCCATCCATTATTTTTGGGAACCGTCTGGACCATCTAAATTAAATTTTTTTTCATTAGAAAAAATAACTGAAGCCCATTCTTCTTCCCAATATTGGTATTTTTCTGCAAAGTCCAGTCTGCATCTTTTATGATTTTTATTTAGGCTAGGCTTAGAGGCTGTTTTGCAGTACTTTAAGTGCGGATCTGAATGTAGAATTTGTTGTATTCGTCTTACTGTTATGTTAAGATCCAACAAACGTATTATTTCTGATGGAGATATCGAGTTGTTTGCTGCTAATCGCTTTATATTGCGAATATCTCGTTCAGATAGCGCGGGCGTCCTTCCAGTTCTCTTCGTCTTTCCATAGTTTTCTATATTATTTAGAAAATTTATCACTACAGTTTTACTTCTTTTTAAACGACAAGCAATTTGCCGTGTTGTCATTCCCATACTTCTATAATTTATTATATCGGACCTCTCTTTTGAGTCCAACTGCCTTCCTCGTGGCATAGTTTAATGACACTTTAAATACATATGTTAAAAAAGTTTGTTTTATGAATATGTATGATTGTAATTATTATAAATAAAATTCTTACTATCAATTTACTTACAACTTTTTTACAAAAATCAACTTGTAATAGTTTTGAAAAACAAAATTGCACACCGGTCTTATATTTATTTCGCACCGAACAGTTGCAAAAAACGGCACAACATAAAGTCAAGCTTGCAAAAATTTAAACTACTACTATTTTTTTTATGTGCCTTACACACATGGTTGCAAATTAGTGTAAAAAAATATAATTTATTGTTTTCATTTAAAATAAAACATATTTTTATTTTGGTCTTATAAATATTTCGGGGAGTGTATGCCATTGCTTTTAGAAGAAATCTTAAATCTATCTAAGAACGTTGAAATCTACTTCACAGAATAGTTTGGGAAAAATATGTTTCTTCTGTTCTTTTCTAAAAAGTCTTCCATTAACCTGATCTGTCCTCTTCTATCATTTCATTTAAGCAACAATTCTAAGCTCTTGCCTGGCTTGTCTCGGGAAGAAAAACTTTTTTCTATTACAAGAAGAAGAAGAAAATAAAACTCGTGTTGTTCTTAATAAAGTTACTAGTTTTTCTTATTGATTTAATATTTCCATTTGAAACTTTATTATTCCAGTCTCTCTCTCTCTCTCTCTCTCTCTAATCCACTTCAAAAGTTATTTTATTTTGTTGTACAACGTTCGAGAATAGATAAATAAGCTGGTATAGAATGATAATACAGCCACAGGCAACTTTAGTGATGACAACAGCGTTGATGATGATGACAATGACGTTTTTTTTAATATAAAAATAACTACCAACTAAGCTTCTGAACACCTTTAAAATCGTATTATTGAGGTCATCACGGCGGAAGAAGAGGAAAGAATACAAGAAGTTTCAATTTAATTTTGTAAATACGAACACAAGCTAACAAACGAACTCAATTTTGTCTTGTTTTTCGATTCGATTTCGATCGATTTCTCTCTTATTTGAATTTCCCACTGTGTTTTCTCTGCCAATGATTGTTATAAACAGTTTCCGTTTCCTGTTGTAATTTGTTTTACAAAATTTCACTCTCTCTTTACCTCGCTCTCGTTGCCACTCTTCTAGCCTTTTTCTATTTACTGTGTGTTATTACTGTCAGTATTTGAAATTCTCTTTTTAACTTCCGTTTTCTTCGTCTTTATTTAAGTTTATTTTCAAGTGCCATTCAAGTGCTTCGATTCAATGATACTCTAGAGTTTGTGTTTGTCTTTCACTTTCTTTCTCTTCTCTTCTCCTTCATTTGTCTCTTTGTGAATAATTTTCCATGGAAATGCATTGAATTTTTATCTGCCCTTTGAATAGAAAATGAAAGTTGACCATTAAAACAGTATCGGTTGAAATAACATGGAATTGAAAGCAAATATATGGTAAAACAAGGTCACGGGATAATGTGACGTAGATAGTGGTCGACTAGTGTTATCGAAACTTATTTTTAAAGTTATTAACACCGTCCATCAAATGATCACACAAATGAGACCCTGAATATCACGGTATTATTCCATTGCCGGGCATAAAATCTTAAACGCTTTCAGATTAAACCACAAGCAATCAAATCAATTTTCAATACTTTCAGTAACAGGTAGTACCACAAGTCGTTAGAAATACTGAACAATAGTCGAATAAATCAACTGAGAATCACACATACGTACTGTTACGTTTTTACCTTTTAAAAACGTTAAAAATATGAGTTCGTAGATTGCAAATAAAATAAAAATAAATCTGTGTATATTTCTTAATTAATTCTTTATTTTCTGCACAACTTTCGTGCCACTGTTCGAACTTATTCTACGCATACAATGATAAGTTCCACAATATGTGCTTGTTCGTGATATTTCTCTGCTTATAACCTTTTTTATAAGCAACAACAACACTTGTTAGTTATTCTTCTTTGCCCACAACCTTTTTTGTAAGCACCACACTAACAACTGTTTTCCTCACGCAACTTGTCTGCACACAAGTCTGACTGGATTATAACTCGATCTCGTATCTTCACACCACTGGTTGAATTCTCGCTCAATTCAACGCGACGTCGTCACACGTCTTACTTCACTCGAACTCCGAGAATAACGTGTCTTCATACACGGCTGACTGAATTCTAACTGAATCCTCGTTGCTCGCTTTATCTTGCCTTTTATATCACTCGATCAACAGTGTGATGAATGCCCTTGAAGGATGATGACGACCTTCGGGAACAATCCAAAAATGTAAACAACTTGTTTCCATTTTTGTTGTTCGTGTATCTTATTTACTTTCGTCCAGGCAGAGTTGTTGTTGTTTTGTTTGTTTGTCTTTCTGCTATATTTTTTATACGCGGTCGTTGTTGCTATATTTGTTTATTCATCGATCTTGTAAACAAGCCCTGTTGTTTTTGTTGCTATATGCTTACTCATTCGTTGATCACGTGAACAACTGCATTGTTTTGTTTTTGGAGCTTTTGTTTTTATGCGTGATCAAGTCCATTGTGTTGTTTTTGGAGCTGTTGCTTATTATTTTAACAACACCATTTCCATTTTCGTAACAGTACATACATACATATGTACATAATTGGTCATTACAGGATTATGACCTAGCTTCTCACACCACTGATATTGTGTGGCTTAATTTTATGCATGAATGGCGCGACCTATGTATATCTTAAAGTCGATTTCGTACTACATATTTTTTGTTGAGAAATTTTTCATGGCAATTTTTTATTTACTCTCAGGGTTTTTGCCAGGAAATCCGCTGTGAGAAAGTCGCCTAAGAAATATTTTCATATTTTCGTTTTGATGTCTGACTTGGGGTTTGAACCGTGGCCTTACGTCTAATATGCCAACACACTACCTACTAGACTACGGCGACTATAACTGAGAATCGGACAACATTATTCCTAATAACAGATCCAGTAATCTATTCGTCTTTAGAGATTTCTTGACCATAGAAAATATGTATATGTATGGCTGTACCCACAAGCCCTCGATTTTACAGATTTATTTGAATCAAGTAGGTGTGGTGAATAACGGTGACTACAGGAAATTTAGAGAGATCATCGAAACAGTGAAAAACTTCTTGTAGATGAACTTCACCAGTCGTTAATCATCTAAGAGGATCTAAATTTTACGTGGTTGTTATCAGAGATCAGCAATGAATCGTTTTTTCACTACTCAAAAGCACTCATGAAATTTTGAACAAAAGTGAGTCAACAATATTAACTGTACTCTGATTTATTCGTACTCACTACAACGTTGATTTATAAGTACAGAGTGCAATGAGTATGCGTACAAGTAAGCCTACTCATTTAGATTCATAACTTTAGAAAAATTGTTATAATCAGACGTCGGCACCAATGGCCCCCGGGGACCAAACATCTTTGGCTTTTTACACACATAGGACACGAACATCAACAACAATGTTCGTTAAAAAGAGCATAAAAATGCATTCACTTGCTTGTCGGCTTTGAAAGAAGAAGGTTCATGTCGCTTTTTTCAGGTTTGAATTATACACCCAAAGAAATATTACAGTAGGATTCACTAATATTCAATGAGATTCACTAATAACAATGAGAAATTATCTCGATTTTTGGAAGAATATTTGTCAAGTTAAATACGCAGTCTTTAGGGATTTGGCGCTGTACATTTTTTCTATATTTTCCACTACATAAACATATTATACACCCAAACCTTTTTTTACACGGTAGATACGTTCCAGTGGATACCGTGTAAAAAAAAACGCGTAAAAAAGGACAAATATTATGTATGTATGTAAGTGTATAAACAAACTGAAAAGATATACATAGGATTGATGCAGCAGCCTACATATGCCTATAAAATTGAATAACTTTATAAAAACGCACAGATTTAGTTCAACAGTATACACAGAGTTTTTATTTTACAGTAGTTTTCCGATTTAACGAACCTATATGTTGTCAGGCCTGTTCGTAAAATCGAAAAGTTCGTTATATGCAGTACTAACTTAAATGTGGGTTTTTGGTATGAGAATAAGTTAAAAGTACATAAAATATTTTTTTTAAATGTATTTTATAAAAATTAATTATTTTTTATAAAAATAATACAAAAAAAGGAAACAATTCATATCACAAATTAATTGTTATTTTATAAAAAAATAAAAAATAATAATTCATATTACATTAGTACACATAAAGAACAAAAACATCAAAAAATTCTTTGAAACAAATCTATTTAAAAAATTGATTTAGCAATGTTTGTTTTTTTTTGATGTAGAAATTTTCATTTTTATTGCTTCTTCTTGAAGCTCTCTTAAAATCATTGATTTTGAAAAATCAATATTATTTTGCTGCGTACATTTAATGCAGCTTTCAAAATATTTGACTGCATCCTCGTGTCTTATTTTGGGATCCATGTTTTCGACAACATCCTCCTCATCATCATGCTCAATTTCTTCTTCATCAAAAACAAAAACATCAAAAAAAAAAAAAAAAGAAAACAAAAAACACCGCTTAAAACAACGGTATATTTTTTTTACTACACATTAGGTTTTTTGTTATATTTGTCAAATGTCATTTTAGCTTCATTCAAATAATATTTTTATTTGTTCGTTAAACTGAGTACAAAAAATAATTTTTGTTCGCTATTTAAGGTACTCAATTTATTAAATTATTAAAAATTCTTAAAAATTCTCTTCCATTTATAAAAATAAAATTAGTTATCAAACTCTTAAGACAATTAGGAACGGAATTATTTTCAATAAAAAATTTTTTTTTATTTTATTCGGAGTCAGTTTCTGATAGCAAGCGCATTCTCTTTTGCTGGGGTGGCTCAATATCAGTCTCGTCAATTTGTTAAAAAAAAACCGTGTTATTTCAAATTCGCGTAAAAAAAAAAACCGTGTAAAAACAGGTTTGGGTGTATTAGGTTACACTTGAAAATATTACTAACAATTTTCCTCTGGCTTATACACATGCTTCTCACAACTACAGTCACATTTTTATCACTTTCTCTTTGTGCCGACGTCTGCTTATAATACTTATAAATGATTCAAGTGATTCGAAAAAGACACATAAGCAAAAAAGACAAAGCAGCAAGCAGAGCAAACACACAATCTTCTAGTGAGTATTTTAGTGTTCGTACGCGAATCATACTTATTTTGTGCTTCGTGTATATGTTGGGTTATGGAGAATCGAAATACTTGAACTACATCATACGTGCTGTTAAGCATGAATATGATGAGTACTTCAAACTTTGAATATGAGTAGAGGGGTTCCATGATATTAAAATAAGTATGAATGTGTATAATTACCAGAAATTATGAGTATGATTCGATTCTACTCATCTTTTTGAACGCTGATCTCTGGTTTTTATCTCTCTTGGGTAAACGCACAAGAAGTCGGTCTGATAGCTTAGGTGTATGCCAGCAAGAGACAAGCTTACTTCCCTGCCCAGTCACAGAAAACTCCCAGATTTTTAGAAAACTTTCCAGACAAGCTGTTAACCTTTGTAATCATAGTGGAAGTGGCCTGTTTTGCCTCCGGGACTACCATTTAAACAAATTTTTTTTCTATTATTTTGAAAGTACAACGAGTACTTTGCTAAACGTTTCGTGACTTAAAAATCCGCATAAATTTTATGGAAATATGATTTGTCGAAAAGTTAAGTTTTATTTCCATGATATTTATTTATTTTTTCTTTCTTTCAAATCAAAAAACAAAAAATAATGATTTTTCGTTTGTTTTTTTTTTTTTTTGCTCATAAAATAAAAAGGGAAATTGTGTTCCCTTCTAACGATAGGCTTACAAATGGGACAACCAAACAAAAGTTTTCTTTTTTTGTTTTTTTTTTTTTGCATAAAAATGGGAATTGTTAAGAATGTTACAACAACAACAACAAAACATAGAATATTCATTTTCTTGTTGTATTTATTATTGTAGTATAGCGTGACAATGTTAACTTAGGAATCCTTGATTATAATTTTTTTTTTGCTTGTGTTCCCCCACACCCCCTCTACCTCACATACGAAACAGCAATTTCATGCTCATTTCATTTTCAGAATAAAATCCCACAGTAATAGAGTGGAGGGGTGTTAAACAAAAAACAACCTGACATAAGGAAAGTGATTCTCTACAAATAAATTCTTCTTCTTTACCTGTCTGTCGCAATTTCATAAGTTTTGCAAACATGTGCTCTTACTTACATACACAGGAAAATGATGAAGAAGAAGGCTTTCGCTGTTTTATATTTTAGGGTTAGAAAGAATACTTCAAGTTTGTTTGTTTTTTGTCTTTTCTTTTAACATTTTATTGTTGTTGCTGGTTTTTTCTTTTCTTCGTTTTTGTTTCTATTGACGTTACTAAATTGCTCATTTGATTATTATTTTTCGTTTCGTTACGTTTTCTTTTTTTTTTTATAGTTTTCTCATGCCATTTCAAGTAAACAAATAACAAAAAAAAAAAATAATGGAAAGGAAAAAAGAAGACACCAAAAGACAAAAAAAATCTAATTTATAATCTAAATATTGCCGTAATAATAATAATAATAATAATAATAAGTTTATTAGAACAAAATTTTTTGAAGAGTAAATGAGAACAAGTTTGTTTAACTTTAATAAAGTTTTTTTTTTTTAATGAAGTTCCAACAATACATTACTGAAAATAATTAAAAAGTGAAAGAAAAATATTTCAAATATGTACTAACATACACTGAGCGCCAAAAGTGAGTAAACACCACTGAAATAATTCATTTTCTTAGGATAGCGAGAAAAGTAAATGAGAATATATAGTCGAATAAATTTCCAAAAATAAAAACGTTTATTTATTACTTATAAAATGTTAAAACAAAAACAACAATTCAATTATTGTTGTGCTACAAGTATATTTTTTATAATAGAAAATTTAAAATTATAGTGGGTGTTTTCTCACTTATGGCGCTCAGTGTATTTTGGCAATCCACCAGGAGACAGGAAAAGAAGAATAGTTAATTACGGTCTAGTCTCAAAGACGACTAACAGTATCAAATTTAATGAGTTCACATAAATGCTCGCTGGGTCGTATACTTTTTAAAGCCTTAAATCGATCGAAAGCTTAAGACCACCAGATCAGCAGCAGAGCCAGAATCAAAACTTTTGCTTCTTCAGAGCCTAGCAACATTCCTAAATTAAAAGCAGCTTATTATTTTGCCAATATTGATTGCTGCTATGGCCCTTTAAAACGAGATATTTGTGAAGATAAATTTGAATTCGAAAAACCAAGACGCAAACCAAAACGTTTGCTCTGTTAACACCAAAAGTGGCACGGCTAAAAATAGGGGTTTGCGTCTTTGGTTTTTAAATTGGAACTTATCCTCAAGTACATGAAAAGAGACTTGTCAAACGTAATAAACTCCTATACTTCTTGATCAATCTAATAAAGTCGAATATCCTATTGTTCCTATTAGCATTCCTATAAACACAACTAGTCGTGTTTCTGTATTCGACAATGGCTTTGATTTAACTGTGAAATATTTCAAAACTCCAATCGTTATGAGTTACGTTTACTAAGCTTCACTACATTGCACAAAACCTGGAAAATAGTAGATAAGCAATCTAGCTGACACAGAAATGTATAGATCTTTAGCGGAAATACCACCGCTCGTTCCCATGGTTATCATCGAGCAATCGTTGAAAGCAGAGTCAGATAATCAGGGTTGTTGTGGAATCTGATTGCAGTCAGAATCAGAATTGAAATCGACAAAAAGTTAATACTGGTGTCACAGAAACAGATGTTATCGGTTTTATGTTCGAATCAGAATTGTTGTCAGAATTTCGTGTCACATAAACTGTTTTTATCGATTTTTTGTCAGAAATATTCTGATCAGCCGACAGGCGCCAATTTGTATTTTATTTGTTTTGTTTTATGTGGTTAAATGAAATTGGCACAGAATGTAAGTTAAATTAAATTTTATAAAAATAAAAGACAAAGATGTTCTTATTTTTTCTATCACACAAATAGGGGAAAGCGTAGAAATAGCGCGCAAAATAACTTTTTCATTAAATTCATGGAAGAAAACAAAGATATAGCAAGCGGGTACACTAAACGTGATAAAGTGCTAGTTGAGTCCCTTTGGCAGGAGTTGACGCAATCTCTTAACAGTCCTTATTATTTTGATATGAGTGCCGTCGATGCATCCAACTATGGATGGGATTTTATACTTATTTATTAAAAAATAGTTTTTACACCTTAGTTTTTCGTTGTCATCCATTTTGAGTTTTACCCATAGAGGACATATGTAAGTGTCTTTCCAAAACCTTTAGTACATTTCTCAATACAATTGATACTGTACTTCGGCCTAGGTGAACGGAACTATCATTTCCAACTGCCTTCTGATATGATCCTTCGGTCAAAAAACGCAATGTTGCTGCAAGCTGAATAACGCAAGGAATATTTGAAGAAGGCAGGTGAGTTTCAATGATGTTCAACAACATTCGAAAAGCTTCTTTATTCAGACGAAATTGTCCTTTAAAGTTTGTAAATGTTAATACCTTTATCATTGCGGTTTTTATTGTAATGTCTACTTACGCTGTTTCCGGCAGCTCTAGTGGATTGGTGTAGTCCCTTAATATTTTTCGTTTCACTTTTTGTTTCCTCCATCATTAAAAATAAAACTACCGCTCCAACCATTTTAGTTTATATGCAAATTATTGTATATTTATTATATTTTTTCAAAAATCTATCAAAAAAATTATTTTAGAATGTAAACAAAACAAAACATCTGATTCGAATATGGGTTTTGTTAATTTTCGAAACAAAGGAAAAACAAGTCGATTTCATGACACCAATTTAAATCAGAATTGATTTTCAATTCTTATAAATGACAATTCTGATTTGGATTCTGCAACAACCCTGAATATTTCAAATCGAAGAACGACAATGAAAATACAACAGTAACAAGAATCCTTTTTGTGACACAAATATTGTTTGTTTATTTAAAACAATATAATCGATGAAATCCTATCTCTACTTCATGTATTTTCAAAATACGAATTCTAACATTAAAAAAAAACCCCACAATTTTTTTAAAGCCTTTCAATAGAAATCCAAATTGGTATTCTTTGAATTATTACTCACAGTGTTGCTCTACTAATATCATTTCGTTTAATAGCAATAGCACCGATTTCATGTTATGCTTCTAATATTTCATTATGCATTGAAAACAAATCACTTTCATACATTATTTTGCCGTTTTTTTTTGGATGTTGGTATTGGTGTTGTTGTTGCTGTTCTAATTTATTTGCTATTTTTTTTTCTGTTCTGTTCTGTAAACAATTATTATTTTATATTGACAAGACTAACAACAATCAATTGAATATTTATGATACAATTTTATCATTTTAGTAGTCATCAGTGTCATACAAAAACTCATCACAAATCGAAATTGATTTCGAAACCTTAATAATCACTGCCATTAACTTAACCTGAATGTTAAAAACGAAATGAATTTGAAATTGAAAAATATTTTGTACCCTAGTCTTCTACTCTCACTCACTACAGTACATTTGAGTAGAATTTATTGAAACATTTACTGTGTAAGTTATTAAATTTATTGTAATGGCAATGTAACAATATTGTCATAAACATTTAACGATAACTCCTTCTAGAGGTACATTCTATATACGACTATACTAACTATAAGATGAACTCCATTATATTTCTTGGCACTTATGGCATCCAAACGAATCAATTCCGCCAAAAGTAATGTTTATTTGAAAAGAGAAATTGTATTAAAATTTAGGATTTAGTGTAGCAAACACTTGTTTACCTTCAAAGATACTTTTTCCTTTAATTTTTTAAAAATTTAAGCACTGAGTTAAGCAGTACTGGTACTTTTTAATTGCAAAAGCTGTCAAAAAAAACTGTATGACCTTCTAGAAGTTCCTGTTTGATTATATTTTAAGAAAGAACGCTGTTATATATATATATATAAGTTCCTGTTGTTCCTATAAGGAGCATAGGGCCTTAACGATTTCGTTCCATTCTTGTTTATCTTCTGCTACGATCTTCAGCTCGTTCCACGTTTTGTTGACGTTGGCTGCTTCGATGTCTAATTGTCGACGCCAGGTGTCACTCGGCCGACCATTCCTGCGGCTGCCTTGTGGATTCCAGTCTATTGCATTTCTGGTGGTGTCGGTTTGGGGTCTTCGCAAGGCATGCCCAATCCACCTTCATTTCCGTTTCCGGATTTCGACTTCAACTCGTGTTTGTCCGCACTCGGCCCATAGGCGTTCGTTTGTGATGGTGTTTGGCCAGAAAATTTTTAGTATGCGACGTAGACAACGGTTGATGAATACTTGTAAGGCATTTATATCGCATCGGTTTGAGTTCCAGGACTCGCATCCGTAAAGCGCAACTGATTTTACGCAGCTGTTGAAGATGTTGATTTTGGTGCGCTTTGAGATATGGAGGGACTTCCATATGAGTTTTAATTGACCGTATGCTTGCCTGGCCTTTTTAATGCGATTTCCAACGTCCTCTCTAGAGCCTCCGCTTTTTGTTATTATGCTGCCTAGGTAACAGAATGATTGGACGTCTTCGATTAGTTGTTGTTGTAGCATGAATTGTCGTGTATTTGTTGTGTTGATTATCATGGTTTTCGTTTTTGGAATGTTAATTTTGAGAACGCAAGTTGCTGATTCGGCTTCGATGTTATTAAGCTTTGACTGCATAACGTCGAATCTGTGTGAGAGCAAACAAATGTCGTCTGCGTAATCTAAATCTTCGAGGCGGCCGTTTAGTCGCCAGGTGACGCCTCTTGGTGTTGCTATGACCTTTTCCATGATGCTGTCGATTACTACATTGAAGAGCAGGGGGGATAGTGGGCATCCCTGTCGTGCACCCACTTTGACGTCTATTGGACAGCTGATTGTGTCCTCATGTAGGATGCGGCACTTAGCATTTTCGTACAGTGCTTTAATTAATGTAATAAGCTTTTCTGGTATTCCCTTACAACGAAGTGCGTTCCATATTGCAGCGTGGTGAATCGAGTCGAATGCCTTCTCAAAGTCGATGAATGTTAGATACAACGGGGAACGCCATTCGACTGATTGTTCCGTTATTATTCTAAGGCTATTAATATGGTCGATACCAGACTTGCTTGCGCGGAAACCTGCTTGCTCACTCCGAAACGAGAACGCTGTTATGGTTTGTGAAAATTTCATCTGTGTGAAGATAAATTCGAATTTGAAAATCCATGACGCAATCCATAAATTTTACATTTGGAGCAAAATTTCCTCTTAACAGAACAAAATTTGGCCTTAACAGAGCAACAGTATCCATCTGAACAAGCCCACTTGTTTAGGAGCTAATTTTGGGAAATACTCTAGGTCTATGAGTACCATACTATATGCAAAGGAAGGTTCCAAAGCCTCTTAATATAATCAGCATCACAGTCACATAAAAAAGCGATATGGTATTGGGAAAATTGGCTTTGAAAATATCAGTTTTTTGCTTGAAAATTCTCTAGAAGATCAGTGGTCCATTTTAGAACATATAAGAAATAGTACATCATACAGACTATATGCAAATGGTAGTCCAGAGAATCCCCTAGTGGGGTAGCTGGTATAATTTTGTGATTTGAAGAGTTGCGTCCTCCATCTCCACCAACCATCCTTTACATTTCAACACTTTTGTTCACAAATAATAATGATCATAATGAGAATTTGTAAGTCGCCGTAGTCTAGTAGGTAGTGTGTTGGCTTATTAGACTGAAGGCCCGAGTTCGAATCCCAGGTCAGACATCAAAACGAAATTATGAAAATATTTCTTCGGCGACTTCCTCTCAGCAGATTTCTGGCAAAAACTCTGAGAGTAAATAAAATTGCCATGAAAAGCTTCTCAAAAAACTGTCGTTCGGAGTCGACTTTAAACTGTAGGTCCCGCACATAAGTGGTGTGAGAAGCTAGGTCGTAATCCTGACTGAAGGGTTGTAATGACCAATTATGTATGTATAATGAGAATTTTATGTCAATAGTCTCCAATAATTGCAAAGTAGTAGTATAATCACTATTGCCACTGTTAAACACTTAACAGTGCTCTGTTAATAGCAAATTTTATACTATGTTCAGACATGCACTTTTATTGAGTCAATATTCGGTTTATTGATTACAATATTTTAAGTGTTTAGACATAACAATATACGCAGTTCAGCTGCTTATTCAATATTCATTTGACAGCTGGTAAACAAAACAGCTGGTTGTTTCAACACATTGTTTTTTGTTTTGTTCATTGTTTTTTTTTTGTTTGTCGTTGTTGATATTTGAGTTGTCAAATATCAATAGAAAGTGTTCGGAAAATTTTAATATGCTCACTGAACGTACTTATGACAATGCTGTATTTCAAGTTTTAATCAATATTATAACAATTTGTGAATTTATTGAGCAATAATTAATTGACATTTTATATGAAATATTGAGATCAATAATGCCGTTTATTGCGATTTACTCAATATAAGTGTATGTCTGAACATAGTATTACCCGGTTAGAGGCAAGAAGTGGCGCTGCTTAAAGTGTTGGTTTGCGTCTTTGGTTTTTAAATTCGAATGTATCTTCACACACATAATTTAAGTAGGAAAAAGTACTTCTTTTTTCTTTCTAGAACGAGCGTGCTTACTTCGAAAAGTCGTGTGAAAAAGTACTGATTTATGTACGATAAAAGTACTTCTTTTCCTCAGTGTGTATTTTTTTTTTTTTTTTAATGAAAAATTAATTTTGATTATAAAATATTTCTTTAATTATGTCCGACACAACTGCATGCAATAAATAATACGGACTAAAAATAATAACGACAACGATAACGATAATTTTTAAACCACTTTGGCCCCCTTTTATTTTTTTATTGCACTTGTAAACACTTTAGTTGTCGTTGTAATGCATTTATCTGTCCAAAAAAAAAGGAAGGAAAGCCACCAAAAAAAAAAAAAAAAATCAATAGACAGACAATTATAATTAACGTTGATTTGGCACGCAAATATACAATATTAGACCAACGTTGCAACCGCAATTTTGCGCAAAAAAGAAAAACAAAACTCTCTCTATCTCTCACATATACAAACACACACACTCGCATTATCAAACCAAAATAATAGCCAGAGTTTGGCAGTCAGGAAAACAAATGGACTGGCAGATACACTCAATCACTACATTATGTGCAAAGGGACATAGAGAGAGAGAGACACATGAAATGACCGCCATTCCACCTCAATCACACAACGTTATGCAGTCAAATATGTATGGCAGAGGAGAGTAGCAAGAGAGGGAGAATACATGCATACCACAGAGAGAGAGAGAGAGAGAGAGAGAAAGATGAAACCATCAATTGATGTCTAAATGTCCTTCAAAGACAATTGGCAACAAGAAAATAATGACACAGAATTGAAAATGAAAAAAAAAAAAAAAATCGAACGATACGCATTTAAGCATAAACAGTGTGGCGTCAAATAATAGAACACCTGATATATTATTTAATTATTAAGAATATGATGGAAACATTTACCTTTGATTCGTAAAATTTGTTGAAATTTTAATTCTGAATAATAATATACTCCACGGACGTTTAATAAAGTCTAATATGTTTCACATGAGTAGACTCTTACTAGCATGGAATACAATTATGCAAGCCCTACAACTAATACTCTACAAGACGCTCATCCTCCCCGTGCTTCTTTATGGTGGAGAGGCACGGACTCTATTAAGCACTGATGCAGCAGCCTTGAGAGTATTCGAGAGAAAAGTTCTACATAAGATCTTCGGTTCAGTGCGAGTTGGCGATGATTTCCGCATGCGATCCAACAGTGAGCTGTATTAGCTCCTCAACGACAGAGACGTATGCAGCGAATTAACATCGAGCGGCTAAACTGGCTCGGAGGAGGATGCTCCGGCGAGACGGGTATATGATGCGGGGATCTGCGGAAGTCGACGAAGAGGACAACCTTGTTTGCGTTGGAAGGACCAAATCGAGGAAGGCCTGTCATCGATTGGTGTGACCAGCTGGCGTAGGTGCGCAAGCAGCAGAGGCGCCTGGAAGAATGTGTTAAGGCAGGCCGAAATCCGTTAATCGGGTTGTTAATGGCCGATTAAGTAAGTAAGTAAGCCCTACAAGTATTAATCAGTAAATACTTCCAAGTGATAAACAGGATATTCTGACCCAATGATGAAATGAGGAAGTGTTCGCACTCAAGTAAATTGAACGCAGGGAATGGTGGTAGATCAGCCAAGTATACAGTTAGAGAAAATATTGATAGTTTTACCAGGATGACGTCATACTGTCCTCAGCCCTAAGGAGCTGTGGTTATCACCTGCAGCCAAGACCCTGTATGAATTGATATTCATTTGCACTGTTTTTGTATGCTATAAACTAATGTATGTTTCGTGAACGTTCGGTTCCCGCATTAGTCTCGCAAGTTGAAAATATTGCCCTTCTAAAGGCATAAACAGTAAACGCCAGCTTTAAACTTTCTCGGTCCATCTTAATTCCAAGAAAGCAAAGCTTAGCTCTAGCAAGAGAGGTTTTTACCTCATACAGTGGCAAATAACAACACACGTTTTCACAAAACCATAGAATGGACTTAATGTTCAAGCACCAAGTAAAAACATATCGTCCTTCCGGAGCTATTATTAGCTTTAATAACCTCAAATATACCAGCTTAAATTTTTAAGCATCATGAAAATGAATGAATTCAAAACTAGGCTCAGATACTTGATCGTAATGGCCAGAGGAGTTGCATTCCACTTAGTCGGCAATGCTGGAATTTAATATTAAAGATATTGTACTCGTGTACAAAATATGCTTAATTTCTGCTCATATCTGTAATACTCTTTCTCTTTTTTTTTTTTCTTTCTCTCTCTCCCTTTCTCTTTTTTGTTTAACTTAAAGAAGACAGAGAATGTCTTTCTCTTTCTCTCTCTCTTGTGCGATTGATTAAATCTCAAATAAAAAGAAAAACTTAAAATATCAAATCAAATATCAAATATCTTGTAAATGGACCTGACAAATGAAAAATTATAAACTTTTGTAATGTCACCACCACCACCACCACCAGTGGTAGCAACTACAGCACCAATAACAACAATAGCAGTTGCAACAATTAACTTGAGTCACATCATGAAAAAGTCGCAATACGAAGGGCAACAATAACAATAACAAGTGCAGTGAAAATAGGACTACAACGACAACTACTTGGACTTGGCCTCTTGGCCACCAAGAACATGGCCACTATTGAATATGGGACTAGAAAAAATAAAGAAAAACGAAGAAGGAGAAGAAGAAATAATTTTTTTTAGTTTTTTCTTCTTTCTTATTTAAAATAAAGTCAACAACAACAACAACAACAATAAATGACAACAATAATGATGTTGGAAAAGCTTCTGACCAAGTGGTTGGTCGTCAGGTCAGAGTGGTAGGTAACATCCTGTCCCCCCATCCATCTATTATTTTGGTAGCCACCATCATTTATTCAAGAATTATTTGACTGTAGAATTTGATTTGTGTGTTCAAGTATCTCCCTAAGTGCATGACAACGAAACTTGTACAGTGTACAGCGGTGGTGGTGGTGGTGGTTTTCTTTTCATTGTTGCTTGCCCTTAAGTTGACAGTTGCATCTCGTAAAGGACATACACACACATACACTCTCAGATTTATTATTATCGTCAGTGTTTTGCTATTTGTGTTGTTGGTGTTGTTGTTATTTAGAATTGACGAAGAAATTGTGAATAATCACAAGACGAATTACTTCCGTAGGGAGAAAGTTCTTGTTTTTGTTTTTGTTGTCGTTTTCGTATTCGGTCTCTTTCGTATTCCTTTTGCTTTTCGCAAATTTTCATTGTTCTATAATTGTAGGTGGCATAAGCAGAGTACAACAGTAGAGTAGAGTAGTCGTGCTATTGTATGTTACAAATACATATTTCAAGTATTTTTGATACGCAATGGCTGTTGGCGGGGTACAGTGTTAAGTGAGAAGGTAAATTAATGTTTGTCTGATTGTATATATAATAGATTTGTGTTTGTGTGTGTGTTTCTTCATGTCACCATTACTATAGAGCAGTGAAGGGCACATTTGAAATTTCGTATCACATGTGATAGGGAAAGAAATTTCTGCTGACGCTGCGTTGATACGCACACACTGTAAGCTTACTTGTGTGGTTTCTTATGATGATCGTGTGTTTGTTGCTTTGTGTGTTGTTTTGTGTTGATCTCAGAGAACAAAATCAATTCAGTTGACGTTTAGCACTTGATGAAGCAAGATCTCGCTACGCAACTTTTTTAAATGATCTTTTGTTTTTTGCAAATACACGCAGCAAAATGTTTGATGAAAATTGGGAATATGATTTTTTTGTATAGAGAATATGGATGGTAATGCACAATGTATTGTGTGTTATCGCACTTTATGTCGTAATTCTTTTTTTTTATAAAAAGACATTTTTTTTATTTTCCCATTGTACGATTCTCAAAAGTTAAGTTGAATTTTGTTCTCCGCTGCTTTACCAACACAACCAAAACTATGATAGTATGTGTTTGCCCTACACTGCTATAGAGACATTGCCACATTGTAATGATGTGTGTATGTGTGTGTGTGTGTTGTAAGTACTTATTAATTGTTGCTACAGTTTTCTAGAGGTTTTCCTACTCTGACATGGCAAAAATACCTTTGATTTGTAATTATACAGTACTGGTATAGGGTGTAACAACAACAGTTTTCATGCCAAATACTAATTTTGATTATAAATAAAAATATAATCGACTGTGTCAGATGACAATGTGTTTCAAATGTAACATTTCAAGTTACAATTTGGGTGAAGACAGTTTTGCAAGTCGTCGTTCATGAAAAAAAAGTTGTAATAAATTGCAAATCATTTAAATGTCATAAGAAATATGCGATGTCATGCTTATTTTTTTACTTTATTCGCGTTTAAGCTAGGTACTCTGTTCAAAATTTCGTGCGAAATGCTGTCAAACTACATATAAAATATTTCTTATGAAATATTTGCGAAATAATTTCGCAAAAGCAGTACTCTGTTCTTATTGTAAAAACGCTGTGAAATTTATCTGGCAACTTTGTTTCCAACTTACGAAATAACATAAGCTGCAATTCTTTCGCACGAAATTAATACAAACAGTTGATCACATTTTATTTGTTTTTCTTAAATTCATAAATTATTATTTGTTGAGCCGGAAAAATGGAAAAAATTTAAAAATGATTAAAAAATGAAAAATTTAACGGCACAGATAAGTGGTTACAGATAGTAGCTGTAAAAAAAAACAAAAACTTATTTGGAATAAGTGCCATAGAAATAGTTTATATTATTAAAATTTGTTATTGAATTTTTATTTTCAGCTTTCAAAAACATATGGTTTTTGTTTACGTATTTAAAGCAATGATGCATACTTTCAAGCAATAAAACCGAAAAATTTTCCAAAATCGCGAGAAAGACTACATTTGTTGCACATCAAAATTTTCACATGAAAAAACCATCATTTTTTGCAAGTATGAACAGAGTACCTACCTTTAGTGCGAAATACATATGTTATAGTAAAGACACAAACCAAATTATGAATCTCACGATTTTATGCTGCCAATAATTTTTATGAATTTAACAAACAAATTTTGTGTTCAATTTGAAGAAATTCTAACTTTTTTTATTTTATTGGTCATTACAATACTTTAGACAGGATTACGACCTAGTTTCTCACACCACCTGTTTTGTGTGTGCGAACGACAGATTCTTAAGAAACATTTCATGACAATTTTATTTTATTTTCAGAGCTTTTTTTCCCAGAATACTGCTGAGAGAAAGTTAACTAAGGAATACATTGCCTCCAAGACCAGTGAGACTTCTTGAAATCTACGGCGAATTTAAAATCTTTGTAATTAAATTAATTTAAAATTAAAGGCAAAAGTTTAGTACGCATTAAAATTACAGGAAACTTATGGTGTTTTCTTTTCTACCAAAAAATGTGCATTTTATTAACGCAAAATTAAATTTTGCGTTTGTTTCTTAAAAATGTTTCGCCCTCTAAAAGGGTGGTATGTTTTATTCTAAATAATTTGCACTTGCCAATGGTGGAGGGCATTGCATTTTATGCCCTGTATAAATCGAGAGTGCTGATAATGCCCTGTCAAGCAGATGACTTTTGTTTATTTATAGGGCTACCAGATGAAATTTAAAAAAAGTTGCCTGGTATTGTTATCCAATTTGAAGTTAATTTTTTCATTGTTTTGTGAAGTAATCTTAAGGAAATATTAGATTATTAAAGCTACATGGTCAGCAGTATAAAAAATTGCATTCAATGTTAGAACAGTGTTAAAATATTTTTTTTTTGTTATAAAAAAAAGCGTGCAAAAAATGAAGTCGAAAAATTAGCTTGCCAGATCGCACCTTTGAACAAATTGGCATTTCCTCATTCATTTTCCTAATAAGTGGTAAACACAGGACATACCCTTTTTTAATATTTGTGTTATGTTCTTCTCAAATAAAAAATGACATTACATCAGGGTTGGTCAAAAATTTTTTAAATGTACCTTGTAAGAGGGTGACATTTTCTTTGTAGAAAAGAAAACACCATTAGATTTTGTACACAATTATTAAATAACACAGCCCTGCATGGGTTTTGCAAATAAGATGGCTTCAGGTGTTTCCTAAGGCATTTTGCGCGCTGAACACTTTCCATCACGTCAGGTTTTCGAGAAAAAGGGGGTTGAAACCCTTAAAAACCGCGTTTTTAGCCATTTTTGAAAAATTGTAGAGCTAAACACTGACGTGCTAGAACCATCGCTATTGTCAGAAATTGACAATTGATCTTTGCTCTTTAAAATGAGCCCAAAGCCAAATTGATTGCATGCACCCTTAAAGTAGGGGGTGGGTTTATGTCAAGGGGTGCAAGAGAAAAAGAAACACCTTACGGAGGTCCTTAAAAATTAATCAGATTTACTTGAAAATCAGGGGTTTTTGGGGTCGCAGATTACAAATCTTCATTTAGATTTAAAAAATTCGAAATTGCGGATCCAATATGGCGGTCGAGGTTTATAAAAATTAATCAGATTTACTGGAAAATTGTTACTCGGGAGTTTGAGGAATTTTTGAATTTTTTAAATCTGAATGAAGATCTGTAATCAGCGACCCCAAAAACCCCTGAGTAATAATTTTCAAGTAGGTTAGGTTAGGTTAATGTGGTAGCTTTATACCAAAAGCTCACTTGAGCACGCGTAGCAGCCCGTTGTGGCACCACAGGCGAACGCAGTCCCTGTACTGACCAAGTTCCTCCGAGCCAATGAGGGGGAAATCGGTCAGCGCAAGGGCTGCACAATTTTCAAGTAAATCTGATTAATTTTTAAGGACCTCCGTAGACCTACCAGATTCGTGTTCAGCGCCCAAAATGCCTTCGGAAACACCTGGAGACATCTTATTTGCACAAAAAAAAAGTACAAATTTGCAGGGCTGTGTAATTAATCAATTATTCAATTCAATAAAACATTTAATCAAAAGTGAATGCAAAATTGGAATGCAATTACAGCGTTTGAAGTAAATTTTCATAAGAAATCCTTCAAAACTTTTGCTTTCCTTTCGTAAAAAGAAAAAAAATTGTTTTTTTTTTATTTTTTTTTTTTAACAAAAAATAGCTTGTGAGTGAGCTTATAAAAAAAATGTTTACAAAAAAAAAGAGAAAAAAAAAACTTTTGTTTGATTAAAAGATAATGCCGTTAGAAAGAAGAGAAGCGAATAAATAAACTTTTCTTATTACAAATGTCTTCCGTTCGTAATTCTTCTTATTTTTGCAAACTACCTCTCTGTCTCTCTCTCTCTCTCACTCAATTTTTTGTGACACTAGAGAAAACGGAAGAAACACGACATTTTCCTGACACATAAATTCTAGGAAAACTCTATGCGACCTTGAGTTGTACATCATTTTCAATTTTTTTTTTTCCTTCTTTTATTTCATGGCATACAACAACGCTACGTTAAGTAAGTTTTTCCTTCTTTTTTCCACCTGCTTTAGTTATTTTCATACTTTAGTTTTTCTACAAATACAACAATAAATAAATAAGTTCTCAGAGGGGAGAGACAGAAGAAAAACGAACGTATTTTGTCATAATTTACCAGCAAACACAGGAATTTGCTCTTTTTTTTTTACTCAACGTTGTTGTTTTTTTTTTTTTTATTATTTTCCCATCATTGCGGTGAAAATATTCAGTGCCAACAACAACAGTTTTAGCACCGTTATCAAAACATCATGACTAGGCAGGGCAGGCAGGCTGGCAGGAAATGCTCGACTCTGTCTATGATGTACACTGCCACTAAAATTAAAAGAGGAGACAACGTGATGATGATGAAGATTATAAAAGGTATTCCTCCTCCATAATCGTTTTATATTTTTCTACATTGTTGTTGAAGTAAAAACGTGATGCTGAGAACATGTGCTGGCTTATGAGTTTTCTATGAGTTAATGTTGTTACCTGAAGAGCGTTATTTGCATAGTTAGTTGACTTTCTTAGCTTAAAAGGTTCAGCTTTTCGGCAAATTAAAAAGGGCTTCTAGAAATGCAACGCAAAACAATATATTCCCGACACTGTATATCAAAATTTTTGTTTACCCCTTACACAGCAACCCCCAAGCCTACACCTAACACTGAACTGCTTCTAAACGAATACTCACCTCGTGGTGGAGTATTTAATCAATCGCTTAATTTCCTTCATACTGGGGAAGTTTACATACATACATAATTGGTCATTACAACCCTTCAATGGGGTTTCTGGACCTAGTTTCCACACCACTTATATTGTGCACGTTAATTTTATGCATGAGTAGCGGGACCTACAATTTAAAGTCGACTCCGAACGACAGATTTTTGAGAAACTTTTCTTGGCAATTTTATTAACTCTCAGAGAGTTTTTGCCAAAAATCTGCTGAGAAGAAGTCGCCGACTATATTTTCGTTTTAATGTCAACCCTGGTGTTTGAACCGTGGCCTTACGTCTAATAAGCCGACACTGTACCTACTAGACTACGGCGACTTGGTAAGTTTAGTGTACGATATTACAATCTTAATTATCTCGACCTCCGTTACTGGACTCAGACATAGCAATGGTTTTATGACATTAAAAACTACCACACATAATTTCATGTGCTTCATGGTTCCCGGTGAATACTATAAGCAGGAACAGAGGTTTTGATTAGATTGTAAAATTGAATAGCACAGCTGCATGGTCTGGCATGGTCCTATAAATCACTTTAAGCCTGAATTCAATATTGTAGGATAAGAATATTTGAGTCTATGCTGATCTCATTTAGTGCAGCCCTTGCGCTGACCAACTTCTTCCTTTTCCCTCATTGTGGTGGAACTTTGTCAGTACAGGGACTGCGTTCACCCGTGGCATCACAACGGGCCGCTATGCGTGCTCAAGTGTGCTTTGTGACATCAGAGCTACCACTCCGACCTAACCTAACCTATCCTCTCATTTATCGTGTAGGAACTATTACGTCTTCTTACTACACACATACAGCAAAAGTCAAAAGAAACTGTACACTGAGGATAAAATTCTAACAATCATCAAACTCAACATATAACACTTATGGTGTTTTCTTTTCTACAAAGAAAATGTCACCCTCTTACAAGGTACATTAAAATACGTTGCTGACCAACCTTGTTGTACTGTAATTATTTATTTGAGAAGAACAAAACACAAATTTTAAAAAAGGGTATGCCCTGTATTTACCACTTATTAAGAAAATGAATGAGGAAATGCCAATTTGTTCAAAAGATGACAAAGATGAATCTAATAACAGATTTATTTCAATTTTCGCAAATAAAATAGATGCAGCAATATCTATATTTAAAAATTTAATGTAAAAAAGTGTTGTAGTTTTTGATTTTTTTTTTTTTTTTTTATATGAAACCAGCACTCAGGGGATGGCCCCTACTCATGCAGTGCATTGTGCAGGTTTTTTTTAAGGAAAGGTGGAAAGGGGGGGAAGATGCGAACGGCAAGGAAACGAGTTGCTCTAGGTGTTTTCAATAAAATATGTAAATATGAAACAGGTGTTGCCAGATCGCTAATTTTTCGACTTCATTTTTTGAGCACTTTTTTTTATAACCAAAAAAAATTTTTTAACACTGTTCTAACACTGAATACAATTTTTTTTTATATTACTGACAATGTAGCTTTAATAATGTAATGTTTCCTTAATGTTACTCCACAAAACAATGAAAAAATAACTTCAAAATTGGATAACGATACTAGGCGACTTTTTTTAAAAAAGTCATCTGCTTGACAGGGCATTATCAGCACACTTGATTTATACAGGGCATAAAATGCAATGCCCTCCACCATTGGCAAGTGCAAATTATTTAGAATAAAACACACCACCCTTTTAGAGGGCGAAACATTTTTAAGAAACAAACACAAAATTGCATTTTTTTTAAATAAAATGCACATTTTTTGGTAGAAAAGAAATTTTTTTCAATTTTAAAAACTGGCAATGAAACAATTTTAAAATTATGGTAATTTACTAATGTATATTTTTGTTAATGTATAGTTTCTCTTGACGCGCACTATATACACTGCCAACAGTGACAAAAGCAGACCAGATTACAGAGACATTGCACGAGTACATATACATTAGAGCGACTCACCAAAAAAAGTCCTCGATGTACCCCAATAAAAATGAACCTTCGACTTTTTTAAGATGACATTTAAAATATTTCGGCTCCAGCTTTGACCTCTCGTGAGCTGGACCATTTTGAAAAAGGGTCTATTTTTGGATGTTTTGTTAATTTGAGGTTCTGTTTCCTTACCAACATATACAATATGTATATCATAAGAAAGGTTTTTTTAAGGCGCGTCCAACTGTATATACAATTTTTCCAAAGAAGATCAACCATGTCCTTTTTTAAGGATATTCTTTGAATTTTTTGTTCGGGGTTGTTTGTAATAATAATGCCAAATTAACATATTTTAATCTTTAGTCGATTTTCGCGTTTTGTAGTAGTTGTAGTTTGTAGTTTTTTAAATATTAACAATAATATTTTATAACTTTTTTTAGTTTGGGAAACAAAAATGCCTCCAAAAAGTCGTGGATCATTTCTTTTTTTCTTTCTTAAGTCCTATTTTCATCCATACATGATCTAGAAACTAAATCCGCTACCATATTAGAGTTACCACAAAATTGCATTTATATATATTCCAGAGCACCGTGTAAAATACATCTAATTTGCAAAAATCTAAATTATTTACATACAAAGATGATGTACTTGGTAAAAGAAAAAATTTGATATCCATATGGCCTATTTACAAGGAAGGGTTACCACCCTATTGTATTTTTTTCAAAACGCGAATTAGCGTGAATTTCAAAAAAAGCTGAGACTCGTATTTACTTAAATCGACTAAAGATTAAAATATGTCAATTTGGCATTATTATTACAAACAACACCGAACAAAAAATTCAAAAACCGTTTTTTTTTTTTTTTTTCACAGAATATCCTTAAAAACGGACACGGATGATCGTTTTTTTTATATACAGTTGGACGCGCCTTAAAAACACCTTTCTTATGATATACATATTGTATATGTTGGTAAGGAAACAGATCCTCAAATTAACAAAACATCCAAAAATAGACCATTTTTCAAAATAGTCCAGCTCACGAGAGGTCAAAGCTGGAGCCGAAATATTTTAAATGTCATCTTAAAAAAGTAAAAGGTTCATTTTTATTGGGGTACATCGAGCACGAATTTCGCTTCCATACAACTTGAGTCGCTCTAATATACATATGTATGTATAATGTTGCGGGAGGCAATGGCCAACTTTTTTCTTTTGCCATTAAGGGTGGACCACCATATCTAAATAACTGCTGTACGAGTTATTGACTCATTGCCTTTAAAATAATATTTTTTTAATGACAGATCAACTTTTAAAATAAAAAAAAAAACAAAAGAAAAATGCAGTAGACTGTTAATGATAATAATAGACTCTAAAGAAAGAAAGAAATCAATCAATCCATTTAGAAGGGCTCTCTGTACACACACATTATCTCTTAAAAAAACAAGTGTAATGAAGCACATCCTCGCTTGAGTCCATGTCTACATACGCAATAATTGAAGAGCTTCTCATAAAATTCATTATTTAACCGTGTTATTAAAGCACCTTAGGAATCGCATTGTAAAGTAAAAAAAATAAAAGAAAAAAAGACACAAAAAAAGTCAGCAAAAAAATCCTTATGACTGCAGTAAATAAAATGAAAGAAAAGAAAGAAAATGACTGAAAGAAAAACTTAAAATACCTTCTATTTAATGACAAAAAAAAAAAAAAGAAAGACTTGAAGAATAAATAAAATTAGAAGAAAAACTACATGAGGACGAGAAGTTGGAAACCTACTTTAGGTATACAAGCAGAATAAAAAATCTGGAAAACGAAAAAAAGAAATTTCACTTGCATTGAGAGAGAGGGAGAGGGAGAGAGGCAAGAAAAAAGTGTAAAATTTTTGCCTCTAAAGCCCTCAGCAAAAGCGAAGAAAAAGGGTAGAAAGAAAAAAGAGCGAAATTGAAGACAAAAGTACTTCAAATGGAAAGCAAACACAAGAACTCCTTAAGGAAGACAGAAAGGACAATTTGAGAGAGAAAAATACAGAGAAAAATATTTATTCAGTTCAACAAAGAAAGACAAAAAAAAAAAATACAAAAGCAGAGTTACAAAGGCATAGTTATTACATACACAAGAAGCGAAAAACTAATGCGCAAACAAACAACCAAACAAACAAGCAAACTAAAGAGGAGGGAAAGAGAGAGAGAGAGAGAACTGAAGAAAACAAACATTAAGTACTTTACTCCCTAGAAAGTACTCATGTAAACGATATGATACAAGTTACAGAACTTTTATAAAAAAAAAAGCCATAAGAACAAAAGGCTTCAAATGGAACAAAGTTATAATGGAGATTTAGTAATAGCAAGCGGAAGAGCAAGAAGAAGAAATATATTTTGAAAAGTTTCAGTTTTACACTGGAATATATGCACCAAAGGTGGATGTGATTTAAATCAACTGTGAATGCTTTTCTAACTTTTAAATAAAATTTAATGTCATCTCCTCCATTCCCTTTTAAGCTTTAAAAAATTCAGAACTTTATATTGGCCTATGCAACATATGATTTCTGATTATATTGTTGGACAAAAAGTCAGATAAAAAACCACTCCAAAGCCCCAAAATTGTCATCTTAAAATTTGTTTTCCATTCACCTAAGTTATTTATATTTACAAATTTCTTACAGAATACTAATGTTACGTTTTTACCTTTTAAAAACGTTTAAAATATGAGCTCATAGATTGCAAATAAAATAAAAATAAATTAGTGTTTAATTTTAATTAGAATTCTTTATTATTCGCACAATTCTGTGTGCCACTGTTCACAACTTGATGTAAACAACAACAAATGCCTTTCTTTGTTATTCCTGAGTTTATACCCTTTTGTATAAACAATAACAATTACTGGACAATTGTCCGACAGATCTTTGTAACGGAGATCTTCAAACCATGATTAATCTCTTCAAACGCACCGCGTTTCACACAAGACTGACTGAACTTCACCAACTTACTCGCCTGCTCTGCCTTGTCTTTATATGGCAGGGTAAATAGTCTAATGAATGTTCTTGAAGGCGAATGTTCGTGACTTTGCCTTCTCGAAATCTCTATAAATGTAACCATCGTTGTTTACATTTATTATTGTGGTTTTGTATTTTGTTTTTATTTGTGAAAGTCGCCGTAGTCTAGTAGGTAGTTATTAGACGTAAAGCCCGGGTTCGTGTCCCAGGTCAGGCATCAAAACGAAATATGAAAATAAAAACATTTTTTCGGCGATTTCTTCTCAGCAGATTTCTGAGAGTAAATAAAACTGCCATGAAAAAGTTTCTCAACAATCTGTCGTTCGGAGTCGACGTTAAACTGTAGGACCCGCCACTCACTTTAAAATTAACGCACACAACATGAGTGGTGTGAGAAAGTAGGCCGTAATCCTGACTGAAGGGTTGTAATGGCGAGACGTCGGCACCAATGCTCTCTAGAGCTAAGCATCTTCGGCTTTTTACTCACATAAGACACGAACATCAATATATTCGTTAAATTGAAATTTTTTTGTGTATCTATTATACACCCAAAGAAAAATTAAATTATAATGTGGAATAAAAACTGGGAAACAGAATTTCTTTCTGCTTTAAATATATTGAATGAAGCTGAGTGTTTAGTATGTCGACAAATGATACGAAGACAGTGTAAATTCTCATTTAAGCGACATTATAGAAATTATCATACTGAGCTTCATACAATAACGGGCAGCGAACGGGAACATTTGTTTAAAAAGTTAATGCAGGATTTTAAAGCTAGGATTAATATGAAGTTAATTACGCGAAATGAAAATAAAAGTCCAATCGTTTTTAACAAATAAAATTGAATCAAAAAAATTTCACAGCTTTTTCTTTGTACTTTTAAGTGAAATATGTTTATTTTAAATAAATATGTTTATATAAAAAAAAAAAATAAAGTTTAAAATAAAATAAAGTAATAAATGCCATCAAAAACCACAATAGTTTGTAAACAATATTTGTTCGAACATTGCTTGAAACAATAATTACTAACAATTTTCCTCTGGGTTATACACATGCTTCTCACAAATACACTCACATTTTATCATGTTCTCTTTGTGCCGACGTCTGGTAATGGCCAATTATATGTGTATGTACGTATTCTGTTTACATTTATTCTTGTAGTGTTGTTTGTGGATTTCTGTTTACTTGTTTACCATTTACCATTTAGTTATGCTGGAGTTTGTTGTTATATTAAGCAGTACGATCATTTGTAAACAGGTTTGTTTACTGCATTGTTTTGTTTTTGTAGCTTTTATTTATAACTTTAATGTTAAGCAATGTAAAAGCAAAACGCCAGTATCTCGATTTTTCATTTTCTTAACAATATTGCTAGACAAAAAGTCAGATAAAAAACCATATGCTTGAACCACTCCAAAGCCGCCAAGTTATGATGTTCACAAATTTCTTACAGAATGCCATGATTATCCGAAGAAAAAGCTTCGCAAATTACTCATGACTAAAAAAATTCGCATTTATAGTTAATTGCTTTTGGTGTCGCTAGTCACTTCTCTCGATTTATATCGAGCTTTCTCAAAGATCGCACTATTAGACTGGTTATAGATGGCGTCTTTTCCGACGAGTTCAGGATAAATTCAGGGGTACCGCAGGGCTCTGTTCTTTCTTCTTCTCTTTTTCTCATTTTTCTTAATGATCTTCTATCTATTACTTCGAATCCTATTTACTCTTTTGCGGATGACAGCAACATTTGTCATTCATATTCATTTGATCGGAGGCCGAGCCTTTTGGAGATTGGGGCAAGGAGGTCGAACATGAATGACGCACTCACGAATGACCTGATAACAATCTCTAAGTGGGGCCGCGCGAACAGGGTCGATTTTAATGCGCGCAAGACCCAATGTTGTTTTTTGACACACCGGCGTGATGCTGGTACTGGTGTTCTGTCATCTGTACCGATGGGTAATGTAAATATTGAGGAGGCAGATGCTCTTGATATTCTGGGCATGAGAATTAGTTGTGATGCTCGTTGGAACGATCACATTTTTCGAGTGTCGAAAGAAGCATTCAAGTGCCTTGGTTTTTTGAAACGGTGCAGAAAATACTTCACTCCATCCGACCTTCTTACTATTTACAGGACCTTTATCCGACCTAGGATGGAGTACAACTCTCATGTATGGGCCGGTGCTTCAAAGTCTATTTTAAAGCTACTCGAGAGGGCGTACAGGAGAGGGCGAAGGTGCTTATTAATGACAGTAGGGTATCCAACTCTATTGATTCGTTGGAGCATCGTCGCAATGTGGCGTGTGTTTCATTGTTCTATCGGTATGGGAGGTGTTCTCGAGAGATAAGGGGCTTGGTTCCAGATGATCACATATTTTTACGTGATACTCGTACTTCTCGCAGAGCACATCCTTTTGTGGTTGATTGTCCAGTGAACCTCACAATGCATTCAGAGAAAATTCATTTTTTGCCCGCACTGCTCGCTTGTGGAATGATCTTCCTGCGAAAGTTTTTCCCGTCAGTTATGATATTGGTAAATTTAAATCAAATGTCCACAAACACTAGTCTCTCTTTCCACCTTCCTATAACCTATTTTCCTAAACCTGCACAATGCACTGCATGAGTAGGGGCCATCCCCTGAGTGCTGGTTTTACAAAAAAAAAAAAAAAATTTAAGGCAATTAGGAGGTATTCTTCTATGAAAACTCAACTAGAATTTGCCTTGAAGCGTGTAAAGATTGAAGCAAATCGGTGTATTCGTTTTGAAAACTTGAAAAACGGATGAAGAACATCTTGTCAAAAGCCAGTTCTTAACTTTGCTATATTTTGTCGCTTTACTGTAACTAAAACAGGTAAAACTTAAATTTTTTTCGCACACAAGTGAAAATCGTTAGAAGAACTCCTTCAGCGCTTCGAAAAAAAGGTTCTTTTAAAATAAAAGCTACGAATCATAATAAAAACAATTCTCTCTCTCTTCCATTTTGCTTTTAAGGCATGACGTTGCCTTATGGAAAATGTTTGATACAGTCGTTGTTCTTGGGGCTGCTGTTGCTAAAGTTATTTTTGCACCTCATAAACATGCATTTGCATGCGATTGTGTCAAGCAGCTTATGGTAGAGATGTCAGGGCAGGTAGTCAGTTAGTCAGTCTGTCAGTGAGTGCATCATAGAGCACAGCATGTCAGTCAACATCATCTCTGCGAGGCATTGCCTAGGGACTATAAAAACTCATTTTCTAGTCAAAAGTTAATAATGGGAACAACAACATGAAAACTTTCTCTCACTACCTTATTCTTTCTCTCTCTCTCTATCCCTCTCTGTCTCTTTAACTTTGCTTCCAGCAAGCATGCATTTGTTGTAGTTTTTTCGTCCTTTTTTTTCCCAGCATAAATCAATTGAAAATGTACGTGTAGAAAGCTTGTCACACAGCATTAACGCTTCAATGGAAAATTTTACAATAGAATAGAAAAAAAAAAATACTTGACGAAATCAAAGATAAAAAGAAGCAACAACAACAACATTAAACATTTTACACTTGAATAAAAATTTTCTAAAAAGCACTTCTAAAAGGAGAAGGGGTAAAAACCAGAGGATCTAAGAACTGGTAGGGAAGTGTGTAATTGCAATAAAAGGCCAAAGATTAATAAGAATTAAAATTGAGAAGGTAGGTACATACATTCAATATAATAATTTCATTATTCTTTCTTTCCTTACTCTAAAAACAAATCTTTACTTCACCCGCATTTAAACACAGTATAGGTACATACATATGTAAGTATTGATACGAAAATGGAAAAATCTAGGCACTGGTGTTTTGCTTTTACATCGTATAACATTGAAATTATAAAACAAAATCTACAAAAAAAAAACAATGAATTTGTTTACATATTATCGCACTGCTTAATGTAACAACAAACATCAGCATAAAAAATGGTAAACATGTAAACAAAAATACAACAACAAACACCACAAGTAGAGTTGTGTAGTTCACAAACGAACTAGTTCAATTGAACTATTCATACAACTGAACTAAGAGAGCCGCTCATAAAAATGAGCTCTTTTAGCTCCGTAGTTCATGACTCTCTTGTTCTCGTTTCTTATTCGTTCATTTCATTCTTATTCGTTATTTTATTTTGTTTATCGTTCTCATGTGTTTAGTTGACGAACGAATTAGTTCAATTGAACTAGAGTTGTGTAGTTCACAAACGAATTAGTTCAATTGAACTAGAGTTGGTAGTTCACGAACGAATTAGTTCAATTGAACTAGAGTTGTGTAGTTCACGAACGAATTAGTTCGATTGAACTATTCATACAACTGAACTAAGAGATATAAATTTACATGGAATACATTAATTCCTTAAAATGTATATATGCATTGTTTACATCAATTTAAATATAAGTGAAAATGAGAAAGAGAGCGGAGTTGTATAAAACTACTGAACTATTGAACTAAAAGAACGACCTAGTTCATTACAGAGAACTGAACTAGAAAGAGCGAACACTCAAAAGAGCTAACGAACCCAACTCTAACCACAAGAATAAATGTAAAAAAATGGTAAACATGTAAACAAAAATACAACAACAAACACTACAAGAATAAATGTAAACAAAATACACAAATAACAATAATGAAACATAGATGTTAACATTTATAGAGATCTCGAGAAGACGAAGCCATGAACATACGACTTTAAGAACATCCATCAGACTGCTTACCCTGCCTTATAAAAGGCACGGCAAAGCAGGCGAGTGAGATAGTAAAGTTCAGCCAGTTTTGTGCGTTTGAAGAGAGTAATCGTGGTTTGAAGATCTCTGTTACAAAGATCTGTCGAACAATTGTCGCGTAATTGTTAATGTTTATGCAAAGAGTGTAAAGAGAATAATAACAAACAAAGCAATTGTTGTTGTTTACATCAAGTTGTGAACAGTGGCACATAGAATTGTGCGAATAATAAAGAATTTTAATTAAAACTAAACACAAATTTATTTTTCTTTTATTTGCAATCTACGAACTCATATTTCAAAAGTTTTTAAAAAGTAAAAACGTAACAGTATTATACTCAGCCCGTTTATGCGTCTATGTTTTAATGCACATAATAATTGCCACGCCCACTTAAGCAAAAGGTCTTAAAAACATTGCAAGGTTATCGGACAAAAACATACTCTAGTCAAATCGATTCTGTTTAGATCAAGGTTCTTCCCCCTGTTGCGCAAAACATTTCTGTTGATATACGTCCTGTGTAGATAAAGCGTTTCGTTTATTGAAATCTATATTTTGGCAGCTTTTCAATTTTCATTCAGATTTTCTTGTCTTTTAATTTAACACCCGCACTGCGTATTTAGCAGCAATAGCCTTCTACTAACAAGATTAATTGACACATGTGTACCGGAAATTCGTCTTTAACTATTTTAAATGCAGCAGTTTACTATCGACAATTTGGCGGCGGATGAGCGTTAAATTGAACTTGAAACGAATAGTTTTGATTTTCGGGAAATTGCCATGAAATTGCCACGAAATGGATTACAAGTAGAATCAGAAAGAGAGAGAGAGAGACAGACAGACAGATAGAAAAAAGCGGAAAGAAAAAGTTAGACAAACAAAATTTCATTAATTCAACCAAAAACGGCAACAACTGGAACGGCGGCAACAAAATTCTGTTCAACAACTTTGAAAACCAACCAAAAAAAGAAAATCTGAATTTTTTTTTTTTTTTTAATTTCGTTAAAAAAGAGAGAAAAACTTACTCACAGAGAGCCATTAGGAATTGGTTGAATTTTATACACTGTTTATCAAAGTGTAATTGATTACGTGCCAAGTTCATTAAAACTTACCTAAAAAGAGAAAGAGAGAGAGAGAAAAAGAGAAACAAGTTAGTAATTTGATATGTTGATATGTGATATTCAGGAAAGAGAAAGAAAAAACTCCTAAAAACATGCAATTTAATTAAGATGTTTATCACAGGCAAACAGTCGAAAAGTAAAGCATATCCTAAGGCATAACTTATATTAAAATATTTCTGTTCTTATGCGCCTAATAGTATGCTTAACTTTATTAATGCCTTAACGAAATCTAACAAATGACCAAATCTGATAATCGATACTGATTTATTTTATCCCCTCATAACATACAAGATTAGTCAATGTGATTAATATTGTCTAATTCCTTACTCCCACCACCCTTCTCAGTTTATTCTATTCCCATACATTAATTTATTTCTCATGATTTCCTTGATTTCTGTTTATTTCATAAGCAAAGCATTTTTAATTAAAAACATCGTATTTATTGGCACTCTCTATATACTTTGATGGATTATCAAAAGTTTTGTTTACTATGACACACACACACAGAGAGAGAGATTAGTTGATTAAATCCCTAAGGTATGCAACTGTTTTGAAGCATCAAAGCTTAACAGCTTAAAGTATGCTTTAATACTTATGCACAAATGGCAAGCATAAGAAAATATATGCGATTACAGAAATGACTTCTACATAAATAATTATGTCGTAATTAAATTTGAAGAAAAGGACAGAAATAAAACGAAATAATCACCCTTATTCTGGTTGTTGTCGTCGTCGTCGTCGCCGTCGTCGTCGTTACCAAAAATGATGTCGATAAAATCAGAGTCGACAAAATCAGAGTCGACACAATACAATATCGACGGCGTATTGACTCACAGAATACCAAATGTGTGTCCGACAGTCATCTATAACTGTCAGTAACGACAAACAGAATACCAATTTTAAACTGTCGACGCAAGACGACGTCGACGACGACAACCAGAATAAGGGTGAATTATTAAATTTAATAATTATATTCGAAATAATAATTAAAGAACAAAAAAAGTTACAAGGAAAAATTTTTAACCACAAATTTTCTTTTACATCCAAGAAGTATAAGGGAAGAACGCTATTTTTACAGAAAGTATTCAGCTAAGTACACAGTTAGTACCGAAAAATAATTGATTCATGGCCTGATGGATAGATGGCACAACGGGTTTGATAAGAAATTGGAAGCATTTAGTACTGAAGCTTTCCAGAGATACTGGCAACAGAATCAAAATAAGTTATTGACGATGAAATGAAATACAAAGAAAGAACTTTTGGAAATGTACAACAATTCCAAAGAACCAAACGCAGGTATGGTTATAAATCAAGGCACAAAGGCTGTGTTCCGTATTGCAAGAGACTGTTTTAAATTCTTGTTAATTATCTCATAGATATAGCACCGTGAAGTCGTAGTAATCTAATAGATAGTGTGCTGGCTTATTAGATGCGAGTTCATGATAAAAAAATATTTCATCGGCGACTTCCTCTCAGAGTTTTCCCCAGAATACTGCTGTAAATCAAATTACTATGAAAAGTAATTTCTTTCGAAACTGTTGGTCCCGCTAGTCAAGGATAAAATTAACACACACAATATAGGTGGTGTGAGAAGCTGGATCCTAATTCGAACTAGAGGGTTGTAATGACCAATTACAACCATGTGGTATCACAATGGGCCACTATGTGTGCTCAAAAAAGCTAGGATTTCAACAAAAAGGAGACCAAATCAAAATTATCAAATCATCTGCAACCAAATTGATGAAGAATACTACATTATATTGCATAATTCCAGACATACAGTGAAAGCTCCCATAGGCGGACACCGACCGTCGAGGCATTTTTGTCCGCCTAGGGAAGATGTCCGTCCAAGGGATATTTTGTTAAAATACTTCGGGAAAAATTTAATAAATAATTAAATTGAATTCGCAAAATTCATTTTTTAATGTGATGTGTTTTAAAATTAAGGTTCCATAACTAACTTTAAAGTTTTGAATAATGCCCTGGTCTAGCGGTTGACAAACAGATGTGGTATTGGCTGGTAAAAAGTGTATTGTTACATTTGTTAGCACTAACTCCTTTGGGTGGGATGCAGCATTATCTAAAAATAAAATAATCTTTCTTTTGAATAACATCATTTTTTTATTCAACCCTTTTAACCACTCCGTCATAATTTCACCAGTCATCCTAGCCTTCTTATTTGATTTCCAATCAACCGGCAAAGCGGCAACTGTGGTGTATTTAAAGGCTCGTGGGTGAGCCGCTTTACCAATAACCAATAGTTTTTCCTTCTCTCTCAACATATTAACGCAAAATAGAATTTCCTTAGACAATTTACCACCTGTACATTTTTCTGACTTTAGAGATAGTGTTCTGTTAGGCAATGCCCGAAAAAATAGACCACTCTTGTCAGCATTCTAAATATCCTCGGGCTTGTACTTACTGAGTATTGAAGGGAGTTTTTCTTTGAACTGAGTAACATCCTCTGGAATGATGTCTGCAGCTTCACCTGACATGCATTTAAAAGCAACATTATGACGTTTACACCATTTCTGAAGCCAACCATCTGATACAGTTAATTCATTATATCCCACTTTTTCTGTTATTTCTTTGGCTTTTGCCTTAACGATTGGCGCCGAAAGTGGAATATTCTTGGCCCTAGCCAAAGAAAACTATTCGAAGACGAATTTGTCTACTTTAGAACCCCTCTCTGACAAAAAATTCTTCTTGCTTTTCACATTATCCCCAGACTGCCATTTGTTTTTGATGAAATCTTTATTTTTTAAAATATTGGCAGCCTGAGCCTTTTCAATATTATATCTGTTATAAAAAAAAAACAAGGATGAATAAGGCTGGCCTATACAAAATTTGAAATACACAAACCTTTTTGCGATGTCTCGAACTGAAACTTTTTCATTTTCTGCAATATCAATTACAGACACTTTTTCTTTTAATGAAAGAAAATTTGTCGGAGCCATCTTAACACCTTGCGATTTTGCAACACACTAACTTTAAACTTCCACATCATATTTAATGACCATCCATCAGTTATCACATAAACCAAAATAGAAAGGGGAATCACAATTTAGATTTTGTCTATGAACATTACATTTCACAAAATAATAAACCGGGGAATCACCGCACTACGTAATGTTACATAATCTGATTAAGTTGAAAAATACACACTCAACAAAGAAAAATTTATGTAATCTCTACACATTGCGCATATTATAAAAGGGGGATAAACCGAAATACAATAAAATTGCTCAGCTTTGCCTTTTGTAATATTTATTTGTCCGCCAATGGGAGATGTTTTTGGAAAAACAGGTGTCCGCGTCCGTCCAAGGGAGCGTCTGTCCAGGGGAGATGAATTTGCTTTAAAAATACGACCTAATTCATGGGACTTAGAAAATTGTCCGTCTAGCGGAGATGTCCGCCTATTAGAGCTGTCCGCCAGTGGAGCTTTCACTGTACATACATAGATACAAATTAATAATAATGTATCGAAGAAATTAAAATAACGAAAGCTTTCATTGCCTCTCTGCTGGTATTGATTCAAATTCTAAATGAAGCATTTTACCCAGCCATTCTTTTGTAATCAATGAAGTCCCTATTCTCTCTCTCTCTCTCTCTCTCAATTGCCACATAATTATGCAAAAATTTTGTTGTTTTTGTTCTCTCAAGCTTTATCCCCACGTCCCTCGCCTCATGAATTATTTTAATTAACAACAAATGTTGGTTCATTTGTTGGTCGGTCGGTCGGTCGATTGGTTGGTTGGTATATTTAGTTGAAGGCAAGCCTAACCATTCGTTCAATATACATATGTACATATGTATTCATGGTACACATGTTTTTAATTGTGTAGCCTACTTTCAGAGGTGGTTGGCAACATCACGTACATGTAAATGTATGCATACATACATACATACTAGATGCCAATGCAAAAGCATGTGTAAGTACATATGTATGTATGTATGTATATAAAGAAAACACACACTTTAGTAAACTTGTAAAATTTATTGCTTTTAATTTAAATTAATTTCCTTTGGTGGATGGAATCAATAACCCAAAAACTAACATTTACCACCATATCCCCCCCACTCCCATTTATTATTACTAGAACGCCTGTCACACAGTCTTTTACACCTTGCGGTAAAACACATTTAAAGACCCCAAAAAAAGGAACGTGATTTATTGGAAATTATCCTCTCCTAAATAGCACACACATATCTAAACATATGTATGAAAATATGTATATTGGGTTGGGGGTAAATATTTCTATTTGCATAATAAAAGGATATGGGGGTTGAATGAAGGGTTTCCTTTAGATTTTATATGTATGTGAGAGCATATGTAAGCGTTTTGCATACTCGCAACAACACTTTATAAAATGAGATCAAAACATTAGTTTACCACTTACACACGTACGCCCTCACACATACATACATATTGTTACGAAAATGGAAATGGTGTTGTTAAAATAATAAGCAAAAGCTCCAAAAACAACACAATGGACTTGATCACGCATAAAAACAAAAGCTCCAAAAACAAAACAATGCAGTTGTTCACGTGATCAACGAATGAGTAAGCATATAGCAACAAAAACAACAGGGCTTGTTTACAAGATCGATGAATAAACAAATATAGCAACAACGACCTCGTATAAAAAATATAGCAGAAAGACAAACAAACAAAACAACAACAACTCTGCCTGGACGAAAGTAAATAAGATACACGAACAACAAAAATGGAAACAAGTTGTTTACATTTTTGGATTGTTCCCGAAGGTCGTCATCATCCTTCAAGGGCATTCATCACACTGTTGATCAAGTGATATAAAAGGCAAGATAAAGCGAGCAACGAGGATTCAGTTAGAATTCAGTCAGCCGTGTATGAAGACACGTTATTCTCGGAGTTCGAGTGAAGTTAGTCGTGTGACGACGTCGCGTTGAATTGAGCGAGAATTCAACCAGTGGTGTGAAGATACGAGATCGAGTTATAATCCAGTCAGACTTGTGTGCAGACAAGTTGCGTGAAGAAAACAGTTGTTAGTGTGGTGCTTACAAAAAAGGTTGTGAGCAAAGAAGAATAACTAACAAGTGTTGTTGTTGCTTATAAAGAAAAGGTTATAAGCAGAGAAATATCACGAACAAGCACATATTGTGGAAATTATCATTGTATGCGTAGAATAAGTTCGAACAGTGGCACGAAAGTTGTGCAGAAAATAAAGAATTGAATTAAAATTAAACACAGATTTATTTTTATTTTATTTGCAATCTACGAGCTCATATTTTTAACGTTTTTAAAAGGTAAAAACGTAACAATATGTTAACTAACACACTTATGCACATACTCGTATGTATGTATTAATGAACATTATCATTGATTTCCTCTCGTCTATGTATTCTTTGGCAACATCAGACCGGACCTTATGAAAGGAACAGACCGTATGTTATACGGTCATATATATATATAGTTTCTCACACCACTTATGTTGTGTGTGTTAATTTTATACATAAGTGGCGGGACCTACAGTTTAAAGTCGACTCCGAACGACAGAAGTCGCCGTAGTCTAGTAGGTAGTGTGTTGGCTTATTAGACGTAAAGCCAGGGTTCGAGCCCCAGGCCAGACATCAAAACAAAATACAAAAAGTATTTCTCCGGCGATTTTCCTCTCAGCAGATTTCTGACAAAAACTCTGAGAGTAAATAAAATTGCCATGAAAAGTTTCTCAAAAAATCTGACCGTATGTTATACTCAACAAAATATTGTGCTGCAAATTATTTAAAAGTTAAAGTAAATTGTAAATTTTTTGCTATCATTAGCTATGGTCTCTATGGACGACATTGTCTAAGTTGGAAGGATCAAATTGAGGAAAGCCCGTCATCTATTGGCGTGACCAATTGGGAAGGGTCTACAGGAAGCAGAGGCGCCTGAATGGATATGTTAAAGCAGGTCGAATTCCGACAAACGGGTTGCTTACGGCCAATTAAGTACGGTCTCTTGTAGTCTTTGTGGCTTTATATTGTTACGTTTTTAACTTTTAAAAACGTTTAAAATATGAGCTCGTAGATTGCAAATAAAATAAAAATAAATTTCTGTTTAGTTTTAATTAAAATTCTTTATTATTCACACAATGAAGGGTGCGGGCTTCTTGAGGACGATTGCTGTAGACTGTCTAATGGTGAAGGTATAGCACTGGCCATTTTATAGTCACCTAGCAGCAACTCCTTTTCTTGCCCCTCTTCATCTTGAGATGTCCACAAACACTACTCCCTCTCTTCCACCTTCCTATAACCCATTTTCCTAAAACCTGCACAATGCACTGCATGAGTAGGGGCCATCCCCTGAGTGCTGGTTTCACAAAAAAAAAATTCTGTGTGCCACTGTTCACAATTTTATGTAAACAACACAACAATTGCTTTTCTTTGTTATTCCTTTGTTTATACCCTTTTGCATAAACAATAACAATCACTAAACAATTATTTGACAGATCTTTGTAACGGAGATCTTCTAACCATGATTACTGTATTCAAACCCACCATGCCATCGCACAAGACTAACTGGAGTTCACTAGCTCAGTCGCCTTGCCTTTTATATGGCAAAGTAAACCGTCTGATGAATGTTATTGAAGGCGAATGTTCATGACTTTGCCTTCTCGAAATCTCTATAAATGTAAACATCGTTGTTTACACTTATTCTTGTAGTGTTGTTTGTGGATTTTTGTTTACTTGTTTACCATTCTTTTTTTAAGCTGGTGTTTGTTGTTATATTAAGCAGTATGATAATTTGTAAACAGGTTTGTTTACTGCATTGTTTTGTTTTAGTAGCTTTTGTATATAATTTTAATGTTAAGCGATGTAAATGCAAAACACCAGTATCGAGATTTTCCATTTTCGTAACAATATAGATTTCAAATTAAAAGGCCTCCAACACCAAGAACGAATTAAACAAATTTCAAATACACTGTCCTGAAGCGAAGTGGCAAGGTTTGGTCCATTAAGCAGTTGAGACAAAACTTCCCTACCGCTATTTTCAAAATAGATTTTAAGAACTACTCGTAATGTAATTCAACTCAAGCACACAAACATGGCACCATGATCGACAGCCTTAATCGAAGTTATGCAACCTCTGCATCTGTATTTAAAACAGAAAATTAATATTCTCTAAAACACTGTCCTCCTTTTGTGGGAACGTTTAAAAACCTCCCATCCATTTTATGTAACAATTTTCTGCTTGGTACTGTTTGTTATTATGATGTTGTTGTAATCACATCATAATCAAAAATTCGGAATGAAATAAACACACACAAAAAGTGTCATACATACAGGCAGACAGCTTGTCACACAGTTTAGAATCATGGTTGATAATTGCAGCAAAGAGAAGAAAACTTAAAAAGATACCATACCCATACCCATGCAAATCGCTTGTCAAATTTATGACAGATATTCTAAGTTCAGAAGATCATTCATTGTTCCTTTTTTGGACCATAAATGAAATCAAGCATTTACAAGCCTAAAAATAGGCAATGAAATATAGCCCGCACATAAATGTATGCAACAAATAAAACAAAAAAACAAAAAAAGGAAAACAAATATAAATTATTTTCACAACTGTTTTATTGTTTCACCGCCCTCCACCCACAATCCTTTTGAATAAACAAATATTTGTTATCAAAATAATGTCTCCTATACTCTCTTCTTTCATTCCATTATATTCGTGCTTGTGCTAGTTCTGCTATGAAAAATCAACTTCCGGGTGGCTGGTGGGAGATGGGCAAGCAAGCTTCTAAAAAAGTAAAACATTTTCAAAAAAAATAAAAAAAAGAAAACGTTTGACATAATTAGACTCAGTTGAGAGTCAATTGTGCAACAAAATCGTATAAAAGGCTCTTTACTAAATACCTTTAAAATGCTACAAACACACACAGACACACTCTCTTTGGCATACCTATTGTGTACGTTTAAAATCAACAACATTAGTGGCATTGCATGTAAAGCATACCTTTAGGCTTCACTAGGTTTCTGTTACAATACAATCAAAACCAAACTGAGAGAGAGAAAATGAAAGAGAGAGAGAGAGGTAGAGACAGATATTTCTACTGTAGTTATGCGTAAGCATTAGAAGCATTCACTCATTTACAATAATATGTATGTATTGGTTGGTGTGTGTGTGTTGGTACACGTTTTTGTTATTTATTATCATTGTTTTTAGAATAAAACATTTACAACAAATACACACGCACTTTAAACACATACATACAATGTTAAAATACTACTACAATACTTACAACTTCCTCAAATGGATTGTTTTATTTCCCAACGAAATACAAACAAATCAACACAAAAGGGAAAATGCCATGCCTATTACTAATGGCAAGCAATATAAACAATACAGTAATGGCCAGTTAATTAAGTACAGAGAAGAAGAAAAAACAAATACTTTCAATTACATAATAACAGAAAAAATCTCGAGTAATAAAAATTAAATTGCAATTCCAGTACGGGTTTTTTTTTTTTTTTTTTTTATGAAACCAGCACTCAGGGGATGGCCCCAACTCATGCAGTGCATTGTGCAGGTTTTTTAGGAAAGGTGGAAAGGGGGAAGATGCGAACGGCAAGGAAACGAGTTGCTGCTAGGTGACTATAAAATGGCCAGTGCTATACCTTCACCATTAGACAGTCTACAGGCAATCGTCCCCAAGAAGCCCGCAGTTTCTCACACCACTTATGTTGTGTGTGTTAATTTTATACATAAGTGGCGGGACCTACAGTTTAAAGTCGACTCCGAACGACAGAATTTTTGAGAAACTGAGAAGAAATCGCCGAAAAAATACTTTTTGTATTTTTTTATTTTTTGATGTCTGGCCTGGGACTCGAACCCTGGCTTTTACGTCTAATAAGCCAGCACACTACCTACTAGACCACGGCGACCCTACAGTACGGGTTTTTGTTTTCTCTCTTTTAAAGAGAGAGGGAGAGGGTAGGTAAACATAGTGTATGGAATGCAACAAAAAAAGATTGGTTTTTAAAGAAAAACTACATTTTAGTTTACTTCGGTTTTTGACGGACGGTGCATCAGAGATCAGCAATGAGTATTCATGAGTAGATGAGTAGTATCGAATCATACTCTTAACTTCTGATACTTATACGCATTCATACTTATTTTAATATCATGGAACCATCTCTACTCATATTCAAAGTTTGAATTACTCATCATATTCATACTTAACAACACGTATGATGTTGTTGACTACGACTCTCCATGACTCAACATTTACACGAATCACAAAATAAATATGAATCGCGTACGAACACTAAAATACTCACTAGAAGGTAGTCTGTTTGCTTCGCTTGCTGCTCTGTCTTTTTCCCTTTTTTTTATAAATGCAACAGTAACTAAGACTGTAAATTTTGATTAATAATTCGAGTCACTCGAATAATTTCTAAGTATTATAAGTATTTTTCTAAAGTTATTAATCTAAATGAGTAGGCTGACTTATGAATCAAACATACATATTTCGAATGGTATGAGTTTGATGTCAACGTTGTACGCATACTCATTGCAACCTGTACTTATAAATCAACATTGTAGTGAGTACGAATGCATCAGAGTACATAGTTAAATTTCAATATTGTGGACTCACTTATATTCAAAATTTCATGAGTAGCGAAAAAATAATTCATTGCTGAGCTCAGGTCAAGACTTTTATTATTAGAAATATAAAAATAAGTCGGGTTTTCCTTCCTGACGCTATAACTCCAGAACGCACGAACCGATTTTGACCAAATTTAATATACATGTTCTATGGTGAGGAGTGTTTCTGTGTAGTTTAAAGTTCGTCCGACAGATGGCGCAATATTTAGTTTTTTTTGTGTTTTTGCACCGTAACTCAAGAACTACTGCACCGATTTCGACCAAACTTTATATACTACATGCTCTATGGGGCGTGAGGAGTGTTTTTGTGTGTAGTTTGAAGTTCGTCCGACAGATGGCGCAATATTTAGTTTTTTTTGTGTTTTTGCACCGTAACTCAAGAACTACTGCACTATGCTGTGTTTCGTCATTATTTGATCATGTTATGATCTTTAGCAAAGTTGTTGCTCCTCAGCCGGGGAAGGTTTATAAGTTGGTATGACCAATTTGCGACAGGTGGCGCCACTGAAAATGAATTAAATCGTAAACTATGCATTTGATCATGTTATGATCTTTAGCAAAGTTGTTGCGCATGAGCCGACGAAGGTTTCTAAGTTGGTATGACCAATATCTGACAGGTGGCGCCACTGAAAATTACTAAAAATTAATTAAATCGTAAACTGTGTATTTAATCATGATATGATCTTTAGCAAAGTTATTGCGCATGAGTCGACGGAGATTTCTAAGTTGGTGCGATTAATTTACGATAGAGGGCGCCACTGAAAATTATTCAAAATGAATAACAAGTAATTGGTCGGCCTACACCTCAAGCACGGAAGAAAAGAGCATTACGAGCCTCAGAATCAGACGAGCAACGAGCATTGAGACTGGAAAATCTTTGAGTACATGCTGCTGAGACCCATTCGAATAAATCACTTGAACAACGAAAAGTGAGATTAGAAAATGATCGAATGCGTACTACTCAGGCCCGTTCGTCTGAATCATCTGGACAACGGGAAACAAAATCAATAAAATGACTCAAAATTAATTTGATATTTGTGTAATGTCTTTCCTTCAAATTTATTTTAGTTGGTGGTGCAGCAACGCGCGCAGGGTACAGCTAGTTAGAAATAAAAAAGTAAACAGTAAAACTGTATTACTTAAAAAAACTTGGAAGATCAGAAATAATGTAAGCGACAGAACAAAGACTAACTTATAGTATCTCCCTGAATTTAATCTTCATTCGACAGATAGGATGCCATCTATAACTGGCTGTATGATACGATCCATATCGAAGGAAGTCTTTACCGATTTTCAAAGCAAGAAATTTCAAATTACACATCGCAGTATAATTTCAAATGTCAATTTTAAATCCCTTCAAATTTAAACATAAATTTAACAAAAGATTTGTTATTAATTGTTCAATTTAAATTTTAATTATTAATTCCAACACAAATCTTATACAATCAATGTCACGCTTCAATAGTCATTGCAACTATTGAAATAATTTGATATAAAAATTTACAAAAACAAAGAAAAAACAAAATTATTAATCAACAACGATTTAATTCCATTTAAATCGCCAGTAAGCCGAATACCAAATGTTGATAAAAACTCAACTCCAATAATCACAAAGAAAAAACAAAAACGACACAAATGAAATTGAATGGACTTAACCGAAATTCAATTTGAATTCATAACCTCACATAACATCCATACACACACGTAATAGTTGTTTGAAAAAAAAATGTTTTTCGCTGATATAAACTCAAAACTAAACAAAAATTTATAAAAATATGTTGAAAGTTTCATTTTAAGCCCTAAAAAACAATAATTTCTGAATGTTCGATAATTTTTTTTTGTAATTTTGTAAAACCTTTTTTCAAGGGTCAGTGAAATTGAAATGAAATGTTGGGTTAGGAATTTAAGCATTAATTACAACATTCGATATCATGTTAAAGCCCCCGTTAAACACTATGTGGTAGAGTGGAAATATTGAAAAAGACAAAATATGCCAAAAGTCTCATAAATAAATATTCTTTGGACGTTTCAAATTTCATCAAAGTAAGAAATATATGTAAATCATGTACTATTGCAGTTGCTTTGTGCGTTAAGGATATGTAGTCAAAGATTTCCTGAATGAGAAAAAATGACTCCGAAACCCTTGCAACGTTTTTAGGAGGAAACAGGGTGCTTAAAATTTAAGAGCATCACTCTTAGTGCTCCAATAACACGGTGCGACAGTGAAAATACACCCGAGTAACTACATAGTCCACGTTGTTCAGTTAGTTGAGCAGAACTCAAAAATACCTTTTTTATATTTCTCGAACCCTCCAAACTTGTTTTATTTGAGAAAAACTTTTTTTTTTTTTTTACTTTACGCACAAATTTCTGTATTCCTCAACCATTTCTGACCCGATTTCCAAAATATAAATCTTGTTGAAAAGGGGAGAGATGGACCTTTAAAACAGTACACAAATATCTATTATTCGACTTAATATGCTATGAGTTTTGATGAGGTAAACTTGGAAAATTCGAATTTTTTTCATATTTTTTCAAGTTTGTCCATTCATAGTAGCAAACTTTAATAAAAAAATATAGGATAAGTGATAATATTCTTAAAGTCTGTTATCTTGTGAAGAGATTGAGTCATCATTTGATAAAATTGTATAAAAATTACCATAGTTATTAGTTAAATAGTATAACAGTCGTGTTATATTTTTTATATATATCATCTTATCAAATGAACTTTTAGTTCAAAAATTTTCAGAATTTTTAATGGATCTTGACCGTTTATTACAAAATGTGTCAATTTCACGTTTGCACGACTTCCAGAAGTCGGCTAATATTTGTGTTTTTTGCAAATATTATTATTTCTCTTTGCGCAAAAATTGGCCAACTTCTGGTGGTCACTCAAACGTGAAATTTACACATTTTCCGATAAACAATCAAGATCCATCAAAAATTCTGAAAATTTTTAAACTTAAAGTTCATTTGAAGAAATATTTATATAAAATATGTAACTCGACTGTTAGACTCTTTAAATAATAACTGCGGTAATATTTGTCCGATTTGATCAAACGAAGTGCCAATCTCTTCACAAGATAATGTACTTTCAGAATGTTAGCACTTATTTCATATTTTTTAAGTAAAGTTTGCTACTATGAACGGACAAACTTGAAAAAATATGAAAAAAATTCGAATTTTCCAAGTTTACCCCATCAAAACTCATAGCATATTATGTCGAATAATAGATATATGTAGACCGTTTTAAAGGTCCATATCTCCTCTTTCCAACAAGATTTCAATTAAGGAGATCGGATCAGAAATGTTTGAATAATCCAGAAATTTGTGTGTAAAGTCTAAAAAAACAGTTTTTGTCAAATAAAACAAGTTTGGAGGGTTCGAGAAATATAAAAAAAATATTTTTGAGATCTACTCAACAAAACTCACAACCTACACTAGGTCATTAGCCGGGTGTATTGATTTTTTTTATTTTGTCGCATAGTGTAATTATACAACTGTTGAAAACATTATATTGTTACGAAAATGAAAAATCAAGATACTGGTGTTCTGCTTTTACATCGCTTAACATTAAAAATATAAACAAACAAACCTGTTTACAAATTATCGTACTGCCTAATATAACAACAAACACCAGCATAAAAAAATGGTAAACAAGTAAACAAAAATACAACAACAACTTTACAAGAATAAATGTAAACAAAATACACAAAAAAGAATAATGAATTTAAACAACGATGTTTACATTTATAGACATTTCGCAGAAGGCAAAGTAACGAACATTCGCCTTCAAGAACATTCATTAGACTGTTTACTTTGACAATATAAAAGACAAGGCAAAGCAGGCGACGGAGTTAGTGAAGTTCAGTCAATCCTGTGTGAAGACATAGTGCGTTTGAAGAGAGTAATCGCGGTTGAAGATCCCCGTTACAAAGATCTGCCGAATAATTGTTTAGTGATTGTTATTGCAAAGCAAAGAAAAGCAATTGTTGTTGTTTACATCAAGTTGTGAACAGTGGCACACAGAATTGTGTGAATAATAAAGAATTTTAATTAAAACTAAACAGAAATTTATTTTTATTTTATTTGCAATCTACGAGAGCCCATATTTTAAACGTTTTTAAAATGTAAAAATGTAACAATATTACTGAAGCATACAAAACCCTTCAAAGTACTCTAATTCTGTAACCTGCTATCTTATGCAGCGATATCCTAATCTGACTAACTTACGACTTTGCCATGTTAGGGGAAATTTATAGGAAAGTCTCGGAATTCTTTTTGAAAAATGTATGCCATTCTTTTTGAATTCAAAAAATCTTTAATACGTTACGAGCTAATATTTCAATAAAAACAAATTCATTCGTGGTTTCAGATTTATCAGTCTTTGTTTAATCCATATTTTTTTTGATAACCTCGTTTCATTTCTATTGTATTTCCAGTTTTGAATACAAATTAGTTTCTATGATTTATGTTCTATTTGGGGAAATACTTTCTATCTCTCTAGCCATTCCCTTACTCTCTCCTTTGAAATATTGAACCAGTGGTCATTACAATAAAATAAAAAAAAAATGTTTCAATTCTGGCGACTGATACCCAACAACATGTTATGTTTTTAGTGAAAATAAATTTGTAATGCTCATAATACAACTTTTGGTCCTGAGATTGAAGAAATAAAAAAATAACTGAGGCTACAACATGTATTATACTCTTGGAAGAGACAAAAATGTACGAATTGACTCCATTGGATGTGCTACAACGTGTTGATTGTCTCACAACGAGCTATATTTCGGTAATACCGGTGTAATGTAGAATTGGGATAGATGGGATTCTTTGTCCTCTGTAATGTTACTGTTCATTTGAGTGTAATTTTTATTGAACATGTGGGTTTCTCTTCATATTTCCAAAACAATACTAAAAACTAAAACGTGAAGAGCATACAAAGAATTTAAAAAAAAACTGAAAATATTTCCAACATTTTATTGGTAAATATTATGTTACACGTTTACAGAGTTTATTTACCAACACGCAGGCACACACACACACACAGACAAACAGCTATACAAAAGAATTCACAAGTGCATACTTTTAGGAGCTTAAAACAAAACAAAAATTTGCTTTTATTGGTTGGAGGGGGAGCAAAAATAAAAAATAAAAGAAACCAGTTATACAGGTTCATCTACCATCATTTACCAGGTACAATTTTTGTTTTATTACCATTTCGTTTTAGAGGATTGAAAATTTTGTCGAGTTTTATCAAAAGAAAATGACGGCTACTGTGTTGTGTCTATGGAAAAAGGTTCAACAGAAATAGAAAATAAACATAAATCAAGTGTAAACAGGCATACAGGAAACAAGAATATTAAAAAAATAACAATAAAAACGTATGTAAGCTGAGACTGAAAACTAAAATAAGGAAATTCATTCTGCGCCTAAAAATATGTTACACTATTTTTAATATACATTGTATAAAAACAATAAAACCATCATTACGGTTGCGGGTTTTGTAAACCTTTATCGCAAACTTAGCATTGCCTAACTGGCAAGTCGATGTATTGAAAAAGCATGCAATTCAAATCCGTAAAGTAAGTTAAACATTTTTTGATTATTTTCCTTGTAAAATTATTATATTTTTGCTCTTCCAAATTTTATAATTTCTTAATAAAATTAGCTGCGCCCAATTAAAGACCACAGTTATGAAAATATTCTTTCGCCCCTAAAGATATGTTAAACAATTTGGAAAAAACCAACTATTTTTCTATCACTTATTTCAATTGCCATAATTGTAGTTTTTTTTTTTTTTTTTTTTTTTTTTATTTTAATTTAATTTCAGTTTAAAGCTTTTGACACACTGAAACCATAATTACGTCCTGGTTATTATTAAAACAAATTTTTTTTTTTTTTTGCTTTTATTTTTTGCATTATTTATAATGCATAACAAAGAATTATTGATGCATAAACTTCTATATACGATATGTTTTACAAAAGTATTATTACTAGAGGTCTGCAACGAATAACTTTTTTGCTTCATGTGTGCAACTCGTTGTCGGATAAATAGAGTACTTACTCTCTCTCTAACAGCTCAAGCAGTGAAGAGAAGAGAATGTGTGCAAGACAAATACGAGTAAGTATTTATCCGAAGCTGCTTATGTTCCGTAAAAAGAGTACTCATTGAAAAATATATCCGCAAAAACAAGTACTCCTAAAATTATGTTCACTTCATGTGGTACTTCAAATACTCGCAGCATAAAACACCACATAACTGATGTTTTTTTATATATAAATGCTTATGTGTATGAACAAACGACATGTTAGGCATATATTTATTAATTATTGAAATAAAAAAATAGAAATCGAAAATAGTAAATTTTTTTGAAAAATATTTTTTTTTCGCTTTTTGATTTAAAAAATTCTTTATTTTCAATGAACTAAAAACAATTAAAATAACAAAAAAAAATCACTTAAAATTACTAAAACGTAAAAAAAAAAAACATAGTTTATATTTCATATTTTCAGAGATCATTTAAAATGATAAAAGTATGTAAGTAATAAGTGTAACAAATAAAGTTAAGTATATGTATATAGAAGAGAAGGAACTTTAAAAACTTTAAAATATTTGTGAATTTATTTAAAAAGAAAAACAAAACATAAAAACATTAATCCTTAAATAAAAAAAAACTAAAAATTCATGTCCATAAAACTCAAAACTAGAGATCACTTTCTATTCTTTCTATTTCTTCGTATATTTTTGTTTTATTCATATTAGAGTGTAAAAACATTATTTTGTTTATTGTAGCTCCGTTAGTTCCAAGAGCAGACCTCTTCTCAGAAATAAGATTTCTTGCCTTCGAAAAATACGTACATAGATAAATGCATACATACATAATTGAATAGTCTAAAAAATAATATTATAATTCGGTGCGAATTGATATAATTTCATTTCTACAACAATAAAACACATATTCTTCTTACCCTACAATAAAACAAACGGTAATATTTGTTTTCCACAGGCTATTTGCACATACATTTTGCGAAAACAAGACATCTTTCAGTTTGTTTATTATTTTATTTGGCAATGTATGTATACATACATGCACACACGTATACACGCATATGAGAATAAATTGCTTAAAGAGAACAATACGTTTACATATTTATAGTCTTTGGTGTAGATCTTTTCTTTGCCAAACTTCTTTGTGGTATTTGCAGTACTCATTGGTATTTGTAGTACTTCGTGAAGTTTGGTGGTACTCGTTGTACTCGACATGTTTTGTGTCGGTATTTTCGAGTAAGAAAGAGAGTTGAACATGTATTTGTATGAAGAGAACGCAGTCAAATAGCAATAAGAAGTTATTCGATAATTTTGTTGTTCTCAAAAAAGAGTACTTTTCTTTTTCGGATACTTCGGATAAGTGTACATGTTTGCAAGATCTTATGTACTTTTTGAAGTCAAATACATTTGTGCAGACCTTTAATTATTACAACACTGTATGTCTGCTATCTCTCTCTTTTAGCTCTTGTTGCCAAGTATTTTTTTAATTTAAATTTTGCTCTCATGCACTATTTAAAGCATATTTTTAGGATGAATATTTTCTTCTTTTTTTTATTTTAACAAAGAATTAAAAAAATAAAAAACAACTTCTTTTGATATTTATGCTTTTGCTACAATTAAAACTCGTAAATCATAAATAAATTGTGAAAAGATATTCTATTTTTTTAAATCCTTTTTCGTTCATTTTTGTTTCGTCTTGACAAGCCAAGATTATAATGGTTTTGCAAATGACTGGGGCCATAAATTTTCCTTCCATTCATTGCCTGACTTAAACAAACGGACGGCGGCAGTAGTAAATTTGCTTTGGAGGAATATGCCAAAAGCAGAGAGAAAAAAATTATTATTTTAATGAAATTTTAAATTCTCTTGTAAGGTATTCCCCAAATAGTACAAAAAAAAAAAAAAAAACGTAGTGAAAATGATAAGACTTTAATATGGCTTCGTGTAAACATATGCGTTGGGGCTGCCAATAAGGAGTTGTAGTGTGAATGTTTGTGTGGCTTATTTGCATCAGCATTTGGGTTGCACAATGGTCTAAAGGTTTAAAAACAAAATTTCATAATTTAACTTAAGGTACTATTTAGAAGTGGTCCTTTGAGTTCTATTTTCAACCTTTCTTTTTTTTTCGATTTAAATCCCAAGGCATTTTTCATATGAAGTCTCTTTGCATTTGACTCCAGGGAGTACATATTTTACAAACGTTTTTCACCACTATTCTCAAGAAAGTGCAATTCTGTAGATAGAGTACCATTTCACAAACGCTTTTAGTTCGCATAATTTTGTAGTAACTTTGAACTCGTGCATGCCTTTTTGGCACTTGTAAACGAACATCGTTCTTCTTGTGCTCTTCATTATTAACATCTAAATGAATGCAATATCCATTCTAAATCCTAACTTTGCATCCAGCAAATCACTTTTTCTTTCAAATCCTAAAAGAATCTAAGAGGCTGTGATTAGAATTTCTTTTTTTTTTTTAAATTAAGTTCCAAAAGAAACATGGCGAAATATGGCATTTAAATTACAGAGGAAGTCCAAATGTACGAGGGTCTGTAATGCAAAACATTAATTAAACTTACAGACTTTAAATTTCCGAGATATTGTGATCAATTTAATGCTGTAACGAGACGCAGGTGTGCGAGGATCGGCTTAAAAACTATTGCAAATCAATGAAACTGAATCAAATTTCAACTTTCTTTTTGTCTTCTATTAACAGGGATCGAGAGAATGCCATTACAAGGACAATGTTTTCTCATCAAATTCAGTACCACAAATGGGACGAACAATAAGGTCGGTACGTTTTTATTTTTTCTTTCCTCTATAAGTACGGTGACCATTATTTCCATGAGAAAAAAGCGGACAAATATATAAAATTGAAAAACCAAAAAAAAAAATTCATTTATTATAATTAATATTTTATATACAGCCCAATCATGAATAAAAATTCCGCATGAAATTTCTCTCTTTTCCCTTCTCTCCTATTATGAATACAAATTCCGCGTGAAATTTTTTACTTTCCTTTTTCTCTGTTTTAATCCCATTTTTATCAACCGTGTGAAGGGAGAAATATTAAAAAGGGAAAAAAGTAGGTATTCTCAATGTATTTTAGTTTGTATTTTCCCCAAAAAAAATTCACTTATAAAACACAAGGGAGTTTGATTAAAAATTTTTGCATATTTTTGTACAACTAAATTTAAATAAATAAAAAATATTTAAATGTTCCTGTAGGTCTAAAACAACTAATAAAACTCAAGATCAACATTTGGTTACATTAATTGAAGCCAATCTGTAAGCACTTTGCTCAAAGTCGACTGGCCTAAAGACACATTGAAGTCTTTTCCTACACCAGTCTGGTACCCACCTTCTGCGAAAAAACGTATGCTCGCACTTAGATTTACAATTGGTGAAACTCCAAATTGATTTTTTGTTGGTTGACTGTGAGTTGGTAAAATTTCTATTAAATACCGAAAGGCCGGTTTATTTACTCTGTAGTACTTTTGAAACCTGTTACAAGATAAAATTTAAACCAAACACGTTCATTTTTATTTATTTACTTACAAAGACAGCGGCAACTCAAGAAGATTAGATTTATCCCTTAATTGTCTTCTGGAAATACGTTGGCTGTTTTGTTGTTGCTTCTCTAAACTACCAATTTCCTCCACAAGGATACACATGATGGCACTATTCATTGTTATTTCCTTGTATTATATTAAACTCTTATGTATTTTTTCAAATTGTATTAATTTTATTTAACTTTAATTTTACTTTATTTTCACAAATTGTTAAAAAATTTAATATCAATAAGAAACACAGCTGACTTAAAAATTCGATATTGCCACTTTTTCAAACTTTTACTCCCGCGGAATTTGTAATTAGAGGATTTCTTTCTCGAGAAAAACGTTTTCCGTGAGAAAGAAATTCCTTGAGAATATTCGTGATTGGGCTGATAAAGATTTTTAAAATACAGACATAAAAAGGTGCAAATAATATACACAAACTTAAATTTATACATATACATACATATGGATATACTTATGTTTATAAATTTACTTCTGGTATTGCTCCACAGAATGTATTTTTTTATAGTATTGGTCATTTCAAAATTGCTTTTTATGGTCAAAAAAGATTCTAAAGTTTCTAGTTCCATTTGGGATTTTTCGGAAAACCAAATATTGTTAGATTACGAAAAAAATCTTTATGTTAGTGCGTTGGACGCTGGCAAAGCAAATGAGAAATCTAGTAATTTCAGCATGTTTTTATAAGGAATATTTTTCGTTTCGAAAAATTTGAAGATTTTAACCCACTTTTAATCGGGATTTAATGCTGATTGTTTCCATATTTCTATTTGTTCAGCGTTTGCATAATTTTTAACACAATTTACAATTAAATCATTTCTGATTTCTGTTACCTTTATTAACGACTTTTCAAGTGAAGACCAAGATGGAATTGCATCTACAACGTAGACAAAATATAGAGTTTCCAACTCAATTTCATATGTAATTCTAGCTAATATAAGCGTTTTTACTGAATTAGTGAAAAAAGTGAACAAAAGCGGACATTTTGAAAATAAATACTTTTTAGAAGTTACGTGTGGTAAAATAATAGACAAATAGCGGACGCAAAAAATATAGCGAACAGGAGGTTAAAATAGCGGACTGTCCGCTATAATAGCGGACGGATGGTCACCGTATCTATAATTAAACTATTCAAGGTTTTGGTACTTTTTTTTTTTTCAAATTAAATTTTATTTATTTGTAGTCTCCTGCTTTTTAACATTCATGCCACTGTTAATTTGGCAGTAAATAACCTTCATGCCTGGTTTAATTTTGTTCAGCTGCCGTAGTTTTGTGAAAACTTCATTTCCATGAAGTTGGTGTCCTGCATTTATTTTAGCCTTTTCAACTCGAGTTACTCTATTAAAACCAAAACACGGTATTTTCTTTCGAATATTTTATAACAAGGGCAGAAAAAAAAAACACAGAAAAAAGCCCAGAGAGAGAGCGAAACACAGTGAAAAAACACAGAAGAAGAGCCTAAGGAGAGAGAGAGCGCAAGAGAGAGAGGAAAAAAAAGAGGCAACGTGCAAAGAGATAAAAGAAATGCAGTAAAAACTTTAATTAAACATGTGTATGTATGTAATATTTATTAAGTGTCAATTTCCATGAATAAAAAACCACCAAGAGAAACGAAAAACAGACACATTTTGGGGTCACAACGTAATACCACATACATACCGCTACGTAGTACCGTAATTCCTACACGTAGTAATGGTTCAAAACTAAAAAAAAAAAACAAACAAAAAACCAAAACACAGGAAAATACTACAGCATCATACGATTAACAATGCTGCAGAACAGAATCTGTACAAAAAAAAAAACGAAAAGAACTATAATTTACCATAAAAGTGCTGCATTCATCAGGCCAGTAAAACGACACACACACACACAGACACATTCACAAAGAACTGCTACTATTCATGCCCCACTATTGTATGGAGAAATAATGGCGGTTGTGTGCTCGTGTTCGTGTTTGTGTATATCCTTATCTGACATTGATGTTGCTGTTGTTGTTATTGTTATTGCCATATATTATTTGTATTCTTTTCCTGTTATTTTATAAAGAAGAGCACAAACGGGAGCATAAACAAGCGAAACTAACTAGGGAATTATAGAATAATTTACAGTACTGATAACACTATGCGACAAAATAAAAAATTTTAAATACACCCGGCTAATGACATAGTGTAGGTTGTGAGTTTTGTTGAGTAGATCTCAGAAATATTTTTTTTATATTTCTCGAACCCTACAAACTTTTTTTATTTGACAAAAACTGTTTTTTTAGACTTTACGCACAAATTTCTGAATTACTCAAACATTTCCGACCTGATTACCAAAATTTAAATCTTGTTGGAAAGGGGAGAGATGGAGCTTTAAAACGGTGTACATATATCTATTATTCGACTTAATATGCTATGAGTTTTGATGAGGTTGACTTGGAAAATGCGAATTTTTTTCATATTTTTTCAAGTTTGTCCGTTCATAGTAGCAAACTATACTTAAAAAATATGAAATAAGTGATGACATTATCGTAGTTATTATATAAATAGTATAACAGACGTGTAATATTTTTTATATATGTCATCTCATCAAATGAACTTTTAGTTCAAAAATTTTCAGAATTTTGTTTATTTATTGTATTTTTACTGTCACACCGTGTAATCTAAGTAGGGCACAAGGCAACTAGAAAAGTGTACAATCTGCAGTATTTTTAAAATTGAAAAAGCAATTGAAAAGATGGAAAAAAATCTTCAAGAATTCTTTGTAAAATTATTATTATGGAAGGGCTCCCCCTTGGCAGAGATAAAACACTATCAATTACGTATAAATTTTAACAGTTAAGAGAACGTAATTTCAAGCTCTGATGTTGGTAGAGATACCAATCTATACAAATTCCTTGAAGTTTAATTCACCATTTTAAGAGTACTATTTTGCAATCACAGAGGTACTTCTAATTTATTTATTTTTAAAGGTATTGTTACGTTTTTACCTTTTAAAAACGTTTAAAATCTAAGCTCGTAGATTGTAAATAAAATTAAAATAAATTAGTGTTAGGTTTTAATTAAAATTCTTTATTATTAGCGCAATTCTGTGTATGCCACTATTCACAACTTGATGTAAACAACAACAATTGCTTTGTTTGTTGTTCCTCTGTTTACACCCTTTGCATAAACAATAACAATTACTAGTCAATTGTTCGACAGATCTTTGTAACGAAGATCTTCGAACGCACCATCATCTCATCATCATCAAACATCGTTGTTTACATTTATTCTTGTAGTGTAGTTTGTGGACTTTTGTTTAATTGTTTACCATTTTTTTTATGCTGGTGTTTGTTGTTATATTAAGCCGTACGATAATTTGTAAACCGATTTGTTTACTGCATTGTTTTGTTTTTGTAGCTTTTGTTTATTATTTTAATGTTAAGCGATGTAAATGCAAAACACCAGTATCTAGATTTTTCATTTTCGTAACAACATTCACTTTTAAAGTAAAACTTTGAAAAATTCGTAGTTTTTAAAAAAAAAAAACTCGAGATTTCATCATTTTATTAATTTTTATAATATTTTTAGAGGATATTTCAGCATTCAAGATGATTTCAGTGAAGCTTCAGTGTTAAATTATTGTTTTAACTTCAATAGTTTAGTTTTTTTTGGAAAGAGTTAAGAGTTCATTTTCTTATATCATAATTTAAAATATTTTTGCATATTTTTTTTTTTTGCATAAAGAATTTTTCGCTAACCATCCTTGTTTAAAGCCTTAAGGCTTATCCCTTATTATTATGCTATGAACTTAATAGCTGAGCTAATGGCTATTATAACTCTCTCTCTCTCTCTCTTTCTCTCTACTCTCCGTAATTAAGTGCTTATGCTTATTGCCAGAGCATGAAACGCCTGGCAAAAGTTAAAAAAAAAGCTTTTATTTTTCGTTCGCTTTTAATAAATGCAAAAACAAATTTTTTTTAAATAGAGTGTTAATTTAACGATTGAAAAGGCAGTAAAAACTGAAATTACAACAACACTTTACAATAACAACGATGGTAATATTAACATTTTTATATGATTTTAAATATGAAGAATATTCCAAATTTAAAATGAATAAAAGTGGAACAGCAAACGCCGAGGGTTATACTATGTACATATATAAGATCCGACCCCTATTTTATTACAAAATAAATAATATGAAGTAGTGGTGAAAGGGGGAGGCGATTGGCCAAACTGTAAGTATTATTTGATTAATTAATGGCGTGTCATTTACAACAGTGTGATCACATAAATAAACAAAAATAAATAAAATTTATTTGGAATTATTTCTATACGGGCATAATAATTTAATTTTATTGCCTCTGCTGTCTGTTTGCTCTATTTACAATGTAAAATTAATGGGGATAGTCACCCAACTAACTAACTCGCTAGAGTGATTTTGTGTAATCGGTCAAGTAATTCTTGCTAAATCATGATTGCCAGATAAAAAAAAAAGTGATTTCAAGAAAAACGTGTTGAAGTTGCGCACACCTGGACACTTTGTGATATTTTGCGTTTTTCGTTAACTTTTTTTCGTATCGTGTGAGGGAAAAAAGAATTCTACCTTAATTCCATGGCTCTAATGTAATTAAACCGTAGAAAAAATCGATGTTTTTGAAGATTAGGAAGATTACTTACATACATACATAGTACATAATTGATCATTAAAATCCTTTAGTCAGGATTACGACCTAGCTTCTCACACCACGGATGTTGTCTGTGTTAATTTTAAAAATGAGTGGCGGGTCCTACTGTTTGAAGTCGATTCCGATTTTCATGGCAATTTTATTAACTCACAGAGTTTTTGCTAGGAAATCTGCTGAGAGGAAGTCGCCGAAGAAATATTTTTTTTTATTTTCGTTTTGATGTCTGACCTGGGGTTTGAACCGAGGCCTCACGCCTAATAAGCCGCCACCACACTACCTACACTGAAAAAAAGAATCAAGCCATCCGGGCTTGAATCAATCCATATCGGTCACAATAGTACGGTTTGGCTTGAATCAAGTACAAAAGAGTTGAATCAAGCCCGAATCAGCCAAGTATAAAAGTGTTGATTTTAGCGCGATTCAAGCCTTTTTGGGATCAAAGTGATCTCATCATGTATTTGGTTTAAGCATATTTTTTCTTGATTTAAGATCGAATTCGTACTTGATTCAAGAGAATCAGAAGTTGAAGTAATCCTTAAGCGCACTTGTTTCAAGAATTATAAAGTTCATTTAAGCTAGATTTCGTACTTATAAATGGAATCGAATTGAGGCAAATCGTACTTTATTCGAGCACAATGAACTTGATTTAAGCCCTAAATTATACTTGATTTAAACCTAAATTTATCCAAAAACGAGCTTGTTTCAAGAATTTTGAACTTGATTTAAGCTCGAACTCGTACTTGATTTAATCCTAAAATCGATTGATTTGAAAAAATGCAAGTCATCGACCGGAATAATCCAAGTCATTTACCAAAGAAATGCAACTTGCGAAAAATACGACATTTTTTTTGGATATATATTGTATAAATACACATGAACTAAATGAGAATTATTAAAATTTTTACTTTTGTACTTAAAACCCACAATTCCATAACTCAAATAACAAATAAGTCAAAATTACACTTTTTTAGATAGATTTGAGCTTTTTAGTGTTGATTTTAGTAATATAAGGTTTAGTTTCTCACATCAATCCCGTTTTTTGCTTGTTTTAAGCAAACAATAGCCAAAACGGGCTTAATTTTTCAAGCACGTTTTTTGGCTTAAATTGAGAATAGAAAAGTTGATTTTAGCATGCCGTTTTTCTTTCTGTGTACTGACTTAGGGAGATTACTTATCCTTTAAAATATAAAGAATTCAATACGACAAAAAAAATTTAAAATTAACTTGATTTTGCCTTCTCAACAAACTGCAACAAAAGTGTTGACTAGGTAGTGGTGGATAAGGTATACATTCCCACCTACATATGTTGTAGCTTGTTTGCAGGTGGTTTACTCTGTGTGTGTCTAAGTGTAAGTGAATTTGTTCACAGTTGACAGTACTCACATGAATTTGTGCATACAGAGAGAGAGAGAGAGAGTGTGATAATAAATTATAATTATATGTTGCATACATTTAGGTGTTCATATAATATTGGTAAATATTAATTCATTATTATATTATGGTTTATAAATTTATTAATTTATTTATTTTATTCTTTTTCATTTTTGGTTTTCTTTTCAATATAATAAAACAAAATTTATAAATAATTCATTGTACAATATTGCAATTAAATTCTTTAAGTATTTATTTTGTTGCTTTCTTAGTTTAATTTATTTTAATATTTAATTACATTCTTACACTTGCTTTAAATATTTGCTGTGCTATTTGTTTAACAACCAATATTCCGACACTTATCAGATAGTCATTTTTGTATTTTTAGTCTCTTTTAAAGGAAAACCCTCCCTTAAGATATGACCTTGATTTCTAGAATGAGTAAAAAAAAAAAGAAATGAAGAGTCAAGGCAAAAAGGAGAAAAAGTCGTTGGTTGTATAGCCTCGTTTAACGAATTGGTGTGAAGGTGTTAAGGAAACATTGTGAATAAAACTCTTCAAAATGTTTCAATTTCAATTTCGGCAAAAAAAACGTGATAGAGAGCTTCAGATACAGATGCAGCAGAGGCGGAAACTGTGTTTATTTTTTTTTTTATCATTTTCGTTTTTATTAAATTCGTAGATTTAAATGAGAAAAGGGAGAAAAAAATTTTTTTTGTGTTTTTCTACATGAAAATGCAATTAGTCTGTGCACCAATACTAGATTCGCATGATGCTGCTGCCTGGTGCAATTGCCTTTGTGGTATATGAGCAATTAAATGCTGGGTGTTATTGTTTGTCAAAAAAAAACCGAAGCGTTTAAAATTGAATTTTTGATTTGAAATAGATTTGAAGCTTTTTTTTGATTCCATCATTAGGGCAAATGACAATTTTTTAAATAGAAATTTAAAACAGGCCTCAACTAAAAGCATTCGATAAAGAGCAAGTTTATCAAGCTAACATATATATCTAAAAAGATAAAGAATTTAAACATTTTGAAAAGAAATTCGAGCTTAAAAATATATTGCATACTTCTAGGACATACTTCGTTCCGAACGTTTCATACATAATACGAGTATTTTTAATTTAATTCACATTTTATCTACAAAAATGCAGGAAAACTTAGATTAGATTTTAAAATTGAATTTTTGATTTCGGTTATGAAAGGAGTCCTTTCAAACAACAATTCCTTGGCCATTTATTGCATACTTTGGGGGTGTCCGACTATTTCTTGCCATAATTATTTTCACTGTCTTCCTTATTTACAAAAACGAAATGGAAAATCATTTTCCATCATGGAATATAAAATTTTCTTTAATTCTGTGCGTTAATAATATTGCATCAGAAGAGTTCAGGAGATATTCCAGAGGAGGAAAGAAAAATGCATTGATTTCCATGTGCATTTAAATATGAGGCGGGAAAGGTAGAGTTTGTTAATTATTATGATAATTTTTTTTTTAAATAATTTAACCACAATAATTGAAAGATTAACAGACAGAATAAAGGTTTATTTCATTTAAACATTCGTTGATTTACATACATACTGTATGTACCTATATATACAGTATAGCAGTTATGGATGGGGATTAATGTTAATATTACCTGCCATTCAACGTATTCTGTCTGTTCGACAATTTGTTCATTTGTTTGGTGTACGATGTACAGGTACATGTCAGATTTCAACCCCGCAATAAACAGTTAGTAGAAGATTCACTACTGCAACATTTGATATACGAAAACAGCTGGTATTAACTAATTAGCAACCCTTTTAGGAAACAAATATTTATTGTATTGTTACGAAAATGAAAAATCAAGATACTGGTGTTTAGCTTTTACATCGCTTAACATTAAAATTATAAACAAAAGCTACAAAAACAAAACAATGCAGTAAACAAACCTGTTTACAAATTATCGTACTGCTTAATATAACAACAAACACCAGCATTAAAATTAAAATGGTAAACAAGTAAACAAAAATCCGCAAACAACACTACAAGAATAAATGAAAACAAAATACACAAACAACAATTTCGATAGAGATTTCGAGAAGGAGAAGTCATGGACATTCGCCTTCAACAACATTCATCAGACTGTTTACTCTGCCATATAAAAGGGCAAGCAAAGCAGGCGACTGAGTTAGTAAAGTTCAGTCAGTCTTGTGTGAAGACGCGGTGTGTTTGAAGATCTCCGTTACAACGATCAGTCGAACAATTGCTTAGTGATGGTTATTGTTTATGCAAAGCGAGTAAACAGAGGAATAACAAACAAAGCAAATGTTGTTGTTTACATCAAGTTGTAAACAGTGGCACACAGAATTGTGCGAATAATAAAGAATTTTAATTAAAACTAAATTCAAATTTATTTTTATTTTATTTGCAATCCTCGAGCTTATATTTTAAAAGTTCTAAAAGGTAAAAACGTAACAGTATATTTACTCGGTGCGAGTTCTCTATGGTGGTTGGACACATAGCTTGGTCATCTTCTTGTCACAGCTAAGTGTCCTTGTGATTTTAGACTGCCAACCGATTCACTTGATGACGGAAAGGGTTATAAAAACTTCAGTTTTAAGAATTCGTTTTTAAATTCATTGCCTAAATAGATCTACATAAATCGATGTGTAGATCGGCTAGAGCTAGACACGTGTACATCTAATTTGCTTATGAAGGGGAATACCCTTTAGACTGGAATAAAGTTGTATCGAAGTATCCATTATTTATAGAATTGTTTATACAGTCAGTCAATTCGAATTGCGCATTGAAAAACAGCCTTGTTTTAATACTTTTTAATTGCTCGCTGCTGTCCTTTTCTTCACCTATCTACGACTAAAACATTATGGAGCACACATATGCGACAAGACAGATATGCGGTACATTTTGGTGTAAAAAAAACACAAACACATACACATACACACGCAAAATGACAGCTGCAGACAAGTAGCAATAATGACAACAACTACAACAACTTCAACAATTTTTTTTTATTTCATGTATTTTGTTGCTGTAACAATGTCATACTGATTTTTCCTTTTTTTTTTTTGAAATTTTCTTTCTTTTTGTTGTAGTAAACGAAACAAAAAAAAAAATTCGCTCGTTTTACATGATTAATTGCCATGATGACAATATGACTGATTCTCCTCTCTGTCTCTTTAATTTTTTTTTCTTCCAATTCCCTTTATTTAAATGTTGCTGTCATTGTTTTAGCTGTTGCTGCTGCTGCTGTTGCTTGTTGCCGCTTCGTTGTGTAGTATTGTATGGCAACCAGCAATTTAAGCACTCCATAAACCATTATAAGGCAACAGCAAGCAACCTGCTGCATTTTATAGCTGGTAATTACTACGAACAGTTTTAGTTTTAATAACTTTGAAATCCTTTGGCCTAAAAATGTCCACATTGAACATATAAAGCGTGGTACTAATATTTAGTTTAAATCATGGGTTTGTTGTCGTTTTATTTAATCTTAGGAAGTAAAACGAAGTGAAACGAAATACATATCAGAGATCAGCAATGAGTATTCAAAAAATGAATAGAATCATACTCATAATTTCTGATACTTATACGCATTCATACATATTTTAATATCATGGAACCACCTCTACTCACATATTCAAAGTTTGAAGTACTCATCATACATCAGACTTAACAACATGTATGATGTTATTGATGTCGACTCTCTATAACTCAACATATACACGAGGCACGAAATAAGTATGAACCGCGTACGTACTCACTAGAAGGTTGTGTGTTTGCTCTGCTTGCTGCTTTGTCTTTTTTGCATATGTGTCTTGTTTTTTTTTTGTCGTAAACGCCACAACAACTAAGACTGCAAATTCGAGTCACTCGAATCATTTAAAAGCATTATAAGTACTTTTCTAAAGTTATGAATCCAAATTAGTAGGCTTATGAATCAAACATATTTCGAATGAGGTATGAATTTGATGTCAATGTTGTACGCATACTCATTGCAACCTGTAGTACTTATAAATCAACGTTGTAGTGAGTATGAATGAATGAGAGTACATAGTTAAATTTCAATATTGTAGACTCACTTATATTCAAAATTTCATGAGTACTTATGTATGAGTAGCGAAAAAACAATTCATTGCTAATCTCTGATACATATGTATGTAATCTTTAAAGGATTAAACTTACGGCGATTTAATCAAAGGCGTGAAGTACATATGTCCATTACAAGGTCATTCATCTAATTCTACTACAAATAAATAAATCTGTATATAAATGCCTGTAGAAGTAGTCGTCGTAGACTAGTAGCAAAGAAAATAAAGTATAAAGAATGTGCATTTCAACATATTTTGGAATATTTTTCAAAAATACTTCATGACGCGGGGGGAAAGATAGAAGGGAAGGAAAGAGAAACGAAGAGCGTAACAATGCGTTGCTCTCATCGTGCGTTTTTGTTGTTTGACCACTTTTTTATTAAATTTTCTGAAATCACTTATTCTGGTCAGTGTTGCCACGAAAACCAAAATATTGTAACCAACATTTGTGGAAAAAATTACCAAATAAGAAAAAATATAACTGTTAATTGACTCGTTTGTCAATTAGTTCTATATTTAATACCAGCACTTGAACTGGATTAAATGTTTTGATATATATTTTTAAAGGATCCAATCACAGCACATAAACTGGATTGACAATGTGTTTTTTACTGAACAACAAACAGCACTTAAACTGAGTTGTTCCCGCAAAATAAAAATTCTGGCTCTTTAGTTTTTAAAATGCAAAAGAAAAAAGGGGACTTTATTATAATTTTCTTCATTTAAATACAAAATTATTGATGACTACTTACTTCCAATATATTTCTTATGTAACTAAATTATAGTTATTTGAACTACTTATTAAGCAAATTTAAAGTTCATTAGCCGTTTGGCCATGACCACAAAATTAAAACAAACAAAATTAAAGCAATTGTGCAAAATAAAAAAAAAGACAATTATTAAAGTGCTAGTAATATATTATTTTCATAAATGCAAAAAAGTTAATAAACGGGCGTTAAATTTCAAAATGAACAAAAAAATAAAAATGCAAACTAAATTAATGTAAACACTAAATTTTTGACTTTACACAAAAAACAACAAAAAAAAATAATTTTATTTCTAAGTGAAACTTAAATCTAAAGATTTCTAAACATGCTCCCCCCGTTGAGTGCAGCTCAAATATTATGATGGTCCATGGTATGCTGAATATGCTGGGCTGGCGATTTTAATTCTTCTTTTAGTTGAGTGACAGGGTTTTTTTTATACATGTACTGTGAAATCTGAAGATGTTTGTAAATTGCGAGGTGCTGGAGTTGGTGTGAATTTGAATTTTCGTTTAGTGACAAGATACACCACTATGCCGACAGTAATAATTAATGTTGAGTAGCCGACGGTTATATGGTGGTAGTTCTGTGCATCAATCTGGTTTGGAAGCTGAAGTATCCCTTGCTCATTTAGTGAGTTTTGTAATGCAGTCAAGTTTTGTATTTGTGAAACATACTCGTCTTTGTGTATTTCAATTAGCAAGGGTTCAACGGTTCTTCTGTGAATTTCTTCAGTAGTATTCCAAAGTTTAGAGTAAGACGTTTTTATCGAGGTTGATATTTTCTGATGCGCTTGTATGATTGTAGAGTTGTGTTGCAACACGCATTCTGGTCCTAAACTTAGTAAGCCGGATCCATCTAAGATTAATTGGGTGATGTCTTTTTTACAAACTGCTGTTGCAGGAGAAGGAGATGGCAGTGCGTATATCCATTGGTTTGAATGCCGCAGGGAGATCCAAGCAGACTTTGTCGTCAATCTTTGCACATTACAGTCTGAATGCGTTTTGTTGAGAAACAAATTTATTTCGCAGGCACATGCCCCAGCTTTCAGTTCGTATTGAATTTGGCTATTTAAGCATATATACAATTCTTCTTTCATGGCTGTGCACGAGCCGAGTCCGTAATTATCTATAAGGAAATATCTTTTTTGCACTGTATTGATTGCCAGTAAAGAAGAGCATACTTCCATTGATACAAACGTGTTGTTAATCCACCTTGGAATTGGAATGAGATTAAATAAATCGTACTGGCCTTTTTCAATTAATGGTAAAGTTACACTGAAGGTTGCTGTGGTATTTGTAAGTCCTCCTGTTACTTTCATGAGTTTGTATAGTTGTAATGCGTCTTCTCGGTTTACAGGTAATTGAAGTGACTCAGGCAGGTGAAATAATATGTTATCTACTTCATGTTGTAGTTGGATTGGGGTGAGTAATAATGGACTTATTATGCCATGATGAGTGTTTGTTAAAATATCTAGAAGTAAAGATTGAGTTTGGTCTAAGTTTGCTGCCATTATAGTTAATTGAACACACAACGACAAGAAAATATGAGAGGTTTTTTCTTCTTCACTACTGTTACGTATGCGGTTATAAATCTGTGATATTTGGAAATCAATTTGTTCAAACTTTTTCTTAGCTGTTTTTTGATCCAACTTAATAATGTTGATTGTGGAATCAATAATTGACGTTTGATTCTTCAAGAGTTTGAGCAGGTGGGCTTCATTTTGTTTAACTTGTGTTATTGTATGCGCCATATTGTCAGCATATTCTGAGTCTAGTACTCCAAATAGTGAATGGGCAATATTCCCCACAATATCCATTGCTGCTCTTTTTTGTCTTTTCCCAGATAGTAATGTGCTGTCCATTATTAACCGAGACTCAGTATGTTTAAAGTAATTTACTAGATTTGCGCATGTTGCCTTTTGCTGCATTTCTTGACATAGATGATCAAGCGCCTTGGTTCCATTTGAAAATAATTCTAATTCCGACCAAAATCCTTCTAAATCATAATAAATTAAAAGTTGCCATTCTGTAGGTGCGATAAATGCTGTGCCGATTCCTTCGTAGTAAATACCCAGTTGTGCTCGAAATTGTTTATTGCGAACGCTTGTTGCAAGAACAACTGGTAAAAGCATGATACACATAACTACCGTAAGAATGTTGATAGAAGTGCGCATTTTTTTCATAGGAATTTCAGATCCATCATTATTCCGATTGGTGTTGGAATTAGTTGGTTGACATTGCTCCAATGTTTCGTCGGAGTGTTCAGTACTTATCGGTAAAGGTGCCAGTCGAGTAATTGGCCTTCTATAAATGCCCTTTGCTGTTTTAACGTCAACTACTCTAACAAAACCGTCATCACCATGATATATTTTTTCAATTCTTCCCAAAGGCCACTGTAAAGGAGCTGTGTTATCTTCTTTAACGACGACCATATCTCCGGGTTTAATATTGATTGCTTCAGTTTTCCATTTGTGACGATATTGTAGTTCATTTAGATATTCCCGTGACCATCGCTTCCAAAACTCATTTTTTATATGCGTTACTAGTTTCCATCTAGTCAGCAAGTTTGTTTTATTCGGTGTAGAATATATGTCAACTTGAGCTGTAAGTGGTTCTCCAATAAGAAAATGTCCTGGGGTTAATGCGGCTAAATCATTTGGGTTTTCTGACATTGGGCTTATTGGCCGTGAATTGAGAATCCCTTCAATTTCAATAACAACGGTTTCAAGTTCTTCATACGTTAATGACGCTGTTGACACACTTCTGATGAGAAGATGCTTAGCTGATTTTACTGCAGCTTCCCATAGACCACCGAAATGTGGCGCTCTCGGTGGTATGAAATGGAATGTTATCCCTCTGGATGTGCATTCTTTATGGATTATGTCTAGGGCTGAGTCTGAATGGATAGTTTCCGATAATTCTGTTAGTTGATTTTTTGCCCCTGCAAAGTTGGTAGCATTGTCACAATACAGATTTTGACAATGACCGCGTCTACTTATAAATCTTTTTAATGATCCTAAGAAGGATTCAGTAGTCAAATCACTGACCAATTCCAAATGTACTGCCTTTGTGGCAAAGCAGCAGAAGACTGCAATGTAGGCCTTTTGAGGCTTCTTTCCTCTCACCTTGTAGTGAACCCAAAATGGTCCGCAAAAGTCCACTCCAGCATTAATGAATGGCCGAGCTGGTGTAACACGTGCAGCTGGTAAATTGCCCATGATCTGATTAAGTAGCTTGGGTTTGGCCTTAGTGCATCGTACACAATGTTGTACAACTGATCGAGCTGCAGATTTTCCCTTGACTGGCCAATATCTTTGTCTTGTATGTGACAAAAGTGCTTGAGATCCACAGTGCTTATTTTGTTCATGCACCATTTGCATAAGCAACTTTGCAATTGGATCATTGTAAGGAAGTAGCATTGGATGTTTAGCGTCATATGAAAGTAACGATGAGTTTAATCGACCTCCTACTCTGATGATACCATTTGAATCCAAAAATGGTGAGAGATTACTGAGCGGACTTCCTTTACTTACTTCATTTTTCTTGTTTAATTGCTTTAGGTCATCTATAAACTCAGACTGCATTGCCCGTACAATGATTACGAGTGCTTGTTCTAGTTCCTTTACTGTTAAGGTAATATCCGAAAATGTTTTTAACTTCCTTGTGCTATTGATAAATCGTAATATGTAGGCCACAATTCGTTGCAACTTTCGAAATGATCCCTTGTGATTTATATTGTAGACTATATTTATTATTGGATCTTCGGATGTTGCAATGGCTGCTACTTTCTTTCGCTCCAGATTATTGTCAAATATCTCTAAAGTCTTTGAGTGCTTTTGTGGCCAAACAGTTTCTTGGCCATGTAAGAAAGTGGGTCCATAGAACCACAAGTTGCATGATGGTAAACTTTTTGGTGAAAGCCCTCGGGATATGATGTCTGCTGGATTGTCCTTCGAGCTCACATGACGCCATTGTTCAGCTAAAGACAACTCCTGTATTGCTGCTATTCGATTGGCCACAAATGTTTGATATGATGATGACTGCGAGTTGATCCAAGCCAAAACAATTTGTGAATCCGTCCATAAGAAAGTAGATACATCCTCAAATTTCAAGTCCCCTTTTACTTTGGCTGTTAGCTGGGCACCTAAAACTGCCGCGCAGAGTTCAAGACGAGGGAGGCTTTGTTTTTTTAAGGGGGCTACTCTTGATTTTGAACATAGTAGGCGTACTATAATTTGACCATTTTTCTGAACTGATCTTATGTAAACTGCGGCACCATATGCTTTCTCAGAGGCGTCCACAAATGTATGAATTTGTATTCTTGTTATGATATGTCCATTTAAGACATGCCTTGAAAATTTCATGTTATCTATGTGTTTTAATTCATCTCGGAATGTTTTCCATTTTGTATGGAGTTCTGCTGGAAGAGCTTCATCCCATGTGAGTTTTAATTTCCACAGCTCCTGTATAAATATTTTTGCAGTAACAACGACTGGTGCTACTATTCCCAGTGGGTCGAATAACCTAGCCAAATCGGAGCTTACTGTTCGCTTAGTTACACGTTTGGTATCGCCCAAGCATACCTTCACACAAAATTTATCAATTTTTGGGATCCATGTTAAACCTAAGGTCTTTACTGTTTGGCTACTTTCGCTGCAATCAATATTGACCTCTTCCTTTGTTGAAACATTTTGAATTAGTTGAGGATGATTTGCACACCACTTTTGTAGAATAAAACCATGCTGTATCAATATGTGTCTTAGTTCTTGTTGAATTGCGAGCGCTGTCTTCAAACTATCTGCTCCACCAAGTCCATCATCGACATAGAAATTATTGAGCAGAAAGTGTGCTCCCAGAGGATACCTCGCCATATTTTCTTTTGCAACTTTTTCCAAACATTTTGTTGCTAAGTACGGTGCAGCTCGAGTTCCATAAGTTACTGTGTTTAATTGGTAATACCTTATTGCTTCAATGGGATTTTCCCTCCAGATAATGATTTGCAGTCTTCTATCTTCAGGATGCATGAGTATTTGCCGATACATTTTTTCAATATCCGTGGTAAAAACAAAACGTGGCAATCGAAAACGTAGTATTATAGAAAAGAGTTCACTTTGAACAGTTGGTCCCGTGTACATTACGTCATTCAATGACAAACCAGAAGAACTCTTAGCGGATGCATCAAATACTACTCTTAATTTTGTTGTCAAACTTTCAGGCTTTAGAATGCAATGATGAGGTATAAAATAATTTGGTTTACGTAATGAATTGATGTCTATCCTGGTCATATGACCCAATGTCTCGTATTCTTGCATGAAACTTATGTATTGCATTTTAATTTCGGGTGTGCTTGCTAATCGGCGCTCTAGTGCAAGGAATCGATTATACGCTATTCCATGTGATTCGCCTAACTCTTCGGGGTTATTGCAAAATGGAAATCGAACAACAAATCTTCCATTTTGATCGATTGTGTAATTACTTGCAAAATGATTTTCACATAATTTTTCTGACACTGATAGTGCTTTGCTATCTGTTGTGATTTTTTCCAATTCCCACAATTGGGAAATGGCTTCTTCAAGGTTGAAGTCATTTTCAGTGCACATCCCACAAGTTGCTAATGATAAGTGTGTTTTACCTATCTTGCCTGCGATAACCCATCCCAATACTGTATTTTGTAATGTTGGCAAATCATTGGCTAATTTTATTTGCCCGATTGCTAATAGTTGATGATAAAATTCAGCACCTAATAGGACATCTATTTTGTCAGGACGGTTGAAATGTGGGTCTGCTAATTTGATATTTTTTGGAATTGGCCAATTTTCAATGTTAATTCCTTGTGATGGCTGCGACGTCACTATGTGAGGAAGAACAGCTGCTTCGAGTCGTGTTGTAAAATTGTTAATTTGAGACTGCAAAGTGACATTAATTCTATGACGAACCTTGGCGTTGCTCGATCCAATTCCACTAATGCAAATTGTAGCTGGCTTAGGTGAAATGCCCAAGCGTTTGACTAATCTCTCGCTTACGAAATTGAGTTGTGAACCCGAATCCAGAAGTGCTCTGCACGATACTTCTTTTCCATTTGCCTTTACGATAACCATTGCTGTGCTGAGAAGGATGTAGCTGCTTAAGGTGGAATGTTTTGCTGCGGTTAAAGATGCGGCCTTTTGACTATCTAGTGTTGTTGGTAAATGGCTTCCTTCTGTTGTGTGATTAGATACCGTGTTCATCATTGATAAGTTTTTTTTATTTTGGCTTGGCTGTTCTAGATGAAGAAGCGTATTGTGTTTCTTGTTACATTTCATACAGCTTCTAGAAATGCAATTTTTTAAGTTATGACCAGGTTTTAAGCAATTAAAGCATAACCTTTGCCTTCGAACGAATTCTAGCCGTGCTAGCGGTGATGACTGCAAAAACTTTTTACAGGCAAACAACGGATGTCTTCCATTTTTGCACATTGCACAGGCTTGGTCCTCCGCTACCATGGATGTATACACCTTAGTGCCTAACCGTTTCTCCTTGGTTCCTATTGCCTCCAGCGATTGAAAGTTTCTTTCTAAAAATTCAAGAAATTCTTTAATCGTTGGAACTTCTTTTGGTTGAGCCAGAGATTGTTCGAAGCGTAACCGTGTGGATTGATCAATTCCCTTGAGTAGTAGATGAAGTAAAATAGGGTCCCACGATGATGTATCTATTTTAAGATTCTGTAGTGCTAACAGACACTCTTGAGTTTTATCGTGCAGGCTTTTAAAATTATCACCGGTTTTATTGTTAGGGGTATCAACCAATTCCTGAATTAATCTGCTTACTAATAACCGCTTGTTGTTGTAACGGTCGACTACGATTGCCCACGCGGCATCAAAGTTTTCCTCGGTTGCAGCAAAATGTTTAATCAAGTTGGCTGCCTCTCCAATCAAGTGTGTCTTCAGATACCAAATTTTTTGGACCTTCGTCATTGGCTGATTGATGACCAGTGATACAAACAGATCATGAAATTCCTGCCACTTTAGGTAGTTACCATCAAATTTGGGCATTGTAACCTTTGGCAGTGGAATAGTGTCTGTTGGATATTTAACACCTTCAGGTGGATGTTGTGCTAGTGGTTTTCCGTGGAATCTTTTCACTATGGACCTTAGATTAGTCTCAAGACTAATAAATCGGTCCAAATTGTAACCTTGGTCTGTCGGCTCTTCACACCTCTCGCAAATTTCCAAATGAATGTCCTCAATCTGTCGCCACAATGTTGTTGCCGTTGGAACATCGTCCGCTGTAAGGTTCTCGTGTAACAAACGCTCAAGAGACGCTATCATCGCCCCTTGCCTGCGGATTAATTTTGTAATATCAATAGCTTCTGTTGGTGCTGCTTTTGCACCTGATGTATGAGATTGATCCCCTTTTGTCTGGTCGGAGGTTTGAACAATTTTCAACATGGCCTTCTCAAATACGCTCTTGTATTGTTCAACAATGTCTCTGATAGCTTCATAATATCCTTTGACGAAATAATCATGCTCTAAAGGGAGATTCTTCAGTATACGAATTTCGTTGTTATTAGTCTCAAAAGCTGTCCACTCGTCATCTAATTTTTTTAGACGTTCCTGGAAATAGCTGACTGTAGACTTTCTTGATGATGGGTCCTTTTTAAAGTTGCGAACGATGGTTTCAATCCTATCTCCGACACCTCTTTGTTTTTCCACCAATTCTTCAAATGATGCCATGGTTATGACTTTTGAATTAGATTACTTCTTTAAACTAGTTTGACTCTTTGAATAAGGTTGCAATGTTCGTGATCCTGTGTTAGATCACGTCGGGGTCACCAAAATGTTAATTGACTCGTTTGTCAATTAGCTCTATATTTAATACCAGCACTTGAACTGGATTAAATGTTTTGATATATATTTTTAAAGGATCCAATCACAGCACATAAACTGGATTGACAATGTGTTTTTTACTGAACAACAAACAGCACTTAAACTGAGTTGTTCCCGCAAAATAAAAATTCTGGCTCTTTAGTTTTTAAAATGCAAAAGAAAAAAGGGGACTTTATTATAATTTTCTTCATTTAAATACAAAATTATTGATGACTACTTACTTCCAATATATTTCTTATGTAACTAAATTATAGTTATTTGAACTACTTATTAAGCAAATTTAAAGTTCATTAGCCGTTTGGCCATGACCACAAAATTAAAACAAACAAAATTAAAGCAATTGTGCAAAATAAAAAAAAAGACAATTATTAAAGTGCTAGTAATATATTATTTTCATAAATGCAAAAAAGTTAATAAACGGGCGTTAAATTTCAAAATGAACAAAAAAATAAAAATGCAAACTAAATTAATGTAAACACTAAATTTTTGACTTTACACAAAAAACAACAAAAAAAAATAATTTTATTTCTAAGTGAAACTTAAATCTAAAGATTTCTAAACAATAACCAAAATTAAATTCACAGTTTTTTTATTTTATTTTTTCAAATATAAATTATTATTAATACAACATAGTAAGAAAAGAAACAAAAAATAACAAACTAAAATTTTAGTCTTACAAATTAAATCATTTCTACAAACAAAAGCTCTTTTTATAAGAAAAATAAATAACCAAATCCGGAAATTTTGGTTAAAAATAGCCAAACGGCAACACTGGTTGTGATTAGTGAGCAAGAGAGAGAAAATAAGTTGAGAGAATTTATTTATTTACAGCCATAGAAAACTGTCAATAATATACGATACTTTGATTTTCATTTCATCAACATACATATGTAAAGCTATCTATCTTAATAATTTTAGATAAAGAAAGATAAAATAAAAAATCCATTTTTTTTATTAAAAGAACATAAAGCTATCCATCTTTGGCTTAAAAATTATACCTAGTTTTTTTAGATAAACAAAAATAAAAAAACCCATTTTTTATTAGAAGAAAAAATAAAAAAATTAAATACGGCCAGCTAATGACATATAACATAAAATATTTTTTGAGTGTTATTCTGAAATAAAATGATAACGCATCCGCTACACATGTGTTCCTGTCGCAGTCTGATCGACAACTTAATCAAATAACACAAGAATGCGTGTGAGTTCTCTCTGCACAATTGTGCGGGTAGTAATGTTAAACAAATTTTGGTGAGAGCGGGTCGTAATGTTACAACCCGCCATAAGAAATTTTACTTCTACATGATGCGCATTCTTTATATCCATATTCTTTGCTAGTAGGTAGTGTAATGGCTTATTAGACATGAGGCCTCGGTTCAAACCTTAGGTCAGACACCACCACCAAACGAAATATGAAAAAAAAAATATTTCTTCAGCTACTTCCTCTCAGCAGATTTCTGGCAAAAAAAAAATTGCCATAAAAAGTTTCTCAAAAAATCTGTCGTTGGGATTCGTCTTTAAACTGTAGGTTCCGACACTCATGTAGAAAATTAACAAACACAACATTGGTAAAGTGAGAAGCTAGGTCGTAATCCTGACTGAAGGGTTGTAATGACCAATTACGTTACGTTATGTATATAAACGCCTGAGCTATTAACACTGTTGAGCGATTGCCCTCATGGGTTTCAACTCAATTATACTCAAAGATTTTACAGCACTATCTCTATGAAAATGTCCTTAAAACTGACTTGGTAAGCAATATAATTTTTTTTTATTTAACCTTGTGCACTGACCATTAAAATAAATCAGCATTAAATTTGTCTTTCTCTCTCTTCGTCCCTCTGAATTTTCAGCTCTTTTAACTTTAATTTGCCACTAATTAAGAATATAAGAGACTAAAAAAAAAATAACAAAAATAATTTTTCAAAACCAATTCACAGACGGTAATGACAGCAATGGACAGTAAAAAAATATAGAAGGGAGAAAAGAGAAGAGGAACAGAGGAAAGAGTTGAAAACTTTAATTGAATTTTTCTTAACAACTCATCAAATGAGTAAAAAGTCAACAACAGCAGAGAAGAGAAGAGTTAACGATTCCAGTAGAAAAATCATAAAAAAAATTAAGTCAAACAAACATTTCTCACACCCACTGCTACTATTTTGTTCCCGCTGTGTAAGCAGGTTTAAAGATAAAAATCCTTTCAGGAATGTGTCCTTATTTTTGTGTCTTTCATCAGAAAACAAACAAAGAGAAACAAAAACGAAATAAAATTACAAACATTTTGCCTTTTGGCAAACACAAGAAACTGTAGACGTTGCATGTGGAACGGCATAAAGAAATAATAAAAAAAAGCACACACCGAAAAAGAAAAACGAAACAGGAGCACGTGCCACTTGCTAGTGTATCCTTAAAAAAATATTGTAAAAATAAAAAAATAAAAAAAACAGAGAGTCAAAGTTTTGCTCCATTTTTTAAACGAAATCCTATTGCCATAAATTTTCATTAAATTTTTGGCTTCGTTTTCCTTTCTTTAATGGAAAATTGTTTCCATAGAGTTTAAGCAGGCAGTAGTAGTACTATTCAGTTGATATTAAATTTTTATGTGTATTTAATAAAGAGTAAAAATTATTTCAAACATTGTGTGTCCTTAATGATACAGAGAGTCGGAGAGAGAAGCAGTAAAAGAGGGTCAAACAGGAAATGAGGTTTTTTTCTTCAAATTTTTTCTTTTTTTTCTGTGGGCCAAATTCTCTCTCTTACACACGCACACATTTTAATTAAAATATGTCAACTTAACACTTTGAAATTGTCAGTTATTCGTCACCACATAAAAAGACGGACGGACGACAGGCATGATAAAAAAAAAGCAACAACAAACGGACGAGTAGACAAAAAGTCAACCAACCACGTCAGCGCCAATGAAAGCAACTAACCATCCAACTAAACCCAACAAGCAATATGGCAGACGATTAAAAATGAATTTTTTACATGGCATGCGTCGTGTGTAAAGTCAATGAGAAAAGGTTTCTACTCGTATGTTTGTAACTATTAAAGTTTTTCAAAATCAAGACGTAGAAAAGCCCCTTTTATTGGCTTTAATTTTGTAGAGAAATTATTTTTCAATTGCATAAAATGTTTGCATTCGTTATTCACTTCGGCCTTAATACGTAACTCTAGAAGCCATTTATAAAATGTAGACTCTAGTTAAAATGCGTTAATAAACCATTCAAAATTGATCTTAAATATACAAACATACATACATAATTGGTCATTACAACCCTTCAGTCAGGATTATTGACCTAGTTTCTCACACCACTTATGTTGTGTGTGTTAATTTTATACATAAGTGGCGGGACCTACAGTTGAAAGTCGACTCCGAACGACAGATTTTTTGAGAAACTTTTCACGGCAATTTTATTTACTCTCAGAGTTTTTGCCAGAAATCTGCTGAGAGGAAATCGCCGAAGAAATACTTTTTGTATTTTGTTTTGATGTCTGGTCTGGGGCTCGAACCCTAGCTTTACGTCTAATAAGCCAACACACTACCTACTAGACTACGGCGACTTCATCTTAATCTTAAATATACGCCATAATAATACTGGTGTTTTGCTTCTACATCGCTTAACATTAAAATTATAAACAAAAGCTACAAAAACAAAACAATGCAAGGAGACAAACCTGTTTACAAAATATCGTAGTGCTTAATATAATAACAAACACCAGCATAAAAAAAATGGTAAACAAGTAAACAAAAATCCAGAAACAACACTACAAGAATAAATCTAAACAAAAGACACAAACAACAATGCTGAATGTAAACAACGATGTTTACATTTATAGATTTCGAGAAAGCGAAGCCATGAACATTCGCCTTCAAGAACATTCATTAGACTGCTTACTCTGCCACATAAAATGCAAAGCAAAGCAAGTGAGTGAGTTAGTAAGTTCAGTGGGTCTTGTGGGCAGACGCGGTGCTTGTGAAGACCTCCGTTACAAAGATCTGTCGAATAATTGTCTAGTGATTGTTATTGTTTATGCAAAGGGTGTAAACAGAGGAACACCAAACAAAGCAATTGTTGTTGTTTACATTAAGTTTCGAACAGTGGCACACAGAATTGTGCGAATAATAAAGAATTTTAATTGAATTAATTAAACTAAACACAAATTTATTTTTATTTTATTTTAAACGTTTTTTAAAAGGTAAAAACGTAACAATATTAAAGTAAAAACAGCTATTATTGGAAAACCCTACAGCAAATAGCTGTGAAATAACTGCTGAAAACATTCAATTATCCCTACTAGACGACTTTCACTCAACTATTGCTCATAAATTCCTTTTCAGCCTAGAAATATGCCAAGAAAAATGTAAATTTTTGTACAAATAATTACAACCAGATTGTAACAGTAAATAACGGATAGCAGAACTTGCCTTAGTCGTATACCACAATGACAATAACTAAACAAATAGCAAAAAAAAAAAAAATAAACAACAACTATTAAGACAACAAACAACAGCAATAACAATGACACTTCATCAGTGTCACTCAATCTTGAGAGTAGTTTTGTTTTTATTCATGTAATAATTTTACTACAGCATACATTTAGGAGGACCAACAACAACAACAACAACAACGACAACACTGAGCAATCAAATCTAAAATAGAAATTTTTGTTGAGAAGTGTAGAGATGTTTGAGCAAAAACAAAATGGTGGAAAAATCATATACAAAAAGCGTAAAAGAAGAAGAATAAAAAAGATGATGATTATTATTAAAAAAAAGAAAAAGATACGAAAGAGTAAAAAAACAGAACAAAACAACAACAAAATGGGTACTCAAAGTCAACAACAATTTTATTTTATTTTTCATTTTCTACTCTCTTGAATGACTGAATGAACAACAACTAAATGACTGAACGGGTATATATGTACATATGAATGTGTGGGAGTGAGTGTGTTTAAAGAATATTTTATCAGGCTTGATTTGGTTTGCTGATGTGCCATAACAGCAACAATAAAAATAATAATATGGGGGGTGTGCGTGTATGTGGGCGCATCACCTAAAAGTATGCAATAATATTTAAACAATGAATAATATTAAAACGCAACATGACATACAATATGTAGTCGACTACACGTACATACAGAATGCACGTAGCACGTACATACATACATATATGCATCAGAGAGAGCTCGTCTACGTTTAGGCTGGCTGCATTCTTGTCTTTATTCTTTTTACTTTTTTTTTCTGGGGAAAATTGAAAAAATATATTGCATAAGTGTTTAGTTTAAAAGGGGTGGCAGGTTGGTTGGTTGGTTGGTTACCTTGCTACGGTGGCTGTTCATTGAAATAGAAATAAAACGCTTGCAGGTGAAACACAAAAAGTGAAATAAAAAGAAAAAAAAATTATATGCACTAACCTTGATTTAAAGTGATTTTTTTTTGTTGTTGTTGGTTTTTTTTCTATTTTTTTTATATACTTCTTCATCTTCTAGTCTTTTTGCTCTACAACGGATGTTAATATTTGCATATGCAAGCAAAAAAAAAACCAAACCAAAGAAAATGAAATCGTACAAGAAAAAATGAAATAAAATCTAAAGAGCTTTAGTACAGTGTAGAATAACAACAACAACAACAAAAAAAATCATTTTCAGTTGCTTAAGAAGGAAACCCCCCCCTCTTAAATATATACATATGTATGTAGGTATATGCGACCATATTATATAGGAATTGTATGCATATGCATGAAAAATCATAACCTCAATCTCATCGCAAATCTCTTTTTGCACTATTCTATTATATTACAGTTGACAAGTATATTCATTTAAGTAAAAGGGTGATAACAGTGGGCATTGAAATTAAAATTTGTTATAAAAATATTTAAAAACCTTAAATCACCTCACTTTAGTTTATTGAAGGCACCCTAAAGTAGGCAATAATTTATTTTTCATAACCACAAATTAGCCACATTCGAAAGGCTAAATAGCTGTGATCCAAAAGTTGAGTATCAACGGAGAGTTATACGGTGTACTTTAATATTTAAAATTAAATTTAAATTTTAAACTTTAAAAGAGCCAATGTACACTTGGGCAATCCTTTTTTTTTTTTAATACCCACCACACTTGGGCAATCCTTTTTTTTTCAATACCCACCACACTCCTGACTACCTTTATTTAGTAGAGCATACAATTCCTTCCGTAATTTTTTCTTATCAAAATTTTGTACGAAACAACAACTAAAAATATGCTCTACATTTACATTGAACTTCTAAGCCTACAAAAGTATGCAACATTTTATTGAGAAAAAGTTTTTTTACACCACCTATCATATTCACAAACCCACTGTAGCTTCATAGACTTAAACAAGTTGAGTGAAAATATGTAGAAGAGCAGAAAAGAAGGTTAGCTTTAGAACTGTGTTATGTGAATTGCCACGCTTCCATGCGTATACAACACATCCTATATGCACAAAAAGTGTTTAAGCCAAAATAAGCGAGACATTATGACTAACTTTACAACAATATGACCAAATACAAGAACGTCAAACTAAAAAGATATGAGGAAAACAGTCCTGCTCAGAGGCAATACAGCAAAATGTCTACAAGCTTCAACATCTTCATCATTGAAATCTGTGCAGTGACAAAATACAGTTGCTACGTGTTTATCTCTTTAAGAGCATGAAAACAGATTAGAAAAGAAGAAAACACAAAATGAAACCAAGCCAAACTACAAAAAAAAAAAAAATTAAAAACAGTGCCAGGATATGATTATGTAAAGCAAAGAGAAAAGAAATAATAGGGGGAGGAAAAACAGATCCTAGTTTTTCTTTCTAACCATGTTTTATACTTAATTGCCGACAGTGTTCCCAATTCGAAAGAAAATATAAAAAAATATAAAGCATACAAAAAGGGGGACAAACGAGACAAATTTTTGCCTGAATTTTATTTCTTAATTTTTTTTTTTATTTTTTGTTTTTCAGAATTTTCGAGAGTGTTTCAAACAAACAGCTCAAGTGCAACAATGTTCGTTGCATCTGCCATAAAAGAAACACTTAATAAAATTGAATTTTATTCTCTTTGGAGAAACAATGCCTTGTAACTAATGCCAGAATGTTTCACAATAAATTTTTTTGGGCCAAAAAAAAATTTCTCTTGAAAATTAAAACGTTTTCAAGAATTAGGTTGCCAATAATCAACAACAAACAAAAACAAAATATATCTTAACAACCTCTACACTCTTATAGTAAATCAGCAATCATTACAGCGCCAACCATATCAGCGGAGCAAATCGACCAGCCACTTGGCATAACATATTTTTTTTTTTCACGTCAAATGGTTCTGAGAAAGTAAAAACATTCCACTTTCGCATTCAAATCAATTTGATTCGTTTCATTTAATTTGTAAAAAATTTATTTCAAAAATTTAAATTTTCCTTAAACAACAACAGCAACAACAACAAATCATATTCTCTTTAAATGGTGCCTTAATTGAGTCCGAATGGTGATCATCATTATTTACAAGAAAAATTTGAATTTCTTTTCAGAACTCATAATTATAAAATTGTAAATTGATTTTCAATAAAATTTTGGCAAAAACACATCATACGTTGGCAAAGCAAATAGTAAATATGGTACATATACATATATACATACATATATGTATCTGTGTATAGGGGGAAGACAACAAAATAAGGACCATACAGAAAAAAAGACCTTAAAGAAATGAGTCAGGTTAAGTTACTTGTAAAGTGATTAAGGTTTTTAATTACAGACGGCCAGTTGTGCATTCAGATTCGATTTTATGTTACATTTCGCAACCATGACCATAACCAAGATCCACCACAACAAATCATAGGTCAAAACGCAATCCAATCATGTGTATGAAGGTAAATTCGAATTTAAAAACCAAAGACGCAAACCCACACTTTTAGCAGCGCCACTTCTTGCCTCTAACATGGTAAACTTTGCTATTAACAGAGCACTGTTAAATGTTTAACAGTGGCAATAGTAGATTAGTCTTCTACTTTGCAATTATTGAAGACTATTGACATGAAATATCATCATCTCATTATGAACATTATTATTTGTGGACAAAAGTGTTGAAGTATAAAGGATTATAATTATTCCACGGTTCGAAAGAGAATCCTCTGAACTACCATATGCATATAGTCTGTATGGTGTACTATTTCTTATATGTTCCAAAATGGCCACTGATCTTCTAGAGAATATTCAAGCAAAAGAAATTGATATTTTCAAAGCCAATTTTCTCAATATCATATCACTTTATATGGGACTATGTTGCTGATTATATGAAGAGGCTTTGGAAACTTCCTTTGCATATAGTATGGTACTCATAGACCTAGAGTATTTCCCAAAATTAGCTCTTAAACAAGTGGGCTTGTTCAGATGGATACTGTTAAATAGCTCAGATATGCACTTTTATTGCGTAAATCGCAATAAACACCATTATTGAGCTCAATATTTCATACATATATAGTTTCAATTAATTATTGCGCAATAAATACGCAAATTGTTATAATATTGAGTAAAACTTAAAATACAGCACTGTCATAAGTACGTTCAGTGAGCATATTAAAATTTTCCGAACACTTTCTATTGATATCTGACAACTCAAATGTCAACTACAAGCAAAAAAAAACCAAAACAAAAAAAAACAATGTTGTTGAAACAACCAGCTGTTTTTTACCAGTTGTCAAATGAATATTGAATAAGCAGCTGAACTGCGTATATTATTATGTCTAAACACTTAAAATATTGTGCTCAATAAACCGAATATTGGCTCAATAAAAGTGCATGTCTGAACATAGTATGACAGTGCTCTGTTAAGGGCAAATTTTGTTAAGAGGAAATTTTCCTCTGTTAACGCCAAATGTGGCGCTGCTAAAATTTATGAATTGCGTCTTGGATTTTCCAATTTGAATTTATCTTCACACACATCAAAACAACGGTCTCCTTACGGCTAATCAATGGCAAAGAACTTCAAGGTGGATTTTTGGGCAATAATATCTTTACAAGGGATTTTTGCAATATTCGTAAGGGTAAAACAATTTTCCGTTGAGGACAAGATTACGCCTTAGCTTCTCTTACCATCAATGTTTTTTTTTTTTTTTTATTTTTGTTTTTTATTTTTTTTTATTTATTTATTTGTACAAAATATTAATTTACATAAAAATTGGTCCCAGCGTCTCTTAGACATTGTCTCTTAGACAATGTACTTAATAAATAAATATGTATATGTACATCATAAAAAAATCATTTAATTAGTTTTGTTTTTTCAAATAAATTTATAAAGATAAGAAGAATATATATGTATATTGAAAGAGAAAGTTTTAAAGGAAAGAGAAAAATACAACTACAAGAGTGTTTCAATGTTGGTTAATAGCATTTGCTTACAAGAATTTTTAAATAATGATATACGAGTGATGGATTTTATATCACGAGATAAATTATTAAATTTAGTACCGCCAAGATAATCAATTCTTTGTTTAGTAGTTTCAAGTCTGCATCTAGGAACTCTTAAAAAATCTCTATTTCTTGTATTGAAATGTAATTGATTCTGGGAAAATGTTATGGTATGATTACCGATTCGGTTTATACATTTAAAAACAAATAGTAAAACCTGGTATTCATGCAAACCATAAATTGGTAAAATCGTTTTGCTAAAATTTTTATACAATGAGTTAGTTGAATACATTAGAGGTAATTTATATACAATTTTCAAAGCTTTATTTTGCAAAATTTGTAAGGATTTCAGTGAGGTGTTGTTCTTGTTGTAAGCATATACAATGGCAAGATAGTTCAAACGCGATTCTATCAACGATCTATATATCATAAGTTTGGAATTAATATCAAGTTTGTTTTTGAGTTTATATAGAATTCCAATTGCAGCAGCTATCTTCATTTTCAGATCATTTATATGAGAGTCCCAAGATAAGTTACTCTGTAAAGTAATACCTAAATACTTAGCAGAATGAGATTCATGAACAATTATCCCATCAATAAAAACATTAAAACTGTCCATATTTGCAGTATGCGGCCTGAATCGTATGACCTTTGTCTTGGTGGGATTAATCATAAGACGGTTCAAACGTGCATATTCAAAAATCAATGCTGAATCCCTCTCAACATTTGTCTTCAAGACACGATCATATTTATATGGATAAAATAAAGAGACATCGTCAGCAAACATAAAAAGTTGTCCAGATAAATTCAAATTCTTGAGATCATTTAAATAAATCGAAAACAATAATGGTCCTAAACCACTACCCTGGGGAACACCGTAGTCTACGGTTCCAATAAAACTTTCCTCATCATTTACGCTAACATATTGCCTCCTATTCCGGAAATAGCTCCTAAACAACAAAAGTTCTTGTCCCCGAACACCATAACACATTAATTTCCTAAGCAATATTTCGTGGTCGACTAGGTCAAAAGCCTTTGTAAAATCAAAAAATATCCCTGCAACACCAGAATAACCCTCATCAAGCCCACTACAAATATACTTGACTACATTTAAAACAGCATCTTCTGTACCACACCCATTCCTGAATCCGAATTGGTCGTTATATAAAAAGTTATTTTCTTCTAAATAAGTTGAAAGCTTGTCGTATATAATTTTCTCAAATATTTTGTCAATTGTAGAAAGTACAGCAATGGGCCTATATTTGTCTACAGATATCACATTTGCCTCCTTTGGTATTGGAATAATTTTATGTATCTTCAAAACATCCGGATAAACTGATGTGTTGACCATTCTATTAAAAATATTCGCTAAAACAACAATATTCCCTAACAAACTTAGGAGATATTTTATCATATCCCGGTATCATGTATGTGTTAATTTAAACCATAAGTGGAGGGACTTACAGTTTAACATCGAACGACATGATTGTGCAGCTATTGCCAGAAGAATGTTAAAACGTTAAAGCTGAGGTTTGAACCCTTCAGCTCTTGTTTCATTACACTATCTAGTAGACTATGGCGACAATGAATCAATGTTGAATATTTTTGATAACTTTAAAGAGAATAAAATAGATTTTATGAGCCTAAGCAATGCAAGGATGAGAGAGACATTAGCAGTTTCCATGATAAAAATCCATTAATAAGGCTAAGAATTGCATAGAGGGTGTAGACCTCCACAACTGAAGAAAAGATTACGCCGCAAGAGATTTGACTTCAACGCCGACAGTATCTCACAAATAACTCTATTTTGATAATCGCGACAAATCTTGATTACTTGGAAAGGATAAGAAAATTCGGAAACGTATATTGACCTCAAAACAGATTGTCAGACATGTTCTGGCAATCGCACGATTTGAAATCGCAAGTGATTTTAAAAACGCCAAATTTATTTCAGGGTGTTCTGAAACTCACGCGTTTTACTTGCGATTTTCGATTTTTCGAAGTCGTTTATGAAAAAAATAAAGCATATGTTTTAGCGTTACAAATAAAAATCAAAATAATAAAATAAAAAAAAAATATGCTTAATAAAAGGTTTTTTATTAAACATAATTTGTTTAAAAAAGCTGCAATCCAGAAAATAAAAATTAAAAAGACGTGAATAAAACTACATTTAGGATGGTTTATGAAGAAACTGCTGCGCATATACTTATATAAAAGTACTATTCCAGACACGATACGTTTGCTGAGCGCTTTAAGAGTTCTGGCGGTCGGTTCCTTCTAAGGCGTGATTGCCCATGACATAAATCTCAGTAAGGGGCGTTCTACAATGTAAAATTTTATGGGATGTACTTAATGTTTTTGGAGAAAGACTAAACTAAAGAAGTTTGGATCAATTTGAACATGACAGATAAAGAAACGAAAGCATCAAAAATGCATTCCTATTAAAAGTTTAAAATTCCAGGGGTAATTGGATCGATAGACGACAACAATTTTTATATAATGAAAAAAATCTTAAAAGATCATTGCTCATCGTCTCGTATGTTCATTTTCATTCTCTCCAGATTTAAAAATTTATTTTAAAGTTCTGCTTGAACATATTTCATCAGTTCACTGCAATATACTCTTGTGATTTGAAATCGCAAATTTTTAGCATTTATCGTTTGCCAGAACACCTACATATTTGGCGATTTCGAATCGCATAAAATTTTTTTTAGCGTTTTGCGTTCGCCAGAACATCCACTTGGCGTTTTCAAAACGAAACGCAAAATTTAGGCGATTTGCGTTTTTCAGAACATGCCCGTGTATTTGAAAAATAAATTGATTTTTTATCCAAAATCAATTGGAAGGGAATTTGTTTAAGGATCTAAAGAGTTCTTAAATTCTTATACGTTCGTTTTAAGTTTTATCCTCAAGAATTTTTTTACGCTCGTCAACTTTATTCAATTATTGTATGGATGGTTTTTAAATTAAAAGTGATTTCATTACGAATTCTTCATATCTCCGGGTGACTCCGGGTCATATTGGAGAGACAGGGAAACTCCCAAAGGTTTTTCTTTTTCCATATAGGAAATGAACTCTGTAGCAGATAAACATTTTGTTTATGGGGGCTTGTCAAATTGCCAGCAAAGTACAGAAATATTTTGAAATGTTAAATGTTTATAATAGACTGATAAACGGCAGGGGAAACGAAAAGAAAAAGAACAAACTTTCAAAGTAGACATACACACACACTCATACATGCGTACATACATATGTATATTATATGTAAAGGTCATAAACAATATTCTCTTATATGCCACAATATGTGGCAAACAATACAATACATTTATGAAATATGCTTATAAAACAACATATTATTCTTGTCATTATTGTCACCAAACTTGCTTGATTTCCATTCTACATTCTATGGCAAGCAGTCAGGCAAATAGGCAGGGAGGGGTACCTGCAGGGTATGGAATGGAAATTACAAGCAAAGAATGTGTCTAGTATTTTTAACAATAAAAACCGCACACATACATTCATACGCACACACACACACACACATTTGTTTACTTTTGTGACAAAAGTCATGACCTCAAAAACAATACAAAATTTAGCTGACGTTTCGTCTGTCTGTCTGTGGTATGTATGTATGTATATGTGTCCTGAGTTGTGTTCTTCCTTATGCAAGAACATAATATTTTTTTGTTTTGTATTCATTTATGTGTATTTGTGGTTTGCAATGGTATTTAGGTATTCTTCCTAAAAGTAGGCAAGTATTTGGTAAACCATAATACGCTAGCAAAAAAGTTTTGTGTTTTTACATGCAGCATATTGTGCGGCTGGAACACACACACAGAATTTCATTTCATTCGTGCAGTTATTTTATTTTTTTGTCTTTACTTTTCTAGGGTAGTTCGTCTTCTATTTTTTTTTTGCCCCCCATTTTTTATAGCCACACGGATGTTCGTTATCTATCAACATTTATATCAGAAGGAAACGCAAAGCAAGCAAAAAAAAAACAAGAGAAACGAGAATTTTTTTTTTCAAAAAACTTGTAAAAATAACGATTTTTTTAACCAATAATGTGGAAAAAATACTGCCATAAATAACTGTAGCAAACAAAAGGAATAAAAAAAGGCAAACCATATTTGAAGTATTTTTTGTTAACTGAAACCTTGTCTTTACAGTTCAAAGAAAATTATTGAAATTTAAAATGCCTGTTAAAATTCTATTTCTGTGCCATCTGTGAAGCTTTTATTCGACAAATTGAAAGAGTAAAAATAATATCCCTTTTCGTATGCTTCAAAGCATACCACCAAAGCATCGGGCTAAAAGAAAACCTTTAAAAAAAATATGCTGAAATAAATGTATGGGGCTGTGTTACCATAAGGAAAAGTCATTGAATTCCGTTTGAAATGTAGTCATAAAACCCAAATGCTTTTCAAATTTATTTCATTTCTTCCCTTACAAATGCAGTCAGTGTATGCCCCTTAAGGTATGCTACGTAATGACTAACACATGTTTTTAATAAGGGCCAAGTCAACGTACATAGTTCTTATTTTTTCTTTTAAGCATAAAAACATATTGCAGTAGAAGTAAAGTGAATGGAGTAATTAAATTATAATTGACTCAATTGGTTGGTTAGTTATTTAATTGTTTGGTGACTAATTATTTCGATAGTTTTAATTCTGTAGTCAATTGATTATTTGATTTATTGTAGGATTTAATTGTTATATTATATGTTAATAGACTAATTGACGTGCAATTAATCCAATGATTAATTAAAGACTTGCGTAATTGAATTAAATAATTAATTACCTTTTAGTATTCAATTGATTGATGACATATTTCATAAACTAATCATATAATCGATAGACTAATTGTAATTATTTGATAATAATTAATTGAATAAACTAAATTAAATGAATAATTAAAGAATAGTTGAAGTTGCAGTGTTCTAGTAGGCAGTGTGTAGTCTTATTAGGCGTGAGGCCATGAATCAAACCCCAGCCCAGACATCTCGAACAAAATAAAATTTTAAAAAACAATTCTTCTGTGACCTTCTCTTAACAGTCTGCTGGGCAAAAAACTTTGAGTGTAATGACCTGCTATGTAAGTAAGTAAGAGTTAAAAGAAAGAGAGAGTAGAAATTCGCCGTAGTCTAGTAGGTAGTGTGTTGACTTATTAGACATGAGGCCACGGTTCAAACCCCAGGTCAGACATCAACACGCAATATGAAATAACATTTCTTCGGCGACTTCCTCTCGGCAAATTTCTGGCAAAAACTCTCTGAGTTAATAAAATTGTCATGAAAAGTTTCTCAAAAATCTGTAGTTCGGAGTCGACTTTAAACAGTAGGTCCCTGCACTCATTTAGAAAATTAACACACACAACATAAGTGGTCTGAGAAGCTAGGTCGTAATGCTGACTGAAGGGTTGTAATGGCCAATTACAAATTGCCCTCTTCATTGGTTCATAGATCAACTGATCAATTCAGTAACGGAAATTGCTTTTAATTAAGAGATGGATGAGGCAATTAATTATGCTAAAAACACAATACCTTGCACTAAACATGAGTACACAATTCGCATTTGATAAAAAAAAAAAAAGCCAAAATGAAAACCAGATAGCCGAAAGTCTGAAGAATAAATGTTGTTTCCTTACTATCACTCGGTATTGCCTATCACTCGGTATTGCCTTTTCTTATGGAAGACCAACAGCAGTTGAAAATGTTGGAAAAAATTATGAAAATCATGTCAGACTGTGCAAATATTTGCTGAAACAGAGCGTATATCAAATGTTCATCAAGAAAATCTTCCAAAAACTAAAGCTTAAGTTTTGCTTGGCAAAAGTTTACAGTATTGTTACGAAAATGAAAAATCTAGATACTGGTGTTTTACTTTTACATCGCTCAACATTAAAATTATAAACAAAAGCTACAAAAATAAAACAATGCAGTAAATGAACCTGTTTACAAATTATCGTACAGCTTAATATAACAACAAACACCAGCATACAAAAAATAGTAAACAAATAAACAAAAATACACCAACAACACCACAATAATAAATGTAAACAACGACGTTTACATTTATAGAGATTTCGAGAAAGCGAAGTCATGAACATTCGCTTTCAAAAACATTCATTAGACTGCTTACCCTGCCACATAAAAAGCAAGGCAAAGCAGGCGACTGAGTGAGTGAAGTTCAGTCAGTCTTCTCTGAAGACACTGTGTGTTTGAAGATCTCCGTTACAAAGATCTGTCAAACAATTGTCTAGTAATTATTATTGTTTATGTAAAGGGTATAAACAGAGGAATAACAAAGCAAAGCAATTGTTGTTGTTTACATCAAGTTGTGAACAGTGGCACACACAGAATTGTGCGAATAATAAAGAATTTTAATTAAAACTAAACACAAATTTTAAAGTCCGACCGAACTCCAAATTTCGTTCGGTACCGAACACCGAACCCGAACTTCGGCCAATTTTAAAGTTCGGCCGAACCCGTACTTAGTTCGGGTTTCAAAGTTCGGAGAACCCGAACTATTTGTTATTAAATATTAAATCAGAAATACATTTTTGGAATTTATTGATAAAAACAAAAAATAACGAATTCATAACATTTAATAATACATAAAATAATAATAAAGAAAAAATTTGTACTTTTTAGTTATTTAGAAAAGAAATGCTTTGTGCTTCTTTTTTTTTTTTGAGAAAAATATAAAGATCGATTAAGTATATGTAGTTTGTACTCTAGTACTCAAAATTCATTGTTTTTATATTATAATGACAAAATAGTAATTTTTCTGCATTAATGCCTTTAAGGTTACTTCGTCTATCTGAATAAAGTTGGCCAGCAGCACTAAATAGTTGCTCACTAGAAACACTCGTTGGCGGTGCTGATAGATATTTCCTGGCTGCAGCCTTAAGGTTTGCAAATGAACAGGAGTTACAATATTCATATATATTTGTTTTGCGATCACATAATGGTTCAGATATATAGATTTTGATTTCTTCCTCGAAAATATTTTCCTCTCGAGGTTGATGTGAAGCAGAATCATGCTTTTCCCATAAAGATGAACCCCTTTTCTGCTTTTTTTGGCGTCTTTTTGATTCCGCCTCTGATACTTTTTCCATCACGGTAGATGTTTCAAAATTAATTGAATTATTTAAAAAATTAATTATATCCTGTGTGGATTTTTCCAACTGTTGTGTAGAAAGGTATTTAGACTTAAAACGTGGATCGAGTAATGTTGCAAAACTCATGGTTTCTAAAAACTGAAATCTCCTCTTTAATGTATCTTCTAAAGATTGTCTTAATTCAATTTCCGTCTCATTTTCAACAAGCTTCGATAATAGCATTTGGTATATGGGAATTACTAAGGAAATCGGTGAAGAATCTCCCGAGATATCAAGTGTAGCTTCATAAAAGCTTTGCAGTAAATTTACTATTTCACTTATAATTTTCCACAAAATTCGGACCGAACGCCGAACTTTGTCGGTCAAAATTTTGCCGAACACCGAACTTGGGCCGAACGTCACTTTTTACCGTACACCGAACCCGTACCCGAACGTTCGGTCGGACTCTAACAAATTTATTTTTATTTTATTGTATTGTTTAACCGCCTCCTTTTTATCTCTCTCTCTTTTTTTATTCAAATAATTATTACAAATTGCTAAAATTTTTGTTCCTCCCTTCTGGATAACGCATCAAAATCAAGTAATTTTTATTCTTACATTCAATCCATTAGGTTAAAGCGCCATAAAAAAATTGTTTTCATCATAAGCAAATAATGGCGCGGCAATAAAAACAGTCACAAATATTTTACAAACGTATAGTAAGTATGCAACGGCACTACACTTACTACCGTAGTTTACTTACCCCCCCATGCACTACCAAATTGCATACACATGCTACTATTATTCTGTTTATAAATCACGTTCAAGAAAACAAATATAGGAACAGAGGCAAAACCACCCACCCAAAAAAAATCCCCAAAAATATCTTACAAAAGAAGGAGAGGAAATCAAATAAAAAAGTGTGTGGGGGACACTTACCTCAACTGAAATTGTAAATAATGGTGCATGCACCGGTCCACTCTGTGATTCCAATTTATAAACAAGACCATGTCGCAGCTCATTTAACATGGCCACTGTATTTTTGGGTTGGGGTACACGTTCCTTGCTCGTTCGAGTTTTCTTTTTTGGTGTTCCTGTGCACAAAGAAGAGAAAACGAAGGGAAAAAAGTAAAAAACAACAAGAAAATATTATTAAAGGATAATCATGTTAAATGTAAATACAATAACAAATAAACAAACAAAGAAAAAAAAAAGAACAGAATAAAATGATGAATTGTTTTATAAGTAAGGTGGAGCAAAGTGAAATGAAGTGAAGCGTAGTAGTAAGGCGAAGTGAAGGTAAGAATGCTGGTGATAATAAAATATTTTCTTTTCTTTCTTTTTCTTTTTAAGGCCGTTATTGTTGTCGCCATGATAGGAGAGCATGAAAGTAACTGCAAGTGAAAGGACACAAGAGTGAGAAAGCAAGTGAAAGAAACACACGGACAAAGATAGCCAGCCATAGACAATAAATTGTGTGCAATTTAAAATGCATACGACAACAACTGAAATCTCCTGCCATTTGTCAGCGATAATTTTTATTAAAAAAACAACTCTTTCATGCACTTTTTTGGTCATAAATCGTTAAGACGGAAAAGAAATCAATTCAACAACAACAGTTTAGTGCTATAAACCGATCATCTATATATATAAAAATGAATGTATGTTTGTATGTAACTTATAGAATCGTAAACTATACATTTGATCATGTTATGATCTTGAGCAAAGTTGTTGCGCATGAGCCGGGTAAGGTTTCTAAGTTGGTATGATCAATTTCCGACAGGTGGCGCCACTCAAAACTACTAAAAATGAATTAAATCGTAAACTGTGTATTTGATCATTTTATGATCTTTAGCAAAGTTGTTGCGCATGAGCCGACGAAAGTTTCTAAGTTGGTATGACCAATTTCCGACAGGTGGCGCCACTGAGAATTACTATAAATGAATTAAATCGTAAACTGTGCATTTGATTATGTTATGACCTTTAGCAAAGTGGTTGCGCATGAGCCGGGGAAGGTTTCTATGTTGGTATGACCAATTTACGACAGGTGGCGCCACTGAGAATTACTATAAATGAATTAAATCGTAAACTGTGCATTTGATTATGTTATGACCTTTATCAAAGTAGTTGCGCATGAGCCGAGGAAGGTTTCTAGGTTGGAATGACCAATTTTCGACAGGTGGAGCCACTAAGAATTACTATAAATGAATTAAATCGTAAACTATGCATTTGATCATGTTATGATCCTTAGCAAAGTTGTTGCGCATGAGCCGACGAAGGCTTATAAGTTGGTATTACCAGTTTTCGACAGCACTTCAATAAATGTTCATAATCGAAAACCTCTACATTTTTAAAGTTTATGTCAATTTTTTTTTTTAAATGAACAAAATCAATAAAATGATTCAAATTTGTTTCAGTTGGAGGCGTAGCAACGCGAGCAGGGTACAGCTAGTAAACTATAAAATTTAAAAAAAAAAAAATAACGAACCAAGTGCCTAATGTTGTAACAACAGATTACGAAGCTGAACTTAAAATGCTTGAAAGTTTTGCAAACTGAAAATGTTAATCGAAAGGAGACCATGCCCCTAATATTCTCCCCTAAAGACTCGAGTAAAATTCTGATCGAAATTTACACACACTTAATGGTGCTTTGGATGCCAACAGTGTCCAAATCCTGTGCATTGTAAAATAGAGTGGCGGATTTAAAACGAATATTATTCAAGAATTTAAAAAACTTGATTAGAAAGGTAAAACAGAAGGTTTTAAATTGAAGCAGAAGAACACATTCGAATCCTTAGGCACAATTCGGGGTGAGACTGAATTGCAGACGAATGTTATTGATCAGACGATTGACTGTGCGATTTTTTAAGCACTTAAAATGCTCTTGGCATTTTCCAAATGAAATTGTATGGTATCCGGGCACTGTGATTTCACAGACCCGTCAGGTAGACTTTCAAATGTCTTCGTAAAGCACAATTCGGGCGAAATAAATATTTAATTCAATAAATAGCAAGTGATCCAGTAATGTCCTGGACAAGGTTTTAAAGCTTATAATTTTTAGTCTAAACGTAGGCTTAACTAATGCAATAATTAGACAAACGTTCACGGAAAGTACGATCCGTTCACATTTAGCTAATTCTAGCTTAAAAGATTAGCGGCCGTATCTATAACGAAAAATTAGCCACTGTGTATACATCACACACAACGATCTGCTAACTAGCAGACCGATTAAGCTTAGACGAGAGTTAGCCAAGAGTTTATTTATAATGCATTTTTATCTGTCAATAAATCGTTTGAAAATCAACTCTGAAAAGTGTGATGCATTGTCAACAATTTACAAAAAATCAACTCTGATGTATTTGTTGACATTTCTATTTAAGTTTTTTCCCTCAAATTGTAAAATGTTTCAAGAAGTACAAAATATGGAAAAACAAGAAACCAAAATTGTAAAAAGATCCGCAAATTTGGGTCAGGATGAAAAAGTAAGTTTATTGTAATTTTCTATCAATGGTTGTATCAAAATGTATTTGTTTTCAGGACATACTTTCAAATCTAGTTTTGAATAAACTAGATATTATCGAAAATGCCAAAATCGATACAAACACTAATAGGAAGAAAAAAGAAGCTTGGAACACAACTCTCGACCTATTCAACAAAGTATCCAAAACTAACAGAAGTTTGGAGCAAATACAAAATCAGTGGCGCAAAACGACGTCAACTGCCAAGTCCAAAAATTCAGCTTATAAGAAACAAATGGAGCAGACTGGTGGTGGTCCACCAGCTGTACCACTCAACGATATTGAGGAACAGTTGGTTACCAGATTGCCTAGCCATTTCGAAATAGATTCCAACATGTATGACAGCAATTCTATAGAAATTGTATCTCCCATACGAAATATATCTGACAACATCAAAATGGGAAATTCATTGGACAAATCAACCAATGAAAATCAAGCAACCAGTGTGCCCATTACAATTTCGAATAGTGAAGATAACTCTCTGGAATTTGCTAGAGAAATATCTTATGAATCTCAGAAGCCAAAAATACTTAAAAGAAAAAATAATGAGAAATGTCATGAAAATTCAAAAAGAATAGAATTATTAGATATAAGTATAAAGCAAAAGGATTTGGAAATGAAATATGCAAAACAAGAAAACTTTTATAATATGTTTCACGTTTATTTACAAATTTACTTTGACACAAAACAGCTGTTGTTTAAAGACTTAGCAAGTCTTTGATCGTTCGTTAGCATGCGTTTAGCGAGTGGATAAGAAATAAATTTTAAATAACTCGTATGTTAAATCCATGCTAAATTTTGGTTATAAATACGGCTGTAGTTGTGTAGTCAGTATGTATACGCATTATTGTACTAAATGTTGTGTATTTGAAACCTATATGTGACAACAAACATAGTTGTGAAGACGGAATCATGACATATCAATAGGAATGAATACTGTTAAGAAAATGAAGAATCTAGATACTGGTGTTCGCTTTTACGTCGCTTAACATTAAAATTATAAACAAAACAATGTAATAAACAAACCTGTTTACAAATTATCGTACAGCATGAAAGATAAATGGTAAATAAGTTTACAAAAATACACAAACAACATTACAAGAATAAATGTAAACAAAACACACAAACAACAATAATGAATGATGTTTACATTTATAGAGATTTACGGAAGGCGAAGTCACAAACATTCGGCTTTAAGGACATTCATCAGACTGTTAACCCTGCCAAGGGTAAAAGGCAAGGTAAAGCAGGCGACTGAGTTAGTGAAGTTCAGTCAGTCTTGTGTGAAGACGCGATGTGTTTGAAGAGACTAATCGTGGTTTGAAAATCTCCGTTGCAAAGATCTATCGAATAATTGTTTAGTGATGGTTATTGTTTATGCAAAGGGTATAAACAGAGGAATAACAAAGAAGAGCAATTGTTGTTGTTTACATCAAGTTGTGAACAGTGGCACACAGAATTGTACAAATAATAAAGAATTTTAATTAAAATTAAACAGAAATTTATTTTTGTTTTATTTGCAATCTACGAGCTCATAAGAAAAGGTTACAACATTAAAAGGTAAAAACATAACAATAACTGTTATAACTGTAACAAACAGTGGTTTGTTAACTGTACAAATAGTGGTATATGCTTTCCACTGCTTATACATTTCAACAGATGCAATATACGGAATAAACTTGGATTAGTGCCGACTGAGGGCTTGACATCTCAGGGATGACAAATTAACATCTGCATTGCAAAAGATTTGAAGAAAACTGAGAATCAGAAAGAAAATTTAGAGACAACTAGATGGAGAGAGTTGTTATAACGAATTTCAATGTTATTTTTTAGGATGTTCATTCGATCACAAGGGCGATATGGGAGTATAAAAATACTTGTTATGCTCTCAAGTCTAATGTTGTTATGATCGGGTCCAATCGGACTAATTTAAAGACTAAAACGCCATTTTAAAAATGATTAAAAAAAAATGGCTTTTACAAATGATTACAGACTATAAAAGCTTTACTTTTCGAATGATTAAAAAAAAAAAATAACTACAGAAGCAATTTTTGTTAAAAAATTTTAAAGCAATTTCTTATTAAAAAATGGAAAACAAAGGTTCTTTATACTTTTCACAATTTGAACAAAAAAAAAAAAAAACAAAATTTTAATTTTGCCTTTTTTTTAAACACTTTCATCACAAACAATAAATAAATCGAATGCTTATCGTTACAGTATTTGTTGTTGTAATGGACATACCTGAGTATTTTGAACCCTCGTAACGACGCTTTGAGGGTGATTTACGACTGTAACCATTCATATCGCCCGATGAGGAGATTTTCATATTCTGAGGACTTTTATCCTCAGATTCAGATGAATTTCTTACTGTTTTTTTTGTATTTTTTGTGAAGTGAGAAGAGATAGAAAAAGTTATTGTAGAAAAGTATTTTTGTATTGTAGATTTGATTAGTAAGTAGATAAATGGAAAATAAATATTTATAGATCTTGTAAGTGGACTAATCAAAGTATTTAATAAGAAAAAATATGGAGAAGAATAAGAATCGAATTTTATATTAAAAAAAAAAAATTTCTTTGAATTTTTGTTTAAAAGAAAAAAAAACAAAAACAATTCTTATTAAATAAATGATTAGCTAAGGTGTTTCCTTTTTTTTTTTTTTTTAATTAAAAATATAGAGAGACTCTAAAATTTTAAACTCACCAGAATACTTGGAGCCTTCATAACGGCGCTTTGATGGTGATTTACGACTGTAGCCATTCATATCGACCGTTGGTGTTAGAACGTTCTAAGGGAAAAAGAAAAGATATTCCTTTGTTAATGAAAAACAATTCGATTCGATTGTAATGCGTTAATAATAGACACTGAAATCTTGTCAAAGTCAACAACTAAATAAAAAAACAAACAAAAACAAAAAAAAAAACAAGGAAAAATATCTTCTAAACATTTAAATACTTTTGTTAATTGTTAAGTGAGATTACAACAACACACATGTGAATTAAACAATAATAATAAGAAAATTCTCGTGTTACGGTGTTAGTGGTTAAACTACTCCGAAATGGATCGACCGATTTTCATGAAATTTTGTGTGCATATCGGGTAGGTCTGAGAATCGGACATCTATTTTTTACATCCCTAAATGTTAAGAGGGCGTGGCAAATTGTTAAAATTGAATATTTAGGTACATATTGATCGTAGACGAATAAAATTTAATGGGTAAGTTCGTAGAGTCGATATCGACAATCCCACCAAAAATGGGCGTGACAACCCTCTCCCTTCAAGTGATACCCATAACTCTTAAACTACTGAACCGATTTTAACCATTCTTTTTTGGTTCGAAAGCTTATCAGGTTTAGATGGTTTTAAAAAAAAATCGATATAGCAAAAAGTAGGCGTGGCAAATCTTTAAAATTGAGTATTTAGGGACATATACCTTTAAAAGATACCTATAAGTCGGCGAATTCGATGGTTTATAACTACATATGTATGTACATACATATATAACATGTATGACTGTTAGTTTTTGTTTTGGAGCGAGTATAACAACTACAACTTCGTCAGCGCTACCCATGATTCGGACCTCTTATTGTTATTCTTTGTATGCTTCGCCTAAATAACGTACCGACTTCGATTAAATTTTGAACTAGATAGATAGATCCACACACTTATAGTAAGTTAGTTATTTTTATATAACAGTTTTATGCAACGTATTACAATAAATATAGAATGTTACCTGTTTTGGGCAATAAAAAAAATCAATTTTGGGCGGGACGAAGTTCGTCGGGTCAGTTAGTATATTACATAAAATTAAATTAAACTGTCAATTTATAATCGTTAAGAGAGTGTACTTTAGAAATGTGTGTGAAGATAAATTCGAATTTGAAAATCCAACACGCAATGCACACAATTTAGCAGCGCCACATTTGGCATTAACAGAGCAAAATTCCCTCTTAATAGAACACAATTTGCCCTTAACAGAGCACTGTTAACTATTTAGGAGCAAATTTTGGGAAATACTCTAGGTCAATGAGTACCATACTATATGCAAAGGAAGGTTCCAAGGCATCTTAATATAATCAGCAACATACAGGTATGTTCTGAAAATCACAAAATTTCAAATCACTTGTGATTTTGAAATCATAATTGTGATTTAAAGGTGTTCTGAAAATCACAAAACCTTTAACTTTTCGATGTGATTTTACCCTTTCGAAAACACAAGAAAACAGCTGATTTTTTGTTTAGATTTGGTGACACTTTTTATGAGTTGAAAATTATTCAGTGTTTTGGTAAAAATATCAAGGGAAAAATAAACTAAAATTAGGTTTTTTTTTTACAAAAATTAAAAACATTGTAATGGTTGGAGTTTTGTTATTATCAATAATAGATTTGGAAAGAAAGCAATTAAGAGATGAATGAATGGAAGTCAAAAAATTTAATTTTGACAAACATAAGAAGTTGGCACAGTTAACTCCGAAGCTGCCACTGTTCGAAATTGCTTATTGTTGCCATTTGTTATTACTTTATATGTAGATATTTTTAAAATTAGGCAAACAATTGATAGTTTTTTCACTAAATTAAATATTACTTAACAAAAATAATTAAGTTTCATTGGAAATAGTTCATTTATTTAAAAAAATCAAATACATTTGTCTTTAGTAGAAATATTTTGCAAATCTGGCAAGCTCTGGTGTATTTTCGAAGTTCTCAAACAGCTGACAACTAAAAAGTAAATTCAAAATCACAAACCAAATAACAAAATTTCTTGAAATGCGAAGTGTCTTTAATTTTATCATAATTTTATACTTTTTTGATCCAAACTTGTTCATTTTACTATAAAAAATAAGAAAAAACATTTTAAGCTATTCATTTAATTAATTTATTGTGAAGTTCAACATAAAATGGTTGAAAAAATAAGCAAGTGATTCTAAATCGGCAGCCACTTAGCTCACCGGTTTGAAATCACAAAAATTACAAAAGTTTTGTATCCAGAACACCTTTCTTGTGATTTCAAATCACTTTCACAAAAAGTGATTTTCAGAACATGCCTGATAGTCACATAAAAAAGTGATATGGTATTGAGAAAATTGGCTTTGAATATATCACTTTTTTGCTTGAAAATTCTCTAGAAGATCAGTGGCCATTTTGAAACATATAAGAAATAGTACACCATACAGACTATATGCAAATGGTAGTCCAGAGTGTCCTTTTTCGAACCGTGAACCGTAGTTGCAACAATTCCGTCCTCCATCCCCATCAATCATCCTTTACATTTCAACACTTTTGTTCACAAAAATTATTGATCATAATGAGAATTACTATATTTTATGTTAAAGTCTGCAATTATGGCAAAATAGAAGAATAATTTACTATTGCCACTGCTAAACAGTTAACATTGCTCTGTTAATAGCAACGTTTACCCTGTTAGAGGCAAGAAGTGGCCGCTGCTAAAAGTGTGGGTTTGAGTCTTTGGTCTTTAAATTCGAAATTATCTTCACATATATACTTTAAAGGATTTTTGTTTAAAAACAAATTACACTTTTTTTCTATAAATGCAATGCACCCCATGTCCTTGCTAAATTCCAGTTTAATATCGACTTCGACTGATTTCAGTTCTTTACTCTCAAGAGCTTTTGTCAGAAGACTACTGAGAGGAAAACGCCGAAAAAAACTATTTTTTCTGACCCCAAATTAATGCGTGGTGAGGGATGAGCATTTTTTAAAGGTATCTGACTGACAGACCAGTAGGTAGTGTGTTAGTTTATTAGACGTAATGCCACGGTTCAAGCCCCAGGTTAGATATCAGAACGGAAATATGAAAAAAATATTTCTTCAGCGACTTCCTCAGCAGATTTCTGGCAAAAACTCTGAGAGTAAATAAAAAAATTGCCATGAAAAGTTTCTCAAAAATTTGTTGTTTGGAGTCGGCTTTAAACTGTAGTACCCGTTAATCATGTATAAAATTAACACACACAACATAAGTGGTGTGAGAAACTAGGTTGTAATCCTGACTAAAGGGTTGAAATGTATGAATCTGACTGACAAGGCAAGAGTTCAGAATATTAATAACCCTGCAATAATCCTTCGGTAAAGCAAAAGAAGTAAACTATCAAGTTTTTTTTTAGCTCGCATAGAAAATGATGCGGAGTTTTCCGTGCTGCAAATGTAATTGCCGCGACATCCTGTTCATTAATCTCCATAATATAGTTCAGCAATTTTATTTTTCTCAAAGGATCGTTAGAAAGCCATTATCCACTGTTCTCACATACACATTTTTAAACTATGAAGTCGGAGACAACTATTTCCCAGTACCTGCAATCATTCAAGTAAGCAGTGTGTAGTAATGTAATGTGAAACCATTTCTAATGGTATGTATGTGAAACTACAATCTTTCTTGCCATAACAGTCCACTTGAAAACCTCCAATTAATCAATGAAATAAAAATAAGAGAATTAGAAATCTTTGGAAACCACATGTTCGCTAATATAGTAGTACCGGAACGAAACAGATTCCAAAAAATAGGATTTCAGCGTACATAAGTGATTTAAGTCAACATTCCCCGCTTTACTAAACAGAGCAGTGCTTTGAGGGTTGTATGAAGCATTGACTCCAGTACTGCATATATTAAGGAGGTCGAATAAGTTTCATTAAAATTTTCTTAATTTTTCAATACACTACGTTATAGGATATTACCGTGTTAGTATTAGCCGACCACAACTGCTTTTACTTGTTTAATTATAGGTTTAGTTAATTAAGCAAAAGTTAATTACGACACTTTATTAATTTATCATTTTCATTGCATTTAATTTCATTAATAATACTTTACGACCAAAATAATTAATTAGTTTTTCATAAATGTTGTTATTTTACTTGATAAAAGTCACGTATGTATGTGTTTCAATATCCACTTACACACTAACACACGTACAAACGCAGACATTATTGTTAATTGCATACTTTTTAATTATTAGAATTCGGTCGCCTACTTTTAGGATGCAATTAAAAATTGATATTCAAATTCTCATTAAAAAAAATAATAATAAAAAGACAACATGATAAAATAAAAAAAATATGATGCAAAGTTAATGAAAGATAAGAGAAGCGCTATTAAAACCAGGTTAAAAGAGAGAATGTTGCATAAACATTATATAATTGCCTACTTTATGGCATTAGCAAAATACTTTGTTGTAGGTTACATTAAAAAGGGAAATTGCTGACAATTTAGTAATGATGGCAGATGAGTATTAAGTAGAAAAAATTTAAATAAAAATTAAATAAATATTAATTAATTTATACTAAATACTTTTCATTAAATTAAAATCACTTTGACTGAAAAAATTGTAAACCATAGATAACAAAGTATTACTTAGTATAGTTAAAAGAGAAGTATATTACATTTATTTCGTTTTTATAAACGACTTCATAACGACTGCAAATACTGTATTTGGTTGTGTAAAACAAACCCCTAGAAATATGCCATTTATTTGGTTTCCATTCAAAAGCCATTTCTTGTAACCCCAAATATATGCAACAATACCATTAAAAAAACATTTTCATTTAAATTTCCATGTTGTGTTCCTTAAAGCATTTTACAACGAAAACAACATTGTAAAACAATCTCTCTCACTCTCTCTCTTTATATTCCCTCTTTTGTAGAGCTTTGCTGTTTTGTTTAATGCATCCTTAGGTTATGCAATCATTTTTGGCAGCATTTGTGGCAAGTGTCACACAAAGAACGAAAAATTGCCAACAAAAAATTTCAGTTTTTGAATATAAATTTTTGAAATACCCAGTATGCAGTTGTATTATAATTAAAGGAGCAAAGGAGCTTTAAAATCAAAGGAATATTTATAAAAAATATGAAATTTGCAAAGAAAGTCGTCTAATCGTTTGTTATATAGAGACATGAACTAGTCTCTTGACAGCCAAACCAGTGTAATTTTTTTTTTTTTACTTTTCAAAAACGAAAATTTCGAATTTTCCTCAGAACAAATCTCTACAAACCCGGAGTTCTTATTTTAAAATGCGCCTCAAAGAGTAAGTTTACCCTCATCTTTTCATTTACCCGCCTGCAAACTGCGCTGGCTCGGACATGTCGTTCGAATGGAGGAGGATGTTCCGGCGAGACGGGTATTTGATGCGGGGATCTGCGGAAGTCGGCGAAGAGGACGACCTTGTTTGCGTTGGAAAGACCAAACCGAGGAAGAACTGTCATAGATTCGTGTGACCAACTAGCGTAGGCGCGCAAGAAGCAGAGGTGCCTGGAAGGATGTGTTGAAATGAAAGTGTTTAATCCAATGCTATACGCAAACATTTATTTATGATTGCAGACAAACTCTCTAACCACATCACGCTGCAACCATCCGCCAATAAATACAGTTTTTTCCTTTTTTAAAAATGCATAATTTTAGGTTCTTATTTTTATGCACATGTTAAGGCAACTTTGGTGCTTATTACAGCCTGCTCTCAAAGGCTAATAATTTTATTTTTGCAAGTAGTTACACTTTGTATTCAAGCCAAAGAAGTTTTAACTTAAGGATTTTGATTTATCGTATGTATTTATTTAATTATGTATTAAATTTCAAACATACTTTCAGGTGCTTTATTTTAAATGTATCAACATGCTTTTAGATATATGGACTATACGAACTCTGTTCGTATGTATGAGTGGAAATAATTTTAAATTTTCATATTTATTTGGAAACATAAATTTTGCCCCTAAAAGTATACACTACTTAAGGTAACTGAGGTTAAAGTTTTGACATCTGGCAGTTCATTGTTAACCTGCTGCCTGTTACCTGCTGCTAGGCAAGCCGCTAACACAATAACAATCGTATAAAGTTCTTTAGTGGCATGCAAATACCTTTAAATTAAATGTGAATGTTTTTGCAACATTATATAAAAATGTCGGGTTAAATACCGTCAGCAACGGTAAGTACAGCAGGGGGTAGGGTGTAGATGGTACAAACCCATTATTATGAATGAACTCGTTTAAACACTGTTTATGTTGCAGATGGTGAAGGCGTTGGTTTGGGGAGACAAGACGAGGGTTAGTGAGTTGTTTTAACAATGTTTAGCATTGTTGGGATTCGATGTTGGGTCCGAACCACAAAACGGTGCTATAGCTAATGGTAAATTTACACAAACTTTTGCAAAACCCCTCTACCCTTCTGACCCTCCCTCTCCCACACTTTCCTTTCTTTCCTTCCTTCTCTATAGTCTACTGAAACTAAGAAATTTATATTTTCCGCTGGCAGCGCTTTTATGCCGTTTGTTTTATTTTCCAATTTACAACTTGTATTAGTAGTTGTACCACAACATTCACACATACATACATACATGCATACACACACAAGTCGGGCTAAGCACATCACTGTAGTGGTAGCAGAAAGCTTGCTTGTATGTGTTCCTTGGGTTTGTATGGAAATAGAGCTTAAAACGGTTTTTACACTTGAACAACAAAAATTATGCAAACGGCTTCAAATAGAACAGAAAAAAAAACAAAAATACTTCAACACAAAACAACAACAAGAACAAAAGCAAAAAAGTTTTCAAAATATAAGCAGAAAGAGAAAGAAAAAGTACAATTGTGGTGTAATAGCGGCAACGTTTAATTTAGACCAGCATAAATTTTTATTTCGAAATGCAAAGAAAATGAGAAAAAAAGAACAAAAAATATAGGAAAACTAGAAACTAAAACTACATCAACTACAACTACAACAACAGCAATAGCAACAGCAACAACAAACAAAACTAATAACACAATAAATATGAAACAAATGAATAAATTGTTTGCTTAGCAGCAACAACGAAACAGAAATTAAAATAATTTATAGCCTACTTTAAGGGTTCTTTCGCAAAGAGAGAGCGAAAACAAACGAACTAAACAACATTCGTTTAAAAAAAGCGAGAAAACAAAATCTTAAAATTATTATTTTATTTAAATTTAGGCATTTATCTAATTAATAAGAAAAACGGTTTGGTATTGTTTTGTTTTGTAGCATAACTTTAGGCGCTTTAACGTATCTGTTTTTTTTTTTTCATTCTGTACAAACTCGTTGAATGTTTTCATAGAGTATTTCTTCGGGAGTAACGCTTAAGCCATCGATTTTAGTTAGAAAAGAATATTTTAATAAATTTTAATTGCAATTCACATTCAATTACAACTCTGAATGTAATCCAAGCATGATTTACTGACGTTTTTAGCTTTGCAGTTGCCATGACTGCCCAGAGAAGAATGAACTATCAGGATTTGTTCACAATATTGTCAAGATTAAGAGCAGTTAATCGAGATACGGTAAGATAATCTGTACTGTTGTGAGTGTTAATTTTATTCACAAGTTGCGGAATCTCTGATCGACAAATTTTTTCAATGCACTTAGTTCCCCTTACAGTTTTTGGCAGAAAGTCGCTGAAAAAGGATCATCAATGTTATCAGAGCATACCAATATTGTTTGCTATCGTTGTGAACATTATATTTCGTTTTTTCACGATTCAAACTGCCGAAATAAAAAACAACATTTTCAAGAAGTTTTGTTGAGACAAATTTGGCAAAGAAAACTCCACGTGTAAGTCGTTGCCTGCTTTTGGTGAGCACGCTCTATAACGTATCGCGTGGTTACCTCGTTTCAAAATGAGGATTTTGACATCAGAGACGAAGTTAGTCTGGGACGCAATCATTGCAAGTAGTTTGAAGGCAGTAGTATTCATTCGAAAGCAAGGCATTCAAGCCTTGAGGCTACCACTTACTTCAATCGATGGAGAACATTCCCACTGGAATATGCTTCACTTCAGTGCAGGGTATCCACACAATGCAAAACAAAAAATAGGACAAAGTCGTATCGGAATGGACAATGACATATCCTTTCAAAACACTATCATAATAAAGCATTTATTTCCAATAAAAATTACCGGTTTGTAGTTGTACTAGTTGTACTACTAATACTTATTCTCTCTTTTGCCATTTTCGTTCTCCCTAACCCTAATTTCCACACCTCCCCACATTCTGTCAGAATCAAAATTTGGTTTACCATTAGTAGTCTAGCCTTAAGACGTACAGATTTATTTCCTCAAATTATAAAAAAAAAAAAAAAGATAAAATATTAGGCAGCAAATTCTATAATTTTATGTAGCATACATTTAGGTGTCATTATCATTATTATTATTTTTAAATTTGAGTTGAAAACATGATTTTCAAATAGCAATTTAAAGATTTCCTTTTGACTTTGAGATCTACTAGAAATAATGACACTTTAGTTAACTGTATTGCCTACCTTAAGGGGTTTGTTTTTATATGTTAAACTTTAACTTGGCGAATAATTTACGAATTGAATTGCATAACCTAAGGAGGCCTCAAAAAAGCAAAAGGAGACTAAGAAGTCAAGCATATTTCTTATAAATTACGAAAACGGAGAAGGGAAGGGAAATGAAACTATTTTTTAGTTTTATTAACTAATTTATCAAATTAAATTTCTATACACGTTCACCAAACCAAAAGCAAAACTCATGCTCTATACTCGAATCAAATATTTTTCTTATACTTGGCTAACAAATCTTTTATCTTTTATCTTTTATCTGCATTTTTTTTTTTTTTTTTGCTTTCTCAAATCCCTTGGCTCTTGACTCCAAGTATATTCTGTAGTAGAATAACGACGTGTGTCAATACAAATCCTCAGCAATGTAGAGTAGAGTTTAAAGAACTGTAAGAAGAGCAAGAATTGAAGAAAGAAAAAAACAGAAAATGTTGTGAGCTCTGAATACAATTTGAAATTGTGCCAAAATGTACCGGAATTTTTTTCTTCTTTCATTCATTTTTTTTTTTTTGGAAGTTTTACTGTAAGTAAAACGTGCAATCGGAAAACTGTTCAGTTTTTATATTGCAAATGACAATTATTTGAGGGAATAAAGGGATATGTGATGTGGTAAGGGTAGGAGTAGTTAGAACCATTAGAATAATTGTTATATTTGGGCATTTATTATCATCATTTGAAGGGGGTTTGTTTATTTTTTTTTCTTGTTTTATTATTTCTTAAGACCAGTTAGGCTTTTATTTATTAAAATTTATTATCTAGTATATCTATGCTCTCTACCTTTCTCTGTGTTTCTTGATGTTTCAATTGAAATTTAAATTTTCATGTTTTTATTTTGCTATGAAACATTAATTGCTGGCTGTTGTTAGAAAACGTAATTTTGAGGTTATGTCTCCTTGGCTTAAGGCCATTCCACAGTTTTGTATTTATTTAATCAAATAAAATTTCATTTTTTTATCATTTAAAAAAAAAACCCCAAATGCAACATATTTTTCTTGTTTCTTATTTTAAGGCACACAAAAAAATAGTATCCAACCTAAAAGTATACTTTACATTTTATCTACTTTCTTAGGATTTTGTTTTTGGTATTTGCAGCATTGATTCGGTTAAATATTTATAAAGTTTCTTAAATATTTATAAAGATTAAATTCAAAAACAAGCAGCATCATTTGTTTCATTCAGTTTTTTCGTACTCTTCTTTAAGCTTAAGATTACAGGAAAAGAGAAGATAAGTAAAGCATACTTATAGGGGTGGCATATCGCTATTGCAGAGATTAAAAATTAAAGCAACAAACACTGAAAATCTGTTTTAAATTTGAAAAAAAAAAATAAAAATATATCATTAGCATAACACTGTACTACTTCATGCATATTTGATTTAAAAGAATGAAAACAAAAAAATTCAAAACAAAAAAATGTTGCATATTTTATTGGATAAACAAGAAAATTAACTAGGAAAATTTAAAGAATTAAAAATACCAATTATACCAAATTTCTTTGAGGACAACACTGCACTGTAGACTCAGACCAGACGTGTATTTTTTATACAATGAATGCCTACTTTTAGGAGCTATAATATTTGAAAAAATATTGCCTACTTTTGGAAACTATTTCCGATTACAACATATATTCCACCTTTAGGGGTTGGGTTGAAGGTTTCCTAAGCAGCTTCTTGAGACATCTTAATTCCATGCCTTAAACTTCAAAAATAACTTAACTTTACATATGTATTACAAGTTCTTTATTTAACTTATAAAAATTTATTCATTATTTTCTATGCTACTGTTAAACTCAACAAACTCGAAATTGTCTTCAAGAAAATCAAATTAAAAATTATAAAAATGTTGCCTACTATTATGACTTCCTTTTTTTTTCTATTTCTTACAACATGGTGTACACTTTTAGGAGTTGCATTTTCTTAAATTCAATTTCTAAAATTATTTCGCATGCCATTATATTCTCCCAAAAGAGAAGGAGAATATGAATTTAAAGGGAACATTAAGAAAAGTTTGTTCAAGATTTCTTTACATATAATTTTTGCTTAACGAGAAATAAAACTTTCGACAATTGTATTGTAAAGTAGAAAAAAAATTTATAAATTTCGTGGTTCTATTGCATACTCTAGCAGGGAGTAGAGAGAGTTTCACGTACGTTTGCCTTGATTTATAGTGCAAATATGGAAAGTTTTTCGCAGTTGAAGAGGGGCAAAACGATTTATAAAATTGAAAAACTCGCAAAAAGAAAAAATTAAAAGGAAAAAGAAGAAAAGAAATGAATTATGGCACTCATTATTAAACACTAAAAACTTATTAAAAATAAATGTTGATTCTAGATTAAATAAACGTTATATGACTGTATAAGCATGAAATGAAATTAAAAAATTTTACAATTCAAAAAAAAAAATTTAAATGGCATTTCAAATGTTTTTTTTTTTTTTTTAATAAAAAAAAACTGTTACATGAAGCGTGACAGCTATTTCTCGTATTGTAGCATCATTCATAATAAATAAAAATATACTATGCTTTTAGGCTAAGAGATAACGGCCTGGAGTAGACTTTAAAAAAGTGAACATTCAAATTAATCCCTAAAGCAGACTTTATTTTATGAAGTAATCCTATAACTAACCACTCTAACAAGTAGGCAATACTTTTTAATAATGAGAAACTGTTTTTCCTCAAAATTTTAATTAGAATTTCATATTTTTCTTTCCCCTCCATGCATTGACTCTTCACTGTCTTAAAATTATACTTTTTTCCCTCACCAATATGATTTTTCTTATACATACTGTTACACAAGTGCAGATGACATATTGCAAATGAGAGATTTCGAATTCTTACATGTGAATTATAAAAAATTTAAATCAAGAAAGAGAGAGAGAGAGAGAGAGAAAAACTGTTTTAAAATACTGTTCTTTAATGACACACATATTCATCACTCACACAGAGACGCACTAAAACTCATACATACTTAAACAAAATAATTTAGAATATGCAGATGAAGAGAGAGAGAGAGAGAGCGAGAGAGAAATTATAAAAAATGCAAATTAAAAAATTTATACTCGCACATACGTATGAGAATCTGGTGCATATAAATAGGGGAGAAAGACAAAAAAAGGGCAAAATATGTATAAAAAATCAATAAAATAGTGGCAAAGCAAAGCTTTTTAAACTGGAATTCTATACAAATTTCTTGTTCAAAAACTCATTATGCAGCGAAAGCATTTCAGTAAAAAGACTCGGATGGATACTTATTTGAAATATTTCTATCAGAAATAAATATTTATATTTATAGGCGATCGATTCATATGAATTTGTTCAATTTCTTTATGTATTCTAAATATTAATGATAAGACAGTTTCTTTTTACCTGTAATCTGACAAATGTTATTTTAAAATAACTGATGATTTGTAAAATTTTCCGAAGACAAGCGAAAAAAATTCCTAGAGAAACTAGTTTCTCTGGCTAATTTCTAACAAACAATTCCTAGGTGCGATTAATCTTATATTTCCTGGTATAAAAAAAAAGAGTCTGAGATCGACAATCTGATAATAGGACAACCTCATAAAAATCTGATTATCGGAGGAATTAAAAAAAAAACCTTTTTAGAAAGGAAAAAAATATTTTCATATAAAAAATGTAGTCATGCGAAAATCTCTCTAGAAAATCTAAACATGAAGCGAAGTACCATATTATTATACTCCGATAAATATTTTTAAATATTGTTAAGAAAATGAAGAATCTAGATACTGGTGTTTTGCTTTTACATCACTAAATATTAAAATGGTAAATAAGTGAACAAAAATACAACAACAAACACTACAAGAATAAATGTAAATAAAATACACCAACAACAACGATGTTTACATTTATAGAGAATTCGAATGTTCGTGACTTCGCCTTCAGAAACATTCATCAGACTATTTACCCTGCATGCGAGTGAGTTAGTGAAGTTCAGTTAGTATTGTGTGAAGAGAATAATCGCGGTTTGGAGATCTCCGTTACAAAGATCTGTCGAATAATTGCTAGTAATTGTTATCGTTGATGCAAATTGTGTAAACAGAAAGATAACAAACAAAGCAATTGTTGTTGTTTACATTAAGTTGTGAACAGTGGCACACAGAATTGTGCGAATAATAAAGAATTTTAATTAAAACTAAACACAAATTTATTTTTATTTTATTTGCAATCTATGACCTCTTATTTTAAACTTTTTTAAAAGGTAAAAACGTAACAATAGTTACAGTATTGGCCAAAACTAAAGCACCCCCTCAGTAAATTTTTTTTTTTTAATGATAATTTTTTTAAGAAAACAAAGCTATTAAAATTTTATTTATATTTTTTTATTTATTTATACCCTTATTATTGAAAAACACAAACTTAAAGAATTCAGAATTTTTTAAAAAAAAAAGTTAGAATTCAAAAAACATTTTAAGTCGCAAATATGAGCGGACAAAACTAAAGTACCCCCCAATTAAGGTGCACAAAAAACTATTGAAATCAATATTTCGTTGCGAATCCTTTATTTTGAATGACAAACGCACATCTTTTATTATTTCAGGAGATATTGCTTCCCAGGCTATTTTTGCGGCTTCAAATAAATCTTCTTTGGTTTTGCAATTTTGTGGGTTGATCTTTAAGTTAATGATTGGATTGGAGAACTGGCTTATCAAGGCATCAATTGAGTGCAAAATATTCAATCAACAGATCAATTATTTCTAGGCTAATTTAAAAGTTTTTACAGACTGGTCGCACATCTCCTACTCATTCTGGAGGAAGGTCACGTGAAACCTTGCGACATGAAGACTCCTTAATTAAAAGGACAATCCAAAATGATCCTACAGCATCTTCTAGTCACGTACGAAACCGCTTAGATTTAATAACAACCGAAAGAACGATTCCCAGAAGGGAGGTAGAGGCCGGATTATTCAGTCGACGACCAGCAAATGTCGGTTCAAATAATTGTGTTGTTAGAAAATCGAATCATTTAAAGCAATTTTCATGTAAAAAAGGACAAAAAATTTTAGCATGAAAAGCGTCAAGCCGTTGATATAAACGCCTGCCACAACTTCATCTTAGGATCTCCGTGGCGTTCTGTAAAATCTTCCTTCTCTAAAATTTGAAATGAAAAATTTCTGTAATCGATCATATGATCAGAGAGAATAAATGAATTGTATGGCTGCCTTCCAAAATGTATCAATACAAAGTTTGTATGCAGTTCTACTACTGTATATAAACTATGTAGATATGCAAAGTTGCCAAACAATGCATCAACTATAAATCCGATGCCTGATTGCTTTTTGACTGCGTTAAAAATACACATTGACGACGTTTTGAAATAGAATACATTGTATATATTTTGTACAGCGGCATTATGAAACACGATACTTTGTTCAAACACAAAGCAACTAACATTTTGGAAGGCAGCCTATTTGTTTATTTCTGTTTCTCTTTTTCAAATCTTGTATTGCCTACTTTAAGGCGTATGATGATATTAATATTTTATTGTTCCAAAAACTTTATTCAATTCAGCCGCCCATTGTTTTATTTCTCCTTAGCTTAGCTTGTGTTTGTTATTTATTGTGCCTCAACAAAAGAGATTTTTTTTTTTTCATATTCCTTTATGCTCAAATAGTCGCCTATTTATTGTTGTTGTTGTTGCTGTTTTTGTTTGTTGAAATTTAAAAATGCAAACAAAACTTTATTTGTGTACATACATATAAGCTGCGAATGCCAAACAGAAATTGTTGTTGCAAGATTTCTTTGAGATTACAAACAAAGAGAGAGAGAGAGAGAGAGAGCGGCTGATATTTATCTTGTGTGAATGTGAATGTGAGTGTAAAGGCGTATGTATTTGATGTATGGCAATTTTCTTTCAAAACAAAACAAAAAAAAATTACAAAAAAATATTTCCAAAAAGGAGAAGAATGAAAAACAGATATGAATAGAAAACAAAAACTATAATAAATTAAAAGAAAAAACATTGAAGGAAAAAGGGAGAGAGAGAGAGAGAGAGAGTAGTCGACAAGAAAGAAGAGGGGAACATAAATCAAGAAGCATGCCTACACAAACACGCAACGAACAAACATACAGTAAAACATACAGAATTCCCATTATTTATGTTGATTTTTAAATCAAAAGGAATTAGAACTACATTTTGCTCTCTTCTCTCTCTCTCTCTGTCTCTCTAGCTATGTTTCTCTTGTTCATGTGTTACACAATTTATTTGCCTGGGAGATGATACATATTTTTAAACACTTAAACACACTCTTCAATAATATAAGACTCAGAAAAAGAGTTCAATTGAAACTGAGATTTATTTAAAAAACATACTTAAAATCAAGATAGAGAAAGAGAAAGAGCAAGAAAGAGAGGAAGAGAAAATTGGAGAAAAAGGAGAATCGTTTTGTAATATTTTAGTTTTTTAGAAAATTTTTTACAATACACTCAAACCTCGTTTTATGCAAATTTATTTTATGCGAATTCAAATTTATGTGACTTCAAAATTCTCAAATTTTTTCTTTGCAAAAACGATTTTAAGGAAATATTGAATGTTAAAATCCAAAAAAATGTGCTGTTCGTAACAAAGTTACTACTATCTTTAAATTTGTTCGGCATTTCCGGTTCTGATGTATGAAGTATTATTCAAATGCTATTGACGTGGAGTAATATTATATTTTTATTTTATTGAAAAATTATGTATTTTCTTCATTATTTGGAATTTTATATTAGTTATTTGGGCAATTCACACAAGCCGTTGTATCGTTGTATTGAGTGTATTGTTGGACGATTATACAACAGTGTATGATTGTTGTTGATAATTTTCATGTAAAAATCCGATACACTTATACACATTTTTTTCATATGTTTTTAAAAGTTTTATTGGTTTCGTGCTATCAAATTGTGTGAATGGAAAAAATGTGTATATGTTTTCATATGTTTTTCAAAAGTTGTGTTGGTTTCGTGCTATCAAATTGTTTGAATGCCAAAAAAAATACATTTGGAATACGATCTGATACACAATACAGGATAGCATTGAGCGTTCACAAACAACCAAGTGTATTCAATACAACATACACGATACAAAGTCGTGTGAATTGCCCAATTGTGTATTTCCTATCTTTTTCCTTATTTTGTATGGTCTCAGCAAGGGATTCATTTTTTGTTGATTTTTTATATGCGATTTTGTTTGAATTTTAAGGGTTAAATTTGAATTTATGCGCTTTTTTATTTAAATCACTATTAGTGGATTTTGTATAAAGCTAATGTATCGTTTTATGCGAATTTGAATTATGCAATTTTTTGCGAAACGAATTAATCGCATAAAACGAGGTTTGAGTGTATTTGAGATTGCCAGTTTAAACATGAAGTGTTTAGAATTTCATTGCATATCAACAGGATCTATGAATACCATGCAAATCCTAAAAATACTATGTCCAAGTTTTTAATCTTCCTAAAAGCAGAGTAGGCCTTTATTTTAAATGAAAAATTTACTTGCAGATTTTCTAAAGAAATTCGGTGTCGACTTACTTTCGGTTGCACGTGTCAGGAATTAGCATGAGTGAAGGGAATATTAAAAAAAATTCAATTGTCTGCAAACTAGAGATGAGCGATATTTTCAAAACTGTGATTTAATCACGGTGATTGATAATTCACTGGTAACTACAGTGATTGAAATTGCCAAATAACAGTTACTAATAATGTCGTTCTTTCAAAATTGTTACATACTCAAATTTATTTCATTTTATTTTGAGCGAGGCAGAATTACTATTAGATGATGCTGATTATTTACTTTTGTCTTTTATACATGAACTCTCTGTAAAACTTAATTTTCAAACTTCATATAAAAAAAAATTACATTAAAAATGATAACATTGATGACACCACTTTGATTTTGTTTAGTAGTCTTTTCGTAGTATATATCTAGTTATCTCTTTCTTACGACTTAATAAAATACATTATTGTCATTATTGTATTATTGGAATACTGTGATCACAATCACTGTTTTAAAGAACAGTAATTAACAAATCACGTTTACTGAGAACAACGTTCTTCAAAAATCACTGGATCGCTCATCTCTAGTGCAAACCCTAGACTATATTCTAGAGCATGAAATATTAAAACAAACAAAAAGTTCCGAATGAATAAAATAAATCATTTGAAAAATATCATAATGGGTCGATCAATTTCAGTTGTTTGGCAGAGAGTAAAATAAATTACGGCCTAGCTTTTCACACCACTCATGTTGTGTATGTTAAAGTTATACATGAGTGACGGGACCTACTGTTTAAAGTCAACTCCGAACGACAGGTTTTTGAGAAACTTTTCATGGCAATTTTTTATTTACTCTCAGAGTCTAATAAACCAACACACTATACACTAGACTTCGGCGACTACAAGTTCATAAATCAGGCAATCCAATAAATTTTTTGTAGAAAATCTGATAATACGACAAATTTTCTCTGATAAATCCCATAGCGCGACAAATCTTCCATAGTAAGTTTAACGATACATCAATTTTTTTTTTTTTTTTTTCGAAATAATTCTGACGAAATTTATTTAAAAAAAAATGTGAAGATCCGATAAAATGTTTGTACGCTTTTATTTTAACAGAAACAGTTTGAGTCCTTTAGATTGCAACAAATTAAGAAAAATCCGCTACAAATTGTTAAGATATAAACCGACAAAATATGTCGGATTAATATATTTTCTTTGTTCGTTTGATTGTTTATAGGCAAACAGTTGAGGAATATATTTTATGACACACAAAAACACACACACAATATTGTCGGAAATTATGACTTCCGACAAAAAATTTTATTCAAATAGAAATAATTGTAATTAAGTTTTGAAAAAAATTTTCATATCGATAAACATTTTTAATATATTAACCCGACGATAAATATTATGATAAATAAATATTTTGATCGATTCACCAAAAGTAAAACAAAAACATGTGTTTACAGATATTCAGGAGTCAGTCTATGAGGTAAACAAGTCAAAAAAAATGAGATTACAGTGGAATCGCAATAGAGTGAACAAATTCGTGCAAGGCCAGTTCACTCTATTAGGAATGTTCACTCTAAAGAGTCTATAAAAAAAACACTTTTTTATATAAAAGAATCCATATTTATTATATTATTATTATTAATGAATTACAAAGAAGTAAAGTAATTTTCAAGAGTTTTTTGCTTTGTACGAACATTTTTAGCTTTTTGCATCGCTAGATCCCGGAATTTATACAAAACTAAAATATTTACTCCATATTTTTTTGCAAGAACAGTAGCTCCCACACCTTTTGATAGTTCTTTAAATATTTCTTGCTTTATCCCAATAGAAAGAAATGTTTTACATTTATTAGAACTCATTTTATATCTGCACATAACGCAACGAGAAAACAAAAATCACTAAAGTAATCTAGCTCACACTTTTGAAAAATCTTCAAAAAAAAGACAAGAAAACAAAAATGTTTGCAAATTCAATGGAAATCTAACGGTTTCATAAAACAATATTTAACTTCTGTGTCGTTATTAACGATAACTTTTATGTCTTTGCAATTTTGTATAAGAAAAACAAAAGTTCACTCTATTGAGTTGGGCATTGTTCACTCTATAAAGTAACTAATGAAAAAAAACGGGAGTTCGTAATATCGAGTAGTTCATATTGTTCAAGTGTTCACTCTATTGCGATTACACTGTAATTGCTTTCTCATTGACAATATTACCGGCGGACTTTTCCTTTTAATCAATTATTTTCAATAAAATTTTTTTATTTTTAAATAAAATTAAAAACCAATATCTTAAATTCTTTATTAATTTCCCGTAAAGCAATCAGCCCGTAGTAGTAGAAACTCACTCTGACACGCGCGGGAAACATGGAACGATGATAGTGATGTTTATGATTTTTGTGACCGAACCATTGTTCCATAAAGAAATCTTTGTGAACATAAAAATCCGGAAACATGTTTAATTTTGTTGTATTGAAATTGTGATTTAAATTAAAAAAGATTTGCCCGTTATTTGAAAATGAAAAATAATAAGATTCCGTATCCGTATTAAAAGTACAAAACGATCGACGAAGACTTTTTACAACAAACTGAACCGATCTCATCATAAATTGCATAGAAAAGGTTTACGATTGAAAAAGTCAAGCAACAAAGAAAAGAAAAAATCAAGTTTTCCTTCCAACTACAAATGGACTGGCGCAGCTGATTGCTTGCCGTCAAGAGTCTATAAACTGCTGCAACAATTTTTTTTTAATAAAATTGTAATCATTTTACGAAATTATGTGAATTCAATTAAAACACACACAAAATAAAAAAAAAAAAAACAACGGAAAAGAAAAGAAATCTCTTTTCTAAATTAAATTTAGAAAGGAAAAGGAACAAAACACACCTCTTTGAACATGATTATGAACATAAATCATAGCATTTCTAATCATTTTCATAGATTGATGTGCTTAGAATAGCACAGACAAAGAAGAAAATTCGAGGGGTAAGGATTTTAGCGATTTTTTCTTCTTGAATTTGATTAATAAACAAATTTACAAATTAATTAACAAAGCAAAACGCTCAACTGACAATTTTTAACACGCTCGTTGATGGTGGAATGCGAGGGGAAGGAACCCCAAGAAAAAAAAAAAAAACAAAGGAACACAGAAGGTAAAATCGCTCAAAAAAATTGCAAAGGAAAAATCCTCAGCCTTAAAAAAGAGATTACACTGATAAGAAAACAAACAAACAAGAAAAATATATGAATATATGAATTGGTAACAAAAAAATATTCTGTGAGCTTTTCAATTCATCAGACATTTTGCTACATTTAAATAGAAGAAATAATCTTTCACAATGAAAATATTTATCCTCCGTCTTAAGGGGATTAGTTTTTAAAAATAAGAAATTTAAGCCACATAAATATCACAAAAAAAAAACTATTTTAGTTAAAACAACAATTATTAGGTAAAAATTTGTCATCCGACATTTGGCCATACAAAGCCTCATTCATTAGGAATGATCCGAGAACGATACAAAATTAATAAAACAAGCTGTTATTACTTCAAAATTAATTCAGACCATATTAATGTTGTCGGCCGACAAACATTTAGTCACCATTAATAAAAAAAAAATATTTTTAAAATTTAAAAAAAAAAATCAAAGAATTTCTGAATAAAAATTGAAAAAATACAAATTTGTCGGCCGACTTTTGTTTGAAAAATGTTAATCATACATGTGCTCATTCGAAATGGAAACAAAACAGTCGAGTAGCCCTTTTCAAATCATCAGACATTTTGTTGCCTCTGCATTTCCTAAAGAAAAGTGTTATCGCTTCAAAAAGAAATTTATTCCGACGAATTAACCGACATTTGCGCATACAAAACCCATCCTAAAATATCACATATTTTAACTAACTGAAAAGTTTATCGGTTTCAGTGACAACGGAAATATTCGCATTTAATTAAATTATCATATATATTATTTCTAAAGCACTTTTTTTTGTCGGTTGCAAATATCTCCCATACCACCGCATCAAATTTAATGAATGATATCTCATTTTAAAGCTTATATCTTACACTAATAACGAAAAATAATTAGAAATTGAAAAATTAATATTTTCATTGATAAAAATTATATTTTATATAGAACTGCATGATAATACTGTTGTCATTATGATTATATGTTTTTGTTCAAGTGTGATAATACAGGGTCGCTTAATAGTAATGCAGTTCTACATAATATAGTATGTATTAAAATCCATTCTGGCAATACCGCTATTTACTATAATGCCGTTTATTACTAAGTCAGTTATATATAATATGCATATTAAGTTGTAAAAAGCTGTTTTGGCAATACTTTGCAGTAGTTGGTAAATCAAATGCGATAAACAGGGTCGCTTAATTGTAATGCTATTCCACATAATATATAAAGTTGTAAAAGCCATTTTGGTAATGTCGTTATTGTCATGTGAAAGTTGCTTTTGCTATGACGATAAACAAAGCACAATGTTAAACCCTTTAAAAGGTAGGATTGTATTTACCAGAACCGGTCTTTTCACATGGGCAGTTATACGTGGCTTTTTCTCGAGTGCGTACGTTTAAAGATATTTTTGTTTGTATTAAGGATTCGTACGGGCAAAAAGTTAACGATGATCATGTCATTACCTCTAACATTGTATTCAAAGAAGTATTATAAAAGCATTTAAACATATGTATGTATGTAAATATGTATGATATATTATGTTTTCTAATATTTTTATACTTTTAATAAAATTTCTATTAATTATTTTCATTTTATGTTACAAAAATGACAACTAACGGTGCGAAATATTCGCACGGGTCATCTAGTATTTTCTTAATATAATAATAAAAACCTTTAGGGAAGGATACTAAAAACAAAATGTGTTAGAAACAATTGTCGGGGCTTATCTACACTCCGACAAAAATAGTTCGAATACGTGAAAATAAAAAAACGTGTAATTAAATGAAATTAAAATTATTTGAGCCATTTGTTGTGTTATAGTAAGCTGTCACATTCGTTTTAATTCACCTGACATTTAAGAAAAACACAAACAACAAAAACAAACAGAAAACAGAAAACCAAAAACAAAAACAAAAAGCAAAACATAAATTTACGAATGCATTCGCATTTTTCCCCCCACCATTTACACGATCCACTAATTTTTTTTTGCATTTTTACGAAAATAATTACGATTATAAATCACTTGCGTTGCTTTTTTTTCTTCAAACACATGCACACCGACATTATGGCCACTCGCTTAAAGCATAAGAGCGTGCAACGCCGCCTCACCTCACAATTCTAATATGTTGCATATCATTTCAAAACGGTATCAACAACAGCACACCACAGCACAACACAACACAACAAAACACAGCGTAGAGCATCATAATATCTCCGTCATCATTGTCATCATCACCAACGATTGTCGTCGTTGTTGTCGTTGTTGTTCTTGTTGTCATTGTCGTTGTCGTTGTCATTCGCATAACACATACAAAAAGCAAGTGTTTACCGCATGCATGTTGTATGAAGACTCTGTGTGTGTCTCTCTGTCGGTCGTTGCAAGTCCGTCCAACCGTTTAGTCGTCCGTTTTGCTTCATGTTCACAGCTGTTGTAAACATTTCAAAAATCATCATGCAAATGCAAGAAATACTCTTTGCATTGCATTTCGTGCAATAGGGTCTTACAAACGCGACAGTCCTTTTCCACTGTAATTTCACTTTGTGTGTGTTTAACATTGCATTTGACAAAAAAAAAAAAAAAAACTTGAATTTTAAAGACCCTGTCCTAAAACAAAGTATAAATGGCGAAGGAAATTTTATTTCGATATTCGTATTGGTGCTGTTGTGAGAAACAGAGCAAAAATTTTAATGCCTCTGAAAGAAGTTCATTGAATTTTTCTTTATTCTAAAACAATCACACACAAACACACACACACAATTAAAGGAAAACATTCCCTTATTAACTAAATCCATACGTAAGATATTGAGGGAGAGAGAGAGAGAGAGATCATGAGAGATAAAAATAACAGCCTAAAAGTAGGCAATTTCATTATATACACTTTCAAAGCATAGTGAACGAGCAAGAGTAGTGTGGGATTATTTACATATATTCTTAGATTTGTTTTTTAATTAAAAAGAACCCATAGTGCATTGGAATTAACAAAACATATCTCATCTCATTTACATCTGTCTGTATGTGTATTTTCCCGGTATTTGTATCCTTTTTGTTATGAAATGAATTCCAATTATAAAATTTAAATAAATTTCTGTTTCTCTGTTTTCGTATGTACATTTTAAAAACAAATACAAAATATATACGTTTGTTAATTATAATTTTATAATTAAAATGTGCAAAGAAGAAATGAAAAACATGAAACATGTTGTTCTCTTACTCGCACAGTGATTAACCAGGTAGAAAAAATTAAAAACAATTGCTTAAAAAATTCAAACAATTTTATTTCAAGGAGTAAAAAGTTATCGAATGTATTTTTTAATTTATAAACGAATTAAAAACTGAATTTAAAATGAATGAAGAAAAGTAAAAAACGTACGTACTAGTGTTGCTACTTACATGCCATGCTTAGAAAGATTAAATAATTAATCTTCTCCAATAAAATCAATTAATGATCCACATTCAGTCCTAAATATAACATTCACAAAGCCTCGCACTAGCTCCCCTTGTGGACGTACAATAATTCAAACAAATACAAGCAATAGTTCACAAAAAAAGCTACTCAATTATGAAATAATCATCAAATTTTTAAAGAAAAAAATAAAATTTTAAACAAATTAAAAACTAATAATTTAGATAATTTAAATAAATTAAAAAATAATAGTTCAAATCCATTGAAACACCCATTTTTCTCCAAACATACTTTTCTAGATGGAGAAAGTGTTGAAAGCATTAGTGCATCCAATGAACAATTTGACGAAAAAAAGACTTTTAAAGAAAATAATTGGAGATTGGTATTTTAAAAATAGGCCATCTCGCGAGTGTTTCGAAGAACTATTAAAAATATTGGTAGAAGAAAATTTGGATGTGCCTTTAAATGCTAATTCATTTATTAAACACAAACGTGACAAATTAGAAATAACAAAAGTTTTTCCGGGCGTGTATTGCCACTTTGGGATAAGAAAACAAATATTTAGGTGTTTAAGTGACATACTCGATTGCCAAAAAATTATAATTGATTTAAATATAGATGGATTACCATTATTTAGAAGCTCAAGAAGTCAGTTGTGGCCGATTTTGGCAAAAATTGTTAACTGACTTTAAGTTAGTTAAAAATATGTTAACTTTAAGTTAACTATTATATAACTGACTTTAAGTTAGTTGAAAAGTTATGCAGAGTCGGACAATTGACTACTGCCAATGACACCACCATGTTAAAATAGTCAGTTGGCCCCATTAAAAATAATCTAAGAGTCAACCACAACTAGCTGAGAAAAAGTTAACTTATAATGCATAAAAAGTTAGTTGAGTTGCCGGCAGGGTATTTATTGGACTAACAGCACCACTGTGTAGTATTTTGCCTCACATAAGTACACGTATACCCAGGCACATACTACTATACTGTACTATACTAAAAGAGCGGAAGTCACGTAAATACTGTTACAAATTAAAATGTAAAATGTTTCCGAATTAAATTTTTTCCTTTCGTTTCGTTTTTTTCTTTTTTTTTTTTTGTGTAAATTCAACAAAAAAAATAGCAACAACGCCAACATGTTTGCATACATACGTGTGTAATACACGCAATACAACAGAAATCATCAACAACAACAATAACATGTATTCTAGTATAAAAACCATAACAAAATACTACACACCATATGCGATTGTTGGTAACCCTTTATTTTTCCATTTTTTTTTTTTTTTTATTTAGAAACCTTTTTCCTATTATAGTCTCTACCACACACACTCTCACTCTCTCTATTTTTTATTATTATTCCACACAACACATTCATTTTGTTCTTGTGGTTTTCTCCTTTGATGTTGTTGTTGACTCTCTTCATGTTTCTAATTTTTAACGTGATGATAATGGCTGGCGAAACGTCGTCAAGAGTAAACGAATGTCGTACGAGTATGTTGTATTCGCATTGTTTTACTCACGTACACAAATAGACGCATTATAACACAGTCAAGGCAAATAATATGAAGCCACTTGCACAATAAAAAATTATAGCTTAAGTGTTAGAGTATAAAGAAGCCAACTTAAAAATCTTATAAATATTGAAGTACTGCTCCGATTTATTTGAAATTTGTAACACACATGGAACTGATATGAGACATTTTAATTACATTACAATCAATCGTTTAATATGGTTGAGCAAGTACTAAAAAAAAGTTTTAAGATTTTGAAAATTTTAAAGCATTTTATTTAAATGAAACAAATCCTTGGAAATTTTCTTATATAATTTTTTTTCAATAATTTTTTTTTTTTATTGTATTGCATTTATAGCCCATTTACACTACAGCGAAATCTAGTAGATTAGATTTCAAATCTTGCTCAAAATCTAGATCGTTTACACTGGATTTATTTGACAGTAGCAAGACAGCTGACTGAAATTTAAAAGAAAATAATATTTCCAAATTTAGTTTAATACCAAACAAAAATGAACAATATAGGACATTTAGTATCGTTTTCATCAAGACCAAATAAGATGCAATCAGAAATAATGTTGGTGCAAAAAAAAAACGTCAGCATTTGTAGAATATAAGATTTAAAAAATAATGCAAATGTATTACTACATACAATTGCTAAATAAAGGGTCCGCCAAATAACTTTTTTTTTTTTGAAAATGCTTTAAAAAAAAACTACTGAATATTTTCTTAAATTTCTTTTTATCTTTGACGGCACCCCACAAATAATAGTCCAACGGTGTCAAATCGCAGCTCCGAGGTGGCCCAATTATGCCTCTGGACCAAAATCCGCACCAAACAGTGACTCGTTTTGGGTGCGTCGGCTTTTCAATGTATGCGTGCGGGTTTTCTGTGCCCCAAATGCGACAATTTTGCTTGTTTACATACCCGCCAAGATCAAAATGAGCTTCATCTGAAAAGATGATTTTTTTTGCCAAAATCGGCATCTTCTGTAAGTCGATCGCAGGCCCACTTAGCGAAGCGAAAACGCATAATCATTTATTTGCCATTATTAACCGGAAAGATTGTACTTTCAAATAAAAAAAAGAAATTTGAGAAATATTCAGTAGTTTTTTTTTAAAGCATTTTCAAAAAAAAAAGTTATTTGGCGGCCGCTTTAGCAGAATGGAATGGGTACATATTTTTAAATTGAACTGTCATTTTTTTCCTGCGCAGCGTTGTGTTTTTAAGTACTCTTTGGCAAAACACATAGTTGTATTGTTATTTTTATTAGATTTTTAGTAGATTTTTCCGAAATCTACTAAATAAGTAGATTTTGTTTTGTATGTGAAATCTAGTTAAAATCAACTAGATTTGGCTCGAAATCTCATAAGTACTATATTTCGCTGTAGTGTAAATGGGCTATTACGGTTCTTAAGTAACCAAGCAAAAATGCCAATTGAAAATATCGAAAATGATTTTAAAAGTTTACGTTTTCAACACAAAAAAAATATTCATAAATTCCTTATAAAACCTTCGTTGATTCTAAAAGCAAAGAAAGTTTTTCTTGTTGATTAGCACAACAACATTTTGCATTGCTTGCAATTAATTTATGAAAAAAAAAAAAAATCAATCACTTCATTATCAAGTGTCTTTGTGTTAATCTCTAACGCCATACTCTCTCCTTATACTATGTAAATCCATAATTGTACAACAAAATTGTTGTATTTTAACTGTAAAAAAATAAAGAGGGGAAGAGAGTATAATAAAATTATTATTACACTGCCTGCCATATTCTCTCTCTTTTACTTCGTGTATGTTATATTTTTTGTTGTTGTTTTAATAATAGCATTTTGCTAACAAAGCATAATAATGTATGTATGTATGTACATACATATGTACGTGTGGAAGTAGGTGTTAAACAGCAAAGCCTTATTTACAATTCAGGTCAATAGTCCGACTGAGATTAAATAATAAGAAAAAAAATCAAAAACAGCGAGCGAGAGTGGCTGAAAGGAGAGAAAAGGAGCTGAGCAGACAAGAGCAGAGGATTATCTCATTTGACTGAAAAAAATAGAGAGAAATGACTTCCGTGTATTTGTTATCATAATAATATTTATTTGTTGTTTCTTCTTTTTCTTCTTCTTTTCATATTTTTTTTTTGTTGTCATTAATGTTGTTGCTGTATTGTTGTTTGTACATTCTTATACACTTTCAGGACCCATACTTATTACACAAACACACTTCCATAAGTCGTAAAAAAGAAAAGATAAGAAAAAAGTAGGAAAAGAAACAAAATTTTAAAAGTTTAACTTAACTATTGCAGGGAAGAGTTGGAGAGTAATGTGAGAAAAAGGTTTGTTAAAGCTATACCAACAGATATATACACACACACAGCCACATTCATGTTCACATATGCAATATTATTCTCTGAAGTATATTTTATTTTCTTAGATAATCATACATAAACAGCTAGAAAGAGAAAGCAAAGGACACAGAGAGAGATGGGGACATACAAATGTGATGATTATCTATGTAAACCATCATTATGAACAGAGTAGCCAAGCACATGAAAACAGTGGGTAGGTTAAAAAAAATTCGTAAATTCGAAGAGAAGACTTTTTATTTGAAAGGATATTTTATTTCAGCCGTTCTATTTAGTATTAAAAGGGCTGCAATACTGCCTATTACATGTCGATACAAATGAAATGATTTCTACGTTTTATTTTTTGATTTTTTTACAAGCTTTTGCCACTGTACATCCATCCTCTAGGATTTTAGTTTTTTTTTTTTTTTTTTATTTATCTGTCATGAACACAAAATTCGAAATAAAAAATATTTTCTAACTAGAAGAGACATGGGTGGGTGAATATCCCTTCATAGGCACAATGAAACCTTAAAAGATCTCACAGGATTCTTCAGACAAACGAATAAGCAGCTTAAGTAAGTGGTAAAAAGAGACATAAAACGGATTTCACTTACTCTCCTGCCATCCATCTTACGCATGTCTTTCTACAAACGGGAATTTTAAAAAGAATACGCGCATCTACTTAAAGAAAAAGGTCATCTTACACAAAAAGGGCGTAAGAAAGGTGTTCTCGTTTGTATGTTAACCAGGCTTAAAGGGTAATATGTCTTAAATGGATTTTTTTCTCTGCTGTTATGAAAAAAAACATCTTTTTCTTTTCCATTTTTTTTAATAATTAAAAACACGTTGAAGTTTTTTTTTTTTTTTTAGTAAATTTAATTCTGTTCTGTATGCTAAACAAATAAATTAAAATGTTCGCATAAATAAATTCTAAACCAAGTTTTCCCCCCTTTTTTCGTTTTTTAGTTTTTTAACCCTAAGCGTACATTTTCCCTCGGTATCCCTAAGATATTTTTGTTTTAAAAAAATAAATTCCACATGGAAACGAATTTTTTTTATAGTACGACTCATATGTACATAAGTATTTAGGCGGTAGGCTTAGGGTTAAACCGATGACTTGTTATTAGTGTTGGGAATCCCGGGATCCCGGAGTCCCGAAATCCCGGGATCCTGCAGTTTTTAACAATTCCAAAATCCCGGGATTGAGCACTTAATTGACTTTATAAGCCGCAATGAAAAAAATCGTATATTAGAACTCTCACTAATTCGAATTTCCTGAAATTAGAATCTGTTGTTTCAATGCATGAACCGCTCTGAAATTAGAAACAAAACTTCAAATTGCGATTTTTTTTTTTTGAGATGTATTGGGCTACTAGAACAAAAGCTTGCAGTATATGGACTTAACTTGAGAAAAGATATATGTAGTTGGTATTATGACAGACGGTGCAAGTGTCATGAAAAAAGTTGGCAGATCATTACCTGTAAATCAACATTCATGCTTTGCCCATGGTGTCCAACTGGCGGTAATTGACGTGCTATATGAAAAGCATGATTTACAAAGAGAAACAGATGAGCAATACCACGAAGGTGAAGAACCAGAAGAGGAAGACGATTTTTCAGAGAGTAACGAGGATGAGAATTTTTCTGGCAACGAAGAATTGGTTGATCTGTATTATGGCCATAGACATGGAGGATACCAATGTGATATTACTGAGGTCAATTGCGGTGCAGTGATCAAGAAGATGTGAAAATTAATAGTGATGTTTAAACGATCGCCAACAAAAAACGATGTCTTGCAAAAGTATGTTACGGCTGAATTTGGAAAGCAACTAACTCTAATAAAAGACTGTAAAACTAGGTGGAGCAGCCTTTTGTTAATGCTGGAACGTCTTTTTTTATTAAGAAATTGTATACAAAAGGCATTAAGAGACATATGTAGGTCCACCTGAAGGTAAATATTTTGCTTTATCCAAAGATGAGATTAATATGGTATCCGCAATCATTAGTGCTCTTGTCTCAGTTAAAGCAACAGTTGACGCCCTTTGCCGTCGGGATGCTAATCTGTTCACAGCCGATGTTGCCATAACTTTTATGTTAAAAAAGTTAAAGATGCTAACAACGTTATAAGTCAAACACTACATTCAGCCCTCATCCTTTGCATGCAACAAAGGAGAGCAGATATCAGTGGGGTACTTCAGTATCTGCACAATGGTAGAACAAATGTTCAGTCCGAATCCGAAACAGAGTTCGTAACGGTTCCTTCTTCCATAAAATGTCGCAAATTAATAGTTGAGTTACTCTAAAGACTAAATGCTTCAAGTCCAGCTACATCACTTCTAATAGCTTCTGAGTCAGAAGTTACACCTTCTGATTCAGATAAGGCACCTTTCGAAATTGTTTCAGATTCTTCTGAGCTTCCATCTGAATCTCTTTCTTGTTCTCTTGAAGAACCTTTAAATATTTCAGACGAGCTCAATGAAGCTATAAAAAATGCACATTTACCGAGGATAGCAATTCGATGTGAGGCGTTGTCTGTAAAAATTCAGAGAGAAATGCTCTTGTTTGAAAATGGAGAAACACGTGGTGACTTTTTGCAAAGTGCATACGATTTTTTAATGACTATTAAGCCAGCCAGTGGAGAGTCTGAACGTGCTTTTTCTGCAGCTGGATTTTTCGCAACTAAAATAAGAAGTCGTTTGAGCGATGAAACTTTGGATGCTCTGTGCTTCCTCAAAACGTATTTTAAAAATAATAAAAAATAATAACATATCGCACTTGATCAACAAAAAAGTATATATCTATAAAAACAATTAACTCTTTATAATTAATTTAAAAATGTATAAAATTAAAAATAAAATTAATTTTCTTATAATTTAATAAATTCTTTCTTATAAATCCCGGGATCCCGGGACTAAGTAAATGAAATCCCGAAATCCCGGGATTGAAAATATAGAGCGAGATTGCCAACCCTACTTGTTATCGTTTTTATTGCGTTATTTGTGGCGTCAAAAAAAAAAATTAACTTTTCATTGCTTGTTATCATGACTTCAGTTCTGGTTTTAAATTTTTACAAACACTCACTCAAAAATGTGGTTTTTTAAAGAATTTTTATTAAAAAAAATTGAAAAAAGGCAATTATTTGTTGCAGTATAAACAAACACACACCAAACAATACCTTTAAACGAGGGTTGTACAATAAGTAGAAAGACTGGAAGACGGTTTCTAAGAAATGCAAAAACAAAATGGAAAAATGTGTACATAATGCAATCCTATTGCACTGACCAAATTCATGATGCTGTTTGATGATATCAATAAGTACTCGATTAGCAGTGATTTGTTCTTTCTGAAATTCATTATGCCCACACAGTTTCAAAGTATTGTTACGAAAGTGGAAATGGTGTTGTTAAAATAATAAACAAAAGCTCCAAAAACAACACAATGGACTTGCTCACGCATAAAATGATAAACAAAAGCTCCAAAAACAAAACAATGCAGTTGTTCACGTGATCAAAGAATTAACAAAAATATAGCAACAACATCAGCATAAAAAAAATATAAGAGATAAAAGATGTAAATAGCCAACAACAAAGTATAGCGATCAAAGAAGTAAACAAGCAAAAACAAAATGCATATAAGACATACAAACAACAAAAATGGAAACAAGTTGTTTACATTTTTGGATTGTTCCCAAAGGCCGTCATCATCCTTCAAGGGCATTCATCACACTGTTGATCCAGTGATATAAAAGGCAAGATAAAGCGAGCAACGAGGATTCAGTTAGAATTCAGTCAGTCGTGTATGAAGACACGTGATTCTCGGAGTTCGAGTTGGCTGTAGTGAGAATTAAATCTATCGAGCTATAATTCGGTCAGACTTGTGTACAGACAAGTTGCGTTTGAAGAAAACAGTTGTTAGTGTTGTACTTACAAAAAGGTTGTGAGCAAAGAAGAATAACTAACAAGTGTTGTTGCTTACAAAAAGGTGTAAGCAGAGAAATATCACGAACAAGCACATATTGTGAAAGTTATCATTGTATGCGTAGAATAAGTTCGAACAGTGGCACGAAAGTTGTGCAGAAAATAAAGAATTGACTTAAAATTAAAGACAGATTTATTTTTATTTTATTTGCAATCTACGAACTCATATTTTTAACGTTTTTAAAAGGTAAAAACGTAACAATATGTTTTCTTGTGATTCGATTTTACTCATCTTTTTGAATACCCATTGCTGATCTCTGGTATGTAATCAATTGATTCCTTTTTTGTTGCATCCTATACTACGTTCTGTACGAGTAATGTTCTCTAAAAATTCTTTAATAAAAATTGATAAAATTTTTCTTTTTTCTTTTTGTATCATAAAATATTTGATTGAAAGAAAATAATCATGATTTAAAAAAAAAAAAAAAAAAAAAAACAAGTATTTTTTTTTATAAATTTTCAAGGCAACTTTGTATGTGGATACGATATTTCGAATACAAAACGATCAACGTTGCATAAAATATTATTTTTAAAGAGAATTTTTTTTCTTTTTTTCATTTTTTTTTTAATAAAATTTTATATTTAATTTATAAACCTTTGGCTATTGTCAATTAACTTTTTTAAATATAAAAGCATTAGCCAAAACAGCAATGTGTATACAACAGACACATGGGAAAGCCAAAAAAAAAAATTAAAACAAAAAAAAAATAAACGTAAATATTATTAAAGTGATAAAAAAAAAAAAGAAAAATATTGTATCGGGTCCGCCATCTAACGTTTTTTTTTTTTTCAACTAGTGCTTATTTCGTGAATGGTAACACTTAGCTCATGTCTGATTTGACAGATAATTAGTTTTATCCTTCCGCTGAACGAAAATTGACCATCCAATGCGTTTTGGCTTCGCTAAGTGGACCTGCGATCGACTTACAGAAGATGCCGATTTTGGCAAAAAAAAAAAAAAAATCATCTTTTCAGACGAAGCTCATTTTGATCTTGGCGGGTATGTAAACAAGCAAAATTGTCGCATTTGGGGCACAGAAAACCCGCACGCATACATTGAAAAGCCGACGCACCCAAAACGAGTCACTGTTTGGTGCGGATTTTGGTTCAGAGGCATAATTGGGCCATTTTTCTTCGAAAATGAGCAAGGAGTGGCCGTTACAGTCAATGGCGATCGTTATCAGGCCATGTTGAACGAATTTTTGTTCACAAAAATTGAAGAGGAGGATATTGGTAACATTTGGTTTCAACAGGACGGCGCTACGTGCCACACAGCCGAAGCTACACTCGATATTTTGCGCCCTGTTTTTGAAGATCGCATTATGAGCCGCAGAGCTGATGTCGTTTGGCCACCTCAAAGCTGCGATTTGACACCGTTGGACTATTATTTGTGGGGTGCCGTCAAAGATAAGTGTTACGCCGACAAGCCAGAGACAATTGACGCTTTAAAGGACACAATTCGTGAAGCCATTGGTGAAATACAGCTGCACACAATCGATAATGTGCTTAAAAATTGGACCGATCGTGTAGGCTACTGCATGGCCAGTCGAGGCAGCCATTTGAATGAAATTATTTTCCATTATTAACCGGAAGGATTGTATGTACTTTCAAATTAAAAAAAAATGAAATTTGAGAAAATATTCAGTAGTTTTTTTAAAGCATTTTCAAAAAAAAAAAGTTATTTGGCGGACCCTTTATATACGAGGGTAGCAATTACGAGAGAGAGATTTCTGAATGAACGATTTGAGAAGCTCCACAAAGTAGCCATTAGTTTTCAATCATATTTAACGACAATAGTTTTTTGGACTTTAAAAGGTACACTGAAAAAAAGAATCAAGCCATCCGGGCTTAAATCAATCCATATCGGTCACAATAGTACGGTAAGTACGGTTTGGCTTGAATCAAGTACAAAAGAGTTGATTCAAGCCCGAATCAGCCAAGTACAAAAGTGTTGATTTTAGCGCGATTTAAGCCTTTTTGGGATCAAAGTGATCTCATCTTGTATTTGGTTTAAGCATATTTTTTCTTGATTTAAGATCGAATTCGTACTTGATTCAAGAGAATCAGAAGTTGAAGTAATCCTTAAGCGCACTTGTTTCAAGAATTATCAAGTTGACTTAGGCTAGATTAACTTATAAATGGGATCGAATTGAGGCAAATCGTACTTTATTCGAGCACAATGAACTTGATTTAAGCCCTAAATTATACTTGATTTAAACCTAAATTTATCCAAAAACGAGCTTGTTTCAAGAATTTTGAACTTGATTTAAGCTCGAACTCGTACTTGATTTAATCCTAAAATCGATTGATTTGAAAAAAATGCAAGTCATCTACACAAAAAAAATGCAAGTCATCGACCGGAATAATCCAAGTCATGTACCAAAGAAATGCAACTTGCGAAAAATACGACATTTTGTTGGATATATATTGTTGGATATACATGAACTAAATGAGAATTATTAAAATTTTTACTTTTGAACTTAAAACCCACAATTCCATAACTCAAATAACAAATAAGTCAAAATTACACTTTTTTAGATAGATTTGAGCTTTTTAGTGTTGATTTTAGTAATATAAGGTTTAGTTTTTCACATCAATCCCGTTTTTTGCTTGTTTTAAGCAAACAATAGCCAAAACGGGCTTAATTTTTCAAGCACGTTTTTTGGCTTAAATTGAGAATAGAAAAGTTGATTTTAGCACGCCGTTTTTCTTTCTGTGTACTTTTTTTTAAGATTTTTGTCTCAAAAAGTTGTTTTCATGAAACGGATTTTGTTGTTACCTAAAAATTTTGTGCAGATTTGTTTTTAAGCTAGAATTATTATTATGCAAAGCAAACACACGACTATTTCTTCTACATGTAAGCTTCAAAGTACTTTTCTAATAAAGTACCAAGATTTTTCAAAAATATCTAAATTTCTAACCAAGAACCTCATGCATTCTTTAAATGCCAAACAACATTTTGTTTTTTTGTTTTTGCCAAAAATCGAATTTTATTTCATTATTGTTGACGATGTTGTTGCTGTTATCGTTGCTGCTGTTTATCTAAAACATTTCGAATAAATTACGCACCATTTTTTAATTATTTCACGCAATTATTTACAGTCATAGCTGAGCAGAACTATTTTGCATGTACAAATAATACAGAAAGGAGCTGCCAGCAGAGGTGATGGCACAACGTCAAAAACAAACAACAAGAACAACAACAATTAATTCATTGAATCATGACTTTAATTAGTTCACACACGATTTAATTATTATTCGAACGTATTTTTAAATGACACCCCATGAAGAGAGAGAGAGAGACAGAGAGAGAGACGAACGAGACGGTAAGGAGTGATATTTTCAAAAATTTTGCAATTTCTCTTGTTTGGTGGATTTTGTTTTTTTTTTGGTTTGCAATTGATTCGTTTTGCTAAATTAGCAAATATTTTATTTCACTTTTCTCATAGAAGTATGAATAAATAAAACGATTTCATAGAAAGAAAAAATAAAACGTTTATAAAACGTTTGAAAAAGAGTTTTTATTTAATAGGAAAGCGGTCATCGTGCTTAAATAAAATAAAGTTTCTGTTTTGCTATCGTTAATGACAAATTTCTACGTATAAACCAATTTTTTTTAATTATAAACGCCTTAACAAATGCACTCCACCGTATAGTATTGACCCCCTAATATATGCTTTCATATTTGAAATTCTCACTACCAGCAATTCCTTTTTAACATCAGTGTGTATGTGTGCGTGGGCGTTTGTGTGTGTGCGTATGAAATATTTATTACCTCTCAAAAATGTCTCCTTTAATTTCGTTTTTCTTCTTAAGCACTTGCAAATAAAATAAGTAAACAGAGAGTAAGAAAGAAAGAAAGAAAAATCGACTCTTCAACACAAAAGAAAGTAATAAATTCAAGAGATCAAAAGCAGACAACAGCTTGAGTTCTTAATATTAAAAACACACACACGCAACACAGTAAATCCCACAATCAGTTTTACTTGCTGTGCATACTCGTTTTTATTTAAATTATCTCTTATACTATCTCGCTCTTATGTTATGCTCTTTGCTTCATTATAGTTATTGCTGAATTCAAAATAAAACAACAGTCTTCTTCTATTGGCTTTTACTGTTATTTGTTTTATAATTTTTTTCATGGCATTGTAAGTGTTAGTGCCGTTGTTGTTGTTGTCGTTGCTGTTGTATGAATATAAATACCACACAGGACTTTTGCCATTTTGAAAGCCAAACTCATGCTGAGTTATAGAGACTTACTCTCTTAAAGTATAGTAGAATGAGCATAAGAGCCCAATTACAAACACCATTTCATTTTCAATATCTTTTGCAGAAGATTCATCTTGTTTTTTAAAGCATTAGTAAAAGAGAAAAAATAAAAAACAAAATAAAAAAAGGAAATATTAATTAAAAGAGATGTATTTTAGAGGAAAAAATTGCAACAATAAATAAAATTAATTTTCTGCGTACATATGTACATACAATTGTATCTTTCTCTATAATTTCTTGAAATTCTAATTGTACTAATTAGGCAGTACAAAGAGGAATGCATTCTTTTGCATACTTTATTTACATACATACATATGTACATATATTATGTGTGTTTTAAACACTTAAAACTGTCTCTATTGTCCCTTGACACTCCATAATATTATTGTTCTACTCCAGGGTTTACCAAAAATTTTTTGGTTATGTATTAGTGAGTAAGAGAGAGAAAATAAATTGAGAGAATTGATTTATTTACAGCCATAGAAAAGTGTTTGTAATATAAGTTATTTTGATTTTCATTTTATCAACTTACATATGTAAAGCTATCTACAAAGCTATCTATCTTTGGCTTAATAATTTTAGATAAATAAAAATAAAATAAAAAAATCCATTTTTTATTAAAAGATCGTTAAGGCCGTGTCAGATAAAACTTTGTTGCTTTGCGTGACGTTTATAATTTTGACAGAAAAGCGTAAAGCAAAAGGTGTATGCCACAACAAAAACTTTGACAACACTCGCGTTGTTTGTTTATCTTTTAAAAGTGGTTGGCGCGTAAGTTTTGCTTTTAATATTTTGGGTTTAAATAAGGACCAAAAATGGATTTGGAGGATTTATTGCTAAAAAAAACTAAAAAACATAAAATTTAAGGACAAATATTAAAAAAATAAAATTTGCGCGCAAATTTGCCAAAAATATTTACAGAATAATCAACAGCTGATTGTCAAAGCGCGCAAAAAGATGAGAGATGCCCAACTTTTCGCTTTGCGTTGCGTTAAAAGCTGTTTATGTGACAAGTGCCATATAAACATGTACATTTATCTTAAATGTCAAAGCGAATTTGTAACGCAACGCGAAGCAAAAGTTCTATGTGACACGGCCTTAAAGGTATCCATCTTTGGCTTAAAAATTAGACCATGTTTTTAGATAAATAAAAATAAAAAAAAATAATAAACCATTTTTTATTAATAGAGAAAAAGCAAGCATTCCAAAGCATTTAAAAAAAATTATACTATGCGACAAAATATATAAGGCATTGAATATTATCAAAAGCATCTTTTAACATACAATATTTTTTGAGTGTCATTCTGAAAAAATGGTAAAGCATCCGCCGCACATGTGTTCTTGTCGCAGTCTGATCGACAACTAAATCAAAAAACACAAGAATGCGTGTGAGTTCTCTCTGCACAATTGTGCTATGAAATGGTAATCGTTGTTCTACTCCAACTCAACAACAAACTGTTATATTCCCTACAGTACTAACAGAACAGTGCAGCTAATAAACAATAAAAAGTAACAAAAACAATCAAAGGTCCTCCCCGTGTGGGTGATTTTGTTGCTATTTCTACCTTTTTTTTCATATTAATTAAGTAAAGAGAAATTGTAAAGAGAGTAAAAGAGAGCTTGTTGGGTATTGAAAAGTGTGTGACTGTTGTGTTCAATGAACTATAAATTTTTAATTGAATCATCTATCAAAGCATTAATGAAAATAAAAGGAAAAGAACAAGAGCCAGAGTGAAGGCAAGAGTGAGTGGTGTTGTTACGAGCGTAATCTGAAGCGTAACGAAGTTGTTTTAATTGCTTAATAAAAAGCTGACTCACACACACACACGCATATTTAAAACCTATTGAAAAGGTTACTTGTAGTTATTGTAACTGTCGACAAAAAACAATGTCGGTTGCTCTGTATTTTTTTTTTTTTTTTGTTAATTTCTAGCACCCATCTTGTCACTTCATGACAAAACAAGTTATAAAATCCTTTAACAGTTACACACACAACTATGTATGATGATGAGAGTATGATTTATTTTTCTCTCTCTCTCTATCTCTTTCTCTCTCTCGCTAGTTTTTATTGTTATTATTGCTATTAAATTGCTTTTTTAACTGACACCTTATTTTGCTTTCCTTACTTTATTGTTGTTATTGTGCGTGTCATTGTGAAAAAGTGCAGGATGGCGTGTTTTGTCTTGATTTTTTTTTGTATTGCATGCGGAAGAAAAAGTTTTCGTTGATAAAAATATTTTTGGAATGTTTTTTAAATTTGTACACTGATTTTATTCCTATTATGGAGAAAGCTACAGTTGTGAGTATTAAAGGTAATAGCTCTCCTCATAATGTCTCATATGCCTCTGCCTTCAAATTCTTGCAGTCTTTTATTTGGCAATACATTTAGAACTCGAAAAATGAAAATAGGAAATGTACACACACATACAGATATTGCATGTGAATGAAGAAAGAATAAGTTTTTCTTTTTTTTTCTGAACTCAAATCAGTAAAAATTAATCAAGACACAGATACAACAAACATCGTTACAATAACAAACGGAGGAAAGACGAACAAACAAAATGAACAGGTGCAAACGAATGAAAAAAAAAACATTTTTTTTTTAATATTTTTTATTTTATTTTTTAATTTTCTTCGCTTGATTTGTAACGAGATAAATAATTGTTGAATTTCGTTTCATATTTTTTTTTTATTGTTGTACTTAAGAAGCAAGTAGTTTTCGCATACAGTTAATGAAAAAAGTCTACATACACCAGCACTGTGGTTCTTTCCAAATTGAAAAAGATGTTACATTGAAAAAATGTTTGAAGAAAAAGCGAATTTTTAAAAATAAAATATCGTAGAAATTATTCAGAAAAATACATATCGTTAGTATAATTCGCAAATGTGTTAAGTCCCCTTTTTTCAAATTTTACAGGAGACACAAAAAACATTGTAGCTTTTTCAGTTTTTAAAATTTGTAAACTGATTAAACGCAATTATTTTTACAAAATAATATTAATATTAATAACTAATAATGTTAATTATTATTAATTAATTAATAATATTAATATTTTTCGTAGTTTTGTGGACTTAGCGTTTTTGCAACCACAAAATTACAACAACTTAAAACTATATAATGACATGTTTTGTTGTTGTAAAATATGTATTATGTACAATGTTACTGTTTTACATTAAAATCTCAATTTTGGAAAAAAGTGGACTTAGCGTCTTTGCGAATTATACTAACGATATGTATGTACATATCGACGGCTCCGTTCTATAACATTCTAAGTCGAAAAAGTGTGTTTTGAGTTATGAGCTGTGTATTCGAAGTAGATTTTTCCCTATAACTTCGGAACGGATCGGCGCATCTTAACCAAATTTTGACAGTATTTAAGTTAGAGAACGTAGAATTTAAAAATGCAAGAACATTAAAAACGTTCTAAGTGTACTTAGAACGTTATAGAATGGAGGCGTCGATATATAAAAATTAGAAATGTAGACAGACCTTTTTCTTTGACTGTACATACATAAAGTATTTGTAAGTGTTTGTATAACATAAATTACAGCACTTGTTATACGATTTCAAAGCCAAAAAATATTAAATATTTGTTAAAGGGCATTAAAATTTTGAAATTTAAATAATTTCTGAGAAGAATTTCACGTAATTTCAAAAAAAATTCAAATTAAATTCAAAAAGTATTTTCTTCTTGAAAACAAAAGTTTAGTTGAATAATCATCAAGCAATTAAAGTTGTGGAAAGCAAAATTCGGTATGAATTTGAGTAGATGGAGAAGCTACAATTATGCCGAAATCTCTTCAAAGGTTTTAGTAGCCTAATATTAGAATTCCTAAATCATTACTCTCGACAAAGCAACGCAATAAAAATGATAAATTTTCATTAAAAATGTGTGATAACTTAAAGGACTCCATATATATAAAACTACATACATACTTACAGTGGACAGCAAAAGTCTTAGTACTTCAATATATTTTGACAATTTCATGAATTTTAACCAACAGTTTGTATAAAAAATTAAGTTTTTTATATTTATTTTATTAATTTATTTCCGTTATATTATAAAACAAAAACTTGTTTTATGTTTTTCATAAAACAAGAGAAAAATAAGGAAAGGTTTCAGATGACTTCATAGGTACCCCCAAGGACAACCCTGAATAAATATAAAATTCAAAGGCCTAATATATGAAAATGTTATCCCTTGTATTTAGTAGAATATCCCTTAAGGTCAAGCACTCCATTTAACCCATTTAGAATTGAATGTACAAGTTTTGTTTAGTGTTTTCTGGTGGCACCATGAGCAAATTTTTCGGTTGACTTTTGTTTGAGGTTTAGCGATTACGTAACCATTCTTTCAAATGATCTCCTAAAACCTCTCTTGAAGTCATATCGGGACTTTGTACAAGAGTATTAAGCCTGTGGGGACTGACTTTTCTTTTGTTAAAATTAGAAAACTACTAAGACTTTTGCTGTCCACTGTAAAAACAATGTAGCAAGAGAATTTGTAGAAACCACAATACATATATGCAGTTTCCGCTCTCAAAATATTCCTAATGACCAATGCAGATGCAATATTGGTTTCATCTGAAAGCATTTGATAATAAAATGTCCATTTATTATGGGTATTAGAGGAGGGAGAAGAGTTTAATTGAGATGCTTTTAAGAAAAATTTAAAACTTTTCTCGTATATGTTACCATTAAAAAGGAAAATGTTTTATTTTATTGAGGTTTTTATCATTTAATACTTAAAAATTTTGGTTAAAATAACCATTTAGTTTTGCCCTCATTTCATTTCTTCATTAAAAAAATACTTGGTTTTTTTTTTTCTCTATATTTTTCTGTTTCTTTTTATTTCTCATCTTGTCTCTCTCTCTCTCCGAAAAACAAAACAGTTACTTTTTACCATTTCCATTAAGATTTTAATGGTTTCCGTTTGAAAACCAACAGCCTGCACTTACAGTGACATAAAGAAAGAAATTCTACCACCTCCACACCACTTCAAAATTGAATTGCAAGCACCTACAATTTTACTCTAGGAAAACAAAAATAACAACTCGTATATGTACAAGGTGGCGCAAAAGTAATCCTCCTATCAGAAAATGCTATAAATTTTGCGATTGGCCCCTAATGTCAGTTCTGTTTTCACATTTGTGTAGTAAACACATGCGAAATACACGTTAATAAACAATGTTACGCTACACTGCTCCAGAACGCGGAATATTGCTGACTATTTATTTGACCAATAATCGGTCGGTGACTTTGGCACAACGTGAATTTCGTCGCAGATTTCCTGGCCGTCCAACGCCTTCTGGTGAAACACTGCGACGTTTAGCCGCTCGCCTCGAAGAGACTGGCACAACACGACATGCTGCCAGGCGTGGCAGACCCCGGAGTAGCCGTTCTGCAGAGAATATTGCTGCTGTAGCCGAGGATGTCATGGAAGCGCCGTCGACATCGACCAGACGACGTGCCATGCAAATGGGTATCAGTCGACGGTCTTTACAGCGAATTTTGGTACAAGATTTGAAGATGTTTCCGTACAAAGTCCAGACGGTGCATCAACTGTTAGCTGCTGACCGCCAATCGCGTCTAACATACGCTCAAGCCATCCTTAATCACCAGCAAGAGGAAGATGATTTTTCATCAAAAATAATCATGAGTGATGAGGCCCATTTCCATCTTAGCGAGTACTTAAATAAGTAAAATTTACGCTTCTGGGGCACTGAAAATCCGGGTGTAACCCACGAAGAGCCATTACACCCGCTCAAAGTCACTGTATGGTGTGCTGGTTTCGCTGGAGGAGTCATCGGACCTTTTTTCTTCGAAGACGTCGCGGGCCAAACGGTTACTGTGAATGGTGAGCGCTACAGAGCAATGATCAACGAGTTCTTTTTGCCGCAACTTAATGAATTGGGATTGGAAAACATGTGGTTCCAACAGGACGGTGCAACGGCACACACTGTACGTGCCACAATCGATATGCTGAAGGATGCATTTCCCGGGCGCCTAATCTCCCGTTTTGGCGATTTGCACTGGCCAGCAAGATCGCCTGATTTGACCGCTCCAGACTTCTTTTTGTGGGGCTTTTTGAAGTCGCGGGTTTATGTCAACAAGCCTCAGACTCTTGCAGCTCTTAAAGACAATATCCGTCAAGAATGTGAGGACCTATCGCCGGAAGTTTTGGACAAAGTGATGGAAAATGCCATAAAAAGGGCTCAAATGACAATCAACTGTGACGGCGGCGTTTACATGACATCATATTCTCGACTTGATGTAAAAAAAAATTAAAAGAAAAAATAAAAATAATCCACAAGAAGAATCAAAGTTTTCCATTTTTTTTTTTAATTACAGCCAAAAAACATCGGAAGTTTACTTTTGCGCCACCTTGTACATGTCTTCACACAACCAGTAGATGTTTTTTTTTCTATAAAAGAAAAAAAAAATAAGCAACCATTTCCCTCTTTTACTCAAAGTAAAACACAACCAGAGAGTGAATGCACAGCAGTAACTAACGCAGCAATGACCCGCCATATACCGTTTTAAAAGCTGCTCTTAAAAAACAAAAATTATTGAGAACATCCCTTAATAATATTCTGTGTTCTTTAGCCATTATACATGTGCATGTACACACTTATGTATGTATGTGTATGGATACCCGTACATTGCCTATGTGTGGGGTGTTAAACATAATCTACGATTTTACTAAAGAAAAAAAAAAAAGAAAAACTTTTGTGTTGCTTTATGCTGCAATGTTATCCTTTAATAGGCTTCTTGACTTTTCGTCGCAATGTGCGCGTGTTTGAGTGTGTTTGTTATTGGCGTTATTGGTCTTGAGTTATTCCAATTGGATTGATTAAATTAAATTAAAAAAAAAAAAATACTCAATTCCTTTTGCATTATGACTTTGCTTTTATTGTTCTTGTAAATGTGTTTGTTATTGTATTGTTGTCTTTAATATGCAGATAATATTCTCATTAAAATTGCTTTATCGTGCAGAAATAAATGCTTTTATCGCAATAATAATTTTGTTCATTCTCTCAATCCACTCAATCTACTTGAAATTTTATTGATTTTATAACCAACCATTGCAGAGAGAAATAATAATAAGAGTAACCAAAAGGAGGAGAAAGGGAGAGAGAAAGAGAGAAGAGTATACATTATATAAAACTCTCTATTAATATGAGTGCCGCTCTTTAAACTGAATTTAAAGGATCTCTTTTGCGTGTTCGAAAGTATCGAACTTACCGGAAGTTGTTTACGAATCCTAGTAAAATTAGTGTTACGACAAATGCGAGCAACTTGGACCGGAAGTACAAAGAACTGGACATAGCTATACCATCTGACAGTCGGGTTGCCATCCTAGGTTGACACAATATTAGAATGAAAAACTTAAACAGATAGGCAGGGAAATTAGGATCATTCTGTGATGCATTCCAGTTCATGTAGGAATTTGTCGTTGAAGAGGCCAGAAATTTTCTGTGAAGCAGGAAGAAGGGTTTGAAAGCGGGTACTCAACAAAGAAATGATGAAGATACTCTTCATAAGTTTTTTTTTTTTTTTTTTATAATTTCCATTTTTTACAATCTATTATACAACATTAAGTAAATTCAATAAGTTTAAAGAAAAATAAACATATTGTTACGTTTTTACCTTTTAAAAACGTTAAAAATATGAGTTCGTAGATTGCAAATAAAATAAAAATAAATCTGTGTTTAATTTTAAGTCAATACTTTATTATCTGCACAACTCTTGTGCCACTGTTCAACTTCTTCCACTTATACAACGATAACTTTTACAATATGTGATCTTGTAAGCAACAACACTTATTAGCGATTCCTCTTTGCTCACAACCTTTTTTTTTTGTAAGCACTACACTAAAAACTGTGTTCTCAAACGCAACTTGTCTGCACACAAGTCTGACCGAATTAAAGCTCGATAGATTTAATTCTCACACCGACGTGACGTCGTCTTACACGATTAAATTCAAACTCCGAGAATCACGTGTCTTCATACACGGCTGACTGAATTCTAACTGAATCACCGTTGCTCGCTTTATCTTGCCTTTTATATCACTGGATCAACAGTGTGATGAATGCCCTTGAAGGATGATGACGACCTTCGGGAACAATCCAAAAATGTAAACAACTTGTTTCCATTTTCGTTGTTCGTGTATCTTGTTTACTTTCGTCCAGGCAGAGTTGTTGTTGTTTTGTTTGTTTGTCTTTCCGCTATATTTTTTTATACACGGACGTTGTTGCTATATTTTTATTCATCGATCTTGTAAACAAGCCCTGTTGTTTTTGTTGCTATATGTTTACTCATTCGTTGATCACGTGAACAACTGCATTGTTTTGTTTTTGGAGCTTTTGTTTATCATTTTATGTGTGATCAAGTCCATTGTGTTGTTTTTGGAGCTTTAGCTCATTATTTTAACAACACCATTTCCATTTTCGTAACAATATGTTATTAACTATAAGGCTAGATTAGTTTTAAAATAAAATTTAATTATTTACAAGACAAATAATTTATTTTCTGAATTGAAGATCTAACAAATGTATCCTATTCAGTCTTCTAATTTCGTTCCCTTCATCTAACAGGGAGATTGCCAGTACATTACAATGATTACTAAGTCAGTTTAAGTATCTAGCGCTAAAGCTATTTATTTCATTTATCACAATAAGGAATTTTTAAGTCCCTATGAATTTGTTTATTGGTTACAAACCAGGTAGCATTGACCATGAGTCTTAGAACTTTTGACTGGTAACGTTGTAATATCTCGACATTTGACTGACTGGCTGTTCCCCACAGCTCAATGTCGTACGTCCAAACCGGCTTTAAAATAGCCTTGTAAAGAATTACATTGTTCTCAAGACTAAGTTGAGATTTAGGCCCAAGTAGCCAGTATATTTTTTTAGATAATTTCTCTTTGCCTTAATGTGGTCTTTCCACGGAAGTCGTTTATCGAGATGCATACCCAAATATTTAACGCAATCCGTTTTTGGTATTTGTAAACCATTTATGTACACTGGAGGACATTCATTTTTTCTTAATGTAAAAAGAGACATGATTAGATTTCTCTGTATTTATAGCAATTTTACACTTATGGTGTTTTCTTTTCTATCAAAAAATGTGCATTTTATTAACGCAAAATGCAATTTTACGTTTGTTTCTTAAAAATGTTTCGCCCTCTAAAAGGGTGGTATGTTTTATTCTAAATAATTCGCACTTGTCAATGGTGGAGGGCATTGCATTTTATGCCCTGTATAAATCGAGAGTGCTGCTAATGCCCTGTAAAGCAGATGACTTTTGTTTATTTATAGGGCTACCAGATGAAATTTAAAAAAGTCGTCTGGTATTGTTATCCAATTTGAAGTTAATTTTTTCATTGTTTTGTGGAGTAATCTTAAGGAAATATTGCATTATTAAAGCTACATGGTCAGCAATATAAAAAATTGCTTTCAATGTTAGAACAGTGTTAAAATATTTTTTTTTTTTGTTATAAAAAAGTGTGCAAAAAATGAAGTCGAAAAATTAGCGATCTGGCAACACCTTTGAACAAATTGGCATTTCCTCATTCATTTTCTTAATAAGTAGTAAACACAGGGCATACCCTTTTTTAATATTTGTGTTATGTTCTTCTCAAATTAAAAATGACATTACAACAGGGTTGGTCAAAAAATTTTTTAATGTACCTTGTAAGAGGGTGACATTTTCATTGTATAAAAGAAAACACCATTAGTAAGCCAATCTTGTAATATATTTAATTCTCTTTGAACCATGGCAGATGCTTCGATGAGATTTTCATTAGCAGCTATTATTGCAGTGTCATCTGCATAGGTAGCTAACGTAATAAGTGTAGATAGTGTATATTATGGGACCTAGAACCCTGAGGGCCCTGAGGTACTCCTGTGTGCATATTGAGAATCTTAGAAAGTTCATCATCAACTTTAACATGAAACTCGGAATTTTGTAGGTAGGACTTTAAAACAGTGTAATATGGAGCTGGTAGATTATGCTTAAGTTTGTATAAATAATAGCCCTTCGTGCCATACTCTGTCAAATGCCTGTTTCACGTCCAAAAAACCACCTGAACAAAACATTTTTCTTTCAAACGAATCAGAGATAACTTTAATGATTCGATGGCATTGCTACGGGGTTCCATGTTTATGGCGAAATCCAAACTGATGGTCAGGAGGAATTATTTTAAGTTTCTCCAGAACTGGAAGTAGTCGAGATACAAATAGCTTCGCAAAAAGTTTCGAGAAGGTGGTAAGTAAACTTATAGGCCTATAAAATGAAATAAGTTTTTCAGGTTTGTTAGGTTTCTTTATCATTATTATTCCCGCCTGTTTTCATTTAGAAGGAAAGTACGATAATCGCAACATTGAATTAAATATTAGTATTAAAAATACAATACTTTTCTTCGATAACGATTTAGCAACTTCCGAATCAATCTTGTCAGGCCCAGGGGTTTTTCTGTTTTCAAGTTTGGAAATTGCGTTTTGCACTTCTCTTGGTGAATATGGCTTTATAGGCAAATCCATTTGATATGGAGATTCTAAAAAGTCAAAAATTACGCTTTCATCAACTTTTGTTGGTTAATGAGAATGGTTTGTAGATTTTTTCTAATCTTCATAAGTTAAACGGCTTTTAGATATTGTTACGTTTTTACCTTTTTAAAAACGTTTAAATATGAGTTCGTTAATTGCAAACCAAGTAAAAACAAATATGTGTCTTATTTTAATTAAACTCTCTCTTTATTATTCACACTTTTATGCCACTGTTCGCACTTAACCGATACAACATTAATTGCTTGCTATTATTCACACACAACTATTGCTCGCAACCGATATCTTCAAACACGACTATTTAGTTCACACGCAACTTCACTCAAGACTGACTCAATTACAACTGACTCACTGCCTGCCTTGTCTTGCCCTTTTATATGCGAACGTCTTCAGTCTGATGATGGTTCTCGAGGTGGAAGGTTCGCGTTCTCGCATTCTCGAGAATTCTATGGCGACTACTTTATTTGTTGTTGCGGTTGCATACTTGTCTGTCCCTTTTTCTCTCATACTTATTGTAGCTGGTTTACCTATAAGTTCGCTGTATGTGTTAATGTGTATTTGTGTCGTGTGTATTGTGTACACATTGTCTCTTGTTGTTGTAGCTTTTGTTTTTATGTGAAACGATATTAGGTCGTTTCGATCTGCGTAACAATATTTTAAATTTTTGTTAAGTAATTACAATGGAAATGACAGATCGATTCAAGCCCAACACATAGACTCCGTGATGACGACAACAGCAAACACTAGGAGGAACCTGTATGGCGTTAATACATCATCAACATCTAGGTTTTTATCAAGTAATAGATGAAGAGTTATCGTTACTGCGATGAAACGACTTCACGGACACGGACACCTTTATGCAAATATATGTAAGTAAATTTTGTTTTTTACTTTAATTTTGCTATAGAAACCATGCGGTAAAACTGAAAACTTTGATATATTTTCTAAAAAATCGATACACATAAGATCGCTACTAATTTGCGATGCTTCTCGTATGGTTTTACCATTCAATTCTTTTCTTTTCTTTCATTACTTTTTAGATTGAAATTCAAAGTGACATTGATTGTACTGCCGTTGTTATTTTGACAATTTCAAGCGATTTTTCTATTTCTGTTTCTATTGTTCGTTTTTCTGTTTTTGTTTTTTTTTCTGCATTTTTAAAAATAAAATCAAAATAATAGACGAATTGTTTAAATGATTCATCGGAATCAATTGTGATTTTTATAGGAAAACATTTCATTCTGACTGTGTTTCAGTGACTGTTTTATATCAAAAGTCTTAAGAGAACAAATAATCGATTACAAACGATTACATTCCAATCGAATGCTAAACACTGAGAAGGAATTCTTTTGAATGAATGAATGAATTTGCGTTTGAACAAGAAATTCTTTTCTTTAGCAAGAAACTTTGTTGCAAAAATGTAGGTTATGAAATGACCTTTAGGGGCGAGTGGTTTATCAGCTTAAAAGAGTAAGAATTGTTTGTCTGTTTTTTTTTTTTTAATGTTTTATAAATGGGTTATTTAAAGAATTGCAACAAGAAAAAAATTAAAATAATAATAAACAAGAGTTGTTTTAGAAAAATTATGAAAATATCATAACTGCGTTACATTTTTTTTTGCGATATTTTTCTATGATTTGTTTTCAGTTTCGTTAAGTTTTTACAGGTTAGACATATGATTCTCGTACTATAACAGGTTCTAGAATAATAGAGTTGCCATTTATCGTTATCTATAAACAAATGTATATACAGCTATGGACATTAAATTAGCGCAAAACTTGATTATAAAAGCAATCAGATTTTTTATAGTATTTTAGGTCTATTCATAAAAAAATTTAAACATAGAAACTTAAGATGCATATTCTTCTTTAAAAAAAAAAAACAAAAATTTTGGCGAAATTGCCAATCGTCTGCTCATTAAGACCTGCAACATATCAAACGCTAGATTTTAGATGGACAGTAAAATAGCACAAATTAAAATTTCTGGAATAAAAATGATATATTTTAATAAATAGTAAAAATATTAATGTTTTCAGTTTATTTGATCAATATTTAGTAGAGTAGCCTCTATTTTCAAGCACCACGTGGCATCTAAGGGACAAAGTTCTTTGGAAAAGATTTTTGGGAATCGAGTACCAAGCGTACCGTATTCCAATCCACAAATCGTCCAAATTTTTGTACTTTTGTTGAGCAATAGTACATTTCACATCGTTTCAGAGGTTTTCTATCGAGTTTAAGTCAGAACTTTGCACCGGCCAGTCTAAAACGGGAATGTGCACTTTATAAAATCAATCCTTAGCCAGCTTAGATGTGTGTTTGGGGCCACTATCTTGCAAAAATATGAATAAAACTGGCATGTATTAAAAGCTTATGGTTCCATTTTGTTCTCTAGAATGTCCAAATAATGATAACGGTCCATTTTTTCATTAATTTTCACAATGGGACCTACACCGTGCCATGAATATGCTCCCCACGTCATTGTGCTTTCTCGACCATGCGTTATGATCCTTTGAGTATAGCGTTGATTTAATTCTGGCCGTTAAACAACCACTCTACCATCTGGTCCCATACGATTTAGCATTGTTTCATCACTATAAAATATTTTTTAAAGAATGGGAAATCTGTACCATTGTGGGTGCGAGCAAACGTTAAACGCTTGACTATATTTTTCTTTTGGTAGAAGTGGCTTCTTTCGGCAAGAGCGTCCAAAGAGCTTTCCGTGATTAAGACGTCATCGTATGAGCCTGTCCGATAAATTTAAGCTAAATTGAGAATTAATTTCGTTCAAAATATCGCGTAACGATATGAAAGGCTCCTTCTTTGACTTCCGGACAATAGCACGGTCCACGACTTCGGTTGTTTCTTTGACACGTGGCTTTCGTTTTTTGTTTTCTGCGACATTATTATGTTTGCTTTGAAGGAAATGATCACGTTATAAATCATTTTTCGCGAGCAATTCGAAATTTCGGCAATTTCAGCCAGGTTTTTCCCATCATTCCACAAGTCAACGATAACGAGCTTCTCCTCTGGCGAGCAATCTTTTCAACGTCCCATTTTTTAAAAAAATTACTATAAATGCCATAAAATTAAAGGAATATACCGTAAGAATAAAAATACTTGAACAAAGCTTGTACCTATGCACGTTGTGCTAATTTACTGTCCAGCTCGAATTTAGCTACTGATACAAATTAGCAGTCAAAACAAAAAATTTTTACGATAACGGTAATATTTTTTGTTAAACAACAGCTAGATGTCATCGTGCAACATTCCAGACCAAAACAATTGGCCTAATTAGGATACAAATGAGAAAAAAATTCACAATCAAACTATATATGAATTTTGTACTAATTTAATGTCCATGGCTGTATATTAAATTGTTGCATGGAGTATAGTAAAGAGGAAACCTCGCTCTTTCAGTCTTACTTCTCCTTGCCATAAAATGCATTGTCTTACTTCGTGTATTTAGAGTCATTATATTTTTCCTAGACTTGTAGTCAAGAAGGGCTGACTTCCGAAATGTTAGTTGCTTTGCGTTTGAACAAAGTACAGTGTTGCATAAAGCCGCTGTACAAAATATTTACAATGTATACTATTTCAAAACGTCGTCAATGTGTATTTTTAACGCAGCCAAAAAGCAATCACGCATCGGATGCATTGTTTGACAACTTTGCATATCTACATAATTTATATACCCTAGTAGAACTGCATACAAACTTTGTATAGATATGTACATTTTGAAGGTCAGTTAAGTTTACCCACTTCTTCACTTCACTTCAATTTATTAATAAGGTGTAATAATAAGAAATCTTTTGTTGCTCCCCAAGATTCAAAAAAAGAAACTTCTTGGTCAGTTTTTTCTTTGTCTCTGTTTTGTTCGATTGAGCATTGAAAATAAACACCAGTATGTAGAAAAAACGCGTTATTTAAAAGCATGCTAAGCCTGGCCTGAGTCCTGAGGCTGCAAATAACCTGAATTTTAATTTCATCGACTCCGTCCAGGTAATTTTAATATGAAAACGTCTAACATCTGTTTGACTTTCATTAATCAAGTTTTCACAGCTATGCTCGTGATTAGTTTACTGTAGCGGGGCGCTGGTTGTCAATTGCGATTGACAAGAAAAAAAAAATTCTCTGTGAAAATGCATTGTTTTGTTGCTGTATGGTGAGGAATTTTGCCCAAAAGTTGTATTGTTTTTCAAAAGGACGCACTGTCTAGCCTATAATATGCATTACTGCCTCTCTAAAGGGGGCGGTGGACAGATGGATTAATATGGCAGAAAATTGTCTCTCTTGAGCTTATCCCCTGTGACCAAACTTTTTAATTTCATCTCTTACTATGGCCAACAGCAGCAGATCTACCAAGCAGTTCTTATTTGAATGTAGCACTCTCAAATTGTCTGACAACGCTGGACAATAATTTGGTTTTTCATTTCCAAGAAATCGTTTTTTTTTCCCTTTTTGTTCCTTGCAAACGTTTTCTTATTGACTATGCCACGAATATGTTTGAAATAAAAACTAAGGAGTGCGCACAAAAAAAATGGGCCTACTTTTAAGCTTATAACTTTTATCATAATTGAAAAAAATGAATACCGTTACATTGTTTTTGTTAGCCATCTGTTTCAAAATCCACGTGCTAAATGTCATTGCAATAGCAAAATTAGTTTTTTGAAAATGGGCACCCAACAAGAATGTCGTAAAAAAATAATTGAAATTTTCAATGAAAAACCGCGCCGCTTACAAAAAACGATTGCTAGGGGCTCGCAGGTGTTAACCAAAAAACAGTTTCTAAGGTAAGAATAAAACAATATAAGGAGTCTTTAAGTATTGAGAGAAAGCGTGGAAGTGGAAGAAAAAAAGTATTTGCCGACCAAAACAAAGCAAGTAAAATAATACGTATTTTTCAAAAAAAACACCCTAACATGTCTGGAAGAAAAGTGGCTCAAAAAGTTGGATGCTCTGAGACCTTTGTCAGAAAAAAATTTTATACACAAAAGAATTCAAATATTATTTACTTTAATTGAAATATAAAACGAAAAAAATCCGCCACTTAGTTTTATTTCTATAACGAAAAGTGTAAGTCCAGTTTTTTTTGTGCGCACTCCTTACCAGAGCAAAACATAAGAGTCGATAAACCTTCTTATATGAGGCATATTTATAATAATTTTCTCCACTCTTCCTCTGTCTCTCTCTCTCTCTCTCTATCTCTCACTCACATTGTCTTTTGCGTCCCCGTTTTTGTTTGGCTTTGATTTTATTGTGTTCGTAAGTTGTTCAACCATTTAAATACAAAAAATAGAAAAATAAAAAAGTTTTCTTTAAAAGCAGTTGTTGTTGTAAGTATGTATTGTTATGTTGTTGTTGTTTAACAGAAACTACAACAATTCTATTGATTTAGGCATTATGCCAAAAATGCAACAACAATTGTTTTATTGTGTTCCTTTTTCTCAACTAAACTGAAAAAGACGAAAAAAAAAATATAGAAAAACAAAAGGAATGACAATGAGAACAAGAACAACAACAAGAGTTTTAGTCGATCAAAGGCAATAAATACCGTATAGCACCCACCCACCCTTGTGCTACAAAATTAGTTGGCAACGTTAGATCAGTAACTCCGTTATCCCAATAATGGAGTGATAGAGAGAGAGAGAGAGAGAGAAATAGAAAGGCAATCCGGCATACTTTTAAAGGCTTCTGGTGTATATACAGCCACCATCACCCACCGTGGCGGTGTAGAGTATAATAATTGACAGAAAGTACAATAAACTGTTCATATATGTATTCCGCTAACAATTTGCATTAGAATGCAAACAAGAAAACAAAAACAACAACAAATAGGTAATAACAATAAACTGATATAACGTAACAGAATAACAAAAAATAATAATCAAAAATGAAAAACCAAAACCGAACGCCGCACTGCGAAACTGAAAAGTTTTTAGACAGCCAGTCAGACAGACAAACACCGCCTTTAAGCAAGATGAAGAAACAGTTTTTTTTTTTTTTTGTATTGAAATAGGTACACGTTGATTCTATTAAACTAAAACAACAACAACAATAATAATAAAAAATATTTGAAAACAAAATAGGTATGCAATGAAACCGTAATAACAGTAAACAAAGCGTTCTTTACAACAAAATAAAAAAAAACCAGGCAAAAGAGAGACAGCAAAAGAGTATTATGACCAAAAAAAATATATTAATTTCCGTTTCCTTTAGACAGGAAATTAAAAATTTCATTAAAATATTACACTGTCCAACAAAAACAAAAAAAAAGACAATAAAAAGAGAGAGAGTGAGAGAGAGAGAGTGAGAGAGAGAGTGAGAGAGTGAGAGAGAGAGTGAGAGAAAGAGAACCTTTTATCATTTAATTAGTTATGCCAACCACTGTTGCCAGAAGATTCTGGTGAAAAATCATTATTTTAAGGAAAAAAAATCATATTTTGGGGAAAAAAATCATCACTTTTTAACTTTTATTTGTAAAACATTAAAAAATAAATAACAATTCAAAATAAAACTGTATTAGGTACATTGATTGGTTATCGGGTTTTGTTATCATATACTAACTTTATTCTTGAGGATATGATATAACCCGATAATCAAACAAAATAAATTACATGTTTTACCAAAAATATTATATACAAACAAAACAAAAAATAAATATATATGTTATACATAAAAGACAATTCAATTTAATTAAAATTAATTTTAAAAAATCCATACATATATATTGTCGTCTGGCCTTCAAATTGGCCTATGTAATTTTCAACAACTTTTCAGAAGACCTAAAAAACAACATAATTTTTATATGAAAGTCATACAAAACTACTTAAATATTTTTGCAATAATTTTGGAACCAGCGGAGACGTTGGACAAATTTTTGCTATAGAGATGGACCACAAATAAGACTTAAAAATGGGCAAATAAAATTAATTTCCCAAAAGGCACATAGGCCATTTTGCAGGCCAGCCGACGATATGTAAGTAGTAATTTTATAAGGTACAAAAATAAGATCTAAATAGAAAAGTAGAGTTTTGTAAAACTTTTAGTAATTTCCTATAATAATTTAATTATAATACTGGGAAGCTTTCATATTTTTTACAATTTCTTCATCAATTTTAAGATTATAACAGGAACACCTTTTAACTAGTAAATAATACTGTATAAAAAAAATCCTTCTAATGTTGCATTTTCAAGCCTGTTCCTGTACTTAGTTTTATTTAAATTAACTTTAGAAAAAATTCGTTCAACGTTTGCAGATGAACTGGGAAGACAAAGTATACTGGACACAAATTTCGTTAATGTTGGAAAAACTAAATCGTTATCAACACGAGTTATTTTAGAAACTCTGGCCCAAAAATCTTCACAATTAATATTTTCTAAGGTTTGAAAATATTGTTTGAAATCTATGTGACGAAGCTCTCTAAATTCATCGTCTAGCTTTTGAGAATCATTTTCATTAATTAAATCTAGAAATCTTTCTATTAGCGGAGACAATGAAGAAACTTTCTTATTAATAATATTATGTGGATCAATAGATGACATTTCTTTTAAGGAAGTATCTTTAAAATTAAAACGTTTGGTTAATTGTTTACAAAACTCAATGTAAAATGAAACGCAGTAATTAGTAAATTCAGTTAATTCACTATTGGTAAATTTTGTTTCAGAAATCTTTTTTTTTACAAATACTCCTAAATATACATCTTCGGCGTTTAAAAAAACCTCTTTATTTTCAATATTTTCCTCAATATTGAAATCAGTGTAGCCAATGTATGTGGCTTTACAAAATTGTGTAATATTTTTAAGTATAAACGTTCCATTTCAGAATACATTTTTTGAATTTGGGAGTTTGTACTTTGAAACATTTTGTTTACACTGTTTATAACGTGAAGTATCTATATACAAAAAAATTATATTTTTGGAAAAAAAAAATCATATTTTTTGGAGAAAAATCATCAAATCATATTTTAGTTAAAAAATCATCAAAAATATGATAAAATCATCATTCTGGCAACGCTTATGCCAACATTTATAAATCTAAAGCTGTATGCTTTTGCAAAAGAGGTACGTAATCAAGAAAACACTGGCTTTAAAAAAGCAAGAAAATAGAATCTGTCGATGAATTTAATATCCCAGGTTTTACTGACCTAACATGATGCTTAAATGCCAAATTAAAGAAATTTTTCTTAAAATAAAAAAAAATAAAAAAAAAAAAAAACAGCAAACGACAATTAAAAATTAATTAATTAAACAAAAGTAAAGATTTTATTTTTTGTTTGAATTTTTACAATTTTAAAAATACATAATATTAAACACTTTTCACACACTTGCACAAAATTCTCATTCTATTCATCATCATCATACGCCAGCAGCAGCCACTTACATATGTACATCAAACATGTCATTCTAGACGTGTTGACGTGAAATTACAACCGAAACGAATTTACTTTTGCTACAATTACTCACTAAATGAAATGAACTTTTGAGTAATTGTTTTAAAACAAATAATAAAAATAAAAATAAAATATGTATTCTTAAATTTATGTATTTTCAAAAACCATATTAAATTTATTACATTTTTTTTGTGTATCTGAAAAATTTCTGTTAAATTATCACACAATTAAAGATAAACAAACCCAATCATCATCATTATCATCCTCACAAATAAAATTTGATGTGCCAATTACATATGTATTGTGTACACACGTGCTCACTATGTGTGTGAGACAATATAATTAACTGTATTACTCTTTGGCACACTATAAAATGATGAAGAAAAAAACAATATTAATTACACTCTCATTCTTGGCTGCAATGAAATGAGCAAAAAAACAAAAGGAAAATAAGAGACGCCATGTTAAAAATAAATGTTTTTCTTTTTTTTTTTGTTTATTTTTAAGAAAACACATAATAATAATGATGTTAATCCTGATTATCACTATTATCATTAACATCTAGTGTCATTCGAAAATACCTTCAACATTAATGACAACTGCAATTGCTACAACACCAACAATAATGACAACAACTTGACGCAAAGACAAAACAGAAATACGAAGACAAATTCGTAACAAGAAAATGCCACAATACGGCATTAAATCGAGCCAATTAAAAGCACAAACAAGTACGCACACACAATACACACACAAAATAAAATAAAATCAAATAAAACTGTCAACCAAATGAATGCTTTTGCTTAAGCAGTGTGAAAAACCACCACACATAGAGAAACCTTTGGCACCCAATGCTATAAATTAATTCAAGCATCGTTAACGATGGCACAGCTCTGCAAAATAACAACAACAAATCAAATGTATTTGCATTTATTTGTACACATGTCTTATTGATTTAAAAATAAAGTTTTTTCTGTCTATTTCGATGTCTATTTACAAAAATAACAATTTTCATTCACTCTCATCTCATTTCTTATTATTTTATGCGTTTGTTGTTGTTGTTACAGATTTTTCAATATTTTAAAATTTCGTAAAAGATTAGCACTTTTTGGGTTTTTTTAACAGAAAATAATGTTGATTACCAAACACAAACAGAATAATAAAAACAAAAACAATATGTAATTTACAGTTAGTTTATATTACTCTGTTCTACACTACACGCGGTAATTGAAAGGGAGAGTACATCTGTATGTGTATGTGTGCATATTCCTGTTACATTTACTTATTCATTGAACTTTGCAGTTGTTGTTGTTGTTACTGTTGTTGTTATAGGTGTTTAAAAGTGCATTTGCATGATGGCTGCGTGTTCATATCCATTCCGATGTACGTGTATTTTTTGTACTTTTCTTGTAGGATCATGTTCAATTAAAGACGCATAAAAATATGCAACAACACGAGGTTTATGTGATAAATGTGATAATGTGATAAATGTGAAAACAGTAATAAAACAAAAACAAAAAATTTCTTAAAGAACTAAGTGGCACAAGTGAAAAGTAATTAAAAATATAAATTTCATTCAAAATATTTAGAAGCTTATTATTGCTCTAATCGAAAACTATACTGAAAGCAAACAAATCCAATTAGTGGTGACACTTTACCTACTTAGTCCTGACAAGTACAGCGTGTGAGACTAAAGACAGGAAAGATTTCAATTCTGGTTTATTATTAAAACAGTGCTCCAATACACTTCAAATGTTAAGTTTAATAAGATTATTGTTGGCACTGATAAAAGCTATTCAGAGATTTCCAAAGTGAAAGAAAGGACTTATACATATGTATGTATGCATGTTCATTTGACCTTCTTATGTAGCCCTCGCATGTTTTAAAACGTTGTAAAACCTTTTTTTTTTAATTTTTTGCAGATTACAAAATCATGTTGATGCTGTTGTTGCTGACAAACTAAAAATTCTGTGTTGCAAAGAAAATACAAAAAAATGCAAGATGATGTACACGTTCGTTCAAATATTTTGACACACATTTTCATAAAAAAAATGTTTTCTTTTCTGTTTTTTTTTTTTTCTTTAACAAACACCTGAGGGCATGTAAATCATATTTTTTTTTCTGTTTTTTTTTTAAGGTAAAACAAACAGAAAAAAACGAAATTTTAAACTAAAAAATGCCATCAAAATGATAAAATGTCCGAGAAAAAAGATGAAATAGAGATGAAGATGACTTTAATATGAAATTGAGTTTTCTTTTAAAAGGACACTCAAGGATAATAAAAATAAAATCTCGAAACATAGTTTATTTAAAGGATTGCGTAAGCGGAAGGCTTTATGAAATTATTGAGATATTGAAACGAAAATATGAGTCCATTTTGTAACAATGGGTCCAATGAGTCCAATGTAACAATAACTCGACAAGTACAGTGTGTGACACAAATGTGTAAATGATGTCCTAATATTTACACTTTGTGACAAAATATTTTAGGTACAAAGTATATTAATAAAAGTTTTGTGGTTTTGAAACCAATATTTATTTACGATTTTTTTAACTAACCAAATAAAATATAAACTAATTTATTCTTCAGAAATATAAAAAAATAAATTTTAATTCATTTACACACTTTTGTCGTGAGTTATTAAAATCACAATTTTAGTACTTCGTATATCCTCCTTTGGAATCTATAACTGCCCGAATTCTGAAAGGCATACTCTCTACCAGTTTTCGACATTCTTTTTGTGTTATCGATGACCAAATGTCATGACAGCGCTGCCAGAGCTCAGTTGTACTTTTGAAGCTGTGCTGGTAATTATAAACCCGACGTTTAAGTATTCCCCATAAATTTTCAATCGGGTTTAAATCCGGTGACTGTGGAGGCCAGTCCAATAAAGAAATTTTGGCAGTTTCGAAAAACTCAAGGGTTTTTTTAGCCTTGTGCTTAGGGTCGTTATCTTGTTGCATGACAGAGTTTTCAACATTTCGACCCCAAGCAGTTAGACTATCCATATACGACGACTTTATAATGTCGATATACATTTCGGCATTCATATTTCCAACTATTTTATGAAGTTTTCCTACTCCTTGCACACAAAAACATCCCCAAAAAAGCAATTTTCTACCACCAAATTTCATAGTTGGTATAACATCGCGGTCCGTCAAAGGTGCATTTGGCTTCCTATAAACATATTTAGGCCCAAAAAGATTAATTTTGGACTCATCTGTCCATATTACTTTTTCCCAGTCATCCATAGTCCAGTTTTTATATTTTTTTGCAAATGCTAACCTAAGTGATTTGTGTCTTTCGGTTAAACGTGGTTTTTTAACCCTTTTTCTTGCATGAAAACCACATTTATTTATTTCTCTAAGAGCTGTTCTCTTAGATATTTCAATTTGGTAGCATGAAGATAACTTTTGCTGCACTTCTCGAGGACCATTAGCTTCTCCTGATGCAACTAAACGTTGTACCGTGCGTCTATCCCTTAGCGAAAGGATTGAATTGCGTCCCAAACGTGGTGCTGGAAAAGTCAAACCGCTCCTTTTTGCTATATTTCCTACAGTTTTAAATGAAATATTAAATTTTTGAGAAATTTTTCTGTAGGAGAAACCATTTTTTAGCTCATCTATGACACATTTTTCGACTTTGTTGCTAATCTTCTTCATGATTAAAAAATCCTTGTGAAATAATAAATAATTAGGTTTATAATTAAAAATATGATCTTATTTAATACTTAAAACACATTAACATACTTTCACCAACGAAATTGTTTAAATTAATATTTTTTAAATATTAAAAACGTGTTATTTTTTAACTTTTTTCCAGCGAGTCAGAATAGTGTAAATCAGTTTTTAACTTTTTGATCTCGCGGTATCAAAGTACCGTTACTCCACAGGACGATTTTTGGTATTGCCATATTTCACAAGAGTTGATCTTTACATTCAGTAAACAAAAGTTACCATATGAATAACAGTTAAGCCAAAAATTAAAAATATAGATATTTAAAAATTCATTTACACATTTATGTCACACACTGTAAAATCGTGATAGAGAGCAAATAACAAGTGAATTAGAAGAAAAGTACATTGCCAGAATGGAATACAACGCCTCTATTGATCAGTTCTAGCCGTTTTAATTGAATTGCCTGCCTTAGTTGGCAGTAGCTCATAGTGAGGAATTATTATCCACCTGCCACCGATATTCATCGTTCTTTACAGTTGCATGTGATTCACTTTTAATTATTTACTTCGACTAAATTAGTTGCTTCGATTTTGTTTCAAAAAGGAACTATAAAAAAATGTATTTGATCTCTTTACAATACATGCATATATTGCAATAAAACTTTCATTATAAACAATTAATAATTCGTATTTATTTTTCTAATAGAATATTGTGTGATTATATGTATTTATGATGGCATATGATTATTAAACATTAGACAGATGAGTTTGCGTATGTTACTCAAACTCAAATCAAAGGTAAAACACAAATTCAATGCAAAATATATCCAAACACAGTCAATTGACTATGGTTGAATAAACTAATTTATAAACTATGCGAATATTAATATTTGAAAATACAAACAAAAATAAAAAAATACAATAAAAACAAATCATTGATTGTTTTCTAAATAAACAATTCGTTTTAATTGTAAATATTGTTTTAGAAAATATATGTACATACATATGTATATCACATCTGTATGCATGAGTGTACATACATACGTATAGTAGAATTAAAATCTAATAAAAATGGCAAAATTTTAAAAATTTATTTAAAAAGAATTAAAAAAATTTTCTTTCTTTCTTGCGGTTTTCGCAATGTAAATAAGATTCCAATTATTAAATTAATTTCCAACAAAATAAGTACTTTTAATAGAAAAGTATTCTACCTTTTAATGTTATTTCTAAAATATTAAAATATATGCCTTACATTACTAACATGACAAGGAGTGGAATTGAATTTCGAATGCTAAGTACAGTTAGTGTTGGGAATCCCGGGATCCCGGGGTCCCGAAATCCCGGGATCCCGCAGTTTTTAACAATTCCAAAATCGCGGGATTGAGCACTTAATCCCGGGATTTGACTTTTTTTAAAAAATCGTATATTAGAACTCTCACTAATTCGAATTTCCAGAAATTAGAATCTGTTGTTTCAATGCATTAACCGCTCTGAAATTAGAAACAAAACTTCAAATTGTAATTTTTTTTTTTTTGAGATGTATTGGGCTACTAGAACAAAAGCTTGCAGTATATGGACTTAATTAGTTATAGATATAGTTGGTATTATGACAGACGGTGCAAGCGTCATGAAAAAAGTTGGCAGATTATTACCTGTAAATCAACAGTTATGGTTTGCCCATGGTGTCCAACTGACGGTAATTGACGTGCTATATGAAAAGCATGATTTACAAAGAGAAACAGATGAGCAATACCACGAGGGTGAAGAACCAGAAGAGGAAGACGATTTTTCAGAGAGTAACGAGGATGAGAATTTTTCTGGCAACGAAGAATTGGTTGATCTGTATTATGGCCATAGACATGGAGGATACCAATGTGATATTACTGATGTCAATTGCGGTGCAGTGATGAAGAAGGTGTGAAAATTAATAGTGATGTTTAAACGATCGCCAACAAAAAACGATGTCTTGCAAAAGTATGTTACGGCTGAATTTGGAAAGCAACTAACTCTAATAAAAGACTGTAAAACTAGGTGGAGCAGCCTTTTGTTAATGCTGGAACGTCTTTATTTATTAAGAAATTGTATACAAAAGGCAATAATAGACATAGGTCCACCTGAAGGTGAATATTTTGCTTTATCAAAAGATGAGATTAATATGGTATCCGCAATCATTAGTGCTCTTGTCCCAGTTAAAGCAACAGTTGACGCTCTTTGCCGTCGGGATGCTAATCTGTTCACAACCGATGTTGCCATAACTTTTATGTTAAAAAAACTTAAAGATGCTAACAACGTTATAAGTCAAAAACTACATTCAGCCCTCATTCTTCGCATGCAACAAAGGAGAACAGATATCAGTGGGGTACTTCAGTATCTGCACAATGGTAGAACAAATGTTCAGTCCGAATCCGAAACAGAGTTCGTAACGGTTCCTTCTTCCATAAAATGTCGCAAATTAATAGTTGAGTTACTCGAAAGACTAAATGCTTCAAGTCCAGCTACATCACTTCTAATAGCTTCTAAGTTAGAAGTTACACCTTCTGATTCAGATAAGGCACCTTTCGAATTTGTTTTATATTCTTCTGAGCTTTCTTCTGAATCTCTTTCTTGTTCTCTTGAAGAACCTTTAAATATTTCAGACGAGCTCAATGAAGCTAAAAAAAAGCACATTTACCGAGGATAGCAATCCGATGTGAGACGTTGTCTGTAAAGTATAAAAAGTATAAAGTATAAAACTTTTTTTGGATGTGTCATGTTATTAATTTTATTGAAATAATATGTTAATATCTTTCAAGAACAAACTTTTTAAAATTCCGGGATAAATCCCGGGATCCCGGGACTAGGTAAATGAAATCCCGAAATCCCGGAATTGAAAATATAGAGCGGGATTGCCAACCCTAAGTACAGTCGACTTTCCTTATCTTAAGCTGGCACAGAACATGCTATACACCTCTTGAACAGATCCACAAAATTGAAAAGTCACTGGCAATATCAATAACGATAAAAGCCGAATGTTCATATTTGTACTTTATATCAGCACGTCCTATTGCAAATAACAACTTAACGAAGCATTCAAAGGCCAGAAACTCGAATTATTAAGATAGGGTGGTAATCAGAAGTTTTTTAAATAATATAGTATGAGGTTTGACGTGTTTTCAAAGATTACTTCTTTTTACTTGACTTTACTGCCAGTAAACAGAAGATGATATTGCTCACCAATAATTTAGAAATAAGGTATTAATTAAAAACAAACAGGAACGTAATGTGTCATTGAAGAACAGAAATACTTTAGTTGCTTTAGTAGCAAATATTTAAGCCACCACTGCATTGATGCCACAAGCGATGTGAAAATTTCCACTTACATAAGTTGAGATAACAACATGACAATAACCCAAAACACACGCAGATAAAGAGAGGGATGGAATGCATGCAAACAAGATAATATTTCTGACTGTAGTCAACGCGGCGACCACCAGGACGATCCTTATATTGCTGTATTCAAGTTGACACGCAGCCTCTTCGTGTCCCCTCCTGGATGGCATTCTAGCACCCGCTAGATGTTAACTAATGCGTGCAACAAAGTCCAATCCCCTGGACGTTAAATTTGGGTGGTGCGTAGGGCTTGGAACCTATCACGTAAAAATATTATCAAATGAAAACCACAACAAAAGTCTCTAAAATGATCCACTCATCCGATTCAACAGTGAGCTGTATGAGCTCCTCAACGACATAGACGTTGTGCAGCGTATTAATATCGAGCGGCTGCGCTGGCTCGGTCATGTCGTTTGAATGGAGGAGGATGATCCGGCGAGACGGGTATTTGATGCGGGGATATGCGGAAGTCGGACGATCTTGTATGCGTTGGAAGTACCAATAGGGCCATAGGGAATATATGTACTTAATATGAACTAAGAAAATATAATATAATAATAATAGTATATGAATATAATAGATTATAATATTCGAATAATAAAATGTTCCCTTACAATTAACAAATTAATTTTGTTTCACTAACATGAGAGTAGTGAAGTAAAGCAACCCGGTTAATCGCTAGAAGGATTTTAGTTTAAAACCTCTTTCGCCTCCCTATTGTCATGTTGTGGCATTTGTTTATTTGAATGTGTAAAAAAAAACAATCACCCTTATTCGCCGTCGTCGTCGTTACCAAAAATGATGTCGATAAAATCAGAGTCGACACAACACAATATCGACGGAGTATTGACTCACAGAATACCAAATGTGTGTCGACAGTCATCTATAACTGTCAATAACGACAAACAGAATACCAATTTTAAACTGTCGACGCAAGACGACGTCAACCAGAATAAGGGTGAATAATTTTATATTTCTGAAGCCTATCATAATAAATCCTTTTTGTAATTAAACTCTGGAAACTAAAAGTAGCGACAGTTTAAGAATTCCCATCCATTTCAATATGTACCACAAGTAGGTGGTACTCTTCAAATTTCTCAAACTCTTTAAATGAGTGAGTAATATAAGAGAAAGAGAATTCATTTCATTTAATGCTTAATTGTAAAACACATGCAAAAGAGAATATTGTTGTGAAAATAAGATAACAGTAAATAAATATACATGCTAGTTAATAAACAAAACAATGGCATTCAAATATATGTATATATGTATGCAAGAAGTAAATATATACACATATATGTATGTACATATGCATGTGTGCATATAAACAATTAAAGAAATTTGAGGAAGAAACAAAACAAGAGTAACAAAATACTCGACCAGTAAATAAATGTAAACACAGGGCAAACAAAACAACAATAAGTTAACAAGCTGCGTAAAGATGAGTGAGCAAGTGAGTGGGCTTACAGTTAAGTAAAGAGAAACAACAAAAGTGTAAAATATAAACAAAGCGTACGAAATTAATAACAAAAAAAAAATAAAAATAAAAAAATAAGAGCTAATAAAATCAAGCGTAAAATTTGTTTTTGTAAATAAGTAAGTAAATAAATAAATAAAATAAAGTAAATAATACGTTTTAAAAATAAATTATAAAAGAACAAATATCCCGTACACGTACACACACATACAGAGAGACGGTTGGTAATTATGTATTTGTTTATAATGACACCTCTGTTGGAAAGGCCGTCGCCGTCCCTTTCACTCTCACCATTTAAACAGTGGTAGATTTGTTTAAAAATAAGGAACCACAGCACCCACGAGCATTTTTATCAAAATAGTTGGTGCAGGGGTACTTTACAATTTTGTTTATTTATTTACAGATTGATAATTGGAAAATTATTTGAAAAAAATATATGTACCTAGGTATATGTTTTTATTCTTTCAAAAATTGATAATATAATTATGTAAGTAAGCATTAAATTTATATAAGATTAGTTGCAACTACAGCTACTTTTACTACGGAACTGTTCAACTTCATTCGTATTGCATAAATAAAATATTAAAAATAAATTATTCTCAAAATTTAAGTTTATTAATTTAAAAGAGCAAAAAAGAATTGTAATAATGAAGGCGAGAAAAGTAGAAATAAATTAAAACTACTTACATGCGGCGAAAAATTTGTAGCGTTGTTTAACATTTTTTGAGTTTGGAATTGAAGGAATTGAATTGATTTCTTTATTCTTTTTTTTTTCTAAAGTTGATTGGATTTTTCTTTTTTACTTAAAACAAAACTTAAAAATTGCAATTTCAAAACAAATACTTGGATTTTCAACTATGTATTCATTAAAAAACAAATTTTTATATAAATTTTGTAAACAAATCAGAATTTTTTATGTACGGTGGGGTAGTGGTTGGTGGTGGTAGTGATGTTGGTGATGGTGGTGGTGTTGTTGTTGGATATATGTTGAGATGATTTATTTGATGGTTGCCAGATTTTGGAGATATTTTTTTTTTTTTTTTCAAAATAAAAAAGAAGGAAAGAAAAAATAAATTAATAATAATCATGGCATAATAAAAAAAAAATAAGAATGTTTTTCTTTTTCATAAAATCATATAAAATTTAATGTGTTTATTTAAAAAAAATTTACTTTAATAAAAACTGTCATAGGAAAAGTTATACAAAAAGCAAAAATTTTCTATTAAAATGTAAAATGATACGTTCATTACTTTAATTTATATACAAATAGGTTAATATAGTCTCATATATGTATAATAGGAGTACATACATATGTATCTAGAATCAACAATATGGAAATAAACCACTGACTTACTGAATACAGGTGTACGTATGATGTTTGCACAAAATATAAGATAACTTTAAATTTTATCAAAAACTATAAGAGTTAAAAACTTATACAATATCAAATGTAATGGGGATAACAAGGATATGCAGTACTGTCAAAATAATAGCACAGGTATAGAGAATGACTTTCATTATTCAATTCTATTGCTATGCTTCTATATTTTTTCCCATAAGTTTACAGTCCCATTATGAGAAGTACATATACCCTTTCAGTAAGTAGTTATTTTTTTTTTTGCTGAATAATGGTTGTTTATCTTAAAACACGTTCAAGAGCATAATTACAGTCGGTGGAAGCTGTCAAAATAATCGCACCAATATTAATAATCAAGCAGAAAAAGTCAGAAACTTAACAAACATTTTTCTTTTAAACAATTTTCAACGGTAACTATGTAGCTATACGCATACACATTATTCGCTATAAAATTTTCAGAATTTCGTTACTCTAGTACCTATTCGCAATGAGTCGTGCAGGTGAAACCATGTTAATTCAAAAACTTTTTCAGAGAGAAAAACATACCCCAAAGTTAGAAATATTATAAGATTTCTGGGAAAAGCTTAATTTTTTTGTATTAATTTAATTAAAATGAAATAATTTTTCTTTTTACTGTTTTTTATGTGTTTTATGTTTCAGGTACATTAGGGTGCTATTATTTTGCCAGCAGTTGTATATATCCTACTGGTTTCTCCAAAGTTATCTACCCAAAAACACAATTAATTTTCACTTTTGACGACAAAAGGCTATACAGTCATAATATTTACATACATAATTGGTCATTACAGCACTTTTGACAGGATTACGACCTAGCTTCTCACATCACTTATGTTGTGTGTGTTAATTTTATACATGAGTGGCGGGACCTACAGTTTAAAATCGACTCCGAACGAAAGTTTATTGAGAAACATTTCAAGGCAATTTTATTTGCTCTCAGCATTTTTGCCGGAAATGTGCTGAGAGGAAGTCGCCGAAGAAATATTTTTTCATATTTTCGTTTTGGCCTTACGTCTAATAAGCCAACACACTACCTACTAGACTACGGCAACTGCGATACAGTAAGTAATCTTAACAAAAAGGAATTACAAAAATAAATGAAAATTGTCCAATTAGCAAAAAAAAAAAAAAATCAAAAACCTCTCCCTCCACCCCAAGACGTATTCATTAATAGGTGACCTTATGTCTACAACAAGTACAACAATGCAAAAACAACAGGCATTTTGTTTTTGTAAAAACCACTTCGATTGTCAGAAACAGCTGACTGAAGAATGACAATAGGAAGAAAAATGAGAAAAAAAAGTTGTTAAAGTACACGCGGAATGTCAAAAAAATTAACCCTCAAACCTCCATAGGAAATTAATAAAAGCAATTAAAAAAACTAAATAAATTTTATATATTGAAATTTCTTTTGATTTTTATGTCATGCTTAATTACGCCAAAGTGGGGCAACTATAAATTAAAAAAAAAATATTCCATGCAGTCAATAACATTTCCACTTTATGTAAATAACATGTTCTTATATGGCCATCGAGAAAAATGGCAGATGCAAACGTTATTTGTTATTGCACATAGTTTAGGCACCTAGTTGGAGATACCGAAATCTTTTTTTGGGTAATTCATCAGTCTCGTCTAAATAAATATAGTAAATCTAGGTTGTAGTTTAAAAGATATATGGATTTAGTGTTAAAGGCTTAAATATTATTAATCATCTTGCAAAAATTTTAATAAAATTGGCTTTGAAATAGTAATCCTGAAGAATTTCTAGAGTGCGTATCGTTAAGGATACATCCGGTACAAATGAGGGTTTATAAATGCGAAAATGATTATCGAAACAAAACACAAAAAAAAACAACAAAATTTTGACATTCAAAAAGGAGTCAGCTGTTGAGAAAAGGCTACCTACTATGAATTTACCTTGCTCCACCCATTGCAAATTTTGTTCTTTTTATCCAACAGGATGAAAATAATCAAAAACACGAAAAAATACAATTTGACACCACCAGAGTGTGGCATCTCTAAACTGTACGCAAAGTGACAGCCTAAAAGAAAAATAGCTTTGATGAGAGCACAAGAAAAAGAAGCAAAAAAATCAATAAAATGACTACCGGGGTAAAGCATTACAAAAGAACACACGAGAGAAATAAAACAAAAACAACGAGAAAAGATATGAGAGTCTGCTCAGATACCGCACCGAACTACTGCATGCAATTTTGATGTGTTTAATAAACGAAAGAGAAGATTAAAAGAAATGTAGAAAAAACGCATAAGGGAATAACAACAACTTTAAAAAAACACCGGAGGTTGAAGTGTTGCCATATAATGAAAAAATTTCTGTTTCTCGTTCAACCTATTGAGGTGAAATTTATTGAAGAAAACTTTTTAGTTTTTAGTATTAAAAAATCATGTAAAGGATTAATAATTGTATAAAATATTTTTCTATTCCAGTGCAGAACCGTATGAAAATAATTAGAAGCTTTGTGATAGCCCTATGCTTCCTCAAAGAACCCAAACTAATAAAAAAAAATCTGGCGAATTTCTAAGTAAAACTTTGACTAGAATAACAAGGTTACTATCCAAGGCAATAACATAGGATATATTACTAGCGTTGTTTTAATGAAAATTATTATCGTTTTAAGGGAACATATTAAAGATGACAAAATTTCTTAATTTAGCTGCAAGCACAGAACGTCTTATGTTCCTGATAAATATACTACAAAAACTATAAAACAGGCTTATAAGCTAGCTCCTCACTCAGTTTTTATACTCGACTCGGAACGACAGATTTTTAAGGAACCCTCAATTGATGAAAACACATACTTATCTACCATAGAACATCTTATTCTGATTGGAAAAATGGGGGATAATGACTCGATCATTCCGCCTGATGCCATAAACATAATTTATCAATTTATGTTACGTCTAATAATCAATAGATTTTGCTAAACGGACCAAAATATAATAAACAATAGATTTGAAGACTTATTACAGAGCTACTGTTCATATAAGAAATTAATTTAACAAATTGTGATATTAAGTGACCAAAATTTAATAAACATACACATCTATATCAATTTTGATGGTTACAGAAAAAACATCCAAATAATATTGATAAAATTATTCATAACTCTTAATCTTGGGAGATTATTTCTGCATCATTTTACATTCATTAACAACATCCACAATCTGGCAACGCAACCAAATTAATGTTCCAAAAAGAAAAAATTGGAAAACCATGAAAAATGTTTAAATTGAGCACAGAAAATCTTTTTCTTTTTGCATAAATGTACACAAACAATTAAAAGTTTTTGCTTTTTGTATAAGAAAATTATAATTTTGGTTTTTTCCTATTGCATTAAATAAAAACAAAAAAACGAAACATTCCTACCTTCTTTTACTCTTTAAACATGGGCTTTTGCAAAAGTTCTTTAGTTGGGAATTTTGACTCTTTCTCTCTTAGCTGTAGCAAAAACAACAAATATTTAAACACTCAGAAGAACATTAGTGGGAACAGCGAAAGAGACTCACAATTTATAATATAAATGACACTAATTCAATTAGTTAAAAAGCCAATAACAACAATAATCAAAAGGAGAAAATTCAGAGTTCTTTGTAATAAATTTCCACAATGTTTTCTTTCTTGCCTTCTGGTTTATTTTGTTAATATTTTTTTTTTTTAGTTTTCTTCTTTAGTAGTTTAGCACTGTATGTATTTCCTTGAAAACGTCACAAGCACAGCAAAACAACAACGAAATATAGAATTTTGAGCAAAAGAAATCTATATAGAACTAAACAAAACACACACACACATACGCTCAAAACACCACTCAAATTGCTTTCTCATTCGTGTGGGTTTGTGTGTGCAAAATAATAAAACACTGAAGAAACCAACAACAAAAAGGGTGCAAGTTTTTCTTTTACTTTTTTTCTACTTTTTTCTATTTTTTGCTTGTAATGAACGTAATGAAAATTTAACACATATTTTTACTTTTTTCTCAATGTTGTTGTTGCTGTTCTTTACCGTTGCTGCTTGCTATTCCTTTTTGCAGAAGACTTTTTAACGTTTTCTCGTTTCTCTTTGTTATATAAATAATAAATGTTTAAAAATTCACACTTTTCTTCAATTAATTGATTCTTTTATCGAGCTGTAGTTATTTTTTAAGTATTATTATCAGCACTTTAATTTATCCAAATTGGATTTTTCAGCCATTTGCATGGACACACACACCAAGAATGGGGAAAAACAACAAATTCTATGCACGCGCGTTACACTCGAACATGACCGCACCGTTTAAAAGCTGATTTGAGAATGAATGCAAACTGGTACTCTCAAAATGCAGTGAATTTTTTTTTTTTTTTTGCTCTCTTCTTTAAATCAATTCCGATTTTTGCAAATGTCAAACGAAAATGAAACAGACTCAACAGAAATAGCAATAAACAATAAATGCAAAAGCAAAAGAGTACTGGAAAATGTACTAAAAAACCAAGCTTGCCAAGCCTAGCCAAAACTAACAGTGTTGCCGATTTCCAATATTTTTAACCCAAATTAATTATATTTTATCAGGAGGGCAGTGGTCTCTTACACCACACTTAATATTTACACATACTTTGTAATTGTACTGTAACTAGTAAATAAAGAAATAATTTCAAAATTAATATCAGTTCTCTTTTGGCCTTATGTAATACTCTTTCAAATTCCCTTTATTTCTAGAAATACATTTACAAAATTTTTAATGTTCTGGCAACGTTGCTTGCAAAACATAACAAAAACTAAACAGAAATAATAACGGCCCTGTTTTAAGCGAAACAGGCAGCTGTTGATGAGTGTAAACATTTCATTTTTGACACCACTTTCTCGTAAATTGCGTGGACAATTTTAAAAAATTTCAATTTTATTATAAAATAAACAAGATGAAAGACTTACCTTTGCCAGAAGTCCAGCAATTAATTCATGACATCAAATTGAAGTGAGTTAAAGGCCAATGAATACGCAAATTTCATCATTATTTATGTGATTTTCTCATTATTGCAGAAAGGTTGATGGCTCATTTAATATAACCACAAAATCAGTGGAATTATTTAAACAATTGATATTGAATGCGAAATGGCAACATGCAGAGTAAGTTTTCGTTTAACTTGCAGTGGATATATTTTTCAAATATTGTTTGTTTTAATCCTCCAGAGAACTGATGAAACTGATACGCACTCAAGGCCATATTTTACAATCTGCCCTGCCCCAGGAAGCGGTAGCGGCCAATGTGACCCGAAGATTATTAAAAATTATCAGAGAGGAATTTGATGTTTTACAAGCAAAGGTAGGTAGAAGTAATTGAAGGTGTTCAAGTTACCTGAACGCTTTAGTCGTTGCAGTATAGAGACAAAACTTTTCCAATGGAGAACATAGGCGTTTGAGTTGGATTGTTTGTTATAGAATTTAAATCATTTAGAATGACTCTTTCATTTATGAAAGATTGTGTGTGATAGCTGAAGAAGAGTACCATCCATATCTTCGTCAAACGTTCAATATACACAATTCATGAGATGTTCTTCATAATATGTAATTGTATTCCATAGACTGCTTGGCATGTGATACTATTTTCTGTAGAAAATTAATTTTTAACATATCCATTCAGTAGTTCTTCAATGAAATTAACTAGATGTCAACGTAGGTAATGATCGTTTGAATGAAATTATTGTTAGAATTTAAGCTTAGAAAGATTTAGGACCCATTTAACGAAGGATGAAAAATGCACATTATATTCCCTTATAAAACAAATAATTGAATCTAATTTAATATTCAAAATAATAAAAATCTTTTTGCCTTTCTTACGACAGGTACATCATTTTGCTGACGATTCTCAAGCGACTTTATCTCTACACAAATTGGTAACGCAAACCAGTGAATGTGATATTTGCGTTGATTATGCCAAACCCACAACTGGACTCAAAGATGCCTTATTAGATCATTTACAAGAAATCGAAACGGAATTAGAAACAAGTTGTGAAAGTATTTGCTCTCAGGCAGAGCAACACATACACTCTACAGAAGTTATATTGACATTGGGACACTCAAGAAGCGTAGAGCATTTCCTTAAAAGAGCCATCAAGAAGAGACAGTCGTTAACCATTATTATAGCAGAATGTGCACCAGCTTGTAGAGTAAGTAACAAGAAAATAAATACGAGAAGGAATATTATTAAGTAAAAAACTCTTCAACAGGGTCACAATTTAGCTGCTAGTTTGGCTAGCAATAGTGTAGAAATTATCGTTATACCCGATTCGGCAATATTTGCCATGATGTCCAGAGTAAATAAAGTAATTATTGGTACACACAGTGTTTTGGCTAATGGTGGCTTAAGAGCAGCCTGTGGCTCTTATACTGTAGCATTAGCTGCGAAATATTATTCAGTTCCTGTCATAGTTTTGGCTCCCATGTACAAATTGGCTCCCGTACATTTGTGTTCATACGAGCAAGATGCATTCAATTCTTTAGGTTGCGCTGAAGGCGTTTTGCCCTATGATTCATCAGCAGCGCGTTGTGCTAAAATCTACAGTCCGATATTTGATTATGTACCTCCCGAGTTGGTTACTTTATTCATATCGAACACGTGAGTAATTTTAAGCCATTGAAAAGGTTTGAATTAAAGAAAAATAAAACATTTTTCCTTTTGTTGCAGTGGTGGACATGCTCCCTCTTATGTTTATCGTTTGCTGACTGAACTTTACCATCCCGACGATTATGACATTTAAGATTGTTTTGGAAATTATTAATATTTTTTTGTTTTTTCGCGTATTTTTTTTTTTTTTTTCTTAATAAAATAAAACAACTCGTGTAAAAACAAAGTGTTAAGTTGTGGTTAAAATTTTCAAAATAATATTTCATGGAACAACAATTCGTTATGTATTTCTATTACAATGCAGATATAATATCAATTTTGTAGCGGAAAAATCCTTAGTAATGCAATTGGAAAGATAGAATACCAATTATGTGCCATACGGAACAATGCAATTAATTCATCCACTGGAGTTTTGTACCAGAACTAAAACTCAAGTGGTTCATGAACGACCCAATTACTGAAAGAACTGAAGTTCGATTGTACCTTATTTTACTACCACAGCCATTCTACATCAATAATGCATTCGAATTCACTAAGATTCGAATTTGAACTATTGGCTAACAACTCGCCCACTCGAAAATTGTGGAAATCACCTCAAATATGAAAGACTATCTATAGTACTGCACGATTGTGAGTCCTAGAAGCGATACATTTAATGCAGATATTTATAAACTGTCGTTTTAAAAAAGAGATTTAAAAATGTTTTGGAATGCAGTTTCCAATTTGGCTAAGAGCAGTCCAAACACCAAAGTGCCACTAAAACTAGGAAGGCCTATGGTTAATAGAATTCAAGGTAGAAAAGAAATTGATGAAATTCTCAAACGATTTCTGTTTAAGACTCTTTGCATTTATTTTTGTTTAGGTTAACACTTTTCCTCTTTTACTTTGTTTTCTTGGTATTCCGTTTCAGTTTGTTAAATAATTACTTGGTTGTATTACATGCTCTTTTCTTAATCCAATTAGCTGTAGTTTTTATTTGAAATTTTTTTCGAACTACACGTTAATTGTTGTTTGCCAATATTAAAATTTTTTTAATTTTCAGTCAGTATTTTCGCGACATTTAATCAATCAAACGTAAATTGTATGTTTACATACAAAAAAGCAGAAAACATTCAGAAATTTTGAAAATGAATATCGTTTTAAGAATAATAATTTATTAAAAGTATGTGAATAATATTTTTTTACTAATTATAGAATCTTATAAATCGAAGCAATCTTTTAACATAAAAGTGTATAGAAAATGTAAATTTAAAATGCGTCTCAACGATAATATTTAATACATTAGAGGTTAATTTATTTTATTTTCATACTACCAAGGGAAATAAAAATTCGATTACGTTACTAAATTAAAGGATTTCACAGCCCATTCGATTTAATCTTTCTGGCAGCAGTGAAAGTGTGTCATTTAAATCATTACCATTAAATATTTTTATTTTCATATCGTTTCAACCTAACCTAGCCGTTTAAAAAATAATAAAAAAATCAAAAATTTCATTCTTTATCACAATCGATTAAATACTGTGCAGTAGAAAGCTTGTGAATACAACCAAAGTGATGTTCGCAAAAAAGAGCATATTTTTCAAATGTAGAAAAAAAAAGCATTCAAATATCTTACATTCCGTGAATTTCTTAAAAGGCAACACTACTCAACATCCCAATGAGCAACTGTCAGTTAGTTGACTAACAAAATGATCAAAATTTTAAGAACTTCCATAATTTAGTTCGTGTAGCTTGGTTTGAGGTGTACTGCAAATAACTATTTCTTGTTTCCAAAACTAAAGAAATTAAATTTCAATGGAACGACAAGCAAGACTGTTTTGATGACTCTGACAAAAAGAGAGAGTGTGTTGAAAAATAAAACAATTCTCCAAAAACCTGAATTTCATTAAAAGCTACATTATGGACATACTCTCGTAAATGATGAAAGTTCAACATGGACATCATCTATCACCACTACTAATCTTCACTGTTGTAGATGCAGATTCCAGAATCATAAATGGCAACTAAGCATTGGTTATTGCTTGGAATCCCCTTCGAACTAATTTTAAACTTGCATTGCTGAACTATGCAGACGACAAGGCTTTTTATGTATATGCAAAACACGATCTGGAGTAAACGTCTTAAAAACATTTCAGATCATCTGATTCTTCATGTATATCTTCCAGTGCAACAAGGAAGGTTTGAAGTCTCTGTATAGCATGATAATAGAGGACAGTGGAATTGTAAAACATACACTCGCATATAGAGCTACAAAAGAAAACGTTGTCCTCTACAAATGTTATCTTCTAAATGTTAAAGTATGTCACTAATAGTAGTAGTAGAAGTTGGCAGACGAACACTTAATGTGATCGCTGATACACTTCGTTAAGCACCTTCGAAAATATATAACCAGGCAATCAGAACGGCCATAAATCGCAATGTATTGAAAGAAACTTCAGTAGCGTGGTTCAAAAATATGGTTGCATGCACCTAGACAATGATTGAAAAACACTATAGGCAATCAGTCTATGTCCAGCATAAAGGCAATTTGTAATCTTAGGAAAGCAAAGCATTATTATAATTATTATTTACATTGGCCATCAGTTGCATGTCTTGCATTTTTGCAAAACTGTTCGTGCTCCTTCCCCTTTGCAATGCGAGGTACAGATTGTTAAAGACATCTGTCGGAAAAAATAAAATCCTTTTGGTTTTATTTAAAGAATTTAAATTCTCCCATGCTAATGTAATACCCGAATAATATTATCAGATATTACCTCAGTAAAAAAATTATATGTGCAAAATTTCTTTTTGTCCCCCGAACTGAACACTGGTTGTAATTTAATTTTGACTATACTAATTTTTTTTGCTTATCTGTAAACTCCCTTTGTTATGTACTTACATGATCTTTGGACTTTATCTGTGATACCGTTATCTGAGATTACCACTTTAAGTAAAAATTTTAATAGAAAGTAATTATAAGTGCGTGGTCAATCATTATCGTTCTTAATTTATGTTTGATATATAAAATTTTATATCGACGGTAAGTAACTATTATTTTTTTTTATTAAAATCTAAAGTAATCTGTTATCCAGAATTTTTTTACGTTCAAAATGCCACGTGGCTGTGAACTTTCCGATGAGGAGCGTGGAAAAATTAAAGGCATGAGACATGCAGGCATGCGAATATGTGACATTGCAGCTGCAACAAATCGTCATCGCAATACGGTCTCAAATTTTTTAAAAGACCCAAGAAACTATGGCTGCATAAAGCGCAGTGGACGCATCCGTACCGTAGACCAAAGGACAAAGAGACGTATTCGACATTTAGCTGCCGAAGAAAATATGAGCTGCCGTCAAATAAAGGTTGAATTAGATTTAAATGTCACGAGACAGCGTATCCAGCAACTAATAAAGGCAGATTTAGGTCTTCGGTATGAAAATAAAATTCCAAAACCAAGACTTACCCAACGTCATAAAAATGCCCGAATTGCGTTTGTTGAAAAATATAAATTTTGGGAGGAGGAATTTGAAAATGTTATATTTAGCGACGAGAAAAAGTTTAATTTAGACGGACCTGATGGTCTACATAAGTATTGGAGAGATCTGCGTCATCCCCGAAAAATGTGCTACAACCGAAACCACGGTGGTGGGTGTCTAATGATTTGGGCTGCGTTTGGAGCTCGTGGAAAGTCCCAAATATGCTTTGTACCAACAAGAATGAATTCGGAAAAATACGTTGAATTGTTGGAAAATAATTTGATTGATTTTGCAGTTGAAGTATACGGTGATAATTGGACTTTCCAACAGGACAACGCTTCAATACATGTCGCTCGACACACAAAAAGTTTTTTTGAAAGCCACAATATACCTTTATTGGATTGGCCAGCTCTAAGTCCAGACTTAAACCCAATAGAGGATCTATGGGGGATACTTTCCGCTAAGATATTTTCAAATTCAAAGCAGTACACGACATTAAAAGAGTTAAAAGGAGCAATATTGACAGAGTGGGAAAAAATTGATATATCAATTTTAAAAAATCTGGTCAATTCCATGCCACGCAGGTTACAACAGGTCCTTATAAATAAGGGAAACATAATATCATATTAATCACATAATTTAAATTTTTTAGAATAATAATTAATAATACATTTTGTTTTTGCACATATAATTATTTACTATGGAGTTCTGAGAAAAATATATTTTTGTTCTTAAATTAGGAATTTGAAAGAATTTGCTTTCTTCGAAGTAGCGCAGAATAATATCATGCACATATAATTTTTTTACTGAGGTATTTAACATTTAAATAATTGAAGACACCTTACAAGAGATTTTCCAGAACTACAAGCATTTTCTTTCAGTTTTTTTTTCGAAATTATTTCCCTTCTTAAACAAAGCGTACGAAAATTATTCTTACTTTTTTATTATAATTATTTATAATTAATATAGCATTTAAACAGCGTAAAATAACAACAGCAACAACAACAAATAAACATTTCCTTGTTACAACATGGACTCAATGTACAAGTGCGGAGTATATGGATGTACTTATATTGTATGCCAGTCATGTTTGTAAACCATGTCAGGTCCTTGACTTTGAATGAATTGTAATAATTTTGCTCGTTCTTTCATTTTGTACGTATGTATGTATGTACATACCTTATGTACATGTATATAATGTATGTATGTATGTATATATGAAAATATAGATGTATTTGTTTAGATATTGTAGCCGTTACAAATGTGAAACATCGAAATGTAAGGAAGAGTGAATTGCTTCTTTTTTTTTAATAAATGCTGTCATTTCCGTTTTATATCGAATGGACGTATTTCCCCACCTGCCACCTGAAATGGGTTTCGATATAGCCCTTAAGGAAGAGTGTGTGCCACCATAACCAAATACATAATAAAAGTGACGATTTTTATTACATTTTATTCTATTCTATTTGCCTTTATTTTCTGATTTTTATTTCTTCATGTTAAAAAAGCAATTACAAAGAAATGCACAAAAATTTAACCACAGCTCCCCCCTCCATCCATCCATCCTCGTAGTATAATAGTATTTTCGAATTTTCGCAATGGCTAGTAATTATGATGTCTAGTGAAACATTCTAAACAATAGAAAACGAAAAAAAATAAATATGCATGTCGGTACAGTGGAAACTTATAACCGTGGATAAATGAATCAATAATGAAAATTGAAGTCGGTTTTGTTTTTTCTAAAGCTCTACATCTGTCTAATTTTTTTTTATTTTTCAACATTAAGTAATGTACACTTCATTCAATGTACTACTTGGTCCTAATCTTCAAAAACTATTAGCACTACAGACTTGTCGGATATCTATGGCCTTCTATAGACAGTGTGAGAACAGGCTTACTGATGGATTTAAGAAAAATCCGTCGTAAGACTGATTGTTGGTTTCCTACGGGGCATTGCGGGGTTAGCAGTCTTGAACAGATTCCAACCGCAGACTATCGAACATCTGCTCTATAATTGTCCAACTCTTAGGTTGAGGGGTCCTCAGAGCAGAGGTTTTTTTGATGGGTTAAGTTTTCTGTCGGGAGCCAATATTTGGGCTCTCCTTAGATTAGTAATGGAATTGGGCTGGTTGGAATGTGTTCAGACATCGCAGCTTTAGCTATTTAGTGCTTTGCTTGTGTCTTTTTTCACTTTTTCTCAGAGTTATATTTCTTTTACTCTGCTTTCTATTGCTTTTCTCTTTCCCCCTATTAGGACGAATACAAAGGATCAGATAACCTTTGGGTATTGTACTTGCCTCAATGACAAGTAGCCAACGTCTAACCTAACCTTATCTAACTAACATTGCTCCCCCCATTTGCATCCAAATAGATTTGATTGTTTTTTAGGCTTAGAAACAAGAACTTGTCATGCGTAACTAAATGCAGTGAATTGGACGGAGGAGGAAGTAATCCGATCTGATTTTCACCACTTATATTTACATACATATGTATGTACATAATTGGCCATTACAACCCTTCACTCAGGATTACGGCCTAGTTTCTCACACCACTCATGTTGCGTGCGTTAATTTTTTACGTGAGCGGCGGCACGTGCAATTTAACGTCAACTCCGAACGATAGATTTTTGAGAGACTTTTTCATGGCAGGGTTATTTACTTTCAGAGTTTTTGCCAGAAATCTGCTGAGAGGAAATCGCCGAAGAAATATTTTTTGTATTTCGTTTTGATGACTGACCTGGGATACGAACCTGGGCTTTACGTCTAATAAGCCAACACACTACCTACTTGACTACGGCGACTTCCCACTTATATTTGCTAGGTTAGGTTAGGTTAGAGGACGTGTACTTGTCCGTTAAGACAAGTACAATACCCGGAGGTCGAAATTGACCCATTGTACAACGTCCTTGGAGAGGGAAGGAAATAGAGGGAATAGGATGAAAAGAGGGCATAAGGGTAAGGGGAGGATGGGAATCACACAGAAAGAAACAGACACAAACAAGGGTTGAGCGCGCGACTACACTTATGAAGCCCTAGCACCTCTCAACCAGCTCAAACTGCTAATGAATCTGTGAAGAGCCTTGATGTCGGCTCTCGACACAGAACTCAAGCTCTCAAAGAAGGCTCTGCCAAGGGTCCTCAACCTCAACCTCAACCTACCAAGGACTGGGCAGTTACAGAGGAGGTGTTCGATAGTCTCTAACTCCTCCTCATCGCAACATACCCTGCAATAGTCCGGCTGGGATCTGTTCCAGATCCCCGTCAGCGACCTAATCTCGCAGTGCCCTGTGATAAAACCGACAACCAACCTTACGCTGGCCTTAACCAAGCCCAGCAGCCAATCTGTTCTCTTACTGTCCACAGCAGGCCATAGACGTCTAGAGACAGAACAACCTGATCCGTTCCTCCAACGCCTCTGCTCTTCCTCCCTGACCCATCCATCGATGAGGCCATAGAGGTGGCAGACTGGGGGTTCAGGACCAACTATTAAATCGCCCCCCGAAAGGGAACCTAACCTAGCGAGGGCATCCGCCGTCTCATTGCCCAGCACTCCGCTATGACCCGGAACCCAGCACAGACGGATACGGTCCGGTCCAAAAGACCTCAACGACTCTTTGCACTCGCGAACCAGTCGTGATTTGCACCAGACCGACGCAATGGCCTTAAGGGCAGCCTGACTGTCAACGAAGATCATGTAAGATTCCGAATCCGAAGATGGGCCACCAGCTATGGCCTCAATAGCCTTCAGTATTGCGAAAATCTCCGCCTGAAAAACGCTGCAGTCATCATTCAACCTGAAGTGGAGTTCAAGACCGAGTTCCCTACAGAAAACCCCAGCACCTGTACATCCACCTAACTTAGACCCATCTGTGAAAATGGGTATACCACTCTGCCCCCGGAGTACCCCACCATTCCATTGTGCCCTATCCGGTATAAGTGTCCTTAAACCAGGTATATTTGCTAACTTGAATTTATTTCAGGCCCAATAGTGTTTTTTTTTTTATTCAACGACTTAGCAATTTACATTTTTTGTTGTCTTGTTCAGTGCGACCATTACTTGCTCCCCATCTACCAATCGTTCCTAATCTTATATCTAAAATGACCTTTGAAAGGACCTTTGAAGTTGATTCCAAATTGTTTTGTTCGTTTTGCAGTAGTCTTTACTGTTGATGTTTGTTTGAAGGCATTTTCAATGTCTAAAGGGGTTTTCCAATACAAGTTTTGCGCGCCCCCTCTCCGTGATTTATAAGCTGTTTTGTTTTCATTTTCATTTAAATTTTGTTTCTCCTTTTGTAGTACAAAGAAAACCGCTAAACTATCGTTTTAGTTTACGATTGGCATTCATTGGCTTAAGGTTGGATGGGTCATTAGAATTGCTTGTAGATTTGTAAAACTGAATTACAAAAATAACAGAAAAAAAAACAAGAAAAACAACAACTTTAAACTGGGCAATCAAATTCAAATAAATAAATATTTTATTTATAAAATCAATTGCAAATATGTAGAGAAATATTATTTTCGGTAAGTTTTTCATACAACTCCAGTGCTTTAGCTAGTGCTTACCAAAAAAACGTAAAGTGGCAAGGAAATCATTACAATGAAATTCAATTTCAATCCCAATAATTCCATTGTATTGCATTGTATGTACAGTCGTGGACACACAATTAAGTCACTTAAGCAAATTTTTCATTTATGTAAAAATTAAAAAGATTTAAGAAGAATGGAAACAAAAACAACTAATATTTATTAATTTCATATGCTTAATAATTAATTAACAACAAAAACTTAAATACTTATTCATTATAAAAAATGTTTTGGTACGAAGTTGATATCAGACTTAAAATTTAAGTGGACACATAATTAAGTTATCTGAAAAAAATTTTTGAAAATTTAATTTAATTGCTTTATTTTTCACCCAAACTATTTTGAACCTTTAATATTTTGTGGCGTATCGTTTTTGGCGTATTATTTCAGTACATCTTTGTGACATTCAGTTTAGTAAATTGCGACACTGCTCAGGTCTAATGTTATTCCATCCTGCCAGGATAACCTGCAAAGTGCTTTTTTGCTGCTATGTTTTTTGGCTGCAACTGCTCGTTTTACAATCCCCCAAAGATTTTCAATTGGGTTCAGATCGAGACTTTGAGCTGGCCAATCAAGAACCCTTATTTTTTCCTCAGCAAAACGACCGTTGCTGAAGATAAAATCATAGCCAGGATGAGTGAAGCTGACCCATTCCTCACATCTACTCAGATTAGATCGTGCATTGAGTTGGAATACGTTGTTATATATGGACAAGGACCGTAAGAAGACGCTTGACTGAAAATAATCTCCATGGACGTATTGCGAGAAGAAAACCTAATGTGTGAAAAAAAAATAATCAGCAACGCTTTCGGTTTGCCGAAACCCACCTCCATAAAGTCGAAAAATTTTGGAAATTAGTCGTATGGAGTGATGAGTCCAAGCTTAATATCATTGGAAACGATGGCAGACCCTATGTAAGACGTCCTGTCAATACACAATTAGACCCAAAGTGCACCGAGAAAACCGTAAAGCATGGAGGTTCGTCAGTAATGGTTTGGGGTTGTTTTACCTCATCCGGCATTGGTCCATTGGTAAGAATCGATGGGAAAATGACTGGGGAAATGTATAAAAACATCCTACAGAACAATTTGACTAAATATTATGAAGACGAATTACCACTAGCGTGGATATTTCAGCATGATAACAACCCGAAGCATAAATCTCGGGTAGTTAAAGCTTGGTTTGTTGAGGAAAAAATAAGGGTTCTTGATTCGCCAGCTCAAAGTCCCGATCTGAACCCTATTGAAAATCTTTGGGGGGTCGTAAAACGAGCAGTTGGAGTCAAAAAACCTAGCAGCAAAAAGGCACTTTGGCAGCTTATCCAGGCAGAATAGAATAACATTAGTCGTGAGCAGTGTCGCAATTTAATCAACTAAATGCCACAAAGATGTACTGAAATAATACGCCAAAAACGATACGCCACAAAATATTAAAGGTTCAAAATAGTTTGGGTGAAAAATAAAGCAATTAAATTAAATTTTTAAAATTTTTTTTCAGATGATTTATTTATTTATTTATTTCTATCATAAAATCAGTATAAAATTTTCTAAACTTAACATATACATCTTATGAGATTCTACATAAAGTATTGCAACAATTAGAACATTTTTGTATACCACAAAGTAAAATTTGTCTATTAGATGTATCAATTTAAGGCAAAAAGATAGGGAAAAAACCTTTTATTTGGAAAAGAAATTTTAAATAGACCCCTTTAACAACATCTTTGCAGAGGCTGTAAAGTAGGCTAATTCAGCAAATTTCTTATAGTAGCAAATCTTGAAGACCTACATTTGTCTTCAAATCTGATCGTCAGTTCGCTGCAAACCTCGCTAATCATTTTTTGCTTATACTTTCTGTGTAAACGATTAGTGGATTTTTTCAGATGACTTGATTATGTGTCCACTTAAATTTTAAGTCTGATATTAACTTCGTACCAAAACATTTTTTATAATGAATAAGTATTTAAGTTTTTGTTGTTAATTAATTATTAAGCATATGAAATTAATAAATATTAGTTGTTTTTGTTTCCATTCTTCTTAAATCTTTTTAATTTTTACATAAATGAAAAATTTGCTTAAGTGACTTAATTGTGTGTCCACAAGTGTATGTAACTGAATACAATAATACAATGTGAAATAACGATTTGTGTTAAAAGATAAAAATTCACTTTAAATGATATTTGTTTGTCAGTTTCGATAATAAAATAGATTTCCAGTGAGAGATAAAAAAGCCATTGAAAATAATTAGAATACACGGTACGATATCCGCCGATATGTGATTACAGTCTAAATTGTTTATTACACTGATAAATTATGACTTGGCTATTAAGGCTTGTCGTTTAAACTGAAAACGGCTTTGAAGGCCCGTAAAGGTTTTGTTGTGTCAACAATGTTGAGGTATAACATTGAAATGGGACTCTGTTTGAAATTTTAATAAATATTTAATAAACACCAACAGTTTAGTCTTCTAAGCCCTTAGAAATCTAAAAATCTAATATATAAAATTCTCGTGTCACGGTGTTAGTGGTTAAACTCCCCCGAAATGGATCGACCGATTTTCATGAAATTTTGTGTGCATATCGGGTAGGTCTGAGAATCGGACAACATCTATTTTTCATATCCCTAATTGTTAAGAGGGCGTGGCAAATCGTTAAAATTGAATATTTAGGTACATATTGATCGTAGACGAAAAAGTTCGAAAAAGATCGTATAGCAAAAAGTAGGCGTGGCAAACCTTCAAAATATATTTTATTTAGGGACATAGTGATCGTAGACGAATGCAATTTGGTGGGTAAGTTCGTAGAGTCGATATCGACAATCTCACCAAAAATGGGCTTGGTAGGCCTTCCCCCTTCAAGTGATACCTATATATAACTCTTTTTAAACTACTGAACCGATTTTAACCATTCTTTTTTTTCGAAAGCTTATCAGGTTTAGATGGTTTAAAAAAATTTCGATATAGCAAAAAGTAGGCGTGGCAAACCTTTAAAATATATTTTATTTAGGGACATAGTGATCGTAGACGAATGCAATTTGATGGGTAAGTTCGTAGAGTCGATATCGACAAACTCACCAAAAATGGGCGTGGCAACCCTCCCCCTTTAAAAGATACCTATAAGTCGGCTAATTCGATGGTTTATAACTACATATGTACATATATAACATGTATATCTGTTAGTTTTTGTTTTGGAGCGAGTACAACAACTACAACTTCGTCAGCGCTAACCATGATTCGGACCTCTTATTGTTATTCTTTGTATGCCTCACCTAAATAACGTACCGACTTCGAATAAATTTTGAACTAGATAGATAGATCCACACACTTATAGTAAGTTAGTTATTTTTATATATATAACTGTTTTATGCAGCATACTAGCTGTACCCTGCGGGCGTTGCTGCTCCGCCAACTAAAATAAATTTAAAGGAAAGACATTACACAAATAGCCAATTAATTTTGAATCATTTTATTGAATTTGTTTCCCGTTGTCCAGATGATTCAGACGAACGGGCCTGAGTAATACGCATTCGTTCATTTTCTAATCTCACTTCTCTCGAACGGGTCTCAGCGGCATGTACTCGAAGATTTTCCAGTCTCAATGCTCGTTGCTAGTCTGATTCTGAGGCTCGTAATGCTCTTTTCTTCCGTGCTTGAGGTGTAGGTCGACCAATTACTTGTCATTCATTTTGAATAATTTTCAGTGGCGCCATCTATCGGAAATTAATCGCACCAACTTAGAAATCCCGTCGACTCATCCGCAACAACTTTGCTAAAGATCATATCATGATCAAATACACAGTTTACGATTTAATTCATATTTTGTAATTTTCAGTGGCGCCACCTGTCGGATATTGGTCATACCAACTTAGAAACCTTCGTCGGCTCATGCGCAACAACTTTGCTAAAAATCATAACATGATCAAATGCATAGTTTACGATTTAATTCATTTTTAGTAATTTTCAGTGGCGCCACCTGTCGGATATTGGTCATACCAACTTAGAAACCTTCACCGGCTCATGCACAACAACATTGCTAAATATCATAACATGATCAAATCCACAGTTTACGATTTAAATCATTTTTAGTAATTTTCAGTGGCGCCACCTGTCGGAAATTTGTCATACCAACTTAGAAACCTTCCCCGGCAGATAACCTGCACCGACAAAAGATTGATCTATATCCCAAATTTCACGAAAATCGGTCCAGGAGTTCAGGCGTGATTGGCTATGCACTCAATTTGCCCGTTTTTGGCCCCTTTCCCCCTTTTTGGACCCCTTTTGGTTCAACTTTAGAAACGGAACACTTCCAATAGCTATTTGGGAAACTTAACCAAGCTAAATCGTAAAAAATTACCTATAAAACAGATAAAATAAAGCATTTATGCATAAAAGTACTAATTTTTGCCCATTTTTTCCCCCTTTGACCCATTTTTTGTCCCCTTTTGGTCAAAAATTTGAAAAGATTTATAGCCTATAACCTGCACCGACAAAAGCTCGATCTATATCCCAAATTTCAAGAAAATCGGTCCAGGCGTTTAGACGTGATTGACTAACAAACAAACCAACAAACAAACAAACAAACAAACAAAAAAACAGACTTACAGAAAGATTTATAATATATATTAGGATTACAATAAATATGTACATATATAATGTAACCTGTTTTGGGCAATAAAAAAAAAATCAATTTTGGGCGGGACGAAGTTCACCGGGTCAGCTAGTTATTATATACAATGTTAGCATATTTGTGGAGTTTCTCATAAACCTCTCCTTTTGCTTTGGATTTAGGGGCAATCACTTTTTTGTGTTCGATTTCTATTGTTGTGTTCGTAGATCCGTAGATCCCTGAACTAAGTAAAAGCCATTTCAAATTCGTTTCATTTGATTCTATATGCAGGCAAATATTTTATTTCACCACGGACTTGCTGGTTTTCCAGCATCTGCATCTATCTACCCTATGAGTTTAAGCTCAATGCTGGAAGTTTAATATCATAATGGCGCTTCTTTAGGATGTGTTGAAATCCACAATCACTTGCGACATTAGATTTTCAAGATTATTGGTTGTTGTCTTGTAGCCATTAGCATCGATTGATATATGCTTGAACAGCCTGATTTCTTTGTAGCCAATATTTCACGTTCTACACTAGCATTAAATATTTGAAGCATTGTGTTTCGTGAGATAATCGCTTATAAACATCTTAGTATTCCTGAAATCACATTCTAGTCGAACATATAACACCCACATGACGTGGTCATTACATTACTCTGTTTGTTTGGTTTAGAGAAACACGAGAGAGATCTACAGTTGAAACACTGATTAGAAACCCGAACAACGAAACTTTTCATAGTAATTTTATTTACTCTCACAGTCTTCGCCAGAAGACTGCAGAGAGAATGTTCGACATGTCAAAGCTAACGTTTGAATTCACGAGTTCTTGTCTACTAAGCCAACTCACTACCTACTCGACCATAACATACATACATAATTGGCCATTACAACCCTTCAGTCAGGATTACGACCTAGCTTCTCATACCACTTATGTTGTGTGCGTTAATTTTATACATGAGTGGCGGCGGGACCTACAGTTTAAAGTCGACTCCGAACGACAGATTTTTGAGAAGCTTTTCATGGCAATTTTATTTTACTCTCAGAGTTTTTGTCAGAAATCTGCTGAGAGGAAATCGCCGAAGAAATATTTTCGTTTTGATGTCTGACCTGGAGTTTGAACTCAGGCCTTCAGTCTAATAAGCCAACACACTACCTACTGAGACTACGGCGACTTACTCGACCATAACGCCGACTTCAAATTTGTATAAGATTCACATGATCATACGCTTCATTCTTAGCTTTGTAAAACGTCTCGCTGTAACTTTTCCTATTTTTATAGCCGATGCTATTATGCACTTTAGTTTTGTGCTACAATTTTAACAATCGGGAAAAATGATAGACGTCAACTGTTAAACACTATTGTTATCACTTGCCTTATACTGGGTTCAGACATGCACCTTTATTGCGTAAATCGCAATAAACGGCATTATTGATCTCAATATTTCATATAAAATTTCAATTAATTATTGGTCAATAAATTCATAAATTGTTATAATATTGATAAAAACTTTAAATACAACACTGTGATAAGTACGTTAAGTGAGCAGATTACATTTTTCTGAACGCTTTCTATTAATATTTGACAACTCAAATGTAAACAACAACAAACAAAAAATTGAAGGTCAGCGGAAAGGTTTGTATTTTATTTTGAGTTTCATATCAAATTTTTCTTTCTCATCCTTCTGAGTAAAGCCACTTTGGAGTCAAAAGTAGTCCCTATTAACCGCAACAGCTCGCCGTTTCGGTTAATCATTAGCAATACCTTTTTAAATGTTAAATTGTTTTCCATTTTTTCTAAAAAAATTTTTGGCACTAATTTTCGCGATTAAATTAAAAGCAATGTTGTTGAAGCAATCAGCTGTTTTGTTTACCAGCTGTCGAATAAATTTTCGTATATTATATGTCTGAACACTAAAAATATTGTTCTCAATAAACCGAATATTGATTTAATAAAAGTGCATGTCTGAACATAGTATTAGCTTAGCTTGATATTGATTAGCGTGCTTCTACTGTAGTCTCATAGCTTTTCGTTTCCTTTTTTTTTTGCTTTTAATAATTATCTAAATTAAAGCTAATGAATTAAGCTGTACGAAAATATGTATAAATTTGTTTGTATAAAAATTATTATCGATATTGTATTCAAATTATTATTAAAAAAAAAAATCCCTAAATGACACACTAGAATACCGCTTTTTATTTTTCTTGCTCTTTCCAACCAAAAATCCAATTTAAACGAGATGTATGCGTTACTTCTTGAATGTATCAGGTCTTAATCTCTCTTTAAAACAAAGTTTTTATTTATTGTTGATGTTGTTGTTGTTGTTTTTTTTTAACACCGTGCAAATTCATTTATTTGCTATACTGAGAGTAAATAATTTACGTTAACGTAGCCATAGAGAGCTTTGAGATTGGGGCTCTTCCTCTCTGCCATGTTTAATGCTGAAAAGTTGAACGTGACTCTTTCATTAGGTGCAGATGAAATGCATGCATACAGAGTTGCTTCTCTCTTCTCGAATATCAAAGTGAGTAAGAAGGAAGAATACCTGATTGAGCGGAAAATACAAAAAAATAAAAATTGTAGAACCCACGATCTTACTGATAAACTGCAAACATTCTCAATTAATAGCTCTTTACGTTTACAACCGTGTAGCACTTGGATCATAAGATTCTTGTAAAAAAAAAAAAGAAAAATAAAAACAAAAGTAAATTACTTTGAAATACAAACAAATTCAAATTGAAAATTCCCGTTAATTTACAAGCCATTATTCATTATTCGAAACAATAGTGGATTGAGTCTAACAAATGTTAATTGAGAGTCTACGTCTTCTTCGGAAGTATATATACACACAGACACACATAGTAATTTAACTATCTATACGTAGCTATTGCTAGACACTATTTTTGTTTGTTGTTGTTTTTTTAAAAATTTCTTTTTTTTTTTGTCAGTTATAAGTATACGTTCTGAAGTGTGTTTTATTGATAAGATATAAAGAAATTATTAAACACAGATATCAGCAACAATCACAATCACAATCATAATAATAACAACAACAACAACAATAATAATATTAACAAAATAAATAAAATAAAGTCAAGAAAAGTTAAGTAAAGAGGTTCTCTCACCCTGCCCGTCGATACCAGCGATCATCATCAACAGTATTGGCATAGTCGTACAGGTTAAAATTGCCGGCGAATAAAATTGTTTTTCGAAATATTAACACTCATAACGTTTAATCACACGTTACGGTTAACAACGTGCAACGGTTAACGGTTAATAAATTAATGCATTTGCAATAGTAGGCCCTCGTTACCACCCTGGCATATCATTAATAAAAAATAATTTAAAAGAAAAAAAAAAAAATAAAGAAAAAACAAAACACATCCAAATAGCACTTCCAAATTTTTTTTAAGCATGAATACAATTGAAGAAAGCACTGAGATCTCCTGCCAAACACAGGCAGATCAAGTTAACGGTAAATCTTCAACGCTAACAACTAAAACAATTACCAATAGTTCTTCCAGTTCATATAATACTACGAGTACATCGTCCGCAACACCAACCAATGCGAACGTTAATGGTAACGGTAACGGTAACGTTAACGTTAACAACACGCCCACACCAAATGGTTCGCCTAGCTCTCCAGTTAACGGTGTAAGTACTTCTTCGTCAGAGGATTATTTGGAAGACTTGAAAATCATAGGGCATCTCAAGAACATTGAGAAACTCAATGAGAAACGACGAGTCTTCTTATCCAATTCCTTAACGTCTGAATTTCAAAGTGATGAAAAATCAGAAACTAAAAACGAAAAGAAAACCGAAAAACTTAACGGTAATGGTAACGACGTTGGTGATGTACAGCAACAGCAACAGCAAAAGTTTACAGCCTATAACGAGAAAAGAACTTTGTTGCGTGAACAACAAATCGATAAAAGTCTTAGTGCTGATGTGGACTCACCTGTTTTGCAAAAGTATGCAACGCTACCTATAAAATCACCGCCTCGTTCGCCGTTGTCGCCTCCACCTAAACCTCCCATGCTAAGTCGTACACGTAGTATTGGCGTAGGTGATAGTCTAACGTATAACACAACACCGGTTTCTTCTCCTCTAGCCGTACCAAAGTTTGCGTCACCTCCGACGCCTACAAACAACGTTCCTACTTATATGACTACCGATCCTACCACTAACATTCAGATCCAACCCACTGAAAGTGCTATAATAACGACAACAAAACTAGCCGAACCTGTTAAGGTTACCTGTATTCAATTAAACGATACAGTTCCCGACACCATGAATATTGAGGGTAATCAAGTGGTCTTAAGAACAAGCAAAACTCCCGAACAGTCAACCAATGGACCATCGTCGAGTATGGCGTCACCTGGTTTTCGAGAAATTTCATCAAAACATTATGAACGTCTTATCGAAGAGTTAAAGTGTCCCGGCTGTGCCTATCCCATGAAGTCACCAGTATACTTATGTAGAACGGGTCACAGTGTTTGTGAGCAGTGTACGCGCATATTGATGCTTTGTCCACTTTGTAAGGTAAGTCGAAATTTTAATATGTAGTAATCTTAGTTCTATTTTTGATAAAGTAGTTAGTAGTTAGGTATAGTTGAAATGAAATCATTCACCCTTATTCTGGTTGTCGTCGTCGCCGTCGTCGTCGTTACCAAAAATGATGTCGATAAAATCAGAGTCGATAAAATCAGAGTCGAACACAACACAATATCGACAGCGTATTGACTCACAGAATACCAAATGTGTGTCGACAGTCATCTATAACTGTCAATAACGACAAACAGAATACCAATTTTAAACTGTCGACGCAAGACGACGTCGACGACGACAACCAGAATAAGGGTGATTATTAAAATATAAAATTGAACATTTAATCAAGCATAGTTTGAATGGTCATCTTAGGGTTAAATATGAACCGTTTAGTTTGATGATCCTATCAGCTTTTACAAGGTCTTATTGAAGCTATTAACAAAATTTTAGGCTCTCTATAGGGAAATCTTGCCACTTATATGAGAGTGGCTTTTGTAGAATGTCCAATTGCTGTTCTTATCAGTTCGAATCCCACCTATACCTCCAGCAAAATTTTCGCGATCATCAAATTAGGTTCACCGCTAATTCCAAAACGAATATCCTTGACGATGTAGTCTAAGAGGTATTTTCCTTCAATCGTATCAGATCAATACATTAAACTTCTCTTTTGTTACTAAACAATGAAATTATTGTGGAATTTTATTTTTGATTGGATTCGACCAGCGTAAAATCAAATTCCCCTTTTTGGATTAAAGTAAGGCTTGCGTTTTTACTGACTTAAACTAAGTAAAAAGAAAGAAGGTGTCAGCAGCTGCCTCGAAATAGTAATTCCATGACATTTAATACACCAGCCAATCAATACCAATGGAACAGAGAATAAAAATTTGGACGTAGAACATCCAATCTTGTAAGGTTTTAGAACCGAATCCATGTAAAATTCGTCATTTTCAGGTCGCAGATGACCTCATTTGCTTTGAACGGCGACCTATTGCAAAATTTTGATCCTCCTCCAATACTTGACCTTACAGCGGCAATATACATACATACATAATTGGTCATTACAATCCTTCAGTCAGGATTTCGACCTAGCTTCTCACACCACTTATGTTGTGTGCGTTACTTTTATACATGAGTGGCGGGACCTACAGTTTAAAGTCGACTCCGAACGACAGATTTTTTGAGAAACTTTTCATGGCAATTTTATTTACTCTTAGAATTTTTGCCAGAAATCTGCTGAGAGGAAATCGCCGAAAAAATACTTTTTGTATTTTGTTTTGATATCTGGCCTGGGGCTCAAACCCTGGCTTTACGTCTAATAAGCCAACACACTACATACTAGACTAGGGCGGCAATATATTCATATAAATTAAAAGCTATACCGGCGGCCCTATGCTCACTAGAGAAGTAAAAGGAACATATGTAGTATGTACGAGTACTAAGGCGTTTAACTCGTTATTATACTGGGTTCAGACATGCACCTTTATTGCGTAAATCGCAATAAACGGCATTATTGATCTCAATATTTCATATAAAATTTCAATTAATTATTGGTCAATAAATTCATAAATTGTTATAATATTGATAAAAACTTTAAATACAACACTGTGATAATTACGTTCAGTGAGCAGATTACATTTTTCCGAACGCTTTCTATTAATATTTGACAACTCAAATGTAAACAACGACAAACAAAAAATGGAAGGTCAGCAATAAAGGTTTGTATTTTATTTTGAGTTTCATATCTTTCTCATCCTTCTGAGAAAAGTCACTTTGGAGTCAAAAGTAGTCCCTATTAACCGCAACAGCTCGGCGTTCCGGTTAATCATTAGCAATACCTTTTTAAATGTTAAATTGTTTTCCATTTTTTCTAAAAAAATTTTTGGCACTAATTTTCGCGTTTAAATTAAAAGCAATGTTGTTGAAGCAATCAGCTGTTTTGTTTACCAGCTGTCAAATAAATTTTCGTATATTATATGTCTGAACGCTAAAAATATTGTTCTCAATAAACCGAATATTGATTTAATAAAAGTGCATGTCTGAACATAGTATTATGGTCCGCACAAGAATAACTTTAACTTTGCCTGAGTTCTCATGCATTATAGCAAGTACATTAACCAGATTGGCTGTCACTGATTCAAACTTGGTCTCGTTAATATTACAAAGATCACCTAGTCAGCATTTAAAGAGGCTACCCCATGCACGTTGGTGATAACGGGAGATTTTCTTGAAGGTTTTCATACGCCAAGTTGTAGTTTCTGCATAAATTGAACAATTTAAAGGAGTGCGAAACCATCACCACCAAGATTGCACTCGTCATGTCAAATCATTACAGCGAATATGGTATATTTTTGTTTGTTCTTGTGGGCGGACAGACGATTCAACTTTTCTTTGGTACAACAAACCAAATTTCGTACATTTAAGTACAGATTATGCTTTTATTGAAAGCAAAAATTAATTATTTAATTAATTGTTATCTGAAATATCGAAGTATCTGTATCCACTTGAAATATTCACCCTTATTCTGGTTGTCGTCGTCGTCGTCGCCGTCGTCGTCGTCGTCGTTACCAAAAATGATGACGATAAAATCAGAGTCGACAAAATCAGAGTCGACACAACGCAATATCGACGGCGTATTGACTCACAGAATACCAAATGTGTGTCCGACTGTAATCTATAACTGTCAATAACGACAAACAGAATACCAATTTTAAACTGTCGACGCAAGACGACGTCGGCGACGACAAACAGAATAAGGGTGAATATTTCAAGTGGATACAGATACTTCGATATTTCAGATAACACACTGTGTGTGTACATAGGTATATCAAAATTTTCTTTTGTTTAACTAGTAAATCCTGGTTATTTTATTGACGTCAATATGAAATTTTTTGAAGTCATCTATTCTATTAACAAACTTTACGGTTTCTACGCGTCAATACCACAAACCAAAACCTAACATCGTGTTGTCACAGAGATAGGCAACATCAACATCGACATCGATTGTAAACAATATGGCCTTTTTAACGATAACTGAACGGCGTATAACGTCATTGATATGACAGTCAATCTTGATCTTGATGGGACTTGGTAGCTATTTATAACGCTGTATAGCTTCTAAATTTATTGCCAAATACCTATTAAGCAAGTTAATTGAAAAAATAAAGAAAAGTGGTGAACGAATGAATGCGTATAGAATGATAATGTAAAAAGAAATTAAAAAAGTTTTGCAATAAAATTATCTCAAAACGATATCAGTTGTATCAAAGGAGTATTTATAGTAGCGACCGTAGTGGTAGTGATAGCCAATGCCGGTTAGATAACATTATTTAACTAAAAGTTAGTCGGTGATTAAAATTAAATATTGATAATGAAATTGAAATTGAAAAATTTACAAGTGTACACATGTACTACAATTTATATTGCTTATCTTATAGGAGGGCTTTACCAACATCAGATCGCTGACAGTTGAGGCTTTATGCTCCAAGGCCCATTTCAAGTGTCAAAATGCTTCTGGTGGGTGTACGGTACGTTTGCAAATTGACCTGTTGGCTTGGCATGAGAAACAATGCATTTACAAGCCCATGAAATGTTTTATGGGCCGAGTGTGGGGAGATTGCCAATGGAATGGTCGAGAAGCATTCTGGAAAGAACATTTAGATGCTGAACACACGAGTAAAGTTTTCAACACCAATTCAGTGGATTTAGTATGGGATATGGCTGGCAAACAGAAACCCTTATCCGGCTACTATGTTTTTCAAGTTTACCATGAAATGTTCAATTTCTATGAGGTGTACGACAAGGAGAGAATACTTTTCACCATGACTTGTACATCCACGCAAAAGGAGAAGAAACATCAATTTGCCTATGAAGTAACGCTCGTAAGTGATGACAATGAAGCCTTGGCTTCCACACAGAAATTTCCGGTGCACAGTGAATATGATAAGGATATCTTGGCAGAAGGTACCTGTGTCAGCTTTCCCTTAAGCGATTTAGCCAAATTCTTGGATGAAGATCGGGTATGTGTCCATTTAAAAAAGGCATACATTGAATGCAAATCATTTAATAAATTTTATTTTCATTTTAGATGCTCCACTATCGTGTCAGCGTTTTAGAAGTTAAATCTCCCAGAAGATCTCGTGCTTTACGTGCCGTTAGTCCCGACAATAATAGCCATCCCATAGACTTTCAGCTTACCCAAATACAGGGTGTTAATTTAAAGAATGTTCCCTCAGATGTTATTGTAACCCGGCGTCTTGATGACATACCGTTTGCCGATAATGCATCTACTGTGGCCAGTACTATTGATGGCACGTCCGAAGATGAAATGGATAAAATGAAACGTGAATATTATCAGTCTTTGGAGGCCAAAAAGAAACGTGATAGTGGCTCTGATACAGATCCAGAATTTGAAGCTTTCATTGCCAAAAAATGGGGTACACCCCAGCTACACTTTAATCGTAAATATTTAAAACCCAATACCACTTCCAGCGATGGTTCGTCTAGCGATGAGCGACCTCTATCGCCGAGAAGTCCAAATGATGATAAAATCTCTATAACCAGTGTCAGTTATAAGAAGAGGGTCTCAAATACGTTGCGTAAAAGTTTTCGCAACTTGAAAACGGATTTAATTGAAATGAAACCATTTGGCAAAAAAGGTTCACCCGAAAAGAAAATTAATGAGTGAAGCCTACACTTTAGTTCTTAATTGTTAATAATAATTTAATTATATTATTTGTTGTTATTATTATTATATTGTTATTATTGTATGATATAATGCGATATGTATGTATGTACGTACGTATATTATAATTTAAGACTCTCCTTGTATTTATAATATTATTTAAAATTGTCCATTAATATTTTTCAATTGATCTTTCATCATTAATAAATGGTTGTTATTATATATTGTATTAATAGTATAAAAATTTAAAAACGCTTTTGGAAAATCTTAAAAGACACTTAGAGGCATCGGGTTAGAGATTATTTTAAGATATTAAAATCTTTCAATGTTGTTTCTCTTTCTTTACATAAGCAAAATATGATCCGCTTAGTGAACATCCCAACAGATTGAGAAGCTTATGGCCTACCCAGATCTTAGCTACAGATGAATATCATTATTAACACTATGCTCACAAAGATCTTGTTGGCCTATGGTCAAAGGATTATAAATAATAAATGCTCATATGTTAGTTTTAAAAGATTAAATGGAACGAAACCTTAAGATACTTCTAAAATTAATGCGATTTTACCTAATAAATAATAATAATCACCCTTATTCTGGTTGTCGTCGTCGACGTCGTCTTGCGTCGACAGTTCAAAATTGGTATTCTGTTTGTCGTTATTGACAGTTATAGATGACTGTTGACACGCATTTGGTATTCTGTGAGTCAATACGCCGTCGATATTGTGTTGTGTCGACTCTAATTTTGTCGACTCTGATTTTATTGACATCATTTTTGGTAACGACGGCGACGACGACGACGACAACCAGAATAAGGGTGAATAGCTCGTGGCCATCAATATCAAAAGCAATGAGTTTTCAAAAAAGCGTGCACTTCCATAGCCTGTTACATGATGCCTTGGAAATCTTTAAAGCATCATCCTATTCCTTACCAAATCGTTAGATGAACTAATACTACCTTTCGAAAAGATATTCCACAAAATAGTGGTTAACTAAACTTTCCATAATCTTGGGGAATGAATATTGATCGGTTGGTATTGATGATGCGGTATTTTGGTAGATTATTTATTAGTTTCACCAGCTTTTTAGTGTTGACATTACTGACATGGTATGACGAGCTGACGAGATACTGTCAAGGAATAATACCAGAGTTATTGCAGGTTTAAGACTGTCCATAACCCTATTAACTGCATTATTCTTAAGATTTCAGGTAATAATGCTTTTAATGTTTTCTAGATGTTAAGAATGACTTTCAAGAGCTTTAGCAAAAAGAATAGTCTATCTACCTATCTATCCTTTATAACTGTTAAACTCGATCTAACATACCTCTCTAAAATTTGCTCTCAGAAAAGAGAAGAATGTATCAATAATACGTTCCAGTGTGGCAAAACTGAAATTTTGAAATGGTACTAAACTATAACTGAAAGAGTACTTTTTTTTTATTAAATTGTACTTTTGTAAAACATCACATATGTAGGTACATACATATGTACATATTGGTCATTATAACCCTTCAATCAGGATTATGACCTAACTTCTCACACCAATTATTTTGTGTGTGTTAATTTTTATACATATTTATATTTACATACATATATGTATGTATAAAAGTCGACTCCGAACGACAGATTTTTGAGAAACTTTATCATGGCAATTTTATTTACTCCCAGAGTTTTTGCCAGAAGGAAGTCGCCGGAGAAATATTTTTTCAATATCCGATTTGATCGAGATATCTGACATGGGGTTGTACCGTGGGCTCACGTCCAGTAAGCCCGCACACTACCTACTAGGCTATTTATATTTAATACACATACGGCACTGAACAGAAAAAATGAATTTTTCAACACTGTTACTTACGCATTTTATTTATTAAAGCAACAACAACAACAAATCAAATTGAAACACGGCTATGTGTGCCCTTCTCTCAATTTTCAATTACAACAACCTAAATCATTTGCCCTACTAATCTCTGTCATAAAAAATTAGGGAAATTTATATGTTCCCTGTATTCAATATTTGCTTTGACTACCACCTCACTTATTTATGTAAGTGAAGAAACATTGTTTTTTACTCACCCAATTTCCTCTACACAGGGAACTCCTTTTATCTGTGTTTTTAGTACGGTAAGCCATTCTACTTGATCGAAAATTTATATGAAAAAACACTCAATTAATTGATTATGTATTCTTGCTTGAGTCATTTTCATGCAAATTTCCAATTGACCAAAATCACATGCCGTACAAAAACAATTCTTAAGCACACGACACTTTTAACACACACACACGCACACACTTTTTTGAGACACCATTTTTTCTTTTCATTTTCTCGGGAGCATCCCACATAAGCTTAATGAACTTTTTTCTTTTTTGATTTTCATTGCTTTCTTTTATTTTTTTCATTAAGACTCATGTTTCTATGCTTTATTAACTTAAATTACTTTCTAACACAAAACTTTGATAAAAACAAGCGAATTGAATAATGAATTTTTAATTTTCTTTTTAACAAACGGAAGTAACATCCGACCTGTTGCACTTTTATCAAAGAAACTAAAAAATGTCGCCTTTTTATTTCACAATTTCCCACTTTAGAACAAAAAATATCGCTTAACGCAATTTCGTTAATACATAGTTATGCACAAACGAATAAGGAGGGGGGGGATTGTATGTTTTCATGTGTTCAATGTTGTTGTTTTTATTTTAATGTTTTCAATTGTTGTAACCTTTGTTTACTTTCTTCCGTTTTGTGTGTGATGATCTCTTGCTGTTAATATCGGCGAATGCTGTTGCGCATGCGCACGCATTTCTCTTTGGGGTATTTTTTTTTTGATTTTTTGAAGTAAATAGTGACTACATACAGCGTTACCGCTGGAAATTTTTAAGAAGTCGCACAAAAAGGGGATTTTTGAAACAAAAGTCGCACATAAAGGGTATTTTGGCAGTAAAAAGGGGCAACATTTTTAAAAGAAAAGAAAATGAACAAATACAGATAAAAACAAATTTTTATTGGATTTTGTATTGTATATTAACTATATGTTTGTTTATTTTTTAATAATTTTTCCAATTTTTTATAATAGAAACAAATTTTTAGCCAAAAATTAATAAGCCTAAACAAAAATTTTAATTTTTTTAAAATTATTTGTTCTGTTTTATTTCTAGCTTTAAAATGTAATTTCATTCAAATTTATGAACGTTAGGACATTTAAATTTCAAAAATAAAAATAGTCATCTGCAAATTTATCATCAGCAAAATTGGTTTTTTGAAAATGGGCACCCAACAAAAATGTCGTAAAAAATAATTGATATTTTCAATGAAAACCCGCGCCACTTACAAAAAAACGATTGCTAGGCTCGCAGGTGTTAACCAAAAAACAGTTTCTAAGGTAATAAATAAATATAAGGAGTCTTTGAGTATTGAGAGAAAGCGTGAAAGTAGAAGAAAAAACGGATTTGCCATTTAGTTTTATTTCTATAACGAAAAGTGTAAATCCAGATTTTTTTGTGCGCACTCCTTATATTTTAAAATAAAAAAACAATTCAAAAGCTGATTGTTCCGAAAAATGTAAATAAAAGAAAGAAAAAATGTAAATAAAAGAAAAAATACTTTTTCTAAAAAAGGGGAAAAAAGGGTCAAAAATCTTGAAAAGTGTCAGATTTAGTTCATTTTAGTAAGGGGGCACAAAAAGTGGCGGGGTCGCTGAAAAAGTGTCAAATTGCGACTTTAGTCGCTCAACGGTAACGCTGACTACATACTTATGTTTACAAACGTTGAATGTTGTTTACTCTCTCCTCCCTTTTGGGTGTGATCTCTTGCTGTTGCTCATGCGTACGTAGTGTGTGTGTATGCGAACATTTTGTGGGTTTTTTTTTTCATTTTTTCATGGATTATTGCATTTCTCTTTGGGAAATTTTTTTTATTTTAATATTTAAGTAAATAGTGACTGTGTTTTGTTGCTATTTTATATTAAGATTAGGAAATGTTTCTTTTTTGTTGCCATGTTTAGTTTATGCACGAACGAAATTAAAGGGATATTTTTTGTTCTAAAGTGGGAAATTGTGAAATAAAAAGGCGACACTTTTAGTACTTCCGTGCGTTAAAAAGAAAATTAAAAATTTATTTATTATTCAATTCGGTTGTTTTTATCAAAGTTTTGTGTTAGAAAGTAATTTAAGTTCATAAAGCATAAGAAATCGTAAGTTTTGTATGAAAGAAATAAAAGAAAGCCATGAAAATCAAAAAAGAAAAAAAGTTCATTAAGCTTATGTGGGGTGCTCCCGAGAAAAAGAAAGGAAAAAATGGTGTCTCAAAAAAGTGAGTGCGTGTGTGTGTGTTAAAAGTGTATTGTGCATAAGAAATTTGTGATGTTTTTGTAACACAGGCTATTTCACTTGCCTGCCTGTTTGCATGGAAAACACAAACAAAAACACTCAATTTTGTTTGTGTTTCCCTTATAAACAGGCAGGCAAGTGAAATAGGCTGTGTTACAAAAACATCACAATTGTTTTTGTACGGCATGTGATTTTGGTCAATTGGAAATTTGTATGAAAATGACTCAAGCAAGAATATATGGAGCAATTGAGTGTGTTTTTTCATATAAATTTTCGATCAAGTAGAATGGCTTGCCTTACAGTAAACACCAGTGTTGAAAAATTTAGTACTTTTGTATTTTTTTCAGTACTTTTTTCATCAAATTTGTGTTTTTTGTTCGTTCGAAAGATTCTATTCTATTCATATATTTTAATAAATAATTCGCACATTCTTTTTCCGTTTCCGGGTTTATTAAGTAAGAATTAACCCCCGTTTGTTTAATGTACTATGAGTGGTCTGTCTGATAAGTAGTTACAAGTTAAAGTAGCCTTATTTAGTAGATAGACGCCCAACGGCCACTGTTCAAACCCAGGTCAGACAAAACGAAAGCAAAATAACCAAATATTGTGTGTGAATAAAAAAAATAAAAAGAAGATAGTTTTAGTTAGTTTAGGTTGCTCACCAAAAAGAGGGCCTCGGTTCAACCCTAGGTTCGGACAAAACAAAAATAAGATGGGAGATGTTCGCTACTGGTTGGAAGGCGAAAGAAGAGCAAAAAAACTAGGTTCGGACAAAACAAAAATAAGATGGGAGATGTTCGCTGCTGGTTGGAAGGCGAAAGAAGAGCAAAAAAATTTAATTTTTTTTTGAAGTGTTTTTGTAGTTGTGGTGAGTTTCTAGTGTGGTGAGTTTTTACAAAATGTGGTGAATTTATCCGATGTGGTGAATAAAATCGAAGTATGGTGAGTTTCTAGTGTGGTGAGTCTTCCAAAATGTGGTGAATTTATCCGGTGTGGTGAATAAAATCAAAACTCACCAAAGTGCCGTTACTCGAAATGAGTACTGTATTACAATAAATACATATACTTTACAACGTGATTTGGACAGTGCATGTCTAGAATAAGTAATATTCACATCTGTTAGTGCAGGCATTCACCGATATGTCTGGTTACTGCATCAAAACAATGTTGCCATTGTGTCATTTTTTCTCTCTGCTCGCTTAATGAACAATTAAGATTTATTTTTAAACATAATATACACACGTATTCTTTTAATAACTTATTCGATTTAAGTACTGTATTATTACAATTTCTTTTTTGATAATAAAGAAAATCGCTTTTTTAGTTGAAAGCGTCTGGCAACTTTCCATTTTTTTTAGTTTATTAAACAACTCTGTCTTAAACACTGCACAGCTGATACGTCTTTCATTTGTTTACGATTAATTTTCCTCTCGCTTTGGTAAAATTTGCTAAATTAATAAAATTAGTTCATTCAATAAATTAAGATGGGAGTTACTGTTTTGCAACCGTATCAAATACCTGATGGTAAAACTGGTGCGCAGGCTATTGATTATCTAACGAAACGATTGCTTGCTTTGGGAGCTGTTCACACCGGTCAATTTTTGGTGGACTGTGAAACGTACATATCAGCTCCACAACATGGTCCCTCGAAAGCAGTACATGTACTACACGATTCCGAATATCCAGTGACAACATTTTCGATTTTGGATACTGGAACTGGCAAACAAATTTCTCTTGTGGCTGATAATCTTTTCGATTTGCTAATGCTTAAAATGACATCGGTATACACCTCAAAGAAACAAACAAAAGTTGAATCGAAGGGTGCCCGATTTGAATATGGTGACTTTCTCATCAAGTTGGGTTCAGTGACTATGATGGAAAACTTTAAAGGGATTTTAATTGAAATCGAGTACCGACCGTGTGTGGTGCTGTCCTTCTGTTGGGAAATGATACGTGAAGTGTTGCAGAGCTTTCTTGGTGTTACGGTGGCCAAAGAGTATCCAGCCTATTTTACACCCGTCGTTAATACTATGGGCCAGCAACAGTTGCATCCAAAACAGAATGATATTTATGAGCCTATCGATACCATCAATCAATATTTGGAACATTTTACCAACTATCGCAAGCAGAACATAATGCCTCAGTCTCAGATATCAAGTCAGCAAGCGAATATGGCCATGAGCTCGGGAATGAGAGTAGGTTAAGTGTAAGGTCAAGCAGTGTAATTATTATAAATTAAGTTATTTTAATAAATGAAACATCTTTTAAGTATTTTATGTAAAATTATTATGAATAACAATTGAATTATTTTTAGTTCTAAAAATGGCTGGGAATCAAACAACCTCTTTCAACAGAGAATTTTTCGCTAACAATTATTGAATATTTATTCAGTTGTTTAGTATCTGCTAGCAGCCGCGAAGAAGTTAATTTAATTATTTCCTGAGAAAATTTTCCAATTGAAAGTTATTTTAACTATCATTCACTGTTAAATGCTTTTAGTTTCCATAACGATATCATAATTCATGTTCGAAATTGCATCGATAGATCACATGTGGATATCTACATACATATCGTTGGCTTAATATAGAAAGCTCGTATCTTAAATTTTCAATACTTTACAGGAGAAGGAAAAAACTTAATAAAATCTAAAACAAAAATGTTATTAAAAAAGTTTAAATGCAGTTTTTATTAAAAATAAATGAGGAATTCAACCATAAAATAATATAAGTATATACTATAGTTGAACTCTTCACTCTGTACAAAGAGTCAAAAATATTTATTCAACTTTAAATGAGTTAGGGCTTTTTCTTTTAATTACTGTAAGTCAACTATTCGTCAACATTGGAAGCTGAATTTTTCAGAGGATGTGTATGGGGGTTTTGTCTACCAGAATATGTAAAAACCCCGATTTTGAAAAAAAAAAATGAGATACGACCTTTCTATATTGAGCCATCGATATGTCAAAAAATGTAACATTCACGCTATAAATGGCATAATTTTATTAATTCCGTTTTAATTATTGCTTACCTTTTACGTTCATACCGCTTATCCTGAAGTATTTAAATTTTGTTTGATTTTATGCCTCTAAACTTTACTATTGATGGATGCCCCCATTTCTGGTCATTTTATGGTAAATGGCGATTGAATTTAAAATGTTTTTATTATGTTTCTTTTAAAATGTGCTGTACTAATAGCATTTTAAAATATAAAATTGTCAGTTTGATATGATTTTTCTAGATTTTAAATTAGATAGTCAAAGAGTTGTTACCAGATGGCCAAAAAGAATAAAATATCCATCAGTACGCTGCATGATATTGATTGATATAATTTTCAAAAGTAACTGAAATAGTAACTGGAAGAACGGTAAACTATTAACAACTGATAACAAATAATCTTAGTGGACGTTGATAGTTTCATAAAATGTCTCTATCGGCATCCACACATGTAATGGATTAAATGCTACGATAACGGCTAGGAAAGTGTATTTAATTTGCAAAAAGTTTTACATAAGCATTGAATGCTTACATTGAATGCAACAACCAGTTACCTATCCACTGGGAGGTTGTTATCGTCGTTCGACTAGAAAGAAACATTTTTAAAATACAATGCCTTACACCGTAATATGCGAAAGAATTTTTATTCGAATCGAAATACATAATAACGACATGCAGGTTTCTAGTCCCAGTCTTTGTTTTCAGTTCGAGATGACTCTCTGCGTCATGATGACTTTGTGTTAACACCATTCACCTCATTTCGTACGGTATGACACAAAACATCGGTATTTTCTATGCCGTATTCAGTTTCAATCTGTTATTTACCATATTCGACGCTAATTGTTTTTGATAATTCGATTAGACGTGTGTACACTGTACAGTGTAGACATTTGGCATCAAAATAGAAACATCCCTTTAGATATCCCCTGCAGTTCGTAGTTAAACATTGTAGATTCGTTTATTATTTTGTAAGCATGAGACTAACTTTGTGATATTCGTGTTGTTACGCTATTTCCTGTAAAGGTTACACTGTGCTGTAAAGGAGACTGGCTCAATGACTAAAATCGAAAATTTGTACTGCAGAATATTAAAGAAATTCATTTTTTTATGAGGATCAGCGTTGCCAGAATGATGATTTTATCATATTTTTGATGATTTTTTAACTAAAATATGATTTGATGATTTTTCTCCAAAAAATATGATTTTTTTTTTCCAAAAATATGATTTTTTTGTATATAGATACTTTACGTTATAAACAGTGTAAACAAAATGTTTTAAAGTACAAACTCCCAAATTCAAAAAATGTATTCTGAAATGGAACGTTTATACTTAAAAATATTAGACAATTTTGTAAAGCCACATACATTGGCTACACTGATTTCAATATTGAGGAAAATATTGAAAATAAAGACGTTTTTTTAAACGCCGAAGATGTATATTTAGGAGTATTTGTAAAAAAAAAGATTTCTGAAACAAAATTTACCAATAGTGAATTAACTGAATTCACTAATTACTGCGTTTCATTTTACATTGAGTTTTGTAAACAATTAACCAAACGTTTTAATTTTAAAGATACTTCCACATAATATTATTAATAAGAAAGTTTCTTCATTGTCTCCACTAATAGAAAGATTTCCAAATTTCCATTTCCAAATTAATGAAAATGATTCCCTAGACGATGAATTTAGAGAGCTTCGACACATAGATTTCAGACAATATTTTCAAACCTTAGAAAATATTAATTGTGAAGATTTTTGGGCCAGAGTTTCTAAAATAACTCGTGTTGATAACCATTTAGTTTTTCCAAACATTGACGAAATTTGTGTCCAGTATACTTTGTCTTCCCAGTTCATCTGCAAACGTTGAACGAATTTTTTCTAAAGTTACTTTAAATAAAACTAAGTACAGGAACAGGCTTGAAAATGCAACATTAGAAAGTATTTTGTTTATACAGGATTATTTACTAGTTAAAAGGTGTTCCTGTTATAATCTTAAAATTGATGAAGAAATTGTAAAAAATATGAAACCTTTCCAGTATTATAATTAAATTATTATAGGAAACTACTAAAAGTTTTACAAAACTCTACTTTTCTATTTAGATCTCATTTTTGTACCTTATAAAATTACAACTTACATATCGTCGGCTGGCCTGCAAAATGCCCTATGTGCCTTTTGGGAAATTAATTTTATTCGCCCATTTTTAAGTCTTATTTATGGTCCTTCTCTATAGCAAAAATTTGTCCAACGTCTCCGCTGGTTCCAAAATTATTGCAAAAATATTTAAGTAGTTTTGTATGATTTTCATATAAAAATTATGTTGTTTTTTAGGTCTTCTGAAAAGTTGTTGAAAATTACATAGGCCAATTTGAAGGCCAGACGACAATATGTATGTATGGATTTTTTAAAATTAATTTTAATTAAATTGAATTGTCTTTTATGTATAATATACATATTTATTTTTTGTTTTGTATGTACATATATAATATTTTTGGTAAAACATGTAATTAATTTAAAATTGTTTGATTATCGGGTTATATCATATCCTCAAGAATAAAGTTAGTATATGATAACAAAACCCGATAACCAATCAATGTAATACACTTTTATTTTGAATTATTATTTATTTTTTAATGTTTTACAAATAAAAGTTAAAAAGTGATGATTTTTTCCCCCAAAATATGATTTTTTTTCCTTAAAATGATGATTTTTCACCAGAATCTTCTGGCAACGCTGATGAGGATAAATACTTTCTGGGTGTATATGCTCTCACATCGAGTTGATTATTATTTTTTATTTATATTGTGTCCCTATTTAAATATTTTTAATAAAACTTCACATTTATTATATTTTGTTTTTGTAATAATAGTATTTTTATTTTATTTTGTATGTTTTTTTTTTTAATAATTTTTTCATTTTTTTTCTTCTTCATCGAATATATAATAAATTGTTAAATTGTTTCAAGTTTTTCAAACTTATTTTTTTACGATTTCTGTGTCTTATTATTTATTATACATATGTATGTATGTATATTATTAATGGTAAGAGAGAAAGTGTAGCAATTTTCCTCCTTTATTATGATTAAAAATATGGATTTTTTTTCTTTTCTCAATTAAGAACTACAAATATTTAGTTTTTTTTTCTTTTTTATAAATCGTGGGAATTTTTTGTGTATTTCTGTTATTTTAATGTTTTTTTTTTTTTTTTTTAGTATATTAAATGGAGGAGTTAATATATTTAATGTGCAGATAGATTTCTGTGTTTTGAAAACGTAAATAAAAAATTCTGTGTATCTTAAAATTCGAAAGGAAACTTTTTCGAAAATCGTTAATTACCATAATTGTAACTGTACATATTGATAATATGTCTGTAATTAAGGGAAGGACGAACGGTAATAATACAATTACAAACAAAATAGTCCATAAAAATTATATAAAAAACAAAAAGTTGTCATTTCACATGAAAAGGATATTTATAGAGTTGCCATACAAAATAATAGCAATTCGAATATTTAGAAGAAATTTTCAAATTGTGTATTTCTAATTAGAATCGTATTATAAATTGTACTCAAATCAATAGAAATCATTTGTATGCTTATGCTCATTCAATTGCTAAAGTTTTAGTTTTGCAAGAAGATCTATTTGGCAATTTTAAAACAAAGCTAAACCAGGGGCCTGTTTCACTAAACTACAATTCTACAAGTTTACAAGTTACAATCACAATTCTAATTCTTACAAGTGCTAATGAATTGTGTTTCATGAAAATTTTCACAATACTTGTAGCTTTTTGTACTTGTAAACTACAATTCCTACAATTACAATCACAATAAAATAAAATATTTTTACAAAGATATTTTGATAAATCAAATATTGAAATGAAAATTTCAAAAATTATTTTAAATACTTTTGCAATTATGGGTACTCTAATGTATATCGATAATTTGTTTTGATAATCTAATCAATCAAAACATATAGAGTTTGTGTTTAAAAAATTGAAAATTATTATTTTGTAATGGCAAATGAACACAATAAAGTTAGAGTGGTGCGGCAGATTTTAGCTGCCAAAGATGTTCTTTTTGGTAAGTTTAGTTATTGGAAAGGAGTCACCAACATGTGATGGCATCCGACCACAGGAGCCTAATGGTGAGCAAGTGTCATTGCAGAAGTTAGTGAGTATCACTTTAGAGGTCTGCAATGATATATGATGACACAGAAGTGACTCCTACCCAGAACGAGGAGGAGCTAGTGTCGATGCCTGAGAGCTCACGGAAAAGAAGTGAGTACCATTTAATAATATTTTAAATTTTTTCTAATCTTTTTTTTTTATTTAGAGCGATGTATGGAAAATGGATCTTTCGCCCACGAGAAAGCGCAAAATAAAAAATATAAGAATGAAGAAAAGGTGGATCGGCAAATTGAAAATTTGAAGATGCAGAATGAAAATTTTTAATTAAAAAATAAAGCTCTGCAGCTTCAATTATCTCATCAGAAATTTATGAGCCGTAAGGGGGTGTTGTACACCCCTTTATTTTTCTAGTTAAACTTTTCTCTTAATATCATTTGTTTATAACATATGATTAGTGGTGTTGCCGCTTTCGATAATTTGTGATATATAGTTTGTTTTATTATATTCACATATTTAAAAAATAAATAAATAAAAACAAACAAAATAAATAAATGCTAATTAATATTTAAATTGTTTGATTTTGTGTTTATTTAAAGTAATTTTTATTAAAAAATAGTTAAAAATCAAATTTTAATTCAATTTATCATTCACTTGTAACTTGTAAAATTTTTTTGAGAGTCTTCGTCGACCCTAAGCTGTTTTTCTACAATTCTACAAGTGTACAAGTGAAAATTTATTTTAGTGAAACATAACGACTTGTAGAAGTACGACGACTTGTAAATTGTAAAAATCACTTGTAGCCACAAACTTGTAATTGTATTTTTATGAAACACAATTATTTACAAGTTCACAATTTTACAGGCAAAAACACTTGTAATTGTGAACTTGTAGCTAAGTGAAATAGGGCCCAGAAGATGGATGCTTAATTAATTAATGCATTTTTAAACATTTTCCTAAGGTAATATTTTTCAATTAGAAATAATAAATGCTTACTGCTGGCGCCATTAGGCGCTTTAACACTAGAAAGACGGACAGGGGTCATTTGTCCCATTTACAAATCTAACTGCTAATATTTCTCTTATGAATTATATCACAGATTTCTTACTTCGTGACTTTTAATAATACTCCATAAAATTTAATTTAAAAGTAATTTTTTTTTTATTTAGGTATTCCAAATTTCAGTTATTAAAGCAACTACCTAAAAAGACGGAGAGGGGTCACCTGACCCTTCACATATCTGACTGCCGCTATTTATTTTATTAATTGCTTTTCCCAATTTTTATTTCATGAAATAATTGCAACAAAGAAAACATGCATACCAAATTTTTGTTTATCAAAATTGCGTTATTTTTTGTTGGTTTCCTCTAGTAGCCAACGTCACTCAGTTTCAGAACAACACGGCCAATGTCAAATTCCATCAATTGTAGAAAATGAACACGACAGGCGGTCAGCAGGAGGAATTCTTTGGAAGACTTGTTCTCAAAAAGAGTTCCACACTAGATCGTCTTGCCGACCGTAACATTTTGGTTGAACATCCAGGAGCTACCCATTATGCAAAACAACGAATTGGTGCTGAATTTACAACAGCCTGGCGACTGATGACACAATTTTGCGTGACATTCAAAAGTGTACGCAGACTGAGGCACATAAACAACTTGGCGATACAAACTGGATTATACCTTTACAAGAACTGGACAAATTCATCTCAGTATTGTACGCTTGAAGTACTTGTGGATGAAAGAATATATCTGTAAAAGATTTATGGAACAAAAAATGGGGAGTTGCTTTTTTTCACAAACTATGTCTAGAGACCGCTTCAAAGAAATAATGAAATATGTAGTTCGTTTTGACGTGCGAGAAGAAAGATCTACTAGACTAAAAACATATAAGTTCGCCCTAATTTCGGATGTATGGAGCCTTTTTATTGATAATTGCAAATCTTGTTATAGACCAGGTGAAAAAATCGCTGTCGACGAACAACTCTTTCCTACAAAAGCAAGTTGCACAATACATGGCGAATAAACCCGACAAATTTGGTATACAATTTTGGCTTTGCGTAGATGTCAAATCAAAATATCTGCTCAACGGTTTCCCCGGACAGTCAATAAAGCAAGACGGGATGTTCGACCATATGTGAAAAAATCGAAATTAAATTTTCATGCCCATGAAGTTCTAAAAACCGAAAATAATAAGTGCCTTCTGACAGTTTACCAAGAAAAGAGACACAAAAATGTTTTATTGCTGAGTATTTTGCACTATGTGGTTGAAATAGATGAAGGTAATAGCAAACGCAAACCCAATACCGTGACTTTTTGTAATTCAACTAAATTTGGTGTTGATGTTGTTGACCAAATGGCTAGAAAATATAGCACAAAGTCAAGCTCAAGAAGATGACCGGTACTAGTTTTTTTCAACATATTGGACTTGGCAGCAATAAATGCATGGGTGTTATTCCAAGAAGTAACAGACAAAAAAATTCGGAGAAGGGAATTTATTTTACAAGTAGCATCTGAACTCAGTCACATTGACGAGCAACCGCAAGCAGTGAAAAGAAACCCCTATGCGGAACCTATAATAAATCAAAACATTTTGTATACGCTAGATGCGTTTAAAAGACAGATTTCAAAAAAAAAAAATCGTAACATTATTGACCTGTTTCACGATCTCGATATAAAAACTTAAAGGGCGTCAAATGACCCCTATCCGTCTTTTAAGGTATATTAATTCTCCCGTCTTTCTAGTGTTAACATTTTAAAAGAGGAAAACAACAGAAACCTTTTAAAAATTGTGCATACAAAAAAAACACTCGATAAAGAAAGTAAATGTTAAAAAAGTGAAATAAATAATAAATAAAACAAAAATTGGAAAATTATGCAAAATTTATGAAATTTATATATTTTCCATTACTTGTGATTGGTATATAATTATAATTTTATATAAAAAAAAAGAAGACATACTTAAAATTACAAATGAAATATGTAGTCGAAACGTATTTAAATATTGTAAAAAAAAAAAAAAAAAAAAAAATATGGGTAAAGAAATAAAAAATCAAAATTACGTACGAATAATAAACATATTTTAAGATTTTTGTTTCTTTTACAAACAAAAAAAAATTGTTTCTCATTTCTTGTTACATATTTTTTTTCTTCTTGTTGTTGTTGTTACATATAATTAATTAATATGACAAAAAGTGATTACAAATTTTAATGATGAATTGTTAAATTTAGATGGAAGAAGGGGGGGGGGGGGGCTGGGTTGGATTGGATTCTTTAATCCTTTTATTTTTATAACGTATGTATAGTAAAGTGTTGGTGGTGGTGGTAGTGGTAGTAGAGTTCTTAAGGTTTTTAATAAACTATTGATAGAATTACAATAAGAATTTGTTTTGTTTTTAAACTTTTCTTGATGCAGCAACAAATTGTTACATACATACAAACATTCATACATTCGTTAATTTTAAAAAGTGATAGTGAGTGTAATAGTTATAGTAATAATAATAATGATTACAAAAAAAATTTTTCTTTTTTTTTGTTTATGTGTTTGTTTGTGTGTTAAGTGTTACATAATTTATATTTATATTATCGTATGTGTATACTTATGTAGTTTAAAATATTTAAACCATTTTTTTTAATTTGATTTTCTTCTTTTTTTTTAAGAGTTCTGTTATTTATTTTTTTTTTTATTTTTTATTTTTAATAATATTCTCTGGCATTTCAATTGGTAAAACATTGAAATGTTTTAAATTTAAAAAAAAAAAAATAATGTTTTTCTTTCTTTGCTCTTAATATTTCTTCTTTTATTCTTCTCCATATTTCTACTAGAACAATATTATGTTGGCTGTTATTTAAGGTAGGAATTAATTAAAGTGTTAAAAATTATTGTTTCTTAGTAATTTATGTTCATTATTATTGTTAAATGTTGCAAAGAGTTATTTTCTTTTGTTATGTTTTTTGTTTTTTTTTTTTTTCTTCTAATGCTAATCTTCTTTCTATTGTTGCTTTACATACAGAAGAAGCAAAATAAAAAGGTTATTGAAATTACAGAAACATTTCCATAGAGATCAATTTTCTTTTTTTAATTTTAATTAAAATTTTTTTTTCAAAGAATTTTGGTTTAATTTTCTTCTTTTACTACCAATTTCTTTTTGATAATTTATTATTTTAATTTTTTTTAGAGTTTTTTTTTGTTAAATGTTTAAAAAGTAAGTCTATGTTATATAAAAAAAGTCTAATAATTTTTTTTCTTTCTTTCTTTCAAATTTTTGTTTGGTTTTCTTTTCCAAAAGTATTGCGTATTTTGTTTCAAATGTTTTTAAAACAATTAATACATTGTTTGAAATTGTATATCCTCTGTTGTTGTCTGTCTATATGAAGATGTTGTAGGTTTTAAGAAAAAATTGTTTCCAAGTGTAGTCAATTAAAAAATGTTTCACGTTGATTTAAATTTTTTTTTGATTGAATGATTGATTTTGTGTTTAAGAAATGGTTTTTTTGTGGTTGTTGTGTGTAAATTTTAATTAAATTTGTGTTGTTTGTTGTTGTTATTAGTTTGTTTTTGTTGTGTCACATATAAACATCAAATGATCAGTGTACGCACATAGGGAAACTGAAAAAATTTAGTCACGAATTGGAATAGTTGGTGGTTTAATATGGCCACCGTCTCCTTCGGAGACAAAACGTTTACGTCCTCTGCAAAGATAAGAATATAAAAATTCGGAATTAGTTTCAAAGACAATCATCATCATTTAACAATTAATTAAACTAAGGCACAACTTAATCATTAATATTCACCCTTATTCTGGTTGTCGTCGTCGTCGTCGCCGTCGTCGTCGTTACCAAAAATGATGTCGATAAAATCAGAGTCGACACAACACAATATCGACGGCGTATTGACTCACAGAATACCAAATGTGTGTCCGACAGTCATCTATAACTGTTAATAACGACAAACAGAATACCAATTTTAAACTGTCGACGCAAGACGACGTCGACGACGACAACCAGAATAAAGGTGATTAATAAACAGATCAGACTGGAGTTCGCCCCAGTCAGCTTAAAAGGTTTTTGTTTTCATAGATTTTAGAAAGAACAATATTCTATCATTATTTCAAAACTGTAGTGGCACATTACATTACGTACGAGTAATCTCTGTAAATAACGATACAAGCTGATGTAAATATCCGAAACCATGATATCTCGGTTTCATTTTTAAAACATGTTTACAAAGGTACATTAGCTATGATCATTAAGATGTTTACCAAAAATTTTTTTTATCGCATTTAGTTGAGGGAAAATATAAACAATTATAAAATACCTACAATAAACGTACAAGAGCTGGAATGGAGCTAAAATCTATAAAAAAAAAAGCCTTAAAAATACTTTATCTGTGATAGCGTTTCTCTCAAAAGATGTTTAATTAGTTCATTCCTATTATATTTTATGTTTCATGTTTGAATCCCTGTGGGATGGAATCAGTTCATTCGCGGGGATGTTCCTGGGAAGTTAGCTATCAGACTGTTGAAGTTGGAACAGTATCAGTTGTTATTATATCAGAGGTTGATCTGTTAGATTGGACAGTAATAATGCCGGGTAACACTGTGTACTAGGGATGCCAATCGGGAAATCCCGAATCCCGAAATCCCGGGATTTTCGAGATTCACAAATCCCGAATCCCGGGATTTTTAAAAACTTGTCCCGGGATTTTTTTGATTGTGAATTCATATGTATTTTGACCCTGCAAAAGGTGCTGAAAAAAAATTCTATATCACTCGACTTCGATAATAGCATCTTAGATGAGGAAAACCCTACTTCCATTGCTGAAAAGTTATTTGATGCCATCGAAGAATGCAAAAGCCCTATAAAACGAATTAATAGGGTAACTGATTTAGATACTCAACTCTCCAAAGAAATAGATTTATTTACATCAGGAGGTGGTAGAGGTGAATATTTACAAGCTGCATACAGCTATCTTCCTCTCAGCAGATTTCTGGCAAAAACTCTGAGAGTAAATAAAATTGCCATGAAAAGCTTCTCAAAAATCTGTCGTTCGGAGTCGACTTTAAACTGTAGGTCCCGCCACTCACATATAAAATTAACGCACACAACATAAGTGGTGTGAGAAGCTAGGTCGTAATCCTGACTTAAGGGTTGTAATGACCAATTATGTACATATGTATGTATACAGGTATCTTGGAACTATTTTACCAACAAATGTTGATTGCTTGTGTTTTTCAACGGCAGCGTATGTTGACAACAAAATTCGTTCAAGTCTATCAGATCACATGTTAGATACTTTAATCTTTTTTTGGAATACAAATAATTTTCTTAAAACTAATGCATTTGCATATGTATGAATAATTTTTATTTTTGTTAATTTACGATTTTTTGTTTCTTTTTGTCTTGCTTTTTTTATATTATATTTTTAATGGCATATAATTCTGATATAATTGGAATATAAATGATTTTGTTAACAAAATATATTTTCTTCATTTTTATTATTAAGAGAAAACCGCGATTTTTCCCGTGATTTTTCGGGATTTTTGGATCCCGAATTATCCCGAAATATCCCGGGATTTCAAAATCCCGAATCCCGGGATTTTTAAAAATCAATACCGTTTGGCATCCCTACTGTGTACCTAACCTACTGTGTACATTACACATTTTCGTCTGGTACTGTAATTGGACAATTTTTTATTCGTTATAAAAAAATTTGTGATATGGTGGGTAACATGCCACAAAGTCTATAAAAGAATAAATCTGAAAGTCTCGATAGGCAACATTCGATATGAAATTGGCGAATCAAAGCTCTAATTAAGACGATTTGATTTGATATTGATTTCAGGTAAAATTCGTAAATAAAAATTATAAATTTCTATTAAAAATTAGCGGTTAGTTGGCATAATATTCAACATGGCATTTTATTATTTAATATTAGATCTGTTAGATATATTGGATATAAAAGCAAGGAAAATGGTAAACTCTGATACTTTAAAATTTTAATATCCTTTATTTCTCTCTTTCTAACGAATGACTCTCTCTTCAACGTAAAATCAATAATGTCTACTACTACGACTAGTCTATTAAAAATTTCACTTTCTTTTGGCGCCTTAAAAAGTGAAAGTAGCTTTTATTTTTGGACTGAAAATTGATTTGTAATCAAAATATCCACCATCACTCCACTCCTACATACACGCACACAACCAAAACGATTATACATTAAAAATATAAAAAGAACTACATTCACATACAACAACAACAATAGTAACTAAAACTCAACAAATAAAAAGAAAACTAGGTTATGTTTTAAAATAAATATTCACAAGAAGGAGGCACATGAGAATGAATGACATAAGATTTGCTATTTTTAAATGCAACCCATTCAGCACACAATAAAAGGAAGGTAGCAGAGGACAACTATGGGAAAAAATAACAGCAGTTTTCTGTGCGTGGTTTGCCCATTATTAACAACCGACCGGTTTCAAGCTGAGCTTTTCTTCTAGCAGAGCTAAAATTTTCTAGAAAAAAAAAAAAAAAAAAAAAAAAATCTTGTTTACGGTGATACGCTACCAACGAAAGCTTTTTCTTCCTAAACTCTAGAGTTCAATGTATGGTCGACGATTCTGCTTTCCAGCTGTAGCAGCAGTAGCTAAGAAAAAGCTTTTCTGCAACTCTTTAGGTCAGTGTAGTTTATTGAACCCATGTATCGTTTTGGTTTGGAATTTTTTTTTTTTTTTCTATTCTAGTGAAACTATAAAATTCAGCACGGTTGGTAGAGAGAGGCGAGGATTTATTATAAAAGAGAATCAAGGATATATTTTTCGCTTTGGTGATGATGATGGTGACATGCACAGCAGAGCAGAGCAATGCAAACGAAAGTGAAAGTGCATATGAAAAACAAATTACAATTGCAAGCGGCGATGTTTTTCCTCAAGCACTTTTGAAGGATTTTCCAATGGAGAAAAAAAAAAAAAACCAAGAAAAATAAGTAAAGAAAGGCATAATCAGATTATGAGAATTTTAAACAACAATGAGAATTTTAATTGCTCCAAATAAGCATAAAATATAAGGTGTAGTAAAGAGAAATCAATAATTCCAAATTCTTTAGCATAATCTTCACTTCATCAATTCACTTCTCTATATCTTGCTCAATAAGATAATACCATTGCTTGATCTCGATCAGGATATATGTATATCCCTCCATTTCAAAGCCCTAATTGTATGTACCGTTTACATGAGATAGGATACATCAAAAACCAAGAAATCAAAGGTTTTTTTTGTCGAATTTTTAAAACATTTGTTGCTTGTCATGTTTTGTCCTCCAATTATTCTAGACATCTGTGTATTTTTCTTTTTATCAAGTTGTGTATAAGAATTTATTTATTTTAATTGAATGACATGTTGTGCCTGCGTGTAAAGAAATAAATAATGAGACAGTGATGATAAAAATAATAGTATTAATATTCTACGATTTCAACTATTTGACTCAGGTTTCAGGCAAGAAATGTAGAACGAGTTCAGATTTATGAAAAACATATGAAGGGGTGATTTTTTAAGAGCTATAGGAAAATTTAAAAAAAAAAAACACATAAAATCAGAAAAATGAATGAAATCTTTATATGAATCGATAGTACGGTCCATATAATTTAATGTTTGAAGATTATTTCATGCAAATGTTGACCGCGACTGCGCCTCAAATGGTCCATCCGCTTAGTCCAATTTTGGCATACTCTTTCCAACATTTCGACCGGTATCTCACGAACAAATGCTTCAATGTTTTCTTCCAATGCGTCAATTGAAGCGGGCTTGTCTGTATCAGTGTTGAAAAATTTAAATTTTGAAATGGTACTGAACTATAACTGAAAGAGTACTTTTTCGCATCAAATGGTACTTTTGTAAAAAAATACATACGTACATTACAACCATTCAATCAGGATTATGACCTATTCTCTCACACCACTTATGTTGTGTGTGTATATTTTATACATGAGTGGCGGGACCTACAGTTTAAAGTCGACTCCGAATGACAGATTTTTGAGAAACTTTTCATGGCAATTTTATTTACTCTTAGAGTTTTTGACAGAATGAGGTCGCCGAAGGAATTTTTTTTTTTTTTTCATTTTTCGTTATTTTCGAAATGTCTGACATTGGATATGAACCGTGGGCTCACATCTACTAAGCTAGCACACTACCTACTAGACTATTTATTTCCTTATATTTAATGCTCGTACGGTACGAAACAGGAAAACTAACGACTTATACGTATTCCTCACATATAAAACAAAAACTTCTGATTCTGAACGGAACGTCAAAGTTCTGTGTAGTCAAACGTCGACGAAACGTTATGGAACATACTTTCGTTTGTAGCCTATGAAGAGCAATGTTAGAGCTTACCGAAATCATTTGTCGGTTCGCAAGCGTTCTTTCTCATTGCTTTTTGTATTCTAAAAACGAACGTACGTTCCGTGGACGTTTGGCTAACCGGGGCTAAAGACAAATTATACCTTTAGCATTACGTTGCTAATGCATCAATAGTTGAAAAGCACACACAGGCATAAAATATGTAAAAATAAAAAAGTACTGAAAGCTTGGCGGGGGTACTGCGGTATTTTTGAAATGGAAAAGTACTGAAAAAAGTACTAAAGTACTGAATTTTTCAACACTGATCTGTATAGACATGAGCTTTAACATGACCCCACAAAAAATTATCTAAAGGCGTTAAATCACACGATTTAGGCGGCCAATTGACCGTTCACCGAACTCGCCTCTCAATAAGTCCATTGTTACGCGTGCTGTGTGGAATGTGGCACCGTCTTGTTGAAACCACATGTCATGCAAGTCAAGCTCTTGCATTTTGGGCAAAAAAAAAGTTGGATATCATCTCACGGTAGCGCTCACCATTCACAATTACATTACGATTCGCAGCATCTTTGAAGAAGTACGGTCCAATGATGCCAAATTCAATGATTTGCAAGCGTTATTCGTTTGTAAGACGATTCATGGTTAAATTATAGATCAAACTGAAGATGTTTGACTGTGAAACAAAACACGAAACGTGCGTGAGCAGTTTAAACCAGTGTTGCCAAAAAGATAATAGCTAAAAAATCACCCTTTATTTACAGTATCATTGAACTGAATTGAATTCAGTTGGTATAAGAATAGAAATCAAACGCTTGTCAGTCAGCAAAATTGCCAATTCATAATTTCCTTTGAGGAAATGAAATTCTAAAATAATGTGATCATTAGAAGATCATTGTCATTCATTTAGTCATTGACTTGCATTGGCTCCAACACTGTTCAACGAAATAAAGTTTTTTTAGATTGCAACTAAACACAGTGTCACATTTGTTGTACGTACACACAAATGGGGGAAATGGAAGAAAAATAAATCAGAACATCTAATAATTCAACATGAATGACGCACTCACAAATGACCTGATAACAATCTCTGAGTGGGGCCGCGCGAACAGGGTCGATTTTAATGCGCGCAAGACCCAATGTTGTTTTTTGACACACCGGCGTGATGCTGGTACTGGTGTTCTGTCATCTGTACCGATGGGTAATGTAAATATTGAGGAGGCAGATGCTCTTGATGTTCTGGGCATGAGAATTAGTTGTGATGCTCGTTGGAACGATCACATTTTTCGAGTGTCGAAAGAAGCATTCAAGTGCCTTGGTTTTTTGAAACGGTGCAGAAAATACTTCACTCCATCCGACCTTCTTACTATTTACAGGACCTTTATCCGACCTAGGATGGCGTACAACTCTCATGTATGGGCCGGTGCTTCAAAGTCTATTTTGAAGCTTCTCGACCGCGTACAGGAGAGGGCGAAGGCGCTTATTAATGACAGTAGGGTATCCAACTCTATTGATTCGTTGGAGCATCGTCGCAATGTGGCGTGTGTTTCATTGTTCTATCGGTACTATAATGGGAGGTGTTCTCGAGAGATAAGGGGCTTGGTTCCCGATAATCACATATTTTTACGTGGTACTCGTACCTCTCGCAGAGCACATCCTTTTGTGGTTGATTGTCCAGTGAACCGCACAATGCATTACAGAGAAAATTCATTTTTTGCCCGCACTGCTCGCTTGTGGAATGATCTTCCTGCGAAAGTTTTTCCCGTCAGTTACGATATTGGTAAATTTAAATCAAATGTCCACAAACACTACTCCCTCTTTCCACCTTCCTATAACCTATTTTCTTAAACCCGCACAATGCACTGCATGAGTAGGGGCCATCCCCTGAGTGCTGGTTTTACAAAAAAAAAAAAAAAAAAAAAATTCAAATGTACTTAATTAAAGGAAAAAAAAAATTATATTAATTAGAAGAGAAGAGATTGATGTGTGCTTTGTCTTACAAGAGTCCATGTAATGAATGGTATTAGTGTTGCCGAGTTATGAAAAGAAAAAATTTGTTATTGAGGTTTTTTGTGTGTTGTTTAAAGCGTTGAAATTAAAATAGTAATAATAAAAGCGTCACAACAACAACGACTACTTCATTTAATTTAATAATATTAACAAAAAAAAAAATAATTTTGTTTTTCTGCCAAACAATACTACAAAAAAGGGCAAAGTGAAGAGCGTATTATACAGTCTGTAAATGTTACAAATGCCAAGAAATTAAAAAAAAAAAACAAAACAAAAACTAAATTGTTGTAATGGTGGTTTAGGTGGTTTTTTTTTTGTGTATTTTCTCTACAAAAGTTCATTCACCCGTTAACCTTTTTTTTCTTGCAATAATAAAACGAAAAAAAAACGTTGTTTGAATGCAAAGAACGAACGACGTGCAGCAGTTAAAGTATTGTTTGCTTTTGTGTATTGGCGCTACGATTCCCTCCCCTCCATATCCATCTTTCCCCCCATTCATCTCTTTGCTTTATAATGCAGTTTTGTTTAAACAAGTTTTTGTTGCTGCAATTTATGTGCACATTTTTTTTTTCTGATGCGTTTTTAAGTGTATTAATAAAACAAAAAATAAAAACAAAAACAAGTTTTTTTTTTTTTTATATTCACAAGCAATTAAGACGGGTAGTGCAGTGTGGTGAACTAGTGGTGGGAGTGTTTATAAAATGTTATCATTCATCTGGCATGATTGGTTTTGTTTATTTATTTATTTAATGTTTGCTTAATTATTGGTCTTTTAAACCGCAACAATATTCAGAGACATTTCAAAATACACATTTTAAAATTTCTCCTCTACAAAATTTTTTTTTTTTAAATTTTAAACTTTTCTTTTTTGTTTTACTGAAGGTTAAATTTGTTTTTGTGTACCTGTGTTGTTTCAAAGTACAGTTAAAATAATATTTTTTTAAAAAACAAACTCCATTCCATTGTTGAAGTGGCTGGCCTTAAAGCCTTATTTTAAAAACAAAACAAAAAGATAAAAAAAACATTTTATTTGTTTGAATATTCATTGGTATATTTAATTGAAGGCATATTTTTAAAATATTTATTTATAAAAAAATGCATTTGGAATGTTTAAAATAAATTGTATCAGAATAGTACTCAACAGAAATCTTCCAATAGATCAACTTTAATCCTCTGTACCTTTTCACGACACACATAAAAAAAATAAATTTTTGGATCGTCTTAAAATAACTTAATCCAATCTTATTTACTACTGTCTACACCAAACTATTTTGTTGCATGAATAATGAATGTATGGCTGCTTTCCTAAACGTCTGAATGCAAAGTCAAAGTTGTGTTAAAATCAAGCAGTACTACTTTTCAACACTGAAAAGCAAATTGCATTGTCATATTAAACTTTGCAACACTTTTGACGTTTAGGAACATATGTTTGCTTTGCATTATTATAAAGAATTTGTGAAAATAAACAATGACAGCAAATAAAATTATTTTTGAAAGTTTTTTTTTGATTTGTGCAGTGAAAATAGCTCCAGGAGCCAAATAATTAATACTAGACTTGTTTTAAAAAGAAAACGTTTTGTGCTTTTTCTACTTCAACAACATATTCCAAGGAAAATACCAAAAAAAAACAAGAATTTTGTTTCTGTTATTGAAGAAATTTTATTAAAAATTTAATTTTTCAATTAAAATTATTTATTTACCTTTCTTTTTCCGCCATTGTTTATAAAAAGCATAACCAATTTAAATGATGCACTAGTTGCTTTTATTTGCTTTGTAGCTGAAAAATTTAGGACTTTAGGAACACAATGCATTGTCAACATTTGCACAGTTGCGTTTAGGAATATGTGACATTGTCGCACTGTTAAGCAACCTGCGTTTAGGAAAGCAGCCTATCTTTTTACTACACCTTCATACTGTTGCAAATTTACAAAATTTCTTTTACAAGCTTTCCAAGTAGGTGTAATTATTATTTTATTGCAAATTGTAATATTAAATAATAAAAGCAAGAATAATAAATTAATTATTTTAATTTAAAAAGAATAAGAAAAAAATGCATAAATTGCTTAAAATTGCAATTTAAGCTCACGTTTATTCTTTGTAATGATGACTGACGCGCGACGTGCAAATTATGCAATTTTGCAAACATTGAAACAAAACAAAAAAAAAAAAAAAATATGGATCACTAGCAGATTGTACCCGGCGTTGCGCGGGTTATGTAGTTTGGATTAGTTTAAAAAATTAAAAAAAATTATTGGGTAATTTTTGCATTAAAAATAACAATAAATAAAAAACCGGTTTATCGGTTTCGAAACCGGTTTCTTAAAAAATGCAATTTTTCAAATTATTCGGAAACCGGTTTAACAAACAACCCAGTTTTTTGAATACTCTAAGTCCTAAATGTAAATGCACTCAATTTGCCCGTTTTTCGCCCCTTTCCCCATTTTTGGACCCCTTTTGGTTCAACTTTTGAAACGGAACACCTCCAATAGCTATTTGGGAAACTTAACCAAGCTAAATCGTAAAAAAATACCTTTAAAACAGATAAAATACAGCATTTATGCATAAAGTACTAATTTTTGCCCATTTTTTCTCCCCTTTAACCCATTTTTTCCCCCTTTGGGTCAAAATTTTGAAAAGATTTATTGCCTATAACCTGCACCGACAAAAGCTCGATCTATATCCCAAATTTCAAGAAAATCGGTCCAGGCGTTCAGGCGTGATTGGCTATGCACTCAATTTGCCCGTTTTTGGCCCCTTTCCCCCTTTTTGGACCCCTTTTGGTTCAACTTTAGAAACGGAACACCTCCAATAGCTATTTGGGAAACTTAACCAAGCTAAATCGTAAAAAATTACCTATAAAACAGATAAAATAAAGCATTTATGCATAAAAGTACTAATTTTTGCCCATTTTTTCCCCCTTTGACCCATTTTTTGTCCCCTTTTGGTCAAAATTTTGAAAAGATTTATAGCCTATAACCTACACCGACAAAAGCTCGATCTATATCCCAAATTTCAAGAAAATCGGTCCAGGCGTTTAGACGTGATTGACTAACAAACAAACCAACAAACAAACAAACAAACAAAAAAACAGACTTACAGAAAGATTTATAATATATATTAGGATGTACATATGTATGTATATATGAAATTCATTTGCTTTTAAAAGTTTGAGTTCAACAAAGAGGCCCATTCTTCAAGGTTAATTTTCTATTGTTTTCTTTAGACATAAATTTTAAATTCATAAAAAGGATAAAACCCAGTAGAAAATTTCTTCAAAACGCAAGCGTTCCGGGTAGGGAAAATATAAACTAGAAAGTACTTGTACTAAGAAAAAACTTTCCTGTAAGTTCAATAATTAATTACTTGAGCCAGAGTCGAAATAAGGAAGAGAAAAGTCAGAAAAGAAGCACTACATTTTGTACAGTATTCCCTCGATTTACGTCGTAGAATGTTCCGGAAAAAGGCGACGTAAATCGAATTTCATATTGCTCATACTACAAAGTAGTATGTTTTTAACAAGGAACTTAAAAAAGTTGCAGCAATCTTTCGATTTACGTCACAGTTGGTTCCAAAAAAAGGCGACATAAATCGAATGACAACGCAAATCGAAGTTGAAGGGAACAAAATTTTTGACGACGTTAATCGAAACAACGTAAATCGAGGGAATACTGTAATTTATAAAATGTAAAATTTTTATTGATAATTTGTTGTCGATAAAAGCAAAATCTCAAGCCTGGATCTTAGAATCACAAAAAAAAAATTGTTTACTGGGTTTTACTATTGCCAACCTATAATAGAAAAAAATGTTGCCTACCCTTAAGGGATATTTTATATATGGGCATTTTCAAACTAAAACCAATGTCTCTAATGAAAAACAAAAACAAAAAAACCTTTCATGGCAAAAAAAAAAAAAAAAATAAATAAATTTAAATAAAAACAAAGTCTTTGAACAAAAGATAACAACAAAACCGTATAGAAATTTCTAGTAAAATAGAAGAAATATAAGCATAAAATATAAATCAAAATAACATTCATTTGTATTGTTTGCTAAATTAATGTCAAATGAAAAAAAAAAAAACTTCTAGAAGAAACTGAGAGCAGATAGAAACATAGCAACAATAAAAACAAGAAAAACATTGCCAAACGTAAACAACAGAAGCAGCAAGAACTGGTTTAGCTTTTCAAACTAAATAACAACAGCGAACTAGTACATCAACAATAAGTCTATAAATATTTATATGAATTGTAAATTATTAAAATTATTAGGCACTAATGTTTATTTATCTATTTATTATTATTATTGTTGTGTGTGTGTGTTTTTTTTAAACTAAATATATGTATGTGTGTTTATTTTTAAGTGCAAAGTGCATTAGCCTCTCCTGCAAAGCTCAAGGCAACAATAGTTGCGGTGAGTATGGTTATAGCGGTTGCAATGATGTTGGCGAAGACGACGACGTCGACTAGTTTTAGTAGCTCAGTGCATAAAAATAATAATCGTAAAAGCTTTTTTCCATTTTCTTTGTTTGTTTACAAACAACAAAAGGGGGAGTGTTGCCACAAATCAAACCTAAAACTGCAGTTATGTCTCATACCATTGGTAATCAACAAAAACAAATACATAAAAAAAAGTAGCTTTTTTATATAATGTTTATGCTACATATGTACATAGTACTTTTTCAAACGATCTTGAACCACATGCAGGTTGTTGCACTTACATGGGTAAAAAAACACACACATATCCAACAATATATAGAAAAAGCTTTATAGAGCTTTTTAATTTTGAATACTTTTTTGTCAGTGAAATGAGTGCGTGTAGTTTTTGTCAAATACAATGAACGGCTACAAAAACCAAACAATAAAAAAAAAGGGCAGGTAAAATTACAAGAAATTTTATTTTTCATAATATTGTAAAATTTCACTATTTTTTTTTTTTTTTTTAGAAAAGTTTCTCATATAAAAATATCTGCTTTTTATACCAAACAAACAGGGTGTGACGTTAACCTCCCAAATATAGACCGTATGCATGCATTTGGTTGAAAGAAATCTCAATTAAATTAAGAAACTTAAATTTTCTATAGAAAATTATCAAGTCTTACAATACAGCAAAGTCTACCGATAGCCCGATAACAAACATTTTGTACAGAAACTTTTTCGATAACATCTGTTTTTTAAATAAATCTTTCGCTTTCATGCCTGTTGGTGTAGAAATTTATCGCTAATATTGTTTCTCGGTATAATATTTATCGATAACATCAGTACTCCGCAGAAATTGTTTCCACAACTTGAATTCTCTGAATAAAATTATATTTTGTAGAAATTTCATTTGGTAATTATATCTGTATCGTTTAGATTTTCTACAGAAAAGATACATATATACAAACAATCTCAATGTTGTAAAATACATATAGAGGACTTATAGAAACTTTACCAGGTACATTAATTGACCAGAAAAATCGCTATTAGTAACGTTTAACGTTTATCAATTATTTAAATGTTCTTTAGAAAATTATCAATGATTTAAAATTATAGATAAAGTTATGACAAAGATAAGACAAACTGAATCCGAAAAATATGTATATGTAAAAATAACTATACATAATACATTTTCTCTGCAAAACTCCTCGATAACATGAATTTTGTATACACGATTTTAACAAAACTCCACAAAATAATGAACTTATGGCAAATGAAATTCCACTTGACAGTACAGGTATTCCCCGACTTACGACCGAGATAGGTTCCTTTGTCATCGGTCGTAAGTCGAATTTCATATAAAAAAAATTTTAAGAAAAAAATTACATACTGTACTACTAACTTTGAGGGTCAGGAGAAGTGAAACTATCAAAAATTCATATAATTCTAAATTTATTTACTAGTTCCAGCCATTTTTGGGAGGATATAAAATTATTCACTTAAAAAAATTCCGACTTAGCTAATGTAATGTATTATTTGTACTAAAAAATGTATGTAAATCGAATTTTTTTACTTTTTTTTTAATTTTTCTCAAATATTTTAGGGATTCCCCGCAACTACATATTTGTCTTTAAGTATTTTTTATGAAAAAAAAAAAAAAAAAATTGGAAAAAAATGGTCGTAAGTGCGAATAGTCGTAAGTCGAACGGTCGTAAGTCGGGGACTACCTGTATCACTAAATGTAACACTCAAGACCAAAAAGATGGCGAAATAAGTATATTATGGAGCGATGAAAAAATAAAATAAATTTGTTTGGAAACGAATGCCAAAGGAATGTCCGTCGACACAAGAGAAAATTATTCTATATAAAATTTACGAAGAAAACGGTTAAACATCTTTTCTGGACCAAAGTAAATGCTCTTTAACAAACTGTAATCTAATATTTAAATATTGTTTTCTCATTAGCGGAACTTTTCTGGCAATTCTTCCTGGAAGATTCGCATGCATAAGACGCCGACGAACTGTTGCTGGACTGATTTTATTATTAATTTCAGCGGAAATAGCCTTTGAAGATTTGAAAGGGTCTTTTTTTTTTGCCATTATGATTATCCGTCTATCTGTTTCCGGACTGGTTTTCTTTGATCTGCCAAGAGATCCATTCGTTTATTTTTTGGTTAAAGCATTTTGCACAAAGTGTAAAGACCTTTTAACAACTTTTTTCTCTTCTTCAGTACAATGGTAATTTCGTCCCATTTTCTTTAAAATAATTTTAGATTTTTATAATTTTCGATATTATTTTTACCGTTTTACATAAACACAAAGAAATATCACACAAAAATTTAATTTACTATAAAAAAAAATGATAAATAAGTCAAGTGTATCTATTATTATGATCAACAAATTTTATAGGTTTACCGGAATATCCCTTTTTATATTAAAAAAAATGTATTGATTTGCCATATTTTTCGTTCAATTGATGTGGCCAGATGGAACTACAATAAAAAAAAATACTAGATGCGTTTTGGAGGGAAATTTAACAGTTAACGTTACTTTAATTTTTAGAATAAGGTGTATCTATTATTTTGAGCAGATGTGTACATAATATGTACTATATTATATTATAATAAACGGAGTAAACTTCCATTCATTCTGAATTAAAATAAATCTATAAGTTAAAAGACCCTGTGGAAGATTTGCTACTACACTCGTATAACTAAATATATACATACATAAATTAAATTTTTGTATTTTAATTTATTCAAAATATGTATGTGTATGTATGCTTTCAAAATTTCCATGAAAATAAAAATATTTTTATACATATGTATAAAAAAAGCTGTTAAAACAGATTTCTTTAAATTTGAATAAAACTAATAATTTTCTTTTACATATAGTAGCAAAACAAAAACCTATGCAAGTATGTGTTTTATTTATTTATGTACCTATTTAGCCTTCAATAAGTATTTCAAATAAATACTTCATATTTATAATGTAAATGACCATCCATATTGTATAAGAAGAATTTTATTTGTTCTGTTAAAGTAAAAACAAAATTTCGTTTTTCATTTTCGTTTGCTATCAATGTAAAACAAAATTTTGCCGGTTGTCTACTTAAAAAAAAAAAAATAAATGAACATTTTTTTATTGTGTAATATTGAAAAAATAAAAATAAATAAAATACATGCCGAACAGCAACAAAAGCAAAATAATGTAATATTTCTAATTTTCTAAGCATGTATTTGTATTTGCGCAATATTTAACAATGTGGTTATTGGTAGAGTTGCCCACAAATACAAACAGTTTGGGATTGTAATTTTCGCGATTAGATTTTACAAAAAAAAAATATGAAAGAGCACTACATTTTTCAAATTTTGTTACGATATGATTCAATTGTGGTAAATGCTTTATATTTAAAATCTAGATGATAAAGCTGTTCTAGCTAGATGATAAAGTTGGAGACAATTTATAGAAAGCCTATGTACGTCGTGTATAGAGACAGCTTGTAGTCCTTGGTTGATATTTTTTTTTTTTTTTTTTGTCGAACGTCCCCGGCCTCACACTAACCCACCCTCACCCGACCGCAGAGGGCTCGTCCCCATTACGTAGGGACACGTACACACTACAGTCCGGACTATAGCGGGTTAGGGAAAAGTAAAGGCAACGACAACATAAATCAGCTACAGAACTTAATCACAAGCTGAATAAAGCAACAATAAACCATAACTACCTAAGACAAGAACGAGAATATATTTTTCTATAATAATTTACAAATTAATGGCAGCATATAAGCTACGTTTAATATTATAAACAGTACAATTAAAATCAATAAAATCATAATATAAATTAAAATCATTACATAATCTACGAAAAGGAAAATTACAACCATAGTTTGTTCTATAAAAATCTAGGGAAAAAGGACGATAGTGTGCGTGAAAAACTTGCTGGAATACTGAAATTTAGGTTACAAAGCAAACACTCGGAATCGATATCACACCCTTAACCAGATTATAGACAAAACAAACGCCTAACACAGCCCTTCTACGTTCCAAAGTTGAAAGTTTTATCAGACCTAATCTAGCCTCATAAGATGGAAACCCATTGGCATAATCCCATCCTGAGCCACGTAAACAGAATAATAAAAACTGCTTCCGCACAGACTCTATTGAATCACTATGACAACGATAGTATGGATTCCAAATAACAGACGCGTACTCCAAAATAGGTCTAACAAGTGAAAGGTATAGCAGTCTTGTTATATAAGGATCAGTGAATTCCTTAGCCCATCTTTTCACAAAACCAAGAACAGCCCGAGCCTTGCCAATCACCATACTAATATGATCAATAAAAGACAGTTTAATATCCAATAATACTCCCAAATCAAGAAATGAAGTAACAGTTTCCAAAGGGCAAGAATTAATCACATAAGTGGATGAAACTACGCCCCCGCGAGAGAAAACCATGCACTTACACTTTCTCAAGTTAAGATCCATCAAATTAGTCCCGCACCAAGTTACAAAGGAATCAATATTTCGCTGAAGAACAGCCTGACCATGGTCATCATCAAAAGTATAAAATAATTTAACGTCGTCAGCATACATCAGAATATTACAATCGGAAATAGCACAAGGAAGATCATTAAGAAACAATAAAAACAGTAAAGGACCCAAATGGCTACCCTGCGGAACACCAGAAGTAACATAAACAATCTTAGATAATACATTCCTAAACAATACCCTCTGAGTCCTAAGGGAAAGATAGGAGCCCAGCCAACGATGAATAGTATCAGGAATACCGATCAATGACAGTTTATGAAGCAAAATTCCATGATCAACCCTATCAAAAGCCTTACTGAAATCAGTATAAATCACATCAGTCCGAGCCCTGGCAAGAAAACCCCTGAAAACATGCGTAGTAAATTCAAGAAGATTAGTGACAGTCGACCTACCTTTCAAAAAACCATGCTGGAAAGGGGATATTAAAGATCTCGTATTAAAAAAGAGGTAATCAGTCACCAGTTTCTCCATTAACTTGGGAATAGCACTGAGTTTGGCAATACCCCTGTAATTGATGATATGATATTTTAAGATCGAATTAAACGATCTGTAAAAAATTATGGGAGTATATTCTTTGTGAATCCCTCTGTACCTAGCACCTGGTATTAACATTTTTTTTCCATGACATGACTCTCTTTTCCGTCGCCAATATAATTTGTTTAAATTAAATTTCAAACATAAATAATGATTACCTAAATATAGAAGCTAGACTGGCTGTAATCCTTGAATAAGGGAATAAAACAATTTTTGTAATATTTCAACATTTAACATTTTCCTACCAAAGGCAGGCAATCCTTTCTATTGACGACTAGTATTGTAAACACAACTGTACACAACAGTGTATTAAATTATAAATAGACTGTGAAAAAAAAAATACAACAATTACTACGACAACGGCAATTAATTTTTAAAATGTTTGAGCACAAAAATGTTTTTCTTGCAAAAATTAAAAAATAAAAATAAAAACAATTTCAAAACCATATTAGAAATTCTAACAGACAAAAATAAAACGAATGAAATAATTAATATCAGAAGTTAAATAATTTGCCGGTTTTAAAGAAAAAAAAAAAAAAAAAAAAAAACAGAAAAAATCTCACAAAATAAACAATAACAATACAAAAAAAAAAATAATAATAATTAAATACAATACACCGGCGTGGGCAGGGAAGGTAAGCAGTAGAAAAATACAATAACAAATGCTTTGTCTAAAAATACAAACAATAATAACAAAAACAAGTACATATAAAGGAAATAAATAAAGGTTATGTAATATTTATCTGAATTAATTTTTGCCGGTATATTAATGAACGTTTTGTATAAACGAAGAGGAATGAATGCATGCCTCACGATATATATTTCTTCAACCATTTAAGCACGTTTCCGCAATTTCATTTTATGCCATTTAGTGTAAGTGGTAGCAATATAGAAGTATTTCGAAATTAAATAACTTTAAGGGCTGCGAAATAATTTGGACCAGCAAATCGTTATGCGTCAATAAATACGAACATCAGACTTGAGAAACTTTTTCAACGCAGTAGTTAGTTAGGTTAGAGGACGTGTACTTGTCAACTGTGACAAGTACAGTACCCGGAGGTTAAATTGACCCATTGTACAACGTCCTAGCTTCTCACACCACTCGCGTTGTGTGCGTTAATTTTATACATGAGTGGCGGGACCTACAGTTTAAAGTCGACTCCGAACGACAGTTAGAAAATGTATGTAAAGGGTGATTTTTTAGCTATTCGAGGTTGTCGTAGAAACCAACCTTGTCGGAATTGGTTTTGAAAACGATGAGAAAAAATGCTATGGTGTCATGAAAACCGATATTATCGTTTTTATGTTCGAATTGAAATTAATATCGGTTTTAGGTGTCACAGAAACCAAGGTTATCGGTTTTGTTATTGGAAATAAACCAACCAGTTGACAGTAGTCAGTTTTAATAGATTTAGATTTTTTAGCAGCGGGATTTTTGTAAAAATGTAAGAAAAATATTTATTTTTGTATATTTTACTGATTGTTTTATAAAAGGAAAAATATTTGTTGTGTTTTTCTTAGGGGAAAACATAAAAATAGAACTCAAAACACCATAATCAAATGTACCGCTCCATGACCTTGATTACATCAGTCAAAATTTCTGATACTGTACTTCTACCAAGGCTTATACATAAATCGTTCCCGACTGATCTTTAATATGATTCTTCTGCTAAAAAGCGAAACGTAGCTGTAAGTTGTAGAATCGGAAGAATTTTAGATCGCGACAAATGTTCTTTAATAGTATTAAGTACCAAACGAAATGCTTCTTTATTTAAGCGATAATTAGAGACAAATCTGTGAAATATAGTTAAATACACAAGTACAGGAAACTTCCTTCTGATTAAAAACTTTTTACATTGCCTCCGGCAGCTCCAGTGGATTGCTACAATCTCTCAGGATTCTCCTTTTCACTCTTTCTGAGCGCTTTTCTTCTAATAATAGAAATATCACTATTGCTGTTGACATTGTATTTATTTCTTAACATAAATAATTTCAATTTTTAACAAAATTTTCTTTTTATAAGTATTTTGGTATTTTTTTTTATCAAACAGCTGATTCGAACATTGGTTTTAACATACGTTCGAAATTAACGAAACCAACTTGGTTTCATGACACCAAATGAAACCAACATTGGTTTTCAAAAACGACAATCACGAAAACCGACATGGTTTCTACGACAACCCCGATTATCTTTTTGGCAACACTGGTTTAAACAGCTCACGCACGTTTCGTGTTTTGTTTCACTGTCAAACATCTTCAGTTTGGACTACAAATCATTGAATTTGGCATCATTGGACCGTACTTCTTCAAAGATGCTGCGAATCGTAACGTAACTGTGAATGGTGAGCGCTACCGTGCAAGAGCTTGACTTGCATGACATGTGGTTTCAACAAGACGTAACAATGGACTTATTGAGAGGCGAGTTCGGTGAACAATTTATTTCACGTTCGGGACCGGTCAATTGGCCGCCTAGATCGTGCGATTTAACGCCTTTAGACTATTTTTTGTGGGGCTATGTTAAAGCTCATGTCTATATAGACAAGCCCGCTTTAATTGTCGCATTGGAAGAAAACATTGAAGCATTTGTTCGTGAGATACCGGCCGAAATGTTGGAAAGAGTATGCCAAAATTGGACTAAGCGGATGGACCATTTGAGGCGCAGTCGCGGTCAACATTTGCATGAAATAATCTTCAAACATTAAATTATATGGACCGTAGTATCGATTCAAATAAAGATTTCATGCATTTTTCTGAATTTTATGTTTTTTTTTTTTTTTGAAAAATCCTCCTATAGCTCTTAAAAAATCATCCCTTATTATTCTTTTGCAAGATAACAGTGAACATTACGACAAGTAGCGCTCAAAAACTAGATTTCCGTCTTAAATAAGCTTTACCTATTAATTTTTTTCTAGACCTAATTCATTATTCTCTTTTCTACTTAACTTGGTTCCTAAGCAGCCAAGGTTAAAGTGACATGCACCACTCATTTACATTTTTTTTTCGCCGTTCCAATATCAAAATAAAAAAGATTAGACTGCACTATAGTCTTAATAATAAAAAAAAGAAAAGAAAAAGTTATCTCCGTTTAAGGGTTAATGGGATCTTTAAAAACAAAATTTTAAACAAATGACTCGTTTTCTTAACATTTAGAAGGTGAATTTATTGGCCAGTAATATTCTACGACGCAATATTTTGTTTATTTTCGTATAATAAATAAATACATACATATATTCATTCATACATACATACATACTCGT